>CAJVRN010000234.1:5010000-5610000 GCA_911728415.1 Lagocephalus sceleratus | reverse complement strand
TGATAGTTATGGAAGCTATTAGGGCTGTAGTTAGAAGTATTTCAGAAGTCAGCATAGATATGTAGGGCGAGGGTTGTATGGCAGACGGACTTTCAGGACTCGAGAACGAACAAGGGCTACTTTGTGAGGCCACACACCCAAATAATAATAATAACACCTGTTGTACAGATACCGACGCCTCATTTAAAAAAAACAAAAAAACTCTTGTCCCCCTCGCAATCTGTGGTAATGGAGCCCTGGGGCGTAGCCTAGCTACCACAGGCTAATGTATGATTCACTTCAGGAGATCAACCACAGAGTCAGGGGTTGTTATATAACGTGTTTGTGAAGGTGTGTGGACAGGGTGGAATGCGTCATTTATTTAAAAAAAAAAAAAAATCATACAGATAGTAAAAGTTAAGTGTGACCATCCAAGGCCTGTTCACGTGGAAGAAAAAAAAGTCTTGCTTCTTGGGGAGTCCTTATACGTATTCTTTGGTGCTGCTCGGTGCACCTGAGCGGGAGGTTGCCGTGGGCGGGTACTTGGACATTTGCTTTTTCCTGGGGCAGGAAGCGGCTAACATCGCCCCTCCCAAGACGTCCAACAGGGAGCCACCCCAGGCGATGAAGATGGCGGAGCCAAACTCGAATCTGGGGTTGGAGAAAGTTGCTTTTGTCAGGGTTGCTCATTGCTGCTCAAAATGTTCTATATATTCGGCAAGACAAAAGTTAAATAGACTCTCACACGGCAAATAAGACAAGATAAGCCTAGCGCGGAGTGGCAAAAACATGAAAAGAAGATAGGCTTTCTTTGAACTTACCCATGACCAACAAAAACCAATCCATAAATTGACGCAGATATTGTACATTTAGGATATTTGACTCCCTCTAGTGGCGAAAATACACATTGCATGAATTAATAAACCATAGCTAAAAGCTCTAAGTGTATACTTTTCGGTTACATATACACGTGTTTCTCAACAGGGAGTCAGCGGACCCCTGGTGGTCCGTGTTGTAATCGCAAATGGTCCATTACAAAAAGATCCTCTGACATTTATAAAAATAGGATTATATAACTATATCTACCTAAATTACAGAAGGTTACATACCCCCCCCCCTCTCTAGTTAGGTCGGTTTCACAAATGTCCTGTAAATGTTGAGATTGTGCTCCGGTTTGATTTGTTCATGTTAGTTACTGCATGACACTGTAAACACAAACTTAACACCATCTGCAAATTATGAGCCCCAATGGGCACACATCCTTCATTTCTTACAAATGCTCTTATTGTGAAACATTCGCAGGAATGTGTTGTCGGTAAAACATAACTTGCGAGTTCAGTTTAACTTGAAATGAAGTAAACGTTAGACAAAAAAAGTAGATATACACAAAGAAAAAGAAGAACAATAATAACAACAAGTTGTGACAATATGGAAATTACTCAAATTTAAAAAAAAATCAAAAAACTCTTATTTTGCCTCAGTGAATAAATATCATCATGCAATTAAAACGCCGTTTCCACTTCCATGATATGAAATTGCTCATGAAAATCAGAACAAAAATGTGTACATATTAGGCATCAGTACACCTGCACAAAACAGTAACACAACCTATAAAAATATTGAAAATCTCAAGGTTAGCTGAACATTATATATTTAGTTACCTTCAACAACATTAGTACATGTACAGTATATTTTATTTCTGGCAAGAGATTATTGATTTTTTTTTAGAAAAATGCTGAACATACTTGGAGTTGACCGGGGTGTAGGGATTATAGAAGGCTCGGATCACATTGTGCGCAAACCAGGAGCACGCCACGATGGCACACAAGCCTGGAAGGGAAGAAAGCGGTATAAAAACATCGATAAGTCCCTATAGTGCCCTAAATGTATCTGTTTGCATTTGTTTGCAACATTTCTCATGCACCAACCACGGCAAAACACACAAAATCTTTACTTTCCTCTTGGTTTTTTACCTCAACATCCCTGAATCATTTAAAACATGAAATAATGGTCAGATAGAATTAACTTTGACTGCATGTATCTGATGTATCTGCTCACCCCCGACAAGTAAAATAATCCCTCCAGTCATGGCAATGCGAGACTTGCGCAGCTTGTCGGTCGCACCGCAGGTGGTGCACTTCATTCCCATACACGCTACGCCCAGGCCTGCGATGGATACGATGATGCCAACGATCATCAGGGCGCGCGTGGCCTGTAGTGAACCTGGGATAAATGTGGATGAATGGTAAAAGTCAGGGCTTTTGATTATGGCATTCAATTCAATTTTTATTCATACAGTCTTTGAGGAGTGCTTTTTTTTTTTTAATTTTTTGAATCCCTCTCCGAATGTTCTATGTTGCGTGATGATGTGTGAAGATCGGGTTTTAGCCCTGAGGTGCGATTTGGCTGATCAACTGGATCCAATTGGCTGGATCTCCAGGTGGGGATTAGGTGGAGCAGCAGGTAGGATCACAACCACACAATTACCTCCACAAGCATTATCAAAGTTGGAGCGGAGTGGTTCGGAGGTCAGCAAGTCAGTGCACAGTTATTGGGTCAAGATAGGTGTCAAAGTCCGGTCCTCAAGGGACCACGGTTTTTGGTCCTTTGGTTAGAAGGATATTTCCACCTGATAGATCAGAAAACCCGCCCAGAACACGGGCTTTGAGGAGTGTACTCCTGATGCAAGTGGAATGTGGGAGCAGCGGTAAAAAGAATGTTTCCGTGGAACGTTTTAGCTAGCTCTGGGAACTGATAAAGGACCGTAAGAAAACAGGGAGGATTTATGTTTGAGTCGCATTCACACTTGGCCCGTCGAGGCGTTTTAATGCGATCTTTTCCTGGAAGGGGAACCATGGCATCTACGCACACTCACACCACAGAGAATCACTCCCTCCCCACCCTCCCAGCTGTTGTCCTGCACGCTCTGAGACACCGCTGTCAGGATCCTCGTATGTCAATGACCCCCCCTCCTGCATCACTATAAAACTGACCACCATCCTTTATCCTCACCCTCCTCCGTCCACCTAGAACCAGTCTGTGCCAGTCCAGACTGTCTCTGCCCAACTCAAACAAAGAACTACAGGAGGGCAGGGATGATGAAGCGTAGCATGACTCTGGAATGGACTCCATAGTTCCTCTCTTTTAGAAGGCCATTGTTTAGATTTTTTTTCTAAGAGCGAAAAAAAAAATAAAAACCCTAAATGTGAAACTGCTGCAGTACGAACCACCAATTGAATGTTTTAGATCGATCAAACAAGAAATTTGTATATCCGACACTACTATAAACACTTCCAAGTGTACTTTCATCCCCTTTACACTCATGTACAACCAATCAGGATTTAGGAATATACTTACTCAGGTTGAGGGGCTAATTTGGGGGATTGACCCTGCAACCTTCATATCACTGGAACAACCACATGTAGAGCTGTTAGGGTAGCCAGACTGTACTGATATCAACTCAATATCGGTGTATTGACCTCTGACCTCACTGACCTGCTGAGTGTTAGATCTGTGCTTACAGTATATTAAATGGTTTCCTTTTATCATATATGTGTCTGTTCTTTTCCTCTTTATGCCTCCCTTCTCTATCGTCACTTCGCCTCCTCCTGGACCCCTCTGGTCCTGCTCAAAGGTTTCTTCCTGTTCAAAGCTCAGGGTTCAGGTTCTGGGTTTCTGTAAAGACGGTAACATTGGGTTACCTCCCAGGATTATGTTAATTATCCAACTCGGTCCTGCTAAATGATATTGCTGATTGCAAATGTTTAGAAATAGAAACAGATGGATCCTTTGTTTTGTGAAGATGTTCAGGATGCTTCTCATGCCTGCGCCACTGTGGTCGGGTTGCCATGGTTATGATGCCGATGTGTTATCCCAACCTGACCCAGGGATGCGCGAATAATGAAAGTCCAGGTACACTGGGGGTAATGCATAAAACCAGACTGATCTTTGCAGAGAGCTTTTTAGGAGCGCATTTGAATCTTCTCAACCCCTTTCGGAATGTTCGAATGTTGTGATCCCACCTGCCACTCCACCTGATCCCCACCTGGAGATCCAGCCCAATGATCAGTTGATCAGCCGAGTCACACCTCAGGGCAAAAGCCCAATCATCAGGCTTTAATCATAGCAACATGAAACATTTAAAAGGGGATTAGAATATGCATATGTGCTCCTAAAAAGCACTCCTCAAAGATCATTCTGGTTTTTTGCATTATCCCAGTGTATATGGCCCTTTATGCTTGTAGGACTGGACTCTTGATCATGTGCAAGAAAAAGTACATTTTGCTGCTATCAGAACCCAGTGCAATCAGATTTTTTGTTTTATTTTATTATTACTTTTTGAATACAATTTGAGCATTTTATTTCATTGCTACATTTTCAATTGATGAGCTGACGGGGAGGGGGGCTCTACTAACAAAGCCTATAACATTCCACGCGGACCGAGCGGAAAGGGGACGGCTCTTACTGTCAAGTTGCAGGATGGAGTCGTAAATTTTGCACTGGAGCTGCCCGGTACTCTGGAAGGCGCAGGACATCCACAACCCCTGATACATGGCCACGGCAGTGATGATGTTGTCCCCGATGTAAGCGGACATCTTCCACTGCGGCAGTATAGTCCCTACGATCAGCGCCACGATGCCAATTAGAGACATGAAAAACCCCAACAGCTGCATACCGGAGTTGGCCATCGTTCCCTCTCACAAGGAAAAAAGTTCCTTTTCCAGACCCTTTCCCGTTCCTCTCTGTCTAGGAAGATCAGTGAATTGCCCTGGAGCTGATGGGAAAATGAGCCTGTGACGCTCCCGAGCTCCTGGGGCTCCTCTTTCTGCAACAGGCATGTGAGATGTGGGTGATGCGGTGGGTGAGGTGGGTGTGTAATTATCCCAGGCACTCATGCATGCAGACGTGGGGATGGAGGGGGCGGGAGCTGCCGGGGATGGGGCTCCTCCACTTCTCAGCGGAGCAACAGGTTGTCGGCCACTCAGCACTTTTTCAAATGACAAAACAGTTTACTGAAAGGGGAACCCTTACTCACCATTAACTGATCTAATTATGTATAAAGTAAATAAAAATATGCTTCCAGATGGTATCTAGAGGACAGTTTCAAACCAATACATATGAATTAAGAGGAATTCATGTAAAAGAAAACAAAGGATTGAATACATTTTATATAAAGATCTACATTAGTTAAAGGAGTCAATCTATGGAATCATTTAGAATTACAAATGTAACATTAAAAAAAAAATTAAAAACAATGTTATGAATAAACGTAAAACTCAAAAACTGTCTACTTTGACAGAATATATATGTTTTGCACTTTTTTTTAAATGAGCAGACAGAAATTGCTAATTGTGTCAGCAATTCTTGTTTTGTTTGTTTTGTTTGCTGATCACAAAACTACCACGCAGAAGTCACAAGAAGTACTTTGTAATGAATAATGAAGCATCCATATCCTGTTAATGGTTGGTAGTTAATGGTGGATATGTGTACCATAACACAGTTCAATACAGTTCAGATGTTTTTCAATTCAATTCATTTCACCTGTATTTATATAGCGTCCGTTACAGGAAGAAACCTTGAACAGGACCAGGCTACAGAAGGAGGAAAAAGGCAGGAGAACAAGTGGAGAGAATAGACACATACATGCAATTACATGTACTGTGTCTAATAAATTAATAAACATCACCCAGAAAATAGGACTATTATAAAAGTAGTCCTTCTGATATGAAGCATTTGTTTCATCCTTCACCTCACCAGCCACGCCAGGAGGGTACCCTCATCTGAGACTGAAAGGTCTTTCCTATTAAAAGAGACTTTTTATTTGCCACTTTTACTTGTTGGGGTATCAGGTCTGGGCATCTGTAACCTGGCTAGAGACACTCTTGATCGTATCAAATGCTGTAAAAACTAGAGATAATCAACAATTCTGTGATATCCCTTTGACTCCCTTACCTACTGTACAGTGTGTGCAAGTACTCTATTCTCACATTTTCCCCTCTGGCCTCCCCCACTTCTTTCACCATAACTCTTTGCCCTCTCAACTGTATCCATGTATTCAAGTCCTAACTGTTGAGGCCAACAAATGCCTCATTGTTGCCGGGGAGGAGCGACCCCATAGATCAAGGAGTCTGTCTCTCTTTGATACAGAGGCTGAGGAGGAGGGAGCTGGTTTGAAGACACCAGTTGGGAGGGAAAGATGAAGCAAAAGCTACGAGTAAAAAAAGAAGGTAGGAAAGGTGAGCGATCGGTGAGATGGAAGGGGAGGGCGAGGGAGATCAAGGGGTCAGTCGCAAGACAACTGGTGCTGTTACCATGGGCAACCTGATTTATCTGATGTCCTCTTGGCTGCGTTTCCGCCCACATCCTGGATTGCGGAGAACACAAAAAAGAACATTGCACTTTCCCCTCCGTGTTCACTCCAGTGCTTCTCTTTTATTCTTCCTTTTTCGTATAAAGCGCAAACACACATTCGTCTCGCTGGTGTAGCCAGAACTGGAAAAAAACAGCTAAATCTGCCCAAAAAGGGAGGGGGGGGTTGCTCTCACCCTCCCACTCAGAGGCCTCCTCTGAGTCTGAAGTACACACCGAGGTCCGTAAAGTGCCCTTGGTCGTCACTGAGGCATTGGCGATAAAACACGCTGGGGCCACAACTTTTTCCCCTCAAAGGCTCGGAGTGCACAAATGAGGGGGATGGCGCCCAACTCCGCATGCCCTCCTTTTTTATCACCTCCAGGCTTGTTGTGCGACAACACTCGGCTATTGTGCAGCAGGAGCAGCGGGAGGACCCAGGCACGGTCTTGTGGGCCCATTCTTTCCAGCTCTCCCTTTCTATTAAGAGCTCAGCGAGTACGTCAAGCAGGGGCCAGAGCATATTTGGACCCTTTCGACACACTGGAAACATTCATGGGGCTTTATGCTGCGAGTCAGCAAGTGTAACCGTGGAACGGCGCTGGTGTTCCATGTACCAGGCAGAACAAAATTGGCGCCATCTTGTGTCAGTACTGATCATTGAAATGGGCAACACTATTGCCCATAAAGTTGGGATCGTTTTCGTTTAGGACACATTCTTTGGGCGCTGGTGCAATAGTTAGGCCCCGTTGCCTCATAGCAAGAAGGTCCTGGGTTTGAATCCCTTGGGAACCAAGGGCTCGCTCTGTCTTCTTCCCCCATTGCAAAGACATAGATTTGGGGAATTTACAGTTGACTCTGAATTTACCGTAGGTGAATGGCTTGTTATTCTATATCTGAGCCTCTGACTGGTCCAAAGGCAATTGGGATAGGCTCTAGCTCCTCCTTGACCCTTTCTTAGGAATACAGTGGTACATACTGAACAGATGGACACTATTTTATTCCTATTCAATCACTCTAACTGGTCGTCAAAGTTGAAATGTTAACTTAAAAGTGATTTTCTGCCTTTTAAAAAAGTTAAAGTAACTGCTATTATTTAAGATGCTGGCATCATTAAGCAAAGTTATGTTGAATTTCCCTTGGGGATACTGAAATATTTGCCCCACTTTGGTCAAATATTAAGCTTCAAGTCATAGTTTTACTTTGAATTAATTATAGTTATCCCTATTTCC
Organism: Lagocephalus sceleratus; assembly: GCA_911728415.1. Classification (NCBI taxonomy): domain Eukaryota; kingdom Metazoa; phylum Chordata; class Actinopteri; order Tetraodontiformes; family Tetraodontidae; genus Lagocephalus; species Lagocephalus sceleratus. The sequence goes on along the minus strand of CAJVRN010000234.1, from coordinate 5,602,441 downwards.
CTGCCCAAATAGTGGTTAGGAAGCCCCCATTATATAAAGTTATTATAAATACATTATTCAGTGTTATGTAATTTATGTAAACGCACAACTTTATTAAATATTGGAGTTACGAAAAGGCAATAATTTCTCCCAAAATATAGTGAAGAAAAACTATATATATAATAGATTAGATTAAATAGATTTAAATAGCAAATATATCAAATATTACATTTTATGTAAAAAGGGCGTTTAATAAATAAAAATGGTTCCATAAGTCAATAATATGTTTTAATCTACGTTATTGAAGGACATGTAAGTCCAAATAAACATAAGAATGCACTGACTGTATTTATTTTATGTCAGGTCTGGTTTTCCTTAGGGTCTCATAATTTAATGTGTTTTGTGGGTCTTTTATATTTATCTACAATATGAGACCACTTCAATTTCAATAAACCTGCAAAAGCCTTAAGAACGCTGCTTTTTTTGTGGGGTTTTTCTGCCCTCTAGTGCTAAATGTTTAAAATTACAACAGAATTAAATGGAAAAAAAGTACAGCTTATTCACTGCAAACATCAATTTGACAAAAAATACAGTATTTCAAGCATTTAGATTAAAATATTTACCAAAATTAAGGCAAACTATACATCAATTCTGTCAAGTTTTGTGGAAGATCTGTGACATTATTCTACATCTCACAAGGATTAACTGCATTTCCATAATCTTTCAAAACAGACAACATAAATGGAATTAGCATTTAAATATTTGTGGAAAGAATTATTTCATCAAAGGAATTTAATAGGAAGAAATGTTGAAGCTTCATGGAAAGGGGTCGTCAGGTGTGTAGTTGAAACTGGCATCTAAGAAGATGACCAGGGTGCCCAGAGTGGTGATGATGACGAACAACCAGAGGAAGAGACGGTCCACCACCAGGGCGATGAACTGCCAGTCTCCTGTCATCTGGGGGGGGGGGCAAAAGTGATGAGTCAACACTCGCGGGCGTCTTTGTGGCATCGCGTTGTGTCATTTCTTACGGAGTCGTCCGTGTCCTGCTTCTTCAGCTGCTCTGCCATGTACGTCACGGCAGCGATGGCGGACTTCAGGTTGGGAGGGAGGATCAGGCAGAAGCTGTCTGAGTGGGCGAGCCGCTGCAGCTGCACCGTACTCTCGCACCTAAAGACAAAGGTTCAGAAAGAGTGTTGTGTCAAAAGCAAGGGGGAGTCCTCACTGTGTGAAAGGGCACACTGTGATAAGGGCCTTGGTCCTAGACCCTTTCCCAGATAGGTCCTAGTCTCTTAGGCCTCTACCTCTGGGGCTTAACTTAGAGGTAGACTTTTTGAGCGCGTTCATCAGTAGATTTGTGGTCAAAACCCCTTAATATCCCCTTTTCCAATGTGGGACCTCTCATTGTTTACTTGTGATTAAAAAAAACTTTTGGTCGCATATCAAGGAATTACTCTCAACCCCAAAATTGCCCTCAAAAGTTTCCCTCAACCCCAAATGTCCCCTAAGTAAGACCACCCAGTAGGGGGTAGGATTTCCTAAAATTCTCGAGTTGTGCGATTCAAAATTCTTAAGTTATAAGATGAGTTATAAGATGAGAACTGAAGTTATAACTTGAGAACTTCCATGTATACATGGAAGATGAGGCCCATGATCTTTTTATTGCGTATTTGCCGAGGAAGAAGTTCGGCATGACTTTAATTTGCCAAGGTGAAACGACCAAGTGTGCGACCCCTCCCGAGGTAGCTATTATTTGAAGACTTTCATGTGCATTAGGCACTTGTCCTCTACAAGAACCCGAAGCACGCAGCAACACCCTTCACCCAACACCTCAGATTGATGTCGTGCATGTCACAAGTCAGCCGCGGCTTTGTTCGCCCCCGCCGTACCAATCTGCTGTTGACATCAGTTGTACGACTCCGCCGGGCGCGGCGCAGGGTGCTGTCCTTGCTCGCCCTCCAGCCTCTCCCGATTGACACCGGCAGCGCAGCTCCGACACCGAGGTGACATTGACACTACGCCGGGTCAACGTTTATGAGGTGGTGCGACCCCTGACCCTTTCGTTTTTTTTCCCCCTCTCGTACAGCTGCTCCGTCCACCCAAGACACGAGCAGAGCCTTGAAGGCTGCATTCTCCTAATGCCAACATGCTTCAGCGAGAGTTACAACTAACAAATGATTTTGAGTCATCTCAACAGTATTACGGAAAATATATTAATAAGTAATGCCATGGTATTATTTATTAAGAGTGTTAGTATGGAATAGTAACATTCTGCTACAATTTGCACAAATTTACCATAATTAGGTATTTATGTTATATGAAAACTCTAGTAATTAATTAAAGTTTTTGCTGCAAATTAAGATATAGTGACAGAATTCAACATAACTAAAGGATCTATAATGTTAAGGCTTTTTATCCTGGTGGGGATATTGCAGCAGCATGAACCAAAATAATTAAGTTAAACCAAAAAAAAAAAAAAAAAAAAAAGGAGAGGAGAGGAGAAAAACACTGTACAATAGCATTTAGTACAACTTTATGGATGAAGTCGGGCAGCAAATCTTAAACCATCTTAGTGATGAGTGTAAGCCCTAAATCCTTAGACGGAATACAGAAATTTTATTTTGTAATTATCCAGCATGCATTTAAACTTTTGTCTGACATGGGGATTGTCCGTTTATGCACTGTTATTTGTGATTGATGTTATGATTCAATGGTAGGCATTTAAGTAATTTAATTTAATAATGCCATCAAGAAAAAAAAAAAACATAACTGCCCTTGTGTCTGGAACACAATCACGTTAACATTTCTAAAGAAGGAGAGTCCCTCCACGATGGTGTCTGGTTTGACTCCACCGTGCACCTGTCTGCCATTTCAGCGCATGTGATCAATGTGCACTATGTCGTGTGTGTGTGTGTGGGGGGGGCGTGCATCGTGTGCGATGGTAATAATATGCAGGAGCTCTGGCACCAGAGGGAGGAAGGAGGCACGGTGCAGGTCACTGGACTCGTGGCGAAGACTGCGGCGTGACAACAGATGGCTGGACAATATAAATGAAGTCCCCTGTGTGTCTGTGTGTGTTTGTATTTGATACATATTAAGTACCAAATTAATCTTACTCTACATTTTTGGAGTGTGAGCACATTTTGGCTGGCCCTCACTACTTCAGAGGACTGTGAGGGATATGACCCTGGTTAACTTAGAACTGGATTTAGGGTGGGGGGTTACTTGGAGCTGGGTAATTTATATATATTGTATTGTATTGCATTTATATGTATTGTGTTAATGGATGTCTTCAAAAGATAGGAGAACTGGAATCTGTATTTGAGTGTGTGTGTGTGTGTGAGAGAGAGAGAGAGGGAGAGTGTTGGGTAATCATCATGCTGCATGCCACACACATTCCATGGTCTGTGTTCCTTATTACAAAGGTCTTTTGTGTCACACAGGCACCCTAACATGCGCACATGTTTGGAGGGGTTACTACAAACATTGGGTGTATATGATGTCCATGGAAAACCTCCTGGACTAATGGCCAAATGCTCAGGTTTCTTACTTCTTTGCCTTGTTTTTATGTGCTAACTTTGTGTCAAGGGTTCCAGTTAGTGATTTAAAAATCCAGTATTCCGGGATTCGCACGTGACATGTCCCCGCAGAGATTATTAGGCACGGTTCACTGGAGGTACCACCCGGAATTCCAGGAAAGCAAGAGAAAAGAAATGGGTCGGCTAAGCATCGTTCAAACATTTTTCTTTTTTTTTTCATTTGAGGGAAGGGAAGGGAAATGCCAAGTTTCTGTTGAAGTATAAAAATGTCTACTGCCCTTAACAGTCCAATGTTTAAAGGCCGTATTGGTGACAGAGCATCGCTGTTGTTGAAAATGGCCTCAAAACAGAACACAGATGTCTCGCTTGTCCTCCCAATATACATGAATGTTTAAAAAAAAACAAAAAACAAAGGAAACAGCAGCTCCTTTCAACTCCAAAGTTGAATTCTCTCCTTAATTGATATGCTTTGACAGTATTCATTTCAGATTTTGCTTCGTTCCTCTTCCCTCTTCTTCAACATCTTATCATCTGCGCATTTCCTTGAGCACTACTGACATTCAACGTGTCCTTCAGGGAGTCTCCACAGACATTGCAAACACATGGATATATCCACCTGGAGGCATTGTGGATGATGGTAGATGGTGGAGTAGAGGGTACCTCTCTGGATACCCCGATCCTCGTTACAGGCTTTGAAATGTGTGACAGTTAGCCTACTGACGATTGGGAACAGGCCAGGCGAGACAAAGACACCGATGGTCTGGAGCGTGATGATGGCGCCATCTATACCTCATCAAACCTAACGAAATGCGATCCCGTCCAATCACTCAGCAGCGGGCTTCCCTTGCACTCACGCGCCTATCGATTCCCCAGGCCCCCGGCTCCACCCCTCCTACGGGATTACCCCCTAATGCCCAATCTAAACAGATGCTTTGAGGCTGGCGGCTGTGGACAGGAGTGTTGGGGCTTAACTCTGGCTGAAACTGATGCCTTTGCCGATGGAATGAGTACTCCCCATCACCAGGCCGACTAAACTGGAGCCGTGGAGCTGTTTACGAAGCCATTGCAGGGACTACTGGCAGATTAGCCAAAGCGAAGTCTTCATACTTGGTGTCATTGCACACGTGGAGGGCTGTTTTAATTTTAATTGTCTGAGATGCTAAAATATATACCAGGCTTATATTTGGATATCCTTGTACTTTTACATATGCAAAATAGAATTAGAAACGCTTGTTAGAACCTCTGTTAAGGTGGTCAAAATGAGTGTGACATACTGTGAGGCTTATGGAAAACAACTTACTGTTACTGTTTATGTCATGGCCAATAATTTTAGCTGCTGTGGTAATGTTGATAATTATGTCAAGGATCAGAATATACGTTGTTTCGATGGCTAATCTGGTTCCAAAGATAAATATGAAGATTAATATTTGTGCTCAATTTATCAGCCTTATTAGCTGTAACTTTTTGCCGGTTGTCAGTCCCAAAAACCAAATTAGCATTAATCAGAGTGGCATTATTTGTTTGCTGGTCTACTGGTAAAGTAAGGAGAAGTTGAAAATTTAACTGACAAACCAAGGCTTTATCCTCATTTAATGAGGAATCTAAGAATGCCAGTGTTGTAGTTCAAAAACAAAACAAAATAAAAAACAAGCCCAAAATTGCTAATTGCTTTATATGCTTTAGAGAAAAATAAAACTTCTTAAAGGAAAAATATTATGCAAAATTCCTTTTTGTGGTACTTTAGTTCATATTTTTGTGTATCTGGTGGGCCTCCCCATCCCATAAACATCAGTTTTGACAACTGATTCAATCAGTAAACGGCTCAAACCTGTAAACATATCTCAAAATGGTTTGTTTTGTACTTCTGCCCTACTGTGATGTAACAGTTAGAAATTATTTGAAGACATCACAGGGGTGAGGTTATTCAAATCCCATATAACCACAGCAACCTATGCAAGGATCCACCTATGTGAAGCTGTGCTCATTCCTTTGTTTTTTTTTTTTTTACCAAACCACACTACTAATGTTTCACTCAGACATCAAGGAGCAATGTTAAATTGCAGGAAAGAAGCAGAGTCATCTTTAAATTTTCATACCTGCTTCTCCAGGGCATGACCAGATCAGGGTTGATCTTCCGAACGAAATACTCCCCACCGGGCTGCCGGGCAGTGAAGTTTCTTACTGGCTTCTCTTCGCTTGATTCCTCCTGTTCTTCAAGCTTTGGCCTCGTCATGCCAATGTACTTGGGCAGGAAGTGGATGAACACCTGCGAAAGTTGTAGCGTTGACGGGTGGAAGGTGAAACTGGATCAATGTGTGACCGCACCTTTCGGACCCAGGTGGGCATGATGTGTGTGCTGGGCGTCCGGTGGTGAAGGTTGAGGACAACGACACTCAGGATGACGGAGAAGGTGACCAGGATCATGGTAAACAAGACGTAGTTGACGATGATCGGAATGCCCAGGGAAGTCTCGGGGACCTTGTCAGCCAGCAGAAGCATGAAGACAGTCAGAGTGATGAGGACAGAAATGGAGAGAGTCATCTTCTCTCCTGCGGACAGTTTACAGAACGAGTTATGACACATCCAAACGTGTATAGTCAAACATGTCAAAACATGCTGACCTGCTCCGGGAGGGAGGTAGAAGACGAAAATAGCCAGAACGCTGGTGAGGATGCAGGGGACGATGATGTTGATGATGTAGAAAAGAGGTTTCCTCTGTATGATGAGGTAGAAGGTGATGTCCTCGTACAGGTCCTCCTTGATGTTCTTTCTCGTGGGTTTGTGACAGATGGCCCACTCTCCATTTTCTGAGAAATAAAAAAGGAGAAGAGGCCCGGTGAGCATACAAAAATACAAAAATCTTAAAAATGGGACCCTTGGGTCTTTGAGGCGGTGCCCACATGGAAACAGAGCTAACTTTTTTGTCTGTTTTATCTACCCCGGGGTGTGTGTGTGTGTGTGTGTGGGGGGGGGTCACCGACCTGTGAATGCATTCTCATCTATAACGATCTCATGGACCTCTTTGCCATCATCATCCAGGAAATACTGCAGGTCCACCTCAGAGGCGTCGTAAGTATAGGAGCGGAAAACCATGCTGCAGTTCTGCCAATCAAACGGAAAGTACGACACCTATGGGAGAAAACAGAAAATGAAACCTTGGGGTACGGTAAGTACACAGAACAGTCTGCCAGGCTTTAAACTCAGCAGGTGGTACCTGAATGGAGCAGGAGCTGCGGTAGATGGCTGGAGGAAGCCAGTTGACCGTGCCGTCATTGTAAACCAAGACGTTGACATAGAGCGCCACATCGAACTGACCATCATTACTGTAGGAAAGATCATATAGCTGAATTTCAATGTTTGGAATATATATGTCAACAGGGGTATGGTGATGCAGTGGTTAGGGGTGTGTCCTCGCATGAGGGACCTGGGTTTGTATCCCCCTGTAACCAGGAGCTGCGTAGGTCCTCTCCCAGCATTCTGGCTTCCTCCCACAGTTCCCACATGAATTGGTGATTCAAACTTGACCTTAACACAATCGTTCAATCACAATCCCAGTTGCGCAACTGGGATTGTGATTGAACGCTTGTTTTCATGTGTAATCCATCTTTGTAGAACCCCGGGAAGCAGCTTGGATAGGCTCCAGGCCCACCCACCCCAACCCCCTAGGTCTGGCAAAGGGATAGAAGATGGATGATAGATATATGTACAATGATGTTGTATATACCCTATTTTTCTTCACAAGTGTCATTTTATGTGTAATAACATCCCCTGCTCTAACCAACCCCAGCTGAAGGGCACCCATGCTTACCCATTTCCTTTGCCAATCACTCACTGTAGTAGCTGATTATCTAAAATACAAGGTTCTTCCAAAGTGGTAACTACAGTAACTGTAGTTTGGACCATATGAGAAGCAAAGCTACATAAGCATAAGAAAGAATATCCTTTTGGAGCTGCTGTTACAGCATCCTGTATTTTTTTTGTGAAGCAGAAATGGGTTTAGCATAGCTCAACGGCCAAACAGATGCACCTGACAAGAAATATGAAATGGACGACTTGAACTTTTTGACAAGTTTGAGACGGCGCCGTATGCGACCCGCGTCGAGCACTCACTTGTTTATGAGGTAGATGTCAGGCCGCCACACCTTGTTGGGAGGAATCCTCAGGACTGTGATGTTGTCGTAGTCCTCTGGTTTCCACGACAACCTGTAGTCGGACCATGCCTGTAATCAACGGTGGGAAAAGGAAAAGTCAAGTGGCGAAGTCGTCACCCTGATGCTTCTTCCAGTTACATAACAGGCCTAGTTTTTGTACGGTGTTGTCATTTGGACCTTACCAACAGACACACACTCTCCTACAACGCCACAAACACTCAAGTTGTCTAGAGTTCCTAATTAGCATGGGCAAGGCGAAGCCATGAACGGGTGAGTCAGAGAATAAGGGAGATAGAGCGATGAAATCATATTTTTCCCCACTTATTGGAAGTGACAAGTCCATTTCAGGGCAGAGCGGCTGAGCAGAAGACAGTTAGGAGACAAGAGCGAGGGCAACGGAGTAAGAGTCGTCGGGCTTGTACCAGATTCATGAAAACGTTGGTTGTCATCTCCTCGTTCTTCTCGTTCTGTCGAGAGACAGACGGGGGAGACAGTGATGCCACGGCGTGAGCTCGACGGCGGCTAACAATTGTGTGTGTGTGTGTGTGTGTGGGGGTGGGGGGGTGTACCTACCAGACTGACGAGTTGAGATAGGGTCATTCCCACTCGGACCATCACCTTCTCCTCCCAGTAATGAGCTGGCCTGACTTTCATGTTGTAGTTATTAAAGAGCTTTTGGTGGAGCCTCCGTTCGACTTCCGAGGCTCCTGGACATGAAGATGTAAAGATAAAGAAGAGACCGCGGATGACTAGGGATAAACTGCGCTTTATTTTTTTTTTAACAATTTCAACATCAGCTTTTGATAACAGATGCCTCGAATTTACAAAAATAAACACAAGGACATCACAAGTATCTCCCCGTTCCACTTCTCCTCCTGCCATATTGACCCAGTTGTGGTTCTACATCCCCATCGAATGCCGCTGTTCGTTCTACTATTCCTCCTTGCCCTGGTGGCCCTTTTCCCCCTCCTTTACCCAATTAGCCATAGTAGGAGAAAGCCCAGCCTCCCAAAATGCCACCTGGTGGTGGATTCTGATGGCAGAAAATGATAAAATCTACAAGTCATCATTCTGTAGAACTCTCTTTGTACTGCTTTGTGTTACTGCCAGTCCCTATTTTACACTCTGCCCTCATTTCTTTTTGTACGGTGTTGTCACACAACATGGTGAGGAGTGCTGCACAAACAACCTCTGATTTATTGAGAGAGATTAAAGCTAAATTGAAAAGTAACAGCCCAAGTGCGGGACAAAAGCAGGGCTTAAACACATCAGCAGGACAAGCAGAACCGCAGCACCTGACGCATTCCAGCGACACCCAGACCGTCGCATGTTTGTTCTCAGAGGTTTAGCTGGGCCCACAGTTGGTTCAATTCTCACTGGGATGACCAACCTAAAAATACACTGTGTGTGTGTGTGTGTGTGTGTTCCCAGTATGGGTGCTGTGATGCGTTAGTGGTTCATGCATGAGGTGCTTTGCCATGCCAAATATGAGCATTATTACACTGTTGTTCTAAAGATAAAACTGGTAAAAACAAGTGGGCTATGAATTTAGGAGTTTCAATTTTCTATGCGGATGATGGACTGATTTCCAAATATATCCAGATACTGAGAAAACAACTCTTACAGGAAAGGACAGACAGGACGTGCGAAAAAAGCAGAAGTCAGCGGGGGGCAGGTGCGGTACGATGGGTAGCAAAGGTGACTGAGCTAATGTAATTGATATGCTGTGAGGGAATGGGATCAAAGGGATGTCTGGGATACCAACCCCATGCGAGACAAAAATAGGCTCTGATTAACAAACAATGCGTGTTCACGTGAAAGGTTACAGAGCAGGGCAATTTTTGGGGTTTTAGGGTTTGGTTTTTCCAGCGGGGTGTCCTTTCCTGTTTATCTCTGGCATTTCTGCTGACTTTATTTCCTAGTAGATGTAGTTGTAAATCTGTGTAGCTTCGGGGACAAAACGATACTCAGGGGACGATGGGAAAAAAGTCAAACCCAAATGAATGCTGAAATGAGAATATACCTGGATTTTTTTTCTTGACTGAATAAAATAAACCTTGTATAACTTAAATGAGAGTAAAACATGGAAGGTTTTCTTTAAAGAACCAGAGGTGGAGATCATGCTCAGAATGGAAAAAAAGACACCTGTGTCTTTGATAGAGGGTTAAAGGTCAAAGTCAAAATGTGAAAACCTAATTTTTTGTTTTCTTTGTTTTGTCCAACCTCTTTCTGCCTCTCTCCCTTATGCGTTTGATCTTGAATAGACCTGTAAATGCTTGGCCTCTAACTAGCTAGCACAAATTAAGCAATTATTCCACGAAAAGCACTTACCAGTAAAAGTGAGACAAAGACAGCTGCATGTGAAGATAAATACATTAATCCTACAACGAATGTCCATCCTTGTTTGTCCGTTCATGACATTGATGGCATCTTACACCCTTATGCACCAATTGAAGGTGCTCCAGTATTCACGGACCCCTCTGGACAATTACCCGAGGCCTCAATGACACAACTTTTGATGTCTATGTAGTTCCTTTATAGAAACATCTTTGTTATGCTAACCGCTCTCTAGTCTATCTTCAGCGCCACTTGCCTAAGGGCTCCCCCCTGTGAAATCTTTGTGGCTCCGTTGGTGATACCAGGGTCCAATTGGGCGGGGGTGCTCGAATGCTGGGAGTGACGAGAGGGCGGAATGCCTTTGTACCAGCAAGCCTTTGGGGCAGGCACCTGTTGGCGCTCACCAGCCTGAGGTTATCGCCACGGGGATGGTGGGAGGAAGCGGAAGTGGGGGCTGGGTTATGGGGATGGAGAATAGGCTGTGGGTCATGACAATCGAGATATTTTTGGGTGGGGCGGAGCATGGAGACGAATGATGGCGGACTTTCACCTTGGATGCCTGTTTTTGTTTGAGTGGGCGAGGGATGACATTTCTTACCCGTTGTTTTGAATCCTGTATTTTACTCTCTTTGGCAAATTGTATATTTAAACAGCTGTCAAAAATTGTGTATTAGTGACCTTAACATTACAGTAGGACGAATGACCACTGAGTGGTCCAGTTGGAATCTTTAGCCTCTTGCAACATTGTACTTTTTTTTAATTTGTACCCTATCCATTATAATTTTAATTGTACCCTATCTGATTTCTATGAATTGCAAAATATAACCCAAGAAAAACCTTACGCAAATTCATCAAGGGACTCACAATCATTCAGGTTTTGGACAAAACACCAACATGGACACCAGAACAATAACACAAAGGGTTAAACTGCATGAGCAGCAGCAGCGATGATGATGTCCTACAGAGCTGTCCAGTGCATACCGGATTTAAGAGAAAGTAAATATATTCTGTTAGTGTGCTTCAAGCACTGATATAAGAGTACGGTACAGTGGGCACTTTTTTTGTACAAATGTGTGTATTATTAACATAACTTCAAATATCCAGTATTAAAGTCATTTAGAACAACGCAGCATTCGAAGAAAAGATTGAAGTATTTTTTCCAAAAGATTTGGCAAAATTGTAAAAAAAAAAAAAGTAATTACATTGAAGCTTTCGCTGAATTTGATAAACAAACTCCGTTTAACGTTTTAGCCTAACTTGCAATCTCTTAAAATTGCATTAGATGTTTTCACCTGACTGAGTATAAAACTACAAACCTGTGATGCAGCAGAAAAAGCAATAAAGAAAAAAGAAACTCTGACTCTTTCCCACCCCTCCTCTGTCTTCCAAGGACTCTAAAGTTAAACAGTGTTCCAAGATAAGAAAACACAGCCCATCACCTACGCTTGTTCTTTCTATTACTTTGCTTCTGCAGCAGCCTCTTTCTCCTGCTGGTTCGGGTTTCCTGTGCAAAAAACACAAACAGGCCATAAATCTGCCTCCACATTGAGAGATGAGAGAGAGAAAATGTCTCCCGTGTGCTGTCGCTGCAGTTATAAATCAGTTTTAAAGGCCCCAGTGTATCTCTGTGTACTGCTGAACAGCCTCCCTGGCGCTCCAGTTTGATACAAGGTCAAAGCGTTGGATAATGAGCAGAGCGATTGAATTAGGCCTCATCCTAACTCCAGCTTTGAAGCGCTGTTACCACGGTCTTAAATAAAAGAAAAAAAAAATGACAGAAATATCAGGGAAGCCCATGCGGGGCTTACGCAGAGACCAGTTGGTGCCTTTGATATCCACCCTTCAGATCTTTGTTTAAAAAAGGAAAAAAAAAACACAGAAAGAGGCGACTTTCACAAGGGCAGTGTTTTGCGTTTCTCATGCAAATTGCAGAGAATGTCACGCGCGCCCGGGCGGGGCTGTGCATCCGCGATGAAAGCTGCACATCAGAAGGCGACAGGTCCCCGGCCTAACGGGAATTCCTCTGGGCCGCAGCGGCAGCAGCCAGCGCACGGGGCCGGAATTCTCTCCCCGTATAAGAATGTCCTATGCACGCACACACACACACACACACACACACGCACAAAAGCAGCGCTGGGAAATACAAGGAGGATTAATGGGCGCAGAAATATCAGCACAGCGTGAGCGACGCCCTGGCACGTTCTGATGCCGGGGAATGAAAGGCGCACGGTGGCTCATTATAGCATTTATCTGCCTCGGTGTTTATGTGTAAACACGGCTTAGGAATATCCGACATTAGTTTCAAAGTCCCTCTGTGGCTAACATAGCACAAAAAGACACAAATAGGTAGATTTATGCATTTATTCTCTGCACAATAAGTGATATAATAACATTGATTTGTGAATTATATTCCATGCATTCATGTGTGTTTTTGGCCTTGTTAATATTGTGCGCTTAACCTAATGTATCAACAAGTTTTGATAATCAATCTTTACATTGTCTGGTTGCTCTTATTGATTTTACTCAGCGTTTTGTGCATTTATCACTCGAGTTGTAAGTGAAATGGAAAAAAAAAAGAAAGATGGATGTTCCATTTAGTCGCGTGACACCAAAGCGAGCGCTGGTGCGATGATGTCATCCCAGTTGTGATTCAATTCATCTTTATATATAGAGCACCTGTTACACTCAAGAGTGTCTCTCAGCACTTTATAAAAGAGAGCCTGACCCCCCCCTCCACCACCCTTCCAAAAAATAAGCAACAGTGACAAAGAAAAACTCCCGTTTAACAGGATGAAACCTCGAGCGGGACCAAGCTCATATGGGGTGGATCCTCCTATACTGATGGTTGAGTAAAGGGGAGAAAGGAAATAAAGAGATGTATGCAAAAAACATTGCTTCTAATCACAGACCCATCTGCAGTGATGATATATATAGGCAAATATGTAAATAGCCCCAGAAGAGAAATGGACAGTTCATGAACAAGATTTGTTCAATAGGTCAGAGTGTAGATAGAAATAATGCTTTTAGATTTGGCACGGTGAAAGATGTAACTGTGAAAGAAACAAATTTAACCGTGACCTTTATTCCATTGTCCAGAACACCCCTCCACCATGTTGTTCCTTTCCTGTTTCAAGTCTTCACCATTGATTGAGTGTACAAGGTGGTATTCCGTGTGTTTTCTATATTCCCGGGGATACAGTGCCTCAAGGAAATTTGATAAATTAACTGTTTTATTATTTATGGTACTACGAAAACCAGGCGTCTTTTGGGGTCGTGGGGAAGGGGTTGGCTGGGGCGCGGTTAAAACTAGCCTCAGCGAAAATGGCCAAGGTGCCCACGGTGGTGAAGATGACGAAGATCCAGAGGAACATGCGGTCCACTACCATGGCGACGTACTGCCAGTCCTTCTTCAGCTGGAAGGGGACGGAAGGGCAGGTGAGGAAAAGTGACCGAAAAGGAGATTATTTTAAAGAAATCTCCCAGAAGAGATGGGCGGCGCCAACTCACGGCTTCGTAGTCCTTCTCAGCCTGCAGAGCCTCGGCGATGTATGTTATAGCCTCCATAGCAGACTTCAGCTCCTCGGGGAGAGAGAGGTAGGAGCTGGGGCCGTCAATGAACTTCCTCATGTCCGTGCACAAGCCGTCGGAGTGAAACCTGCAGAGAGACGCGTTTAATGTCACGGCCGTGAGATTCTTACTCCCGCTGATGTGAGGACGGGCTAATTAGCAGCTGTTAAACTGGAGTTTTAGGAGGCGGGTCGCGGGTCTCCAGCGAGCTGTTCTGTCATTTAGAGAGGAAGAAAGAGAAGGTCAGAGGAGCTCCCTGGGCTCGCTGTGCCAGATCGCGGTCTCTCCGCTGCAGATGATGTGTGTATCAGAGGTCAGCGTGGGTTGCCAACCATCAGCTGCTAAAGCAATGCTGGGGGAGGCTTGTTTTCTCTGGGCTTTTTATTTAATATCATAGTGCCAAAGAGAAATTCTCTTTATAAGGACATAGAGTAATTTGGTTCAGGTCAATTTATCTTTAATTATACAGCATCTGTTACAATCAAAATTGTCTCGAGGCGCTTTAGAGAAACCCAGAGCCATATCCCCAGCGAGCAACAAGGGGAAGGAAAAACTCCCCTTTAACAGGAAGAAACCTTGAGCAGGACCAGGCTCATATGGGGGAGCCCTCCTGCTGCTGGATGAGGCAGGAGGAAGGGGGGGGGGACAGAAAGAGGATTGAGAGGGATGAGAGGATAGACACACTCAGACAATTATACTGAGCAATAAAAGTTAGAGCTGAGTGGGTCTGTGGGGTCAGAGGTCAGCAGTGATATGCTGACAATGGTTCTAATTTTGCAGACATCTATGTTTATTTGTCGATGAAAGGCCTATTTCTTGGATTTAAAGGTCTCCAAATTTTTTGTTAACACAGCACCAACATGCTTTCTTGCAGAGTGCTGTTTGTTAAGGATACCCAATGTTTTGGACATTAGTACAGTATTAACAATATGAAGAAGGTATTGGGAAGTGAAAATGGGAAGTTTGTTTTTTTTTAAATCAGATCTTGGGAGATAGAGGTTGTATTGATGTATGATAACAAATCAAAATGTTCCAGAAAATGGCACCGTAAAAATAAAAACGTAAAAGCCATCTTTACCTCCAGTGTGGATCCAGTGCAACGATATGTACAGTCAGTGTGTGACAGTTTGGCATAAACAGTAAACTGGTGTTTTACCACCCAACTAGTTAATGAGGGTAGTAAATTATAACGCTCTTAGTAAACCTTGAACGAGACAGCATGCGTAGCCAAAGTTCCACCACTAGTCTAAAGAAGAATCTCATTAGTCATTAACCTTTTCTGCTCTGATTTCCTCTGCTGCATTAATCATACCAAATGTCCTTGAGCAATGAAGCATGTTTCCATTAGCTGCTTCCAGCAGCGCGCCCGAAGCGCGCCTGTAATCCTCCAACAACTTTTAAGCGCACCTCTGCGAGATGACGGCTCGAAAGATCTGCGTGAGAAGAGCCGCCGCCGGATTAAAAGTAGGAATCCTGGCTTTTATTTATGCATTCCCAGAGGGATGAGGAAGATAATGATATACGGGGTTTGCAATACGCAGTGTCAGGTTATGGAGATTCCCCTGAAAAGTCTTGGATAAACCACTGGGCTTTAAATCTCTGGGTCACTGCCATCAGCTCATCTTTGCTTTCAAGGGACATCTGTCATCTGATGAAACACCTCAAATATGAAACACCTCTCCCTCATTTATTCTAAAAGGAAAAAACAAAAAAAACAAAAAACGCTGCGGGTTAAACAGCCTGCCGCTAGAGGACAGTGTGGCATTATGCCTTCGACAGTCAGCTGCTCACGCTGAATATAAAAGCATGTTAATGGTTTGTAGGATGATTCTACCAGTCCAGCTGTGGTATATATGTTATATATGCTGCGAATATCAAGGTGGACAGCAGAGGGGGATGGAGTAATGGTTGAACCCGAAAGTGATAGACACAAACGTGCAGTAGGTGTGTCTACTGACATTCTGGTGGGGAGGATGTGAGGGGGGGATTTGGGGGGGTGTTTAATTAAACAGCTGCAGAGGGGGAGGGATGTGCAAGAATGCTGCATTTTAGCCATCTCTTGTCATACCTTTTCAGCACATTCGTCTAAACAAGGTCACCAAATTCCTCTGCACACTTCTCACAGTTGGGTGGACAGAGGTTGACTGCCTTTGCTGATTCCCAAACATTACAATTCAAAGTCCAGCTTATTATATTTAAACATTTAAAAGGCATTTGTGTTTGTGTTGTGAAAAGAACAAAAAAAAAAAACATCTCCAGAATGTTTTAGTAGTAGCAGTCGTCTATTTCCATAGTCCATAGGAAAATAGGATAAACCAGCCAGCATAGCACAGAAGTTGACTCTAAGGATTTTAAAAACAGGAAAGCTGTTTTCACTTTGTTTACATCCACAACCCAACAAAATGCATGTTGTGTTGCTCAGAGGCTCAAAAATTGCCATCGGCCATCCTGAGCAAAAACACCCTCCCCGCTACTCCCCTTCACCAATTTAAAATGTTAAAGGTTCAGAACTCCAACCTGGCCTCCGATTGGTTGGAACACCTTCTTGAGTTTTGAGAATTCGGCAGGTTCACACAGTTTATGTATGATTTTTCGAGCTTTTAGGGTCTATAGGGGGCCTACAGTAACCAGAGATTTCCCACCGTCCTCTCATGAGACAATGCTGATAACAGTTTGTGAGGAAATATCTTTACGGAAGTATTTATATCCTTCAAAAAATAGCTGATTCAACCTTTAAGAGTGAGTGTGTGAGAAAATATTCTGCAGACACTAAGGTGTGTCCATGTCCCTTGCATAGTAATCACTGGGATAGACCCCAGCCCCTTAGGTCCTGATTAGGAATAAGTGGTAGTGAACAACTAACCAGATGGAAGAAGTGAATCACATATCAATGAATCTCTCTATGCTCACACATTCACAGTTCAGTTGAGGAATATAATAAATCTGAGGAATATAATAAACAGGTAATTCTCAATTCTTCCTTAATCAATTCATTTGAACATTTTCTATCCTTGTTCACAAAGAACTCTTCAAAATGGACTAATGTCAAAATACTGTGTAAATGGTGTGTCACCTGTTGGGTTTGGGGAACAGGACGGACAAATCAGGCTTGCGGATGAAGTATTCGTCGGCCACCTTGCTGACGGCGGTGATCTTTTTCTCCCGGTGGGGCAGGGCCTCCAGGTAAAGGGGGGTCTCGACTTTGGGCCGCAACATGCACAGGTAAGGGGGGAGCAGGTGGATGAAGATCTGGGAGGAGAGTCGTAAAAATGAAAGGAATTTCCTGATTTCTGTCAATAGTAAAATTGTGTTTTGGGATATCTTCCTATTCCATTTCCTGTTTGCCTATTATGGTGGACAAATTTGTGTTGAGAGTGAAATGCTGAGCTTAACGGTGACGTAACACACAACATTCGGGAACAACTGGGTAAGGCAAACCAAATAGGAAGAAACGATTCAGTTTTTCAACGTCTAAATTGAAGTTGTCCTTGACGAAAGACAAATAGGAACAAATACTAAATACTCAAATGTCCTTCTGTCCTTCCCGCCATCTCCCCCTCTCATCCATCTTTAACCTACAACCATGGATCCCCCCCATATGATCCTGCCCCCGCCCAAGGTTTCTTCCTGTTTAAAGAGGAGCGTTTCCTGCCATATTGCTCATTTGAGGTTCAGGCTTGGTAGATTTTGAATGTAACAAATGCAAAATAAATAAAGCTGAATTGAACTGAATTGTTTCCTTTGTTTATTTATTTGCATATATGTACTTTGTCTGTCCGCATAATTTTTTATTTGGGATAAGCCATTTTTGTTGATTTTCACTTTTTCAATGACAATCGCATTTGCATACAAATACACACATTTTAAAATATGTCCAAATCTTTACTTTTATTGTGAAATCTTCATTATTCCCTCACTTTCTAGATAGATAGATAACCAAAAATCTATGTCCAATTGGCTTCATAATGAACGATAGCAGAGCCAAATATCTCCTTGGACGTTGCACCATTACAGTTTTAATAACTGTAATAAAAGATCTGCTTCGAGAAAAGTAGAAGAAAAGTCGATATGTAGCTCATTTTTTACAGTATAATTACTGCATCGTCTTGTCAGGGGATGATTTGTTATTGCCTGGCTGAGATCGTTTGGGTTTCTTCATTAGAGGTTCAATAAACACGACTCACAGCGCAGCGTTAGATGCCTATTTATGCATCCAAAGAGCATTGTTATTGTGATTATCTCTTGTCGTCCGATTCATACTGTTTCACTTTTCTGAGAATATTAGTGTTTGTAACTATTGCTGCAACTGACGGCGCAATAAATAAAGATGTTAACAGTATAGAATGTTGAACAAAAGCGCGAAAACTACCCGAAGCTGTGACGTTCTTTCCTGCCGTCGTTGAGCGGCTTAAGATCTGCAGATCACCTGCGTGTTGTTGGAGGGGAACGACGCAACGGAGAGCACGTCTCCCGCTCAGGCCTTTAATTAGCTGCACATGATGTAGGGTAAGGGCCCGCTGATAGAGGTTAACCCCACGCCACGACATCTCGGCTTTTGGAGGACTGTGTCACTTAAACGCCACACACCATCACCTCCGCCTATCAAATTATTGTACAAAAAAAAAAAAAAAAAAAACGACATTATTTAATTAAGCCTGGACCACAGTTCACCACTCTGATGGAGGGTAATATAAAAGTTTTAATTATTTTTCGAATCACGCTAATTATGTAAAATAGCGTGACTCCCCGATTAACAAGCAGCCATAGGACGCTGCGATCGATCAGCGCAAATCCTCAGTTAATCTGTCGCCATTTATTTGCTTTTGCAATTAGCTTCATGACCTTTATGGTCCGTGGTATTTAATTGGTAGTAATTGGTTTCGGTGTTGTAAATATGTATTGTGGGTAAGCAGCTTAAATGTAACTGTACATTTTGTACACTTATAAGGTGAAGAGTTTAAGTTCTTTGAATGTAAGTGTCTGACTGATACCCAGTGATGCAAATGTGTGAAAGGTCAACATTTGTGGCAAAATCCCCTCTTTTTTGTCTTAATATAACACAAACAAAAGCTGTTCTTTCATAGTAGTTGCAGTTGCAGTTGTCCTAGTTTACTTACTTTCACCTGTTAGGAGTGCACTGTGCATTTGTTTGCACCACTTAAAACAAGTATAAGGAAACCCTTTGTTTGGTGGCTGTACAGAGTGTAGATATTTAAAATGTTAAATTAAATATGCATTGAAGGCTGTGCTAAATGTATAAGAATTTGAAAGTAGTTTGACCCATAGGTGTAGCTAAATCTCAGTAGTACAGTAGTAGTGGCTTGGGAAGTTTTATGACACACTATGAATCTCCAATAGGAATCAGTTGACTGACCACACATCTTGGAGTCTTGAAAGTGTTTCATCTCTGTGAAAAAGGTGTTTAAAGTTATCGAAGAAGACAAAAAAAGTTTTCTTTTCTTGTTCCAAATGCTCAGAAATATGGCACACTACCGGGGGGAATTGCTCATATTCTACCGGTATTGCTGTTTACTTTGAAGAGCTCAAAAATAAATTAAAGATCACCTAAATAAACAATACTGTAACCAGGACGTGAGTAGTAATAATAATAACTACAGCAACCCCACCTTGCGAACCCACATCGGCATCTGATGGGTGTTGGGTGAGCGGTGGTGCAGGTTCAGGACGACCACGCTGAGGATGACGGAGAACGTCACCAGGATCATGGTGAACATGATGTAGTTGACAATGATGGGCACCCCCAGCGACGTTTCGGGGATCTTATCGGCGAGCAGCAGCAGGAAGACGGTGAGGGTGAGCAGCACGTTGATGGACAGGCCCATCTTTTCTCCTTCAAGGGGGAATGAGAACAATTCATGTGAAGATATGACATTGGTAGTCTTAGTTTTTTGGGAAGGGTTTATTTTTGGGGGGGTGGTTGTGGGTCCATTCTTGTTGACAAAGTGACAATTACAGTTGTTACGACTCATCCGCTTTTAGGAGCGGGCTTGTTCATCCTTCATCTGAGTGAGATTAGCCACAGCTGGTCTGTGTAATGACTCTAATAGGAAATTAATCTCCCACTCTAAGTGAAGCTGAGTGGCTAATAGTGCACGAACTAGCAGCGTCGTTCAGTCAGTGGTCATTTAGAAGCTGTGTTTACCTTGGACTGGTTCGAAATGGTGAATAATGAGATATTGATGCGCGGGAAGGTTGTGCATGCTCACACAGGAACAGTCTAGGTCCAAGCCTCAGTCACTTCTTACACAACCACATCAGCATAGAGCTAGCTCTGTGCTAACAAAGTAATCAGTTATTTAGGATGAAATGAACAGTGAATTATGTATTAACTTTCATTCTGTCCCTATCAGAAATTTCTGTTTCTTCCTGTTCATTATCTCTTTTTGTTATTCTCCCTTGAGTCCCTTGCATGAAACATTTGTCGTTACAAGACTTGGGCAGTTTCAAGCCTTAATTCAAAAGTATTAATAGAAGATTTACTAAATGTGAGTTCTTTTAGCAGCCTGCTATTTTATCAGTAGGAACAAATTACCCACTTTATCCATATGAATAAGTAACTGCAATGTACTTTTAATCCATTTTCAGGGTGATTATCACTATTTTCATTTTCAAGGATATCGATTCAACAGTTCTCTTTTGACAGTAACCATTTAACCTCAAATTGAATCCCTCGTTACTGGTAATGAACAAATGTTTGATTTCTTCTTTAACTGATCATTGTAAATTAACTTACATATGATAGCATGTATTATTTCTATCTATACAAAGTTTAAAAGTTGTCTAGCCTCAACTTATGTACTCCTAGTTTTTTTGCACAGTCCAAAAGTGTGCAAAAGTTGACTTTAGGTAGCCCTGGAAAGGTCCCTTTCCCTTTGTTGTGCTAGGCTCCAACAGCCCTACAACCCTACTTAGGGAATTGATGGGTATACCAGCATCAGGAGGTAGGTAGAAGTTAAAGATGGCGATGATAGTGATGAGGATGCACGGTAGGATGATGTTCAACACATAGTAAAGGGGCTTCCTCTCGATGATCAGGTAGAAGACCATCCCCTCGTATTCGTCGTCCAACATGACCTTCCTGCTTGGCCTGTGTTTGATGTACCACTCGCCGCCCTCTGGGGAGATATTGAAAATTGAAGATGAGGCAACAGACTGTAATAGATGCGCATAAAATAAAGAGCTTTCAAAAGAAAAAAAAAAAAAAAAACACCAGTGAAAGCCTCGTCCAGCTGCACCTCCCGGATCTCCTGACCTCTTGAGTCGAGCGCATACTGTATATCTATCTCTGTCGAGTCATAGGTGTAGGAGCGGAACTGCATGGAGCAGTTCTGCCAGTCAAAGGGAAAATATGCTACCTATGGAGGAAATGGAGGGGTGGGGATATTTTAACAAATTAATTAGACAATTCGACAAATCGAGGACATTTTGATGTTCACCTTTACTCCACATGAACTGCAGTAGAGAGCAGGGGGAGTCCAGGTTACTCTGCCATTGCTATAAACCTGGACGTGGACATTCAGCGCCACATCAAATACTCCGTCATTACTGCAAGTACATATATTTATTTATATGCATATATTTTAGATATTTGCTGTCAGAACTGAGTCTTTTTCCAAGATGGTCCAAAAATAATATTGAATTTTTGACATTTTCATTGAATCAAATATTTATTGGAACATATTTCCTAAAGCTTTCTTGAGTCTTTAGAAATCTTGTAAGCGTAATGTTCATACTTACTTGTTTATGAGGACTATGTTGGGTAGCCAAACCTTCCCGGATGGGATACGCAACACCTCAATTCCGTCATATTTCTTCGGTGTCCAAGACAGCCGATAATCTGTCCATTCCTGTTTTCAAAAAGAGTCGGCACTGTTTAGGCTAACATTGGCTACACAGAGGTAATGGACACAAAAAGGGTAAAAGTGCAATGGAAACACAAATTTATGATGCTTTGTCATTTTTGCCTTTTTTCACAACTTTAATTAGATGAATGAATTACTTCCTTGTGCATGTATGCTTGAGTAAAGGAACATCATCTGCATAATTAGTCATTCTCAGTATACTCTATGTTATTATGAGTAATGAGAGTGGTCGGCCTGGTTGTGAATTAAAAAAAAAAAAAAAAAATCTGAGCGCTTGCTAAATACACTTAATTTTAGTCGTGTTGATACATGGACCGAGTTGGTCTCACAAGAAATCGTTCACATTCTGCCATGTAAATCCTATGGGTTTTCCTAAGTAACTTTCTTTATAAGTACCAATGATTTCTGTTAAGACCATGCAAATTATACTGCAAATCCAGGAAGTATATCAAACTCTTAGAAACACTTACCAAATTCATGAGAACAGTTGTGCTCATTTCCTCATTTTTCATATTCTGCAAAATAAATGCAAAAAATGTATATATAACACTGTATCACTAATGTTAACATACATGCAGTAGTTTGTACTGTAAACATGTAAGTACTGTATATTGTCCTGCCTACTTGCTGTAACGAATGTTGCTAATGGAAACTCTGTAATAGTTATAGGATGGTTGTGTGTGTCTGGGGGTCTTTTTGTGTCTATTGTTACTATGCTTTACATCAAAACCTAAATCAAACTGACATTTACAAATTTTTTGAAGACACTAAATGGAAGTTTTAGCATGTCAGGCACTGCCATCCACCATGTATCAGCATATGCAATGTCAATAATCTTAGTAAAATGAGACCATTGAGTCAAATAATACAACCAATAACTCAAACCTGTAACTCTAAAATATATATTTCAGGATAATTGTGACATTAATTAAGTTCGGACTTTCAAACTCTTGTAGAATTATTTGATATGCTACTTATAAATGACCTGTTTTGAAGGCAGAATAAGATTGAGATGAACATTTATATTCATGTTCCGGCAAGAGATTTGCTGAAAGTAAATTGATATATTGCTAAGTCTAATCTAATACGGTACATCTGTATAAACAGAATATATTACTGATTCCGACAAAAGATCCATGTGCCCTTGATCCAGATTAATCTAAAGTGATGCACGTCTGCATATTTCTTTTGTCTTTTAACAAAACCATCCAATTTGGCTTTTTGCCTCATTCTTTTTTTCCGTGCACTGACCTGAAAGGTTTTGTTTGAAAATTACATTTTGGGAACTTGGATGTAGTCCAGCCATCATGCATTAACCAGATTAATGTCAGTATTAATTTGATGTAGAACTGCGCCGTGTTGTCACATCCACATCTGAAACAAAACCCCGTGCACGCGAGAGTCAGCGTGCGGAATTAATAACAACCGGTTGATCCCTGTTTCTGTAAAGATCTACACATGGCTGCGTGTCTGTTTAACAAGAAGGTGGAGCTTCCCTGAATCAAACTTGCTATTTAAAACTCTGGGAAGAATGTCACATGGACAGCTGTCCGAGAACAGTCGAGGGGGGGGCCCAGATACTATTGCTCTACCCACACTTCCTGTAACCATTTGTCCTCACGTCTGGTTGGCAATTTATGTCTAGTTCTGGGAAAAGACAATAGCAAAGAAAGAGTCCAGAAAAAGTTCCACAGTGATCAAGAATGAGGGTTCAACTTCACAAAGATAAACTTCCAAGTTTTAGGAATTAAAAATTGTCAATGTATTGTTTTTAACTTTACTTGGGACTGAGCTAGATTGTCCACCACATTTCTACGATAACCCAGAGTGGGAAAATGTTTTATTAACATTAGTTGTGGTTGGACAAGTTCTCTCGGTTTTCGTGGGTTGAGCCTCTTCTGCCTATTTCCATAGGCCTGGGCTCTCAATGGGAAAGCTAAAAACAAACATGATAGAATATTCAGCCAAGGCCCTTCATCCCTTTTTTCAACCTCACTCAAGACTCATGGTGGAGTTTGTGTTTTGGGAAAATCTAAAACACTAAGGTCTGTAATTTGAAGTCGAGCAGCCCAGTATAGAATAGCAACAGTGGCAGGAGGAGAGACCCATGGTTTATAACATAACCGGGATAAGGAGTGGATGTAGGAGCATAATACTCAGAAATTTTAAACATTCTCGAAGCAGGACATAGGTGTGTAATCCCTTGCTTTTGCAGCACAGACGTGCTAACGTATATGAGGTGAAATGAGGTGTGATAATCAATAATCCATCATGGTGATGATCACATGGGTCTGCTCATGCATAGTTCAAGGTCTTGAGTCTCACCAGGCCAACAAAGGAGGACAGGACCATGCCCACACGGACCACCACCCTGTGATCAAGGCTGACCGCAGGTCTCACTTTTAGGGTGTAGTTGGAAAAGAGAGTTTGTATAAGAGTCTTCTCTACCTCAGATGCACCTACATGGAAAATATAAACAGGGAATATATGAGAGGAGATGAAGTACCATCACACTATTCATGCGTACAACACTCAGTAATTCACTGCAAGGTTAGCATAGCATTTAGATTCCGCAACATTGACAGTTGCGCTACCACCTCCGAGTGGCAAGGTTGGAATCATTTACAATGAGCCGCCCAGATGACGCGGCATTCATCACTTTGGGCACAATCCGCGCACCCCCCAGGATCCTATCTGACAGGAATAAATGACAACGATCACCCGACCAGACGTACCCATCAGGATGGGCAAGCTGCAGGAGAGCCGGATGCAGGAGGTGTAAATTTAGGATTTTTCTTTTTCTAGGCCATTTAGATGACAGAGGAACTCAGTAATAATAAAACCCCACAAGTTCAGATGAGGTAAGAGCACAACTGAGGTTAGTGTTGAGGGAATAACTCCTAATCTAAAAACAGTTTTTACAAAATTCTATCAATTCTATCAAGTAGTACAAGTTACAAATTTCATAATAATTTCAACGATGACAAAATTGACAGACGAATAGATAATCCTTTATAATCCTAAATTCAATTACCCATTATGGATGTTTCTGATTATACAGCGTGAAATGTTTTTAAATAGGTCCTAAACATATTATTCTTATTAGTTATGAATTTCAGCTTGAGCATAGTCGGACTCTCAACACACCAGTTTTACAGCTCTGCTCAAAACGGCTGCTTTGACTGCCTTTCCCTTGAAATCCCAAACCTTCACCCTGCCTATCTCTTGCACAGGTATCGTGGTTGTAAGGGAGGAGGCACCCACGGGATGGCTGGGATTATTCAACTCACCTCGTTTTGTAACAGTAGAGCGGAAGTGCAAAACAGAGCATTTTGAGAGCGGTTTTACAGACTAGGACATTTGCTTAACATTTAATTAGTTGTCACACCTGATTTTTTTACGGGATTTACGGGATGGGCAGGCACTTTGGATACACAAATAGACGGAAGCACTGAAAAAGGGGATTTTGTATAATGTGTCCCTTTTAAAACATTTAGAAAAGCAGATTGAATAGTAGCTACAAATATGTGTAGCCCTTCATCACTAAGTTATCTAATTGGCTCTCAGTGACCTTCAGTTGCAACTTCAATTTTGGTGTTCTTGTCTTCTAAATGAACATTTATGTAAATGTATTGACGTCCAGAAGTACCATTTTTCTTTTCCCATACATGCTTGCATGATCAGTTTATTTTAGCTAATTATGATCCAAACTATTACTCCTGCACCTCTTGGTTATTTAAAACAAACAAAACAAAGTTTTATCATTTTTTATCCTGTTGGTCAGCTCAGATCTAAAAGGTGTACCCACTGAGTGACGATATAAAAAAAAAAAGATTTGAAAAGCAAACAATAAATCACATCTCCAAGTGGTTTGTTTTGTCCCAGAAAACAGTAGCTGGATATCAAATCAACAACCTCAAAACAAGAAATCATTGATTCTGTTGGATAAATGGATGTGACAATATCTTTGTGTTTCACTGTAATGTTTCTGATGGTATTACTGCATTCTACTTTTATTTGTTGCTCATCCTTTCTCTATTATCTTTTTTTAAAACATTATTACTATATTATCTTATTGCCTTAGTTATGTTTTAAATATTAAATAAGCAGAAAAAAATATTGTTTAATGGGATAATCTAATGATAAATATTTATTCCTATTTTAAGGTTTATTCAAAAGAAAGTAAAGGAAAAAAAAGAACTTTTCTCATTTGGACATTATTAAAAGACTTTAAAAGTAAATGTTAGGATGTAAAGATGACAACATAAGGTAAACATTACCTAATAAGCATTAGCTATAAAACTATAAAACTGTTGGCAACACTTAAATATAATTTAGTGTTCTTTAGAGCTGATATGTAATTAGTGTCCTCGTTGTCCTAACAGTACATTGAGTGAGTTTGCACTTAAAGTAAGCAGGTTCAATGTTAGCCTCTGGTTCTATGCTTGGTGAATAGTTAGCAACATTTCTTCTGCATAGGCCGCAGCAGTGCTAAGTCGTGTCTTACCTCCCAGTGAGATCAAGCTGCAGAAGCAGCATGACAGTAGTAGAAGAACCAGGCATTTCATGGTGGACCTTTCGGTTCCCACTCTGACAGGTCTCTAGTTGATGGCTCTGAGTTCTTCCCCTCCCTCTGTTTTTGTTCCTCTTGTTCTTCTCTAGCTGCTGCTAGCCAGAGCTACTTAGTAGAAGCTGTGACTTGGTTTGTTTGGACTGTTGTTGTCTGTCAGTCATGCAGGCCTGACCAACTGCTGTCTGCTCCAATTACATATGTGGGGAGGGGTGAGTGGTTGTCATTGAACCCCCACTCCCTCCCACCTCATTCACTGTCCCATCAGAGCTGACTTGGTTCCCTTAGGTGGTGTCCAAACTGTAAGGGCCGGCTGCAGGTTTCGCCCAACAAACACACCAGATTTGACTCACTTAATCAACTCATCTGAGTCTTCAGACAGCTGATTGGTCAAACTGTGTGCTTGACTGGTTGGAACAAAAACCTCGCCACCCCGCCCTTTTTGGAATCCCCCCCTACCTGGTTTCTTTTAGTATTTTTATTATAAAACAAAAAGTCATGGCTTTATACTCTAGATTACCTGTTAACCAGAGATATGGTTCAACAAATAAAAAGGATTTAACATCATTCAATTAAATTTATCTTCATTTATATAGGCTCTGGTACAATCAAAATTGTCTCTAGGGGCTTTACAGATACCTAGAGCCTGACACCCAAAAAGGCAACAGTGGTCAGGAAACAGTCCCTTTTAACAGGAATACTTTGAGCAGGGCCATGCTCACATGGGTGGACCCTCCTGCTGATGGCTGACTGGGTAAGGAAGGAGGAAAGAACAGAAAGGAACACATACAGTACATACATGATGCATGCAAAATTTTTGTTTTGTTTATGTTTTGGTCTGATTTCATGAAAAATGTTAGCAAAGGCAAAGTGGGATATTCTTGTTGAAAAACATCAGGTTGACCTGGCTTGATTTGTTGCCTGAAACATAAAAATTGTTGAGGACTTTCCTCCCTCAAAAAAGAAAGAAACCATCAGTGACTTTCATCAGAAATGCACAATATGTTGCTTGGGATCACCAACACTAGTGTGGCTAGAAAGCATGGCATTCAAAACCGTTTTGGATCATAGCCTCTCATCCCTAATTAGGACAAAGTGGTTTGGAAAATGATTGGACAGATGGAACTTCGTACCTGTGCCAGTTGTGACTTGATTGCTGTACTTGTCAGACAGCCTGAAATCACCTCTCTGCGAGCAGGTCAAAGGTCACCAGACATCTTCACAAGTCCGTAAAAACTGACCTAGGAAGCCTTTTTATGGTATGTCTAATTAGGGGACAAAAGAGTCAGGGAGATACACCAAGTAATTAACCAGAAACAATTTCCTATGGAATAGGATGAGTACTCTTTTCACCACTTTATAAGTGTGTTAGTCTGTTTTATCTACTACTTCTAATCGAAAGAATAGAAATGTCGAATGGTTCTTTGCACTGGTTCTAAAAGCACAATGCTGGCTTTACTTGCAGTTTTTCAGTGTACACCATCACATATTCTATATATAAAGCATACCCACCCTATATTCCTTGACTCTTCCCTTCACGTTCCCATTATTGTTTATCGGCCATTCACCCCAACGTAATATATGAGCCACCGTCACCGCCGTATGGCTCGCTGCCAATTTAATTACCATGGAATTTAAATAGCCAACAGCTCGTCGCCACTGTCACATCAAATCTGTGCTTGCGGGGTAGTTTGGAACCCCTTTTGATAGTCGATCAAATTCAGGAAACTGTTCCAGACTAACCATAAATGATCATTATTTGATGCAAATGAAGGCAGGTAAGTGATTAGATTGATTGTGATAGTTGAGATTTGCAGTATCAGATACTGGAACAACAACAACAACAACAACAACAACAACAAAAAAGCCTGTAAACAGATGGCCAATGGGGAAAAAGGAAAAGTTGTAAATGTCACTCCAAATTTAATGCTATATTAACAAACCTTCTTTAGCTTTTGCTCCTTTGAAAGTGTGTCTACAAACCTAAAAGTAAAAGTACCACCCACACTGCTGAAGACAGGTATCTCTTTTGTTGAGATTTGGATGCTGACTTTAGGGATTTGCGTCCACAAGAGCATACTGACGTCAAGAACAGTTGGTTTAGGCCAATGTGATCATCGCTTATCCCAAATGTAGACAGTGAGGGCTGAGATCAGGGCTGTATGCAGACAAGTCACGTTCATCCGCACAGCATGGCGGAGAAACCCTGACATAAGCAATGGGAAGGAAGGGGAAACTGGGTACTCTTACCTAAAATTGAGCGAAGTGTACTGCTCTGTCCTTGAGGAAGATCAACGTGGAGATTTCCGGATGAGGTAAAAGAGGACACTGGTGTAAGAGAATAAGATGCAGGAGGTAAGGTTAGATGGAAGCTGTTGATTTGCTGGGGTGGCCCCTGAGAGGAACAGGTGAAAGTACCAGAAGAAGTGTGCTTCTGAACAGCTCTCCTCTGAGTATATGCTGAAAACCCCCCGCAGCAATAGAAATGACACAAATACCTCTCATTGCAGTGCGTTGGGACATTGGGCTAGGGATTGGGTTACCAAGCCTGAGATATACTGAAATCTATCATATATATTCCAGTTCATAATGTTTCCTCTCATGTAGTAAGACTATCCATGGAGTTCCACAGGAGTCTGTACATGGACCAATCCTTTCCACTTTGGCAACACCTTTCTTGGGAAATATTCAGCAGCATGGAGTATTTTTGCTGCTATGCTGATGATCCTGAGCTATGAAAGGCTTGAGTTACCAACAAAGTCTTGGATGACCTCAGATTTCCCTATTCTTAATTTAGATAACTGAGGGCCACTGGGCTTGGTGTTGAATACCTCAGAAATAGATCAACAAAATTACTCTGAAAGACATTTCTCTAGCCTTTCAGTTGTCTGTGAGGATTCATGAAGTCATCTTTGACCAGGATCTATCCTTCAACTCACATATCAAACTCTCCAGAGGGCCGTTTTCCATTTGATTAACATTGCAAAAATTAGGAGCAGACTGCCTCAGAGCGACATTGGGGACACTCCGGAAATCTAAAGAAACCAGGAGCGGCTCGTTGTACTTTGGCCCATTTTTGCGATATAAAAAGTGCCCCAAAACTATGCTAGTCAGCAGTGGCACGCGGCCCGTGGGTGCATTTAAGGTAACTTATCATCGAATAGCTGCAGTCGATTCAACTAAGTCACATCTGAACCATAAAACATGTCACATCTTTAAAACATCTCTGGACTCTAAAGATCCCCAAGTGAACAGACTGAGTAGACGGATGTTACAATCATACAAATATATGAGTTTGTTTTATTCATTTATATCCAATAATACATCTCCCTTTGACTTTTGTGTAAGGTATTATAGAAATAAATACAGATCATATTGCAAACGCAGAGACAAAAGTTTGGGATAATAGAGTCTCGGGGGGGGGGTTAGGTTTAAAGGGGTTAAAGAGTAAATAGTGGGGTAAAGACTGCGTCTCTGAAGGTGTCCAGTAAATGATTGGAGCATGCATGCTTTAAGTCCCCGCCACCTGTGTTCCAGGAGCGGCTCAAGTCCCACAGAGCTCTATAGGTCTTCTCTCCGGGGGGATCCATGGGTTTTGGATGGCGTGTAGCGGTTATCCCAGATGCACCCCACCTCCCTTTGCATGAATATATTTATATATAGATTCATATAGGTATACGTTTTTGCTCCGCTCGTATAAAAAAATAGTGTTTTGTGGCTTTGATAGCTGGAAGACTGAAGCATTCTTTTTGCATTTGGAAGACAAGGAAATAAAGATTATGGTGGTTTCCTTGGAAATCTTTCCTGGAAGACTTTGTCACAACAGCTTATCGTCCATGCAAAAAAAAAAAAAAAAAAAAATGGGAATAGGGAAAAAAAACCTAAAAATCCTCCAAAGGTCAATTACAGACAGACAGACGTGTGAGTGAATGACATTGAATGAAGAGTCCACGCGACCACAGGGCCCAATTAAAAACACGACGGGCGATCAAAGGTCAGAGGTCAGTACCGCAAGACTGGAGGGTGTGGGGGGGGGGCAGAAAAACATAAACACTTCAAATAAACAACCTGGTTTCTCAAACAGCATTATGATAAATTCGCATCATTCCAGTATGAGTCAAAAAGAACATGTATAAATAAGGTCATCTCCACAATGATTTAGCACGGGAAGCTGCGAACGCATTAGCTTTGGGGAGATGAAACCCCCCCCCACCCACCCCCTTCTCCCCCGTGATCTGTCGGAAAAGGTCAACCGCGTTTGGCCACATCTGCGCTCGCGTGTGCACTGCCGCGTCCTCAATACAGATGAGTCCGGAGACAGTTGGACCGGCATTATAAAACGCGGGCGCTTCGTTTTAATCTTGGCGACCACGCTCCGGCGCAGAAACGATCTTATTAAGGGGGAAAAAAAAAACAAAAAAACACATTAAAATAACAACAAATCAAATGGGAGAGAAAATCAGCAGTGTCACTCTTTTGTCACGTGAGTCTTTCTCTCTTCCTCCCTCTCTCTCTCCCTCGCTTTTTTGTGTTTTCTGCTGCATTGCAGATGTGGTGACGGGACTCCACCTCAAAAGTAACACACACACACACACACACAGACACACAGGGAGAAAGTGTTAAGAAAATAAAAGCTTGACTAACACACACAGTCAGGTTCTATATCAATATTAATCCTTTTTTCTTCCTCCCCACCCTCCACGATAATGTGGCTGCACCTTGTTAATGGAGTTTATTGCTTTCTGCCCAAGGACTCGTGCTCATCGATTCAGCCTCTGATTCATCTTCTAATTTTCCTCGCCTGCTTTCTCTGTGCCAATACTTTTTTTTTTTTTTTTACCCTCTCTTCTCAGGACGTACAGTACCGGGGCGTTCAATCACAGCGAGAGGGCTGTCGGACGGCGAACGAACCCGTGCGTCCGAAAAAAAAAAAAGAAAAAAAAATAGGAAGTTGTGTTGGGAGGCGGGAAGTGAAAGTTCAAAGGCGGGCCGAGAGGGTTTGCGACGTTCGCTGTGCCGCGCTGCGTAGCGCAATCTGGTTCCCGCCGCCGAGTCCTTCACAGCCTCACACGACCCCCTTTCGCAGTCGTAACTCACCCGGTAAGCGGGGAGGGCGGGGAGAGTCGGGAGGGAAGGGAGTCCCTGGAGAGAAAGGTGTCTGCAGCTGAATCAGATAGACATCATTTAACCACCCCTATTCATACACCCATCTACTTCTATCCCATCTTCCTATAAGCCTTCCTTTTATATACGTATTTATGCAAAGATAGCTACCTATAATCTCTCCTCGCTTCGAGCAAAGCCTAAAAGCCAGAGGCCGGACGGATTTTGCAAAATGAACACTGCAAAACGCAGATCTGTGTCCATGACAAACACGCACTTAATCATGCACATGCAAAAAGACGATGTAGACACATTTTCACACCTTCAAATAATTGCCGTAACTCAGTCTAAAGCCGTTAACAGGGACACATCTACAGGATTCATTTCAAAAACATGTAATCGTTACTACTGAGAAACACTACATGTAAATGGTAAAAAAATTATATTTATATATATATATCAAACACTCTCACAGACAGATAACACCCGCAAGGGTCAGTAACAGTCTGCAGATTAGAAATAAAATCTCTTTGATTGCTACTCTTTTCTTTTTTAACGCAAACCCTGCTAACATGGTTTAGGATTTGAAGCAACACGAGCAATGATAAGCTAATGAGACAGCATTGCAACTTTCACAAGTCATGCCCTTCTTATGTACATGTCGGCTTATGCGCTGTACCGTAGACACCTCACAGTCGCATCAGTAAAAAAAACCAAAGCATTCATTCGCGGTGATTTTGCTTTTTGTAAACACTATTTTGCGGTTTCGCTACCAAACTGCTGGCAGCATCAATCGTTAACTTAAAGTAACGGTTGGAGGAATGATCCAGCAAAGTTCTAAACTGTTGCCTTAAAGGGATAGTTCACACCAACGTACAATCTTTATCGACAACTGCCTCAGTGACAACGATGATAAGAGGATATCAGCCTACAAGGACAGTTTCATTCCAGAAGTAAACAGCTGCAATCAAGAAAAAAAAAAAACAACCTGCGTCATATTAGTTCGACATCAGGTTTTATCAAAGCTTTTGCTTTATATTCAACTTATGTATCTTATCGAGATTTCTTCGTGTTAGCCCTTGACTCTCCTTCACAGTTTTTCGTCAATTCCGAAATCAACAAAAACAGCCCCGTCAATTTCCAAGCCCTTTGAATTGCAAGATGTCACGGCGACGTCTTCCCTCTCGCCTGACGATATCTCCACCATCTCAGTCAGTTTTAATTATACTCTCGTAAGCACAAGTCAGTTTTAATTAAATATTTGCGTAATTACTTTGCGAATTGTACTCAAACACTGTGTTCTGGATTCGGCAACCCACAAGGGGACGACTGGCCGCCAACCTGAGGGTCTATTTAACAGTTTAATTAAGGTCTTTAGCGCTGAAGTGAGGTTTTAAGAGAAACTGCTGTTAAATAAATCAAAAGATAATTGTGATTTCTGCCTGACGGGTTACAATTTCATCTGTTCCCTCCCCCACTCTCTAACGCGCATCTGGGCCCACCTCTTTATTCTTCTCCCCCCTCGTTCGGAGAGAGAGGAGGCAAAGTCTGTCGAACAATTTGCTCAGCAGCTGGCCTTTATTCTGCACAGGTTACCAGCTGTTATTATTTACAACCGCCGGTTACGGGAGGGCAGAAAATTATGCGGGAAACACAGACATTACCATAAATCTCCTTTAAAAGTCACTCAGCTCTCGTCGTCGCCACACCTCGCCTTCTCCTCCGCACCACGAGAGCACCTTTTCGCCACGAGCGCCGCGAGGCCGCGTAAACATTAGGCGGGAATAATTAACATGCCTGGACTGTTAACATGAAAAAAAGGGGTGCGACAAATGTTCTCTCCTCTCCTCTAGGTCAATATTTGATGACATTAATTCAACTTTTCATTTTAGTTTGTGCTTTCTCTCTCCCTCTCTGGCTCTCTCTCACGTCCATTTTAGGTTTACGCCTTCAGGATAACAAACCAAGATTAATGAATTTGCATTGTTCGTGTATATATATCTGTTCCCCTATAAGAGCCTGGTTCTGCTCAAGGTTTCTTCCTTGCCACTGTTTCTTGTTCGGGGGTCAGGTTTTGGCTTGCTGTGATGTGAGGAGAGAAAACGGATGTTATATAAACAAAGTTGAATTGAACTGAAAATGAGTATTAGCCCTACTGTGAGCAAGTAGGCTGTCCGAGGATCACAATATTCGGAGTAGGTCCCTGTTTACCGCGATCCGATGAGGGTGGATCAAAAATAGATTGCAGAGTTGCTGGCAAAAATCTGGGACAATCCCATCACTGCAATATCCTCTGTTCAGTTGAAAACTGAGCTCACCAGGGTAGATCAGTGTATCTTGGAGAAGACGCCCCTTTAAATCCAGCCCACGCTGGCGAGGTACATTTGAACACCTGAAATTGATGTACCAAGCATGGGCAACTCTAATTAATGTAGTGCCAGCTGAGAGCTCCTGAAACATGTAGAGCAGGTCTAGTTTAAACTTTTATGATGAACGAATTTAGTTATTAATGAAGAGAAAGTCCAACTGTGACCCCAGAGCAAGAGCTGTGAGGAAAAATTTGTGTTGGGTAACTTAAAAGTGGTGGTCATCCTGAGATTCCCAATCGTTTGTCACGTTACTTGTTTGGTTGTTTTGACGCGGTGTGTTTGAATAAAAAGATACCTTTGCTACTGCTTCTGTTCATATGTGAATTTACAATATCTTCCTGAAAATAAGTTGCTTGAGGAGAGTTTGAAAGTAAAGAGGGCAATCTACCGTCACTGGTCTGTTGGAGTCTCAGGGGGACTTAATTGTACTGTTTTTAGAGAATACTCAGAATTTCCGTCCTTCTCACGTTGGGCGCTGGCCTTTGAGGCATGCGAGATGCATGATTGGCCACGGCGAAATAAAGCAACAGCAAAGCAATCAGGAAGAGAAACAGCCAGGATTTTTCTCATCTCTCACACACACAGTGCCCGAACACGTGAATATTAATGCGCGTCATTGTATCGAGTGCTAATTTGCCCCTACCGGATATAAGGGCACAAAGGTGTGCACGCCCAGTATACCACCTTCTTTACGAGTGAGTAAATGTCAATGTAATGAGCGTGTGTGTCGAGGGAGCCCTTGGCCCCTCATTTAAGAGCAGAAAGATTCTGATCGGCCCCACACTCCATTAAGAGAGTCGAGGGGTGGACGGGTGGCGAGGGGAGAATGTGCCGCCGAGTGGAAAATTGAGTCCATGTCACAAACTAATCAAGTTGTGCTGATGGTGAAGAGAAGACGGTGGCGAACGCGCGCGGACACGCGGAAGCAGGTCTGACACGCATCCGTGGGGGGAGCCGCGGCCCGAGCGGACGGCTTCGGAACGGAGAAAAAAAAAAAAAAAAAAAAAAAGTCCGCGAGGGTCTGCAGCAGCTTCGCATTAGCATGGCTCCTAGCGCGGGACTCTGTCGGGAAATGAAAACACGGCCTTTTTCTGTAGCGCCTGTGCTGCAACAACACCGGTCGTCAGGGCGAAACCCAGAAGACTTTGCTTTGATATTTGGTTGAATGAATTTCGGGTGACGGGATCTCCATCCCATGGGTTAAAACATGCGATATGTTGCCAGGTGTTCGCCTCTTCGTGGAGTTATTGCTTTTATATCTCAGGCTTTGATAATCACAGAGGTTATTCATTAAGAAGGTAGAGGGGCTGGTGCGAACAAGGGGGGTCAAGCCCCTCGTCTGTAATGGGAAAAAAAAAAGGGGTTTCCCATCAGAACTTCTGTGTACCCCCCACCAGTGAGCTGTGTTCTCGGGCATCCGCGTTGCAGGCGGCACATAAGTGCAAGCCCTAAATAAAAATAACCCTGTTCACATGTCCACTGGGGCGCAGTTGGCGAGTCCTCCACCCGTCCTCCCACCCACGTCTCTAGGTGCTAGGATGTGGAGGTTTTGGTTTTAGATTGAAGGTCCTTCTTGCCGTTCTGGTGCACGGGTGAGTCACTAGAGGTCTTGGGTGTTTTCCTGGGCGGGCTCTGCTCAGCGACGTCATGTAAAGAAGGCTCCCTGTACATGGCAACTGTCAAGAGAGAAGGTTAAACACAGTTAGGATTCGTGGATATACCATATTTATAGTTTCTCAGAAAAAAAAAATCAGTGGATTCAATGGAATGAGATCAGAAACTTGGTGGACTTGGAGGTAACTTGCTTGTTGACTAGCTTGTTTTCCTAATTTAGCCTATTCAGTCTCCAAGGTCTGTTTTTTTTATGCTATTTTGTAACCGTGTGTTCTTGGGCTTGGACTTTATGAAGTAAATTTCAAAATAAATGAGGCTTGGAACAAATGGTACATGTGTGAGCAAGTCTACCCAAATAAGTTAATCACAAATCACATTAGACAAACCCTCATTATGATGTTTAATTAATGATTCAAGCACAGGCCAGTCAATATTTTCTTTGCAACACAAAGTTCTATGTGAGCGATAAACTGCAGAAAGACAAGTTAACTAGTTACCCTGTTACCCTTCCAATTTATTTGCCCTAAAGAAACAGTATAAAAATGAGTGAGAAAGTACGGCACTAACTTCTCTACAAAGAGGGAGCAATGAAAACCTTTGAAATATCGTTCAATCATTTTGACTTGGTCCTCTGGAAGTTCAAAAGGTTGACAATGGGAAACAAAGTGTGTGCAGTTCCAGGACTCTTTATTTTAGTGCACTTCCTGTTGATTTAAACGTATTAACCATATTGACGTATGTATTAACGTACGTATTAAATGTAAATACCATATAACCAAATCATTGTCCATCCATCCTTATGAACATAAGAATAGAAGTGTGTGGGAGAGTACTTGAAATGCACATCAAATACATTTTATCTCCGCAATTTCCAGTATATGGTAGATGTTGGTGACTGAAAATGGACGAGTGATGGATATCTATACCTTCGATGAGTTTAGGCAGGAAGTGTGCAGCCCCCTTCGTCTTCTTGACCCTATTCCCCTTCATGACTTGTCCGTCTCTGTTGATGCCGATGTACCACGCCCGACCCGACTGGGTCTGTCTGTACAGGATGGACGAGTACGTGACGTAGTAGTTCTCGAACACGCACTCCTTGAACTTACACTCCGGCGTGAAGTGTTCCTGTAATTGGCACACGCGCACACACACATACACACACACACACACACACATTAGGTCAGAAAAGAAGCGTCTTCCCTTTTGAACTGCTCTCTTATTTATATATTTATTTTCTGATTTCGCCGACTCCGGTGGGAATGGGAGGAAATAGGCGCCACATTTCACTGTGACATAGTTACAGCTGTGACTCCACACACACACACGGGCATGCACAAACACACACACACACACGCACGCACACACACAGATGAAGTGGTTTTGGTGCCTGGTTGCCATAACTCAGCAGATTCGGTTCACCTGTAACAAACAACAATCAACCGGGTCCTTCACCCTTTTCACTGCTTAAGGACCCCCACGGCCTTCACACACAGACACAGACACACACACGCACAATCTCCTCATTAGACAATACGTCAACACGGGAACATCCCCCCGCCTCCTCCCTCCATCTGCCGCTCGTTTCAGCCATCACGCATTCCCCCTCCATCTCATATTCGGCTGCTCCACTTTGTCATTTGGTAACCTTGTTGAGGAACAAACCAATTTGCAGGATTGATTTGGAGCCTTGATGTGACGGAGGGGGGGGGCTAGAAAAGGCCTGAATAAGGAGTTTGCGCTCCCTCGCTCCCCGCCGCACTCTTCCGGTCCAGGCTCCAGCTCGACGCCTGTCTGCGTCCATTGTGCCGCACATAAACAGGCTAATTACACCGTCTGTATCACCCGTTCTTTAATTAGGCATCCATTCACTCATGCCGGGATTCATGTCCTCACGTCCTCATTATTGTGGCTCTGATACCACACATCAAAGTCCTCAGCTATTATTAACGGTGTTTTCCTTAATTCTCGGGATGTTTGGGCAGCTCCCAAGATGGCTCCCAAAGGATACATTTTTTTTTGGTTTTACGGGTTAAAATAATGAAAAGCTGGTTGAAATTGGTCTATTTTTCATGCTCAGTGTCTCAAGCTTCTTGGAAACAGGAAAACTACAACCGAGTCGTGCTGCTTATTGAAATAGTCGAGGAAAAGAGAGGGGGGGGTATGGGCAGCCTCTGGTCATTCTGGCACAAACTTTTCGAGATTCTTCGCCCAATTTAACTTTGCAGCACGTTGTATACCACCCCACCACCCCGCCCCCTCCCCAACCCCCCCAACCCCAGCCACTGTGGTGTGCAGCATATGAATAATTACACTGATGCACACACTTCTGGAAGGCATGGAGGGAGCTAATTTTCTTTACAGAAGCCGTTTGCAACGCGGTGTCGCAAGGATTTGCAAATGGTGGGAGCATTTTTCATCGTTACGCGCCCTGTCCTCATTTTTCTTGAGCTGATTTAGCAACGGCTCCGGAAATCAAATTAATTTCAATTTAGATCGCGCCTTTCTGTTTTCCTTTTTTTTCTTTTTTTTTTTGTTCCTGGGTGAAACCAAGCAAATGTAGTCAGGAGTACACACACGCGCACACACGTTCTCGTGCGCGCGCACGCACACTTGTGGTGCCAGCGTGAATATCGCTTGATGGGATAACACACTATTAGGCATCATTCATTCACAGGGAGACATTATTTAGGCAGAAGACGCACGGGGGACAGGCGAGCATCTGTCTGGGCTGCTGTTTGATCCCCTTCCTCCCCTTCCACTGAAAGACAATCAAGCATCTGCGGCCTGCGATTCCCCTGGTGACCAGCAGGGCCTGCTCCAAACACGCACTGCTGTCGGCACTGGAGCTTTACTGCACAAGGAACAAACCTTTTATCAAACATCTCCGCGTTTATTTCAAGAAGAATGACCCAGGCTGTTTGATTATTTAAGTTATATTGTACAAAATCTGCTAACATATGCAAGTCTAGTCCTCCCTTAAGGTGGGGGGGGCATGAGGCAAAAGTGGGATACACTCTGGAGTCGACAGCTCAACACCGGGCTAACATAGAGAAACAAAAAAAAACATTCATATTAAAGTCAGTGTAGAGTCCTCAATTCCCCAATACCCCAAATGCATGTCTTTGAATTGTGAGAAAAAACTGGAGGACCCGGAAAGAACCAACACAGACACAAGAAGAATATACAAACTCCACAGAGACAAGCTTCGGGCCCCCAGGAGGGTAGAATCAGGGACTTTCTTGCTGTGAGGTGATTTATTTTGCAAACTTGCCTTTGTGTGTTAGGGGGATCCAGCATTTCGTAACAAACTTCTGGTGCCAATTGATGAGTCGGTGAGTTTCATTTTAGAGTAAAACCTGGAGTAAATTACCTAAAGGGAAGGGGTTGTGATTAAAACTGAAGGAACCCATTGAAAACTGCCTGATTGCCTGCATGTGACAAACTGATTTGACGGGTAACCCTGAAATCATGCACCATATAAGATTGAGAGAGAGACAGAGAGAGAGAGAGAGAGAGAGAGAGAGAGAGAGCATGTATTAGTCCAGTCTTAGTTGACCAACACTGGCTCCCTTCAACATTTAGACTGACTTCATGGTTTGGAACAAACTTGCTAATGAGCTATGTGCCCCAAAGAAAACTACAACAGTCTGTTGCTGGTTTTAGGGAGGTTCCCGACAACATTTGAAAGAAAATTGAGGATGGGGTTGTTTTGTGTTTCTAGTTAGATATTACGTATACATTGGTATCCTTTTGTTTATTTTGAGTTGTTTAGTTGTTGTTTATTATTGTTTTATTTACATGATGTTCTTTTCTCTTTTATTGTGAAGCATTGTTGCAATCCTTGCATGAAAGGTGCTACAAATGAAGTTCATTATTATTAAAGACTTTAGTTACTTAAAATGTCATTAGAGTAATTTGATTCAAAATGATCTTTGACATTCATTGGTCCCCTACACCGGACCCCCCCCAGAACCCTCCTTACTTTCCCTTGTGCGATCCTCCTTTTAGCCCAAGTACAAACACGAGCGTTGTGACAGAAAACATGAAGGATCCCACACACACACACACACACACCAACACACACACAAAAAATAACAAGGCTGATGGAGGCAACAGGAATCAGGGGAGATTGAAATAGTGGAGAGTTGGGGAAAGGCAACTAGACAGATGACAGATGAAGAAGTATCTCAAGATCTCCAGAAATCTCACACACACGCGCGCACACACACACACACGCACACATGCGCGCTTGCCTCGTTTCCATCTGTCAACACCTAAACGTGGCGTTCAAACCCCACACAGCAGACGTCAACAGACTCTCCTCTGATCTCAGCCAGTAGAATTGATCTTAACACCTCTGGGAACAGTCGATAGGCATTAGTCCAGAGAGAGAAAAAAAAGAAACAAAAAAAAAAAAAAAAACTGGATTAGGCTTTGATTGGATATGGTGACATGGCGATGCAACCGAGTGTGAGGAACTTAAAACGACTTACAAGCTTCAATCGGACACCCACAGGTTAATCCAGGCTCTTTAAGTGGCAGACACTTATCGAGCGCGTCCCAGAGGACGAATGTATTTCACAATGTCGATTGGGCGCGTGTGTGAGTTTGCACTTGCACATGACTGGGAAACAATTTACGGCGGGTGCGAAAGCAGCGCGTTTGAACCATTTTTTAATAACTCGCGTCTCGGGTATTTGTGTGTCGTCACCACAGCACCCCCTTTGGAGGGGTCCGGGGGTCAAGGTCAGGTTCATGGGTCAGGTCAGGACCAACCACTCCACAGGTGCTGTTCAGTCTGTCTTAAGGCACAGTGTTGAAAAGATATGTATCTTATAATATTTATTTCATCTTACACATTGATAAATATATTTTGACCAAAAATATTTTTTTAATGATTTTGTTAAACATAAATATCAGTAAACTGAAGATACCTACAATTCATATTATGTTTATTGTTAATGTGATGGAAGTTACCATTTCATATTCAGTGTAATGGCAATGGTACCTGTTTATTCTATTAAATGATATATATATATATATATATATATATAAATTATAAATTGTACATTAATTGATTGATTCTTCTTTGGTCCCCTTCAGTTCCTTCTTGACTCAGTATGTGGGTTCCCCCATTAGGTCTGGTCCCACTCAAGGTTTCCTCCTGTTAACAGGGAGTTTGTTTTTGTAACCTTGCTCAAAGGTCAGGGTTTCTCTAAATACCTGGAGAAGACCCTGACCACACACGTTTTGGATGGTGCTTGTTACTGTATGGGAGCACTACAAGAGCCTCTTGTCCAGATGGACCCTCTCGTCTGAACATGTGGGATTGGTTCCAGCCGCCCCCACACGGCTCAAGGATAAACCAGCAGGTGATGGATGAATCTCTGGGATTCGCGTTCGTTTCCTGATGAATATGCACGTGACTGGTGCTGAGTGCTAGTTCTACCTCTCCGTCTCCACTTTGTAACCTCTTTTTTCTTCTCTCTTTCCACACCCAAGTATCAAAACAATGTATCCAACCATTATCAAAATGTTGCCATCTTCAATGTTGAGCCAGTTAATCGAAAATTTTCAAAAGATAGGAAGCGAACTTGAAACGAAAAGGTTTTGATTCGATTTTTTTTTTAAAACAAATGAAAGTTTCAGCTTACACCTTTTTCAAACAGTCTCTTCCTCAGAAAAAAGGCTGGAGGATTAATTATGATAAACCCAACTTTTATATTCCACGTGCAGCGTCTGTGTAGCCTCGACTGCTGCGGCTAAAAGTCTGTGATGCAATAAAAGAGCCAGACGTAATGGAGCCAAGGAGGACTTTGTGTCCTTATTATAATCATAAATAAGTCAGTCAAGTGTTTATTTCAATGAAAGTGGCTGAAAATAATGAGAAGCCTTAGCTCTTAGGACTAAGAGGAGTGTTTTTGTCCCTCAACAGATAAAATATTTATGCAGAATCGGCTCCAGACGGAGGATAAATATCAGCAGTGAAAGCACACAGAACAAGGTTAACATCACACAAGCTTATTTGACATTAATTCTGATGATTATCTGAGCAAACGAGCAGGAAAAACAACCCCTAATTGAGGACAAATAGCTGAGGAGGCATCGCGGGGGCTTAGAAAATAATTGTCTAAAGATAGTAGTGATTAACATGTACTAATTTATGCACGACGCGCTGGTTCCGCTTGCGTTTTCACCGACGCTGTTGTCAGTGTTGCTCTCTTGCGTTCTTTGTCGGAATCGGGAAGAACTCGCCTGGTTTGGTGATTTTATTTTGATTTTTTTCAATAAACATTCTCTTTTTGTTTTTCCAATAGGTGATCGCAACCATTTGGTAAAATTGTCAAAAGAACTTTTGACTCGAATTCTCCCGTTTTCTCCCGATCTGGGATACTGGATACGCGCATGCAAACGAACTCACACACACAGACACACGAACGCCATAAATATGGACTGAAATATGAAAAGTGCACAATAAAGCAGCACAAAGGGAGGAATTATCAAGACTCGCGTTCACACCCACGCCCTCATATTTCTATCTTTGTGAGGACTTTTGTAGGCATAATACATTACCCAGCTGCCTGCCCTCACCTACCCCCCCCCAGCCTAACTTGAACCCAATCTGAACCTCAACCTTAAAACCAGGTCTTGACCTCAAATAACCTTTCAGGTTGTGGGGACCACCCAAAATATGGCCCCACTCTCCAAACGTGTCAGTAAACTCAGTATTGAGGTACTCTATATGTAACAAATAGAAGGACACACACAACAGCTGGAGGGGGCACACAAGGGGAAGACTCGGGGGGGGGGTCCTCTGACTCTCACCTTGACTGCCGACACCCCCCCTGCCGTGCACTTAGGGATTTTCCAGTCAGCCGTAAATAACTGGGCCCTAAATCTAAACTGCGTTTTTTTTTCTACCCATCTCTCCATTTTTACACTTGCTGTACTTCTCCGTCATTCATGTTTTGTTTTCTTTTTCCCTGCCGAAAGACCACGCCTCTTTGCATAGTTCAATGACTTGTGCACAACTCGGAGGAGAAGTGCGAGTGTAAATGTGTCTGCGGGAACAAAAGGTGGCGGATCTCGGCGAGAGGAAAGAAGCGCTGACTCAGGGAAGGGAAAGAGAGGTGGTGTTCTCTCAGATCTCGCACACACACACACACACACAGTCAGGTGTCGGTTTGTTTGATGCTATACGGAGGCTAATTTGTCTCATATCAGCTGTTTTTGTGCCACGGCCAACACCAAGGGCGACAATACTCACACCTCGTTCACGTCAACATTAGCGGGTGATTTGGTGGACTTGGCGCTTAAAATGCTGGCTACAGTTGGGACGACAGGAGCGGACAACGTCGTGGTCGACCAGTTGAGCGAAACAACACTAGCGGGCTAAATCGCGGATTACAAGAGGCTCGCCCGCGCTGAAATCTTGACAGCGTTGCGTCTTAAGGAGACGGGAAAATCGCAATCTAGTGAAAAGAAACCAGCGGGATGCGCTGAGTCGCCAAAAGCCAGTGCCTTTGAAAACTCGCAGGTGCACCTGGGTCCCCCGTTCACGCTCCGTGACGATACATGTCAATCTCTTTCTGTTCGCAGTTTCCTCAAACGTGGACATTGCAATCCGTGGGATTGAACAGGGTTTCCTGGCCAGTTCAGAAGGGGCTGTGGATTTATATTTTGGATTATTTAACATTTACGAACTCTTAGATTCTAAGCACCATTGAATAAAGACAACTGAGTAAATGGGTCCAAAGATACCAAATCGAACAAACCTTTAAACAGCTCAGAATCCTTAATCATCTAAGAAATTTACAGGCATCTAATTGATTTTCAACCCACCACCATTGAATCAGCACAGTCAGACGACCCCCCCCCCCCCCCCCGGATACACAGGACAACTAGAGGAAGGATCCGGTGCAGACGGATGGAGAAATGGAAAGGAGGAGATGAAAATGTTGCGTTAAGATAATGTGAGCTCGGCTGCTCCGGAGGCTCGACTGGAGCTCTCCATGGTGCTGACGTCTCTGCGGGCAGCGGTGAGGGATCTGTCCGCGGTGCTGAATCTCGCTCTTCAAAGTAGCTCAGACAAATAATGCAGCTTTCTATGTGCGGAATTTGAGTGAAAGGGAACTTTTCTTGCCAGTTAGTGTCCTTTGGTAGATTTCAGATATTATGGTTTTTATTTTTCCTAATACGTATTGGATCCCAAATCACAATATGATAATGGTGATAGAATGATAGAATACATCCAGTTTGCTTTACTTTACAACTGCTGAAATGACATAATTACTGTATGCCAAATGCTGTATTGTTTTTATTACCCATCATTAAAATATCAAATATGATTTCCCAGTCTGAAGTTGGTTTAATTTGAGCAGAAATAAATGAAAAGACAACAGAAAAAAAAGAGAGAAAACTTTGTTTGTTGTTGCTTGAACTTGAATATTGTTACATTTACATTTTATTGACATTACCTTTTGCTCCCGTGGATTGCGCATGCACCAAAAATTTAATTTCCATTTTCCCTCTCACTAATTATAAAGTTTTTCAGTTAGACTAGCATTACTATCATTGTATTGTAGCAGTGTTTCTCATTATTTTCTCATTACATTTGCTCATTAGACCACGACGCAGAGCCAATCAGATGGCTTAAATTCACCTTTCCATTTTATAATTGTTATTTTTCAAATCATTGACACTTTTTTTTTTTACCTCAGTTTGCTGTTAAAAAAAGCATAGAAATGCCCAAAAGTCTACACAGTGGAACCAAATCACTTAAAAAAATAATATACATAGCATTCAGGTAGATGAGCAAACTAGTCCCACACTTAAAAGGAGCTGTTTTTCATGCTTACTGACCAATCAGGGGTGCTGGTTTAATGTCTCTGTGAAAGCAAACTTTATTAAAAGAAAAACTGCTGTGACCTACTCACAAAAGAAAAAAGTGAAAGTAGTGAACTAAATATCTTAAAGAGCCTGTTCTTAGAGGCGCACAGTCTCCTTCCTCTCAACTGGGCTCCACTGGGAAAGGGCCTGCTCGCTCTTATGGAACGCAGCGTGATGATGGATGCGGTAGCTCTCCCCATCACCAAAGACCATCCATCCCCGATAAGACGACAAAAGCGCGCCTGGCCTTTCCCCCAAATCTCTTGCTAGTAGCTGTGGAATTTTAAGGAAAACTGTGTCACCTCTGCTTCTGCTTTTCTATTTTTCCCATCATTAATGAAGCCCAGAGTCAGTCTCAAATTCTTCATTTGTTCTAGTCTTCCCCCGAAACAAGGTGGGAAGGGACGTAAAGAAA
This sequence comes from Lagocephalus sceleratus, assembly GCA_911728415.1. NCBI lineage: Eukaryota > Metazoa > Chordata > Actinopteri > Tetraodontiformes > Tetraodontidae > Lagocephalus > Lagocephalus sceleratus. Next base: position 5,558,025 of record CAJVRN010000234.1, on the reverse strand, counting down.
ATAAAGGAGCCTGAGACCAGAGTTCAAGCAAAACATCTTGATTTCCCCATTTAAAAGCACCATTCCCCTTTAAATATCATTGGCTGAATCATTTTTGGGACGTTGGCCAGTACAATAGTTCAACAAAAATACAAATCTGAGCTAGAACGAAATTTTATAAAGCGTTTGAACATCTCATCAGTGTATTTTACGACCTCAGCTCAAGACTGAGATGCAACACATTGGAGCTTAGCAGGATTTTGCAATAAATTTTATGATCTAATTATGTTTTTATTACAGTATACATGACTGACAGTAGCTAAAATGAAAAGATCAAATCTCAATGCATCAGTTTAACATATAATATCTCCAAAAGAAGCTCAGCAGACTTCTTCTAGCATGATTAGACAGACAGACAGACAGACAGACAGACAGACAGACAGACAGACAGACAGACAGACAGATGATACATATATATCTATATTTATGTATGTAGATAGATAGATAGATAGATAGATAGATAGATAGATAGATAGATAGATAGATAGATAGATAGATAGATAGATAGATAGATAGATAGATAGATAGATAGCAGCTCTGTTTTTTGGATGAAAACAGTTGCAGATACTTAAACCAAAAGCTTATTCGACAATCACGAGTATTATGTGTTCCGGGCTTATAGAGCAAATGCTGGTACCGTGCCAATAAATAAAATATCCTCGATACTGTGGCCAATTTCAGCTATCTATTACTGTGCCAGAGGTTCAATATTAGCAGTGCTATATGATTCATGCCATCTCTCATCAATGTTAAAAAAGGGACGCGACTACTCAGCTTTGGAAAGAAATGAAGAAGAGGGCGCTAAAATAATGTCTTTTCTTTCTTGCTTGTCCTTGCATGTAATTGTATACTGAAAAGCACAAGTCCTTCCAAATGTCTCTGGACAACACGCTGTATTAAATATGCAAAATGGTTTCATCTTATACATTAAAAATGTCTCCTCGGGCAGGCCGACGTGCTATCAATACGCGTGCTTCCGCGGGAACTGGCAGTCTCCCGAAAGCATGTGTGAAAAGAGGCGGAAAATGGGTTTTATTTCCGCCTCCCTTCCTCTCCCGCCGATGAGTCTCGGTATCAGGTTGCGGGCGGTAACCGTGTGTGCTCGTCCTCGCCGTGTTGATCCACGATGTCATCTTGGCGGGGGGGGGGAAAGTTTTAGTTCGACAAACTTTTTTCCCCCCCTGTTAGCCGCGGAGAGTTTGGCCGGAGCTGATCCTGGATATCAGGGTCCGGCCCAATTATGTCGGCCTGCCTCTGTCAGATTGTTTATACCTGGCTGCACAGTGTGTTGGTAAGGAGGTGGAGGGTGACTGGATTGCACAATGGTGTGAATGTGTGTGTGTGTGTGTGTGTGTGTGTGTGTGTGTCCCATCTTTCTACCCGGGAGGCTTTTCCAGAACACACTGTTAATAAAAGTGGGCCAGGTCTGCGACGGAACACTATTTTTATCAGAAAGCAATTTTCAGGTGTTGCCCATAAGCGGGTCCCAGTGCCTCAGACAATGGCACCACGGTGAGGAGTCCCTCTCCCCCCTTCGTCGCCATTAACCTCTGCTGGACCGCTGGAGAATGCCACAGCGGTCCAGAGTCATGCACCCCCAGCCCTTATTACAAAGGAGACCAAAAAAAAAAAAAGTCCATACAACAGTCCATATTTTCAGGGTCAAAAGCTGCATAAATAACCTAAATGCGTTTTTATTTTTCCTGACGAAGTGAATGTGATTGGAAAAAAAAAAATCTCCCTTTTAACAGGAAAAATCCTTGAGCTGGACCAGGTCATATGACACCCCCCTGAGTCTAAGTCATATTTCTCTTTTGTCATTTTTACAGTTTGAGCTCCTTGAGTTGGCACAAAATTAGCAGGAAGTAACACAGGAATGAACAGTAACAGTTTATAGAGGACAAACACAGCCTGGGGTAGCCAATAAAAAAAAAAGAAAACAAAAAAACACTTTAATTATTTAATAACATTTCGGCCCATAACTCATATCTGTTTTGACTCTTTCGGGACAGTAGCCTGGAGCCTAGCCTAGAGGGAGGAACATATGTAGAATAGGCTATCGATATGTGTAAAAGGAAAAAACGAAATAATAAACTAAATATATAAAAAAACATTACTAATAATTTCCAATATTACATTTTAACGGCAATATATATTGGTAGTAATAATAGTAGTTGGCCGACATCTCTAGTTATCAATCTTTGTTGATTGGCCCATTTAGAGGCTAATCAAACTAATGTACATGTACTTGGATGATAATCATATCCAGTACTTGCTAAAATCTCACTTTTTTGTTTGGGGTCATATATGAATGATAGCAGCATGGCAGATAAAGAGTGAGGTCTCATTTGTCTTTGGTCTGAGAGATCCCTAACCCTAACCCCCGAGAGGACAGAGATAAGACAAGGACACAAAGGAAGACAGGCGGAATAAAGAATACTTCAGGTGACAAAAATTGACGCATGGATAGACAACAGAGGCGAGCAGATATCACCTGTCCAGACGCGGGGTGAGACAGCAAGATGGATCACCTTCTGCCTGGATATTAGTCAACTGCAATTGCCAGATGTTCAATCTGTCAATCAACCTGCCATGTCCTTCTTGTGTCACAGGCCACGATTCTTTGTCGGCTTTTCGAGTGATTTTCGGGTCTTCTTTAAAGCCACATTTTACATCAATACCGAAATAACAAAACAGCTGCGACTCACCTCTCTGCTCTCTCCCTCACCTCTATTATCTTCCAGTTTTATCCCCTTGGAAACAATGGGCTCGTGTAAGGACAAAAGGACATCCACGCCGTGATGTAGCGCGCCGAACCTTTAGTATTGATTTTGCGCACAGATTCGCAAAGGGATGAAGTGTTAGTGGGGAATGTGGAGGCAGATCTGTCAACAGTTTAGTTCAGGTGTTTGCCTTTTTCACCCAAACTTTTTTTTTTTTTTTGTAATGAAAAGCTATTCAATACAACTTTATTCATACAGGGTCTTTAACGATCAAGATGGCCTCTAGGCCTTTTGGAATGCCCTGAGAAGGACCAGGATCACTGACCAGGAGCACACATGCGTGGTCTCTGTAGCGTAATAGGTCAGCGCATTCGGCTGTTAACCGAAAGGTTGGTGGTTCGAGCCCACCCAGGGACTGTCCCTTTTACCCTCATCATAGGTTATAGACTCTACAACAGGGGTGTCCAAACTGTTCCACAAAGGGCCGTGTGGCTGCAGGTTTTTGTTCCAACCAGTCAAGCACACCCAGTTTGACCAATCAGCTGTCAGAAGACTCAGACGAGTTGATTAAGTGAGTCATGTCTGGTGTGCTGCTGCTGGGTTGGAGCAAAAACCTGCAGCCACACGGCCCTTTGTGGAACAGTTTGGAGACCCCTGCTCTACTATATAAACACAAACTAGCAAATAAAAGTGACAAACAGGAAGAAACCTTGAGCAGAACCAGGCTCATGCATACTTGGGTATGTGTAGGGCAGGGATGTCCAATCTCTTCCACAAATGGCCGTGTGGATTCAGGTTCTTGTTCCAAGCAATTGAGCATACATGGGTTGACCAACCAGCTCTCTGAACACTCAGATCAGTGGATTAAATGAGTCAAATCTGGTGTGCTGTTGCTTGGTTGGAACAAAAACCTGTAGTTGGGGCACCTCTGGCATAGGGATTGTGTCACCTGTGGAACCTTCTGTGATTGGCTACAGAGAGATGGGCACCTCTCATAAATTATAATTATGCAGAGAAGGACCGCAGACCCTCTGCAGACCAGGGGAACTGCCATTGCTTCACTACACTACACAATTTCTATTTGTCATTTCTCTGACTTTATTTCTTATTATATATGAACCACAGCAAGTGATGACCCCCTGCAGAAATGTAAAGGGGAAGGAAGGTATAAACTAATCTTTAGGCTACACAGAGGAAAAGAAAGTACGATGGTTAGTGCATTTGGTGGTTAACCTGAAAGGTTGAGGGTTTGAGTCCATCCAGGGATGCTAAATTTCCCCAAATTTATTGTATGTTAGATGAGCCACAGGCTCTTAAAGTACTGAAGCCTTCAAACTTTGTGGTTTAAATAGGAATAACAATCACAAAGAACTTTGTGCTGACATCCAGAAGTCCTCCTGGTCTTTGTTTGGAAAAGACCTTGTCTTTTTTTCTTAATTAAAAGATGCTTGCATAGAATGCAAGTATAAACAGAGGAAAGAAACAAACTCTCTGAAGATAATATGAAAATAAAATGCACAACAAGAGAGATTTAAATGACAATGATGCTAATAAATAAAGACAAATGGGGATACTTAAGGAAGGCAAAGCTGGGAAACTACTTTTCTCCCAGCCATTAATGGGAAATGTACAGCTGTAAGGAGGTGCTTCATTCTCAAATCCCGTTAATAAGCGTTGTAATTAATCTGCCTCTCTCTCTCTTTCTCCTGAGGTCCACGGAAGATTAATGTAGAGTCCCCACAATGCACCATCTGAAGTCAGTTTCTTTTGTCATGATAAAAAGTGGGGGGAATCAACCTCGTGCAAAGGTTTTTGCAGTTGTAGGAGCAGCTGGATGTGCTAAATACAAATGCTCAGTGCTTTTGAGGTAGTTTGATATGATGTTTCTATATGCCAGGTTTTTGGAGGTGGGAGGAGGAGTTTTGGAGGCGAATATTGTATTTTGGGCCACTTAAGAAAAACGGAATCTTGCAACACCTGGGGTAAATTACTTATTCACTTCAATTTTCCTCAAGGCACTCCTCTTTTGACCAGTCCATTTGCTCCTAAAGTGCCCCTTGGGAATAAATAAAGTTAATTAATAATAAATAAAGCTTCAAATCTTAAAATTCTGAAAACTTATGAGGACTCACTTGACTTCCTGACTTCTTGCTTCCCTTTAGGAGCTAGCTAGTTTGCTTAAAAGGTTTTTGACTAGCGGGTTGAAAGTGGAATAAGAGAGATGAAATGAAGCAGTCCTTGACACTAAATTATTAACCTCAGTTTTCTTTTTGCCATTAAAACCAATTTGGTTCAATTCGCCCACTGGTTTCAAAGTTCTGCTAATTTGACCAGCCTCTATCGGTTCGATCAAAGGATCTAAACCAGCTTGACAACCATCCCTCATAAAAATCATCGACTTAAAGCGGGGGAGTGTTCTCTCATGTGGTTGAACTAGAAAAAGAGAACAACCTCAAAACACAGAAATGTACATTTCCATGAGCCTCCAGGAGATCGCTTACATAACGCACCTTCACAGCGCCGCCCCCCCCCAGACCTAGAGGGCAACAACCTGGAAACACGCGTTTGTCCTCTGTTTCTTCGCCTCGCGCTCACATCTGCACACGCGAGGCCGCGCCTCCTTTGTCATCTCACACAGATTTTTTTTTTTCCTGGTTACCCCCCCTCGCTTCCCCTGTGGTTGTCATTTGAAAAATGGGTCACCTTTCTTCTTCCAGGAGAACGCCCCGCTACAAATATCCCCCATGTCACTTTGTGCATGTGCACGCCAGGTCTCGGGGAGTTGTGCAAGGACTATTTTCTGGGACTAATTAAGAGGAAGTGAACGGCTACCTTATTTATTTATTTTTTTTTTTTGACAAAAATGCATTTTTTTCCGACCATCAGATGAGCTTTTCTAACTTCGCGGCATCATGCTGTCAGGTTTCTGCATCCGATGTGATGCAATGGAAATGCATTTGTAACTTTATGTAACAGGTTGTTGTGGTTGGATGTGTGACGAAAAACCCGGCTAATGATGACGGTGATCCACTTTCTGTCACTCTCTCCTTCCCTCATCTCCTCTCCTCCTCTCGGCTCCCCTTCCCTCCTCTCCTCCTCTCTTCTCCTCCCCTCCTCTCCTCTGTATCTATTTGCAGGCATCGCCGACCCCACAGTTGTTCACTGAGCTGCTGACCTCTGACCCAGCAGACACGCCCAGCTCAGTCTCTTTTCATGCTCACTATAATTAATACATTTGCATGATGATGTGTGTATTTGATGTGTGTGTCTATCCTCTCCTCTTTCTGTTCTTCCCCCCTTCGATTTCCTCATCCAGCCCACCATCACTGGGGAGGGGGGGGGGGGGTTCTCCCATAGGAGCCTGGCCCTACTCAAGGTTTTCCCTTGCCACTGTAGCTCATCTGTCCGTGGGTTTCTGCAAAGCCCCTAGAGACAATTCTGATTGTAACGGAGACTTTATAAATAAAGAGGAAGTGAATTGAATACATAAAGAAGGGAGGGGAGCAAGTACTTGAATACTTGGAATTGGAAGAGTACTCAAACGCAAGTACTTCTTTAGTGAATGGAGTAACCTAGCTGGTACGGCCAGAAAACCCGGGTGGGTAGCGGGCCTCGCAGCACAGTGGTCCCTCGGAAATAACCCGCAACGGAATCCGCAAAGTAAAAATCTTTATTTTTTTTACGATTATTTTACATGTTTTAAGGCCGAAAAAACCCCTAAGCACAGACTTTTATACACTTTTCTCACAGGTTTTAACATTTTCTCACTATTCTCTCAAAATTTAAATACTCTTATAGTTCAAACCTCTTCTGCTGCCTTTTCAGTGCGAACGCAGGCACCTTTTCCCCTGCAGACATGATGGGTTTTTTCAAGCCAGAACAAAACTTGGTTTAAAGTTAAAACTTAAAAACTTACTACTTGGTTTCGGGTAGAAAACATACAGCCCTTCACCGACACACTGCTAGATTGAACATGGCTAGCCGAACGCCTTCATACTGTACGCTGTAAAAAAAAAAAAAAAAAAAGTTTAAATTGCACAAAAAAAAATCTGCGGAACAGCGAGACCGTGATAGGTGAACCGTGATACAGCGAGAGACCACTGTACTGGGTCAACGACCCCCGCTGCTAGATGAGTACAGACATGTGGGCGTCTCAGCAGTTTTACGCTCAAGTACCCTATTGTGTCTGCACCAATGCTGCCCCCCTCCCATTCTATCCAGGCTGAATGATGCTGCCTCGATCCGCCTGATAGTATCGCCTCCCCTCATCCGAGGCAGCGTGTCGAAGCGAGCGCGCCGGTGCACTTCAAACAGGATCCCGCACGCAGGCCGCCAGGAAGAGCTTCCCTCGGCATCCCGATAGCCCGATCACTCGTCTCGGCTCCTATCGAGCCGCCGGAATCGGCGTCTCTCCCGCCTCCGCTCTGATCGTTGACGGGGAAGCGTTTGATGTGGAGACGCTAACAAGTAGCTCAGGCAGCGTCGGGTTGCTCAAAGAACAAGCGGAGCGTCAAGAAGTACAGTTCGGAATTCTGTTCTGTTCCTTTCTTTAACTTCAAAGCCGCAGAGGAAGAGTCCGGAACATTGCGGTCTGACTTGAGCTCCTGTTAAGAATGCGTGTGTCGCCTCTACACCGTGTTCAACCAAACGAAGTACAAGCAAAGACAAAAAGGGAAGAGTCGGGTGGTAGTTTTTCACGGGGGGTGGGTGGGTCGTACCGATGTGTAGAGGTAGCCCTCGCTGTTCATGGCGACATACAACCCCGTCTTGGTGCTCTGGATGGCGACGATCCGGAGCCCCACAGGAATCAAGTTGAACTGCACTGCAAAAAAACAAAAACAAAAAAAAAAAACAAAAAAAAAAGGAAAAAAAACTTGTTATTGTTCTCAAACTCTCAGATCCCCCCACCCCCCCCAAGCCTTCATGTGCAGCGTATCTGTCAAAGGTGAGGATGAGATGTGTCTGGGAGAGAAGAGGAAGAGGCAGGGGAGGATTAGCGGGAGAGGAGATTTCGGGAGGCGGAATGGGAGTGCATCGGATGCAGCTACAGCAAAGGTCGTAGAGGGAAGAAAAAAAAAACAGGATTGACAGGATGGAGAATTCCTCTCAGGGGTGGGGGGGGGGGAGATATGGAGAAAGGCTCAGCAGAGGCAGTAAATTGCAAAGTCTCCTGAATTCATTTCCTTCAGTCCTGATATGGAAAACAGCCCTTCCTTGTGCATCTCATTTACCCGGCACGGAATATTGAATTCCGCGCGCGCGCACGAGCCGAGGTGTAATCTGACCTCCGCGAGGCTGAGAGGTTTACACACGTCTGTGGCGTAATCGGTGTCACGCGTGCAAAGCGCCCTCCTGTATTTTTGTTGCTCCACTTTGCATGCTCGCAATTTCCATCGGGGGGAGGGGCTTCCTCGGAGCACTCGAGGACACGTGGAATTGCGTATAGTGGGCATGGAAACGCTGGAAAACAAGATCAAAAGTTTTTAAAGGGTTGTCTAACCAAAGGGGGGGAATCGGGATAAAGCGATAACTTTTGGAGGGGGGTGAGCTCAGGTGGGCCGTTCCCGATCGCCTCCACTCCGGATTTCAATCTTTCCTGTTCCAGCTGCGTCACTCGTAGCTCGATTGCGTGCATCGCGTCTGCGTCTGTCCAGCGTTATTGTTCACCGCTCGACGGTGAGACGACTTGAGAACGCTCCCCAAGTGAGGGGTCTTCTCGACAGAGAGTGAGCCTTGGAAAAGATCCATTTTCGTTGTTCGCTGTTTTATGGTTTAAAATTTCCCCGCAAAAAAAAGTGTTTATCTCAACAAGAGCAAACAAGTTAAGTTATGGTCAAAACAGTATTTTCTCAACAGCACATAGTTTGCCAGCTGTTTAATAGTTCAAAAGTTTGAAAAAGAGACATTTTCCACCCACCCAACGGCCGGTTAGCTCAGTTGGTCAGAGCGTGGTGCTAATAACGCCAAGGTCATGGGTTCAATCCCCATACTGGCCATTTTTATTGAGGGGAAGAAACAAAAATATTCTCTAACAATCCAATATCAGATCCACAGAAGAGTGACAAAATGAACGTGTAACACCACACGCAGTAGCCTAGCCACTTGTACAAAGCAGCGTTCATTTCAACAAGAGTGAAAGTGTTAAGTTATGTTCAAAATAGTATTTTCTCAACGGTAATTTGATAGTTTGCCAGCTGTTTAATAGTTCAAAAGTTTGAAAAAGAGACATTTTCCACCCACCGAAAGGCCGGTTAGCTCAGCTGGTCAGAGCGTGGTGCTAATAACGCCAAGGTCATGGGTTCAATCCCCATACTGGCCAGTTTGTTGAATCTTTATTGAAGTGGGGAAAAAACCTCTTGAGTGCTTCAATATTGCCACAGGAAGCTGACGACGTCCACTTGTCACATGACCACATGTAAGCAAGCTCAGCTGCACATTCACAACAACGTTCCCTTTGGAATTAGCTAAGTTACACGCACCCTCAACAATTTGGTTTAAAGTTTGTGGTCTGAAAGTTCAAAACAGATACATTTTCAACACCTAAGAAGGCCGGTTAGCTCAGATGGTTAGAGCATGGTGCTAATAACGCCAAGGTCATGGGTTCAATCCCCATACTGGCCACTTCTTTATTGAGGGGGGGGGGGCAAAAATTGCTCCAGTATCACAGCCACAGAAGTGACAAAATCCATGTGTCACATGATCATATACAGATACCTAACCATGTCGTCTTCCATGAAAGCTTACGGGCAAAACATTATTTGCTCAACTCAGTAGTTTGCCAGCTAGTTTATGGTTTAAAAGTTCGAAAAAGACCAATTTTTAACCCTCATTGAGGCCGGTTAGCTCAGATGGTCAGAGCGTGGTGCTAATAGTGCCAAGGTCATGGGTTCAATCCCCATACTGGCCACCTCCTTGTTGAGGGGAACAAGCAAAAAAGTCTGACCTTGATGGTTGGCAGAATCTACTGTCATGTAGTCATATACAGTTATCCAACCAGTTTCCAATTTATGGTTTAAAAGTTTGAAAAGATCAATTTTCAACCTTCTAGAAGGCTGGGTAGTGTAGTGTCTGTATCAGTTCTCTGTAGGCGTCCGCTACTGTACCACTGTTTCTAACATCTGTATTCAAATAACATTCCTTATACATACAGGATAGCAGTTAGCCTATATAGCCGTTCCATATTAGGTCCTGACTGCTGAAAGGCCTTTGTTTTTCAGCCATCCCCCTCAGATGTGTCCTGCTTCCTATGTTTACATGTTCCCGTGGAGCCATCTCCATATATGTTCTGTTTCCTGCGTTACATGTGCTCGGGACTGGGTGTCTTCTTTTCCCCAATAAGGAATTGCTGTGAAGGAGCCCAGGGGCCCACAGGTTCCTGGGTCCTCGTCTTACAGACTGAACTCTATACCATTTGGTTGGGCTGTGTTATGCTATGAGGTCATCAGAAAATAATGTGTTTACTTAACCATATAAAAGAGGCTACCGAAGTAAGCACTTCAGAGGAGGAGATCTTCACCATCAGGACCACGAAACCTCCCTCGGGCGAGACGGCCGCGTCCGATTGATAGCTGACTGTTCTCTCCGATAAACATCTCTTATATCCAAGTCGGTGTCTATGAAGATTCCTTTCTCATTAGCACCTCTCGACTGCTACCAGAAGAAGGAAATTTAGCACAGCAGCTCAAATGGTCAGAGCATGGTGCTAATAACGCCAAGGTCAGGGGTTCAATCCCCATACTGGCCACTTCTTTAATGAGGTCCATGTGTCACATGATCATATACAGTCACCTATCGACTTGTACAGAGCAGCGTTCTCTTTAACAAAAGCACTAAGTTATGGGCAAAACATTATTTGCTCAAGTCAGTATTCTGCCAGCTCGTTTATGGTTTAAAAGTTCGAAAAAGGTCAGTTTTTAACCCTCATTGAGGCCTGTTAAACAAAACAACGCTCTCTTTAGCAAGTTTAGTTACGTGCAAAAAATAAAGATTTTTGGCCTTCAAGAAGGCCGGTTAGCTCAGTTGGTCAGAGCGTGGTGCTAATAACGCCAAGGTCATGGGTTCAATCCCCATACTGGCCATTCTTTATTTAGGGGAAGAAAGAAAAACATTCTCTAACAATCCAATATCAGATCCACAGAAGACAAAATGAATGTTTAATATTACCACACACAGTAGCCTAGCCACTTGTACAAAGCAGCGTTCATTTCAACAAGAGTGAAAGTGTTAAGTTATGTTCAAAATAGTATTTTCTCAACAGTAATTCGATAGTTTGCCAGCTATTTAATAGTTGAAAAATTTGAAAAAGAGACATTTTCCTCCCACCCAGAGGCCGGTTAGCTCAGTTGGTCAGAGCGTGGTGCTAATAACGCCAAGGTCATGGGTTCAATCCCCATACTGGCCATTCTTTATTGAGGAGAAGAACCAAAAATATTCTCCAACGTTCCCATATCAGATCCACAGAAGAGTGACAAAATGAACGTGTACGACACACACGGTAGCCTAGCCACTTGTACAAAGCAGCGTTCATTTCAACAAGAGTAAACAAGTTAAGTTATGGTCAAAACAGCATTTTCTCAACAGTAATTCGATAGTTTGCCAGCTGTTTAATAGTTCAAAAGTTCGAAAAAAGAGCCATTTTCCGTCCACCAAAAGACCGGTTAGCTCAGCTGGTCAGAGCGTGGTGCTAATAACGCCAAGGTCATGGGTTCAATCCCCATACTGGCCATGTTCTTTTAGAAAGGGAAAGTTGGAAGGTGTCAATACACATTAGCTTTTCTATCTGATCTGGATGGCAGTGTGTGCTTATCTACTGATATTTACTTCATTTTTTTTTGTTCTTTATTATCTTTCATTTATTCAGGGGGACATTTTTTAACCATGACTCCATCCTAGGGGTCCTTTCACATGGCTCAATACAAGAGCACACCTACCTGCTCTTCCATGAGACCATGCGGAAAAGCTAATGGACTACATGGGCTGTTATTTTGAACGATGATGGATTTTGTGTATTGAGGAACGGGCAATATCGGGAAGATATTTTAAGATACATGGGCTTTTTAGCAGCTACTAAACAGATCGATTTAAAATCAACAATTCTGGCAGCATAATGGATGGAAGTTATTACACTTATATACAAAGAATATTCTACTTTCATAAATATTAATCTCAATTTAATGTTTGTTAGGCTAGGGCATGGAGTGACTGAAAGTTATATATTCGGGCCTTTGGCCAAAAATTGTTGCACCTCCCAATCTCACGTGAAATCAGAATTAAGTCCGGAGTCAAGCCTCAAGCCGAGGGTGACCAATGCATCAGGACAGACGTCAAGCGAAAAGTGAAAATGTAATGAAAGCTCCAGACCCCCTTGCTTCTGTTTGCTGGATCGATTCCTGCATCTCAAAGAGTCAGTTTGGCAAATGAGCAAGGTGTCACCAAAGACCACGCTCGGGATGACAAATAGAGCAGGACACACACACATACACACACACACACACACACACACACACACACACACACACACACACACACACAGTGTTTCCTTTTTCCTCCCTTGCGTTTTTCAGTCTCTTGTTAATGACCGCACATAACCTGCTGCCCAACGGAATACACCGCCACACGTGCGGCACTGCGCCGGGCTCCGTAATAAAATGCAGAATAAAGAGGGACATTTCTCATATGCGTTCGATTCATGCCCGCCGGAGGAGGAGTCATGCTTCATGTGAATAGTTTGGACGGTGGTTTCACATTCCGTCCGTCCCCTTAACCCAAGCTGTGGAGCTGTAATGGAACTTTACTTTACTACCTAATAATATACTGGGCTAGAGGTATTACAGCGGTGCCTTTTTGTGGAATTTTTGCGGTGCTTAGGTTGAAAGATGGCTCCATTCTCAACGAGAATATTTTCTTTTTCCGCCGGCGGGCCATCGGTTATCCGTCACCCAGATACCGCGGTTTCCCGTTAGCATAAAACCTCCTGCGGGAGATGTCCGATCAAAAAGTGTTTTTAAGTGAATATGCTGTCAGAAAGGCGTTTTGATCTCTCATGGTGATGTGACAACTGAGCTCTTTTAATAAGGGAATTGCACATCGACGCCACAACTAAGACTTCCATCAAGACTCTTTGACTCAAGACTCTTGGACATATTTGTTTCACGCTGATATTATAGTCATTGCAATAATGGTTATAATAATTTAACCCCCCCCCGAAAAAAAAAACAAAACCTTTTTCAGCGGTCTAGAAGGCCGGTTAGCTCAGCTGGTCAGAGCGTGGCGCTAATAACGCCAAGGTCATGGGTCCGATCCCCATACTGGCCATTCTTTAGTGGGGGGAAAACAAAACTTCTCTATTGATTCCCACAAATGAGCGACAACATGCACACGATCACAATGTTGTCTCATCGTCCACTTGTCTTCAGCATGAGCTAAAGTGCTAAATTAGGGCCAAAACAGTATCAGCACAACCCAATAGCTTTCAAGCAGTTTTATGGTTTAAAATTTCCCCCGCAAAAAAACATTTTTTTCTATGCTGTAGCAGGCCGGTTAGTCCAGATGGTCAAAACGTGGTGTTAATAACGCCAAGGTCATGGGTTCAAACCCCATACTGGCCATTCTTTATTGAGGGGAAGAAACAAAAATATTCTCTAACAATCCAATATCAGATCCACAGAAGAGTGAGAAAATGAACGTTTAATATTACCACACGCAGTAGCCTAGCCACTTGTACAAAGCAGCGTTCATTTCAACAAGAGTGAAAGCGTTAAGTTATGTTCAAAATAGTATTTTCTCAACAGTAATTTGATAGTTTGCCAGCTGTTTAATAGTTCAAAAGTTTGAAAAAGAGACATTTTCCACCCACCGAAAGGCCGGTTAGCTCAGCTGGTCAGAGCGTGGTGCTAATAACGCCAAGGTCATGGGTTCGATCCCCATACTGACCATTCTTTATTGAGGGGGAAAACAAAACTTCTCTCCAGACTCCCCCAAATGAATGACAACATGCACATGATCACATAGTCGCCCAGCCACTTGCAGAGAACCGCCTTCCCTTTATCATAAGATAAAGCACTAAATTAAGGGGCAAAACACTGTTGGCTCAACCACAACTCACTGTTTTGCCAGTTCTTTTATGGTTAAAGAAGTTAAAAAAAAAAAAGATTAAAATTGAAATCCCCTAAAGGCCGGTTAGCTCAGCTGGTCAGAGCGTGGTGCTAATAACGCCAAGGTCATGGGTCTGATCCCCATACTGGCCATCCTTTGTTCAGGGGGAAAACAAAACTTCTCTATTGATTCCCACAAATGAGCGACAACATGCCCATGATCACATAGTGGTCTAGTCATCCACTTGTAGAGAACCACATCCCCTTTAGCATAAAATAAAGCACTAAATAAGGGGCAAACCACTGTTGGCTCAACCACAATTCAGTTTTGCCAGTTCTTTTATGGTTAAAGAAGTTAAAAAAAAATAAATTCTAAGCCCCTAAAGGCCGGTTAGCTCAGTTGGTCAGAGGGTGGTGCTAATAACGCCAAGGTCATGGGTTCAAACCCCATACTGGCCATTCTTTATTGAGGGGAAGAAACAAAAACATTCTCTAACAATCCAATATCAGATCCACAGAAGACAAAATGAACGTGTAATACCACACACAGTAGCCTAGCCACTTGTACAAAGCAGCGTTCATTTCAACAAGAGTGAAAGCGTTAAGTTATGTTCAAAATAGTATTTTCTCAACAGTAATTTGATAGTTTGCCAGCTGTTTAATAGTTCAAAAGTTTGAAAAAAGAGACATTTTCCACACAACCAAAGGCCGGTTAGCTCAGCTGGTCAGAGCGTGGTGCTAATAACGCCAAGGTCATGGGTTCAATCCCCATACTGGCCATTCTTTATTGGAGGGGAAAACAAAACTTCTCTCCAGACTCCCCCAAATGAACGACAACATGCACACGATCACATAGTCGTCCAGCCACTAATAACGCCAAGGTCGTGGGTCCGATCCACATACTGGCCACTTCTTCATTGAAGCAGTAGCTTCATGCTTTAAGTGCAATTTTCTTTTATGAAAAGTGCTTTATTAATAAAGTTTGATTTAGCAGGCGCCTGAATCTATCCATCCATTCGTCATCTTGGACATGAGCTGCGATTTCTGGACCTGAACCCAGCTGCCTGTGGTCTAGAGGTGAGATCCACCCTGGACAAGCAGCCAACTCATTGCAGGGCGATCATATGGAGAAAAACAACCATTTACAGTCACAGTCGCACCTACGTTAATTTTTAGATTCCTCTTGATCGCATGTCTCTGACTCCCCAGGGGATTTAACTTTCAGAACATCTGGCTGGACTTAAACTCTCGGATGTCTTAGAAACTCTCCTTCAGGTTCAGGGAAGGTAATGAAACGTGAAACCTCGCTTTGTTGCCATAAATTTGTCGATGGTCCGTGCGAAATTTCTTATCTTCCCAAAATTTGTCTCCTGCCAACGTAGCCGCCTAACGCCTCATCACAGTCCACAGTCTTGTGCCTCAACCTCTCACTCTCTGCGCCAATATCTATTTCCTCTCTCAGGGAAAAGTTTGCCTCTTTTTTCATATGCAATAAAAAAAAGGCCTCTCAGTCTTATCAAATGGACCGCATAACCTCATATTCCTGGATAATAGAGGCATCCCATTCTGTTTTTTTTCTGATTCGGCTTTCTACCCCCGCCATCCTCTCTCACTCCTTTCCTCTCTTTCTGTCCTTCTCGGTAAAGCTGATTTTTTTTTTTTTGTTTTTTTTTCTTCGCAACTCACAGAGGAGGTCACTGGATTAATCAAAAGTCTTCTGAGGAAAAGACAGAGGGAGAGCATAGGAAGAAGGCGGGGGGAGGGGAAGCGGAGGTGGGCCAAATCAATCCCACAAGTCAATTTTGGAGGGGGGGGTCTACACAATAAATAAACAAGGAGAAAGTGGAGGCGTGTTGACGGGGAGGGGCGGCAGGGCGCAGAGCTGAGCTGCAGAGGGCATCCGCAGGACCAAGCGCGGCATGCCAGTCGGTCTCCACTGGAATATGTAGGGGATTAGAAGTCATCCATCAGAAGTCACTCAGAGTTTAACTTACTGAACATTTTCTCCCTTCCCTCCTAAGTAGGATGAAAGCATCCAGAGTTGGGACTGAGATATCAAAAATTCAAATAATTCCAGCTGAAACACTCTGTCTGAGGTCTTTTTTTTTTTTTTCTTGCTAGCGCTGCCTGCCTATCAGATTTATCGGCTATCTTTGCAACTTTGAGGTCTCCTCACTTTAGAAAACAGCGATATTGAACTCTTTAAGCAGAGGTAGCGTCATCGCTCATGCTCAAACCTAATTTGAAATTTCTTTCCCAAAATCCAAGGCCAAGCGTAATTTGGAAACCACACGGAACAGAACAGTCTGAATCGATGTCTGTTAACACCAGCAGCCACACGGCCCTTTGTGGAAGAGTTTGGACATCCCTGCCCTACGTCATGGTCAAAGCAGTATTTGCTCAAGCGCTCCAACATCCACATATCACATGACTACATGCAGTAGCCTAGTCAACTCGTGCTCAGCTGGTCAGAGCATAGTGCCTAATGAAGGCCAGGTCATGGGTTCAATCCCCATACTAACCAATTAAAGTAGTCCTTTTCTAGAAATAAAACAAAAAAAACCTCTGAGTGGATAAATAGACTTTCTTAAAATTGTGAATTTAATTAATATTATAAAATACTTGATAGCTACAATTCTTTGTTAAATCTAATTACATCAGAATTAATTTGGAATTAGTATTAAGCCTTTAACCCTCAACTATCTGACAATGTGAGTTGTTGTAGGCCTCTTTGTCACAGTCTTGATTATATTATCTTATATATTTTGATATATAAGTTACCCCAGAGTATAAGTCGCTTTAAGACACTTTTGTAAAAATTATATTAATATAAGTCTCATAAAGGCTTGTAAAAAGCTTTCCGGCGAGAGTCACATGGACACACTAAGTATGTTTACAAGTAGACTGGATACTTGAGTTGACTGCAATGGAATTTTGTTTGGATAAGCACTGCTGGTGGAAATGTAAATGACAAGATTGTAGTACTGGTTGAGGAAGAAATTCGAGATTTACCCAATCCAGACAGCCTGGTGCTGCCCTGGGGTGGCTGAATTTGTTGCTGAATAATGTAAAAGCTGAAGAAAAACAGTTTCGAGATACAATGAGGTCCCTGCCATAACATTGATTAAATTGTGTTAAAACAAGGTGATTTACATTGGCAACCAGAGAAACTATGTCTCTTCCCATTCGTGCATTGTCAATTCTGCTGTAAAAAATTAGCTTTGGAGAGTCAATAGCAGATTAAATGACTTGTAGCCGCGTGTCTGATTTCCCCCAGTGGTCGATGATTCAGACAACAGGACCACTCCCTTCACCCCATCGGTATTTAACTTCTGCCTCTTGCCCCGGGCTTTGTTTGCAACCTCCAAGAGATTTCTCACCATCTTTATCCCTCTTTCTGTCAATCCATCTGTCTTCTTCCTTTATTCCCTTCGGTCTTTGTCATGAATTAACAACCCTTTTCTTACCTCATTGTTTTTTTTTTATGTCTCCCCATTTCTCTTTTTTATCCTCAACTCCCTCATGTCTCACTTTCCTCTCCACACTTTGTAAATCCTAAATGGCCCCATCAAACTCCAAAACTGACACTTGAGTAAAAGCAATGATGTCGTGTGACATTTGAAAAGTCACTTTTACAAATATTACATGAGTGAAAGTCTGTTTTGGCCTGTTCAGTGCCTGGATTAACCCAGCCCCCTGTGCCCCACCTCCCTGGCTCAGCAAGCAAAACAAGTATAGTACAGGCACAAGTATATTTGATAAAGTTCTCAAGTAGGTTTTCTTAATCCGATGTATTATTTAAATTTAAATAATGGGTTACATTTTTTTCCCCTGAGACATTTAAAACATTTTCAAAAATTTCCATGCTATTTTGTTTAGTTTTCATTCTGCTTTATATGGCACAGTTTTAACATTTATTAATGAATCATGGACTAAATGACCCTGCTAGAGTCACATTTCTGAGTTATATCTTAATAAATGAACATACATGTGGTGGAAAATGTAGGAAATCAATAATAACCCTGAAAAGGACAGTCATTGAAATCCTTGAAAATTAAAAATTATGATCTTAGATCATTACAGGAGGATATTAGTAATTCTTTCTTTCTTTTTTACTTGAAAACCTGGGTCACTGCTCCCGTATCATTATGTTATTACCTGGCATTTAGACTCTTCCATGATTGGCTGGGAGAAATCACGGTTCTGCCGTCTCACTGAGAGACGAGAGTGCCTCATTTGTGCAGAACTGACTGAGTATGATCGCCGAAAGGCAAATTCCTAAGTCTGACTCTAGGTCGGTGTGTTTCTTTTTCCATTTTGTTGGGCAGTTTAATGAAAATGAAAAGATATATGACACTCCAAAAGTCATTTCAAATGAGCTAAAGTTCAGCAGCACAATGCAGAGCTCATATCAAAAGAATTCACTATCACAAATCAAATTTTTATACCCCTTTTCCTTCCTTCAAACTAGTCTTTTTTCCTCTCAAGCACATTTTAGTAATCTTACTTTTTCAGAGTTTGCCACTTTTCACTGTTCCTGTTTTGCTGGGACTCTCAAGCAGGGACAAGGTTCTTTTTTTTTGGGCTCTGTTCTTTGAATTCGCTCAGCCTTATCAAGCAGAGAGGAAAGTTGAACAGAGAGTTGAGCAGACTCGTTTCCGAGATAAGCAGAATTTGCCTCCAACAGCAGGAGATGGTAATTACAGTGGATCAGGGAATCAGGCTGCTTCCTTATGGCTTTGCAAAGTACACAGTAAGAGTCAATCACTTTCATCTCTCTGCTTTCCCTTTGTCTGCCAAGCTGTCTGTCTCCCTGTCTCATCCTCTCCAAAAATCGGAATTCAGACAGAGAGCAAAACCGCCGTTATCGTTCTCTGTCTTTGTTCTTCCACCTCCTCCGAGATCTGTTTCCTTCACTGTGTGAGACTTTTTAAAGTAGCCAAACGCTCCAGACATCTGTCACTGTCCTACTTGTGCTGCTACCACTTCCTACGGCGACCATCAGCTGATACAAACATAAAGACATCACTCAGCAGATATGTCATTGCTGCTCATGTTATATTGAACAATGAAAAAAGAACCTAACCTGCCATGACTGTATAGTTTTCAAGGGTGAGGGTCAGCAAACTGAGGCTTGCAACCCCATGTTGGTACACTGCATTAAAATAAGGGGCCTGGTATCAATAAATTATCATTAAGTTATCTTATGACAAACCATAAAATTTCATGTCAAACACTACTGTCGACTTACAAAGTAAGCACATGTCTTTTGAGGATGTGTCTCTGACGTATCATATATTATATGAACATTTCTTAAATTCAGTGACCCACGGGAAGACCTTAAAGTGGGCAAATATGAATGCTAAATAAAAATCCATGTCAGCTGAAATAAAATAATGTGTTTTTAGTGTCTCTTTGTAGGCAAATCTGAATAAAATCCATCCTCTAGCTCTCCCGCTCCTCCCCTCCTCCTCTCTTCCTGCTTTATTACATAACAGCCTGGAAGTATCTCCCCCCTTCTGACTAAGGGGCGTGGGGGGGGGGGCGGATGGACAGTGATGGAGGAGCCATCGCTGCCTGCCAGCTGCCCCATTATCCTCACGTGTTACGCACCCCTCCCACCTTTGCCTGTCCCTCCTCTTCTGCCGATGCACCTTGGCTTCCTCCCCCCCAGCCTCTTCTCTCTCGCGCTTTCTCCTTTCTTTCAATATGACAGTCCCTCCCAATTTAAGTTAAATTTCATCTGTCTCCTTCCAACATTCTTTATTCCCCCATGGTTCATATCTATCCTGAAAAATTGGAGGTGGGCTTTCATTTTCTTCATTTGGGGGAATAATAGAGTAATTAGCTAAGTTAGTAATGTGAAGTATTGCTTTATTCAGTTCAATTCAACTTTATTTATTTATTTATTTATCAACTTTATTTAATTTATCCATGATGTCATGTTTTTCTCTAGGAGATTAATAAAAACCCAGGGCTGGGTGGGGGGCTTCTGACATGATAGAGGGTAGCTACAGTTGTATGATTGTGGGGAGAGCTGGTTTGATTTTGAAAAGTTTTGCTTTTTTTGCATGTGTTTGGTGTTGAATTTAAGAAAGGCAGCACCATCTGTGCTGATCGGGTCAATCACACATCTGCTGCTTTAATTATTCACACCGTTTGCTGCTGATTTAGCACCCGCCCTCCTTGTATGTGCTGCAGTCACATGCATATTTACTGTCCAGACATTTTAAAAGGGGGGGATCTCAACCAAAGTCCACACATTTGCCACATCTTCACAAGAGGAAACAGTAGTGTCACTAAAATAATCAGCAACCACTAGAAACTAGCAGAAGATTGCTGTTGACCAAAGAAACAAGGGCAATCTAACACATGCTGAGGCTCATATGGAATGTTACCAATTTATTCCAGGTTACTCCCAATGCTGTTGACCATAACTGCCACTCATGAATAGAATACTGGCTGTATGGCATAGCAGAAAAAGAGATTTAAAATGAAAGTTGTTTTATTATTTATCGTTTTTTTTGTCGACCATTATTGTCATCTCCAATTTTGATCCTCACATTCTACGAAGTGATTGATTCTCGGGGTCTTCCAGATACCTAAAGCCAGACCTTAGGTATCCGTAAAAGTTGGAGCTATTAAACTGTGAGTAGGACCAGGCTCATATAGGGGAGGGGAGTCCTCGCGTTGATGGATAAGGGTGAAGAAGGGGGGAACGAACAGAAAGAGGAGAGAATAGACATGCACATCATCCATGCATCCTTGTTAACACTCCCTCCCTCACCTCCCATCGAGACGGTTCATGGTGTAAATGCCCTAGGGGCCAGAAGGGTATATGTTTGCATGTCCTCCTTGAGTCTCTGGTTCCTCCCACAAACTGAAAAACTGGATTTGTGAAGTAGATTGGTGAAATCAATGCTAAATTGGCTGAAAGGTAGATGTGCATGTGTATCTGTTGAGGCACATCAGCCTTGATTATCTAGGGGATCCTTTGGAATAGGATCCAGCAAGAACCAACGCCATGACGTCCATGATCACGTGATCTCAAGAAGGGTGCCAGAGACAGTTCGCAAACAGGAGACAGCTAAATCGCAGATTACAAGGCCCCTAGCTCCAACGTTGCATCATAAAAAGGGGGAAATTTGCATTTTTTTCTCTTCACATTGTTCTCAAATGCTGATAATACCTTGGCTTAAACGGTTTCGTTTCCCTTTTTCATGGAAGGGGCTAAAGAAACATGTTGGCTTTCACTATTGGCAGTGCCTCACACTCCTATAAAACTCTACTAATCACACCACTAAACATGGAGGATATTATGACGGCAGCTCACAAGAAGTTGGCTCAGCGTGTTGCTTGGCGCCTGACCTTATTTCACAAAACTTTCTAACCCACGTTGATGATGATAATCATGTTTTGACCCCACCTCTTTTTGCTGTAGCCACAAACAAAAAAAAAAAAAAAAAAAAAAGAAAAAGGAAAGAAGAGCGAGTAAAAGTTGGAGCTATTAAACTATCTGGTTATCTTGAATTGTATGCTCCCACAGAGGCTCTGGGAGATAAACCTGCCAGTCAGTGTGTTACAGTACATGCCCGCAAAGCTATTTCTGAACTCCAATTTTCTGTGCAGCCAGCCGGGTGATTGCAGCGCTGATTGATACTCTGCTACACAGATGTCGATCACCGAACAATTCCTGCATAAATGCATAAATCACTGAATAAAAAGTGCACAATTTAAAGGTCCTTTTTTTTTTTTTCTTTCCCAAGGCTTACCTGTCAACCTTCAGCGTGAGGCCCTGAGTACTTCTGACAGGACTTGAGAACATTTAAATTTCACCCTGGATGTGTGTGCTATTGTACAAGAGGCAGAGGTGAAGGCAAAACTCCAAAATAACTCAGATGAAGAGATATACATCATCTAGGTGTGATAATCCTGGGTGGGTTCTCTCCATGATGTCATCTTTTTTTTTTTTTTAGGCCGCTTCTATTGGCCTACAGGAAGTCGCCAGAAAAAAACATATTTGGATAAGAGGGTACCTTATGACCTAAGTCTGTTCTAGGTCAGGCATGTCAGTCAAATAGACACACCCCGATTTTTAAAGATGGTTATTTAATTAATTATGGAAATATTTTCAGATGGACCACCAGATCATATTTTAGAATATAACATTACACTGTTATGACTTTTTGAGTGTTTCGTGATTGAAAATGAATGGGAGCGTATTGAGGCAAGGACTTTTGGACCATGCCCCTAGATGTTCTCGGTGGTATTGCACATACAGTCACTTCCGCGTGGCTTCACTTTTCAGCCTGGAAGACTATGTCCATCTTTTATGTACAGTATATGGTTAATCAGGTTTCTCAACCACATTATTGTGCTTTGGTATTGTCTTAAAGAGTCATTTTACATGAAATTCATCTTCTCTTTACTCCCGAGGCAGTTCTTTGTCAACTTTTCTCTGTTAGAAACCGGGTTTGATGTCTTTCCCTGTTGTGACTTTTTAGTTTATTGCAGCAGTGGTACCACAGCAGTTGTAAAAGAATAAAATAAATCAAACTAATGGGTAAACTAGCACGACGACATCAGAGTATTTGGGGAGAACTCTACATGCACTAATCCAATTTCTTGTAAACACATCACTGCAGCTATCTGATAAAGCATATCAGATTATGTTGTTTACAGGATTGCCTGAATAATCTGATAACTCCAAAAATCTGAAAAAGATCGTGTTTTGTATGGACGTGTAAACTGGCTTTACGGTATCTCAGCTATGTGCTAGTAGGAAGAGGACCACAGGGTGTGTGAGAGGGATAAGAAAAAACAAACAGATGAAAAAAAAACTGCTGTTTTGCCACATCAGGGAAACTAGAAGACAACATCGATCGCTGTTTGAACAATTGGCAGCGCTACGGAGCCGCTGGTGATCATACGATCCGGTGTTTTCTTTTGGTCAGCCATCACTGAGGTGATGACCCTTTCCGTTGCACGTTTATATGGTTATATTATATGGTGCGGCAAACAAAACAAAGAACAATCCGTTGTATCAACGTTTGCGACTGCATTTAAACTAAAGCTCACGTTGGGGTGTGCCCCCTAGGGGGAGACAGGTGTTATGGCAGGGGGCACAGTCCACACCCTGTTTCAAATGTAAAGTTATGTCCAGCAGCCTTACCTTGAAAAGCTCACTGAGGAAGGTCATTTTAGTAGTTCTTGTGCACCTCTACATCTCCCTCATTTCTATCTATATACAGACATCACCAGCTCCAATTGCATTTTGACCTTTGACCCCATTGACAGCCCTCAGTTTTAGCTTTACATCCTATGTCTCCTGTATTTGCACGTGTGATGTCTCTCCTCTTTCTGTCCTTCCCCCTGCATCTCACCATCTCCTCCCCCTCGAGTCCGCTTGGTCCTGCACAAGGTTTCTTCCTGTTAAAAGGGAGCTTTTCCATGCCACTGTTGCTCGTCGGGGGGGTCTTGACTCGCCTTGATCTTGACTGTAACAGACTCTATACGAATAAAGTTCAACTGAATCCACTTTATGTCAGGCTGTTGTTGCTGCTCTCTCGGGGGTTCTTTCCACTTAAACTTCCCAAGAGGGCCGACATGCTGTTTAAAATGGTCCATTTTGATCAAGTTCAAACTGATAGCAATGGAGCACCGCTCTTTGTCAGTACGTCAGGTGTTACCAAGTTTGATTAAACTTAATCAAGCAAATTAATTCATCTGGATTAACAAGTTAACTTTGACAGCCCTAAAAGTAATATCTTGAGGATTTTTCATCAGTTGCATGTGCAAGGTTTAATGAGCCCTGTAGCAGTGATGCAAGACTGACTCGCTACCCAGTTATCCATATATTTAAGAGACTTTTCAGACTTGAAGAAGCTGTGGAGAGATTCGTAACGTCCCATAAAATTTCAGGGCCTGCGACGGGTCAGCGTGTCGAATAACATCGCCCGGCGCTCTCTGCTTTAGCGCACTGCGGGGACGCTCGCCTATCATGCACAGGTGAGCCGCTCACAAGGTTGAGAATTTGAAAAGTGGCGATGACTGAGCGGGAAAGCAGCGAAATGTACGGCGGGGAAAATCAATTAGCGGTAGGGTCCCGCCTTGAGAACTGAGATAAATGTGATTTTCTTTCGCTTGCACCTTATAGCTTTGTAGTTTCTCATGCGAATAAAAAGAAGGAGAAAAACACAGCAGTGTCGTTCGTGTACCATGAAAGCATCCGGTTTTATGAATATTCCATCAGGAAGTTCTTTTTTAAATGTACATTGGCATCAAAGGAGAGGGAACCCCCAGTGGCTCCTGCACTGGCGTAGCTACAGAATAAACATGATGATTAAAGTGCTCGTCTGCTTCCCCGCGTCTCTTTTTTGTTCACTTACAGAAGGAGCTGCTTTCGTCCTTTGTGCCTTCCATGGTGCCATCCGGCAGCATCTGGAGGTAGAAGCCGTGTCTGCAGTAAAGTCGCGTGACGATGCCCTTCAGCTGCGGCTCTGCGGCGCAAACACAGGATTAAACGCACGTTAGCATCTGGGAAGCGCACACATAAACACACTGTTATCGCCGGGCAGACTCGACTAAACAGCCGGCGGATCTTGATATTTACTCTGTGAAATAGTCAAACAGTGTCTGCTTCCAGGTGTGTGTGCGCGCACGTGTGTGTGTGTGTGTGTGTGTCGGTGGCCCTTAAGATTGATGGTACCTTGGGGTCCGTTAAAACTGATGCATTTTTCAAGGAGGCTGAACGTTCACGTGAGACGACACAATGTGTGTATTGGTGTGTACTGTTAAGTGTTTACATCCTGGTCCGTGTCACTTTGTCAAAGCAAGCTAGCTTGATCTCAGCGTCAGTCATCCGCAAAAATAGTCAAATGAGACGCCCTTATTCTGAAGTAATTCCAAAAAGGAAATAATGGCTTGTTATGTTGGTGTGCAATTTAATTTGTTACTGATTTATTTCATTTAAAAACAAAACAAACAAAAAAACAAGGCCGGGTTTTATAGCTAGCTTCTGCCAATCAATGCGTGTGAAGGACTATGTTTTCTTTTATTATCTTTATTAACCACATCAAGGCTAAGTGCGGCCAAAGACATCATGCAATGTTTTGCAATCACGCTGAGTTTAATAAGATTTGATCATCACCACACTTTATGTGCATATTAACATGTAAATTAGGCCAGACCCTGGGCTATTTAGCATCGAGTCATTTCCTTGCTCGCAGCGGCGAAGGTGCAGACATGCGTGATACAGAAGTTTCCCAGTTACCAACAATTAAAGAAAAAAAAAAAAAAAAAAAAAAAACCTGATCCTTTCCATAAAATTGGGCTTAATTTCAGCACAAAGCCAAAGGCGTCACATTTCCATCACAAAACACACCAGGAGAACGGCACAAACACAGCAGCTCAGGTGTATGCTATCTGGATGTCTGCAGGACGCCTGATTTTTTTTGAAAACAAGGGACATTTTGTTTCATTTTTGTACGTTGCCACATTTTCCCCAATGAAACACCGAAAAAAGGAGAGAAGTGCCAGAGCTTTACTCAGTTGTTCAGTGGAATTAGAATTCTAGTAGGAGAAGAAACTTTTTTGTTCAATATTTCCATAGAAGAGGCTGAAAGCGAAAATCAAAAGTGTTGGAATTTATGTACAGAACAGCAGCAGAAGCTATGCACAATTAGCACAATGTGGCAAAAATGCCCCCCCCAACCAAAAAAGAAGCTTCACCATCATACTCAAAGCTTAATGAGCCCTCAACCGCCTGTTTATGTTGCTTTCAAATTCAAATTTCCATCCATTAGCGACAGAACATTGAGGCATCGGACCAAATGGTCATCGAAAACCAACTGGACATGTGCCCGCGCGCTCCGCTAACCTCATGTTTACGTTGGGTTTTGTTGTTTCTGGACACTCAAGACTGAAAGGTGGTGGGGGGGGCGAGAGCTGAGGGAGACTAGATAGCGGATCAGAAGGGATGTCAGAATGCTGAAGTGTTTCCACGGTTAAGTTTTAATGAGGCCCATCAAATATGGATGAAGACAGAGGAGTAGCTGGCGGGGGTTGCTGGCGTTCGGCCCTCGGGTGACAGCCGGGCCGAGCGAGGGGGGAGTAAGTGCACTGCAAACCGTTTCTCTTCCCAAAGTTTCACTCGTGAAATTAATTATGAGGAATCCAATTTTCTGAGTGCGCGATGCAGGGTTTTCAATTTTCAGCACAGAGCAGCGTGGCCTGGAGTATTTTTGTATTGGTCTTCCATAATGTGAGAGAACCAAGACACAGACGAAGACAGGGACATTCAATTAACAGTTCTAATAATTGAAAAACGCATCATTTTAAGGGCTCAGGCTTTCTACCTTACTTGTCCAGAGTAAAGCATGTTGTTTCGGGGCCTTGGCCGGTTTTGTTAGTCGTCTTATTCGCCAATAATCCCCCGAAGCTGCATTTTTGACATTGAAGCGGCTGTGAGCAAACGGACATTGAAATGCCACAGCCAGAGGGATTTGGAGAGAGTTGGAAGAGCAAATTCTGAAAGCGTCAGAAAAGTTTACTTTTTCCCAATTCAGACAACTAAAAGAAAACATGAGATTTTAATTCATACCATGTCCTCCCTTAAATGAAACATAAAACAACTATATATACAGATAGATAGATAGATAGATAGTTAGATAGATAGATAGATAGATAGATAGATAGATAGATAGATAGATAGATAGATAGATATTGCAGTTAAATTGAGTTGCAATTAAATGGAAGGATGGATGGAATTTAATATTCTTTCAACAAAGTATGGCCAAGGAAGGCAATTAGCATCAAAACTAGCGTAAGAGTAAATGGAGCCTAGCATAAACTATCAATTTAATCGCATAAAATGTAAGAATAGTTAGAATGGAGAGGACATCGGGCCATATGGGGATGCTCCTGAAAGTGCCAGGCCCACTCAAAATGAGTAGAATGTTTTATGGAATGATATATTTTGTGTTGTCACAACAGCCACCGCGGAGTGTTAGAATGGCTGAGTAAGTGCATTGAGATGTGTATCGTTAAAGTTGGACAGATTTAATGGTTGTATCAGCAGATTTTTTTTTTTCGCACATAATTGCTCCCTTACGAGAGATCTTTCATCCCAAACAGCTCGTTTCATGAGAGGACAGTGAAAAACTTCGTTCTCGCAAGGCCTCCTAAGGTCCGAAAAAGCTCTGATAAACATACACAAACTGTCCTGAACCTACCCCAAACCAAGTTTTCCAACCAATCAGAAGGCAGGTTTGGTGGAAGGGTGGTAAGGGGAGGGGCTAGAAGGCTCTCTTATGTTTTGAAAATGTTTTTGCTTAGAATTGCTAATACTTTCTTTATACAATCTTTAAGGCTATTATTATATTTCCACGCCTGAGGAAGAAAAAAGACATCATTTTGTTGTCGCTGTCGTTGTTTTGGGAGTTCTGGCAGCTTGTTCTCCACACAGAACAGTCATCTTTCCTCTGGTCTAGTGTCTCTTTAACTCTTGAGCTCAGAAAATTGGACTTCTCTTAGATGCCTGAAAACAGAAAATGTTGAAGTACAAAAAGTTGTGCAATGCATTCCCCTCCCACCAAAAAAAAGCCATTAGGTGTTTTGAAGCAGTAGAAATTTCATTTAATGATTGATTGATTGATTGATTAATTCTATCCGCCCCCTACAATTACTATGTGGCCCTCCCAGGGGTCATGACCCCCACTTTGGGAACCACTGCTGTAAGCATATAAAGCCTGACGAATGGGTAATAATTCATTTGACGAGGTGACTAAAACTCAGGAGAGCATCTCTCACCAAAGACGCTGCAGTGGGAGGGGCCTACCGCACTTTAAATTTAAGTGTGAAAAGCGTCGGCCAAAACGAACTTTGAACTTGGAGACGCGAGAAAAAGTGACACATTTCCCTGTTCTTTACGGGAAAGCTTTTTCGAGCCACGCCCACTCAGAGGGACTATATTGTTTTATGGAAGTAATTTATGTTGCGATGACATTAACCGCAGAGGCCTAGAAGAGGAAGAGGAAGTACAAATAACAAATTTGAGAGTGGGCATAAATCCCATAAATCCCCTTTTTTATTTAGCTGTATTCCTGATACATTAATTCTGACATCACATGACAAACTACTTAATACATTATATTCTGGGTTTAACTCTACAGTTCAATGGCACATATGTGCAAATGTATACGTACATATATGTGCTGTAAACTAATCTAAACTAGTGCTTGCAGTTATTGGTGTGGGTGTCAGGATGTTGGAGCTCATTACGGTTCCAGTTAAGCCCCGATGACTTAAATAAATCAAAGACATGTTGGCGTGTAATCCTCACTTTCATCCCGGCTGTGTGACACATGTTCGCGGGCCCGCCATTGGCCCACCGCGGGCTCCGGCGGCGAGACTGAGCCGCTGGAACTACCAAAAAAAGCACAGCTCATCCGCCCCCTTCCGCGGGCTGGCCAGACATGGTCAAGGTCAACCGCAGAGTGTGGTAATCTGTAATATCCCGAGTGTTAATCCCGAATTAAGCCCCGGACCGTACAGCGGGCCGTGCCGCCGGGGAAACAAACACGTGGCGGAAGCGGACGTTCGACCTCTACGGCGACCCCACCCCCGCTCATCCCCATGTAACAACGTCGTGATCCAAAACGACGCTCAACGGCAAGGACACGCCGCTGGAGCCTTGATGACAAATACACTTTTCAGCCTTCTATTCACAACCAGGAGTCACGTGTGTTTACTTTATACAGTAATGAAAGCTTAAAAATGACATCAGTGGATGGATTGGGTTGTGGTTTATTTAGCAACAATAACTGTTTGAAATACAAATAATTAAATGGGAAAAAAAAGCTGTGAAAAACCGAAAAGAGGCAAGATAAGACGATCTAGGAGATCCATCACAAAATCACAAACACAGCTTTGTTAACGTGAAAAAAAGTAGACCCAGGGAGTCACTCGGGAATCAATTACTTCTGTCAGCGTGGCTGTCATATGGTTTATTGAATGACGAATATCGCAGATCTCTGAGGTCTTCCGCGGGAAACCCCTCACGGGACGTTTTATTTTGTAGCCCGTGAGCGTTTCCTCGACACATCGCCGTGGGCTCACTTTTATCGTTGTTGTCGGCATGTGCAGGTTGCACGCCTGCCAATGGAAATGAAGCCTGGCCGCGAGGTGACCGATTCGCTGCATTCTTTTCCCGATTCCCGCCGCAAAACGGCCGTTATCGATCCTCGCGCGTGATTGATATCGCCCCCCCTGGGATCATTTTGTTTTCTTTGATTTCTGTGGTCACGGCCAGTAAGGGGACATACGGCTGAGTGAAATGAGAAACATAAGGATCACTTTTCGGTTTATGAACAACACAATGCTACAGTAAACGCTAGGTGTGACTATATGGCCCTCACATAACAGTGGATCATAGTAAAGGACACCGTGACGGGATTGGATAGAAGGAGTGACCTTTCTATCGCTGGAGTATCTCCACTCTGAGCTAAGAAGGGACAAAAAGGCTCAAAAAATGAACTTCTCTATTTGTTCATGTTAGATGTCATAACTTAAAGAATAAGTAGTCATTTCTGATTAATACTGGTCAGTGATAGGTAGAAGTCATTCATTAGGTTGAGGACAGCTGATAAATTGCAAGTCTTTTTGTCCTTCCCCCCTTGCCCTATCCCGACTTCCCTTCCTCCTTCAGCAGGAGGATTCCCCACCATATGAGCCTGGCCCTGCTCAAGGTTTCTTCCTGTTGAAGGAAGTTAAAAAAAAAAAAAAAGCCTGTAAATTTCTCTTTTTTTGTATCGAAAAAATATGATATGTAAAGCCTTGGCTACCCTCTGGCCACGATTTAAAACTCTAGCTCCGCCACTGAGTAAGTCTGCAGATTACCTCCTCCATCACCGCTGTCTTCAAAGTTTGTTGTGTCCATCGGACAACAGGAGGTTATATAACAAGGCATCAGAGCGGTATCAGATTTAGGACAAATTTAAAGATTGGATTTCAGGCCACTCACGTATGCGTATGTGCCAAAACAACGTTAAGTACCCGTAACCCGCATTTAGCATCAAGTCGCTGTTATGCGAAAATGTATCCTGGGAATATTTTTGCTTCAGTCAGCTGAAAAAGGCTTTTTATTACCACGGCATGTGTTGTTGGGGTGTGTGTGTGTACACAACAGGAGGATTTGCGCTTATAATCCCACAGACATCCAACTCCAATTATGGAGCGACCTTAATAAAGATCGGGATTAAAATCATTTAGCAAGAATTCCAACCATTAAAGTCACCCTGAGCCTACTGGCTGCCCGACGAGTCCAGTCAGATGACAACTGGGCAGTGGCTATCGTGTTATTTTCTCCCCCATTACACACTCCAACTCCTAATGTGAGGGTGCGCGTGCCCCTAGGACACCTTTAGTGACACTTGGCTAAAGACTCGGAGATGATTTGCCAAGGACCAGATCTGTCAACAGACACATTCTGCCCTCCTTTTCTCTGTCAGTTCAGTTATTTATACAACTGAAAAAGTCTAAAAAGCTGTGTGTTTTTTGTGAGACTGGGGTGCACAACCTCAAGCGTGTGTGCCAGCAGTGGTACTGAGGTCTGTAAAATCATCAGCATGCTCAACTCTGTAGCATTTAAAATCACCTTCTTTGTCATTCGTATTGACATTTCCCACATTACCCATCATGCACTGCATTTGGAAACCAGTTGTTTGTGAATACAACGATGTTAGATCTGAAAGTCTAGACTTTCTTTTGATAGATTTTGGGTAGTATTTATCAAACTCCAAGACATAAAATGCAATATTTTTTGTATCTGTCATGTATAGAGTGGTAGCATATTGCTATGGATAATTCCTCTAAGTATTATACATTTTTTATTTATCTCATACTCTCATTACTTAGATGGAGGCTAAAATTCCACAACTAGGGTTGCTATAACTTTAATTTGATCTCTGTTTATCCTTCTCACGAATCCCTTTAATTACTTGTTATATCTTATCGTTTTAAGGCTGTTTTACGTCTCTCTAAAACAATGTTTTAGGAATAACATCTTTGCCTTTTACAGTCATTTATTCATCGACTTGTTTTTAATGTTATTACCATAACTTAAAATTTTGCTTT
Organism: Lagocephalus sceleratus; assembly: GCA_911728415.1. NCBI lineage: Eukaryota > Metazoa > Chordata > Actinopteri > Tetraodontiformes > Tetraodontidae > Lagocephalus > Lagocephalus sceleratus. The sequence continues at coordinate 5,527,037 of CAJVRN010000234.1, read as the reverse complement.
GATCTGTTTTAACCTTTTTTTTGTGGCTCCAGTTTTTCCACTGGGAGGCCTCTACACCAGGAGTTGACTTGGGGCTGGGGGCTGTGGAGAGGGGTTGCTCCAGGGGGCCGTCCAGGTATTTTGATTTTAACCATTTGCCCTTTTCAGCACTTTGTGTTACAATCTTGTCTGAAAGTTGTTATATAAGTGAAATAAAGTTACACTTTAGGTTTAAAGTTATGAGTTTCTAATCAAGAAAGCCCTACCTATGGTCGAAATTTCATCAAATGAAAGTGCAACAGAAGGCAAATTGGCTAAGTCGAGTGAATCAGAATGATTTGTTATAATTTGCAAATCCTAATTAACCTGGAGAAAATAGTGAGTTTAGCAAGCACAGTGATGGAAATAATTCATCCAGGGACCAACTTCCTTTGAGGGAACTACTGCCCAGTTGTCATCTGACTTTAAAACTTTCAAATCTTGCATTACCTTTATATTTAGGATTCAGTAATTTAAAAAAAAAAAAAAGCAATGGGTTGTTTTAGTGTTAATTACTTGTACTTGAGTATATCAGATAAGCAAATCTGTTTTCCCAAAGTCTTTGCTCAATACAGAGCTCTTTATTTCTTGTTTCAGGGAAGCAAACAGTGAAAACTATTTTGGATTTAGTGTTGATGGGGTTTTTCTTTCCATAATAATTTATTTCACCTTCATTTATATAACTTCTGTTAAAATCAAGCTCCCTTTCAACAGGGAGAAACCTTGAGCAGGTCATATGGGAAGAAATGAAAGAAAAGAAACATCAGCACAATATCAGGGCTTGTCATATCCTGTATTACAAGAGCCACCTCAGTTGACACTGATGTTTCGTTTAGCGAGCAAGACATGTGTTCTTTTTCCAGCCCTTCAATTGTGACAGCCCACTTGGAAAATGGCACACTCCCGACAGCCAATTATTATAACTCCATTTGTATGTCTCATGTCATGTCTCCTTCTCGGTCTCTAGGGTGGCCTAGCAACATCCCTGACATATAACTATTGAATAATGGTCATTTTATGTCCTGCCGTTTGGCAAAATTATCATGCAAAACATTAAATGATACAAAGGACCCTTGGCTTTTTCTGCGTTCTCAAGCCTGAAGCGGTAAAGGTGCTATCGTGAAGCATTTGACATCCACAGTTTTGAAAATTAACTTCCACGTAAGACTGCTACACTTGTTTCTCTTCAACTGTCGATTAGGTCCACAGGCGTTCATGCAAATCGTTGATTAATGTAATAAATAACACCCAAGAGCCAGGAACTAGTCAAGCTACGCTTTTACTGTTTTACTGTCAGGGAAGGGAATCGATTATGTGCTCAAGGTATGCCCAACTTGCAAAGTAGCAATAACCTTGCTAATTAATTGGACCTTTCACAGTCGACCTATGATGTCACAGGCCACATAATCGAACATCAATCAAGGAAAAATAATCACAGCTGAGCGGTAGCACGGTAAGTGGCTTTAAGGGTTCCTGATGCAACAGAAACTCATTTTTCATTCATTCATCTCTCATTTTCATTTGGGTAATCTGGTTTTATTACAGTCTTCCTCTGCTGTTTATTATCTTATCTGTTTATTATTATCTATTTTGGTATTCAGACAAGGTAACCAGCGAGCATGTTCTGTGTTTACAGGATGTAGCTCGACTTTGCCTCTTAAAACTTGATATTTTAAAATTTTATCTGAACTAGAATGTGTGCATGCACATAAACAGTCAGTTATTAGTTGGACTAAAACCAAAGCTGTCATTTCAAGTACTATTTAAGTATCTTTAAATAAGAAATACAATCTAATGTATCAATAATGGTTACTTTGATACTAAAGTGATGTTTTCCTCTTCACTTACGAAGCAACGAGAGGAAACAAACTTGATTTCTCTTGACAGGAAGTTGATTATTGCAAAATTCAAGACAGCAAATCTTGTGTCTGCAAAATAATGAGATAAAGTGATCTGAAGATAAAAGCTGCAGCTCTCACCTTGGTGCATTTTATGAAAATTGCAAAGGGACCTTGTTTATAATATATATTTCTAATAACAAAAACAGGAAATATCAGTGGACAGCCAGCACCTGTATTACCTGCATGAGCGACAGAAGCAGAAGCTAAGTCTCTGTGAGGTGATATAAAAACCAAACAGGCGCAGTGTCACACAAAACAGGCTGACAGTGCTTCTGCGGGTGCTCCGCAGAAGCACGAAGAAAACCCATTTGTGTGTGTTTTTCAAGTATCCACTCCTCGAGAACAACCTCAAAAGCGGGGAGAGTTAGCAATTAGGGCTCAGTCGGTGCTATTTCACACTCTACACGGTGGAACCAGAAAACACTTCTCAGTTTCCTCCACAGTTAATAAGCTTGTTACTCCCCGCTGACTGGAATATTGTCTTTCCCCAGCACTTGCATGAGTGCCCCGAAGCTATTAATCCATGAACATATGGATTTTACAACTGCTAGCATTTCATCTCCAGACATTTATAGCATCCGCTGGTAAACAACACAAAAGCAATAACACAACCTATGTTGCAATGCGACCATGTAAAAAAGAAATATGTTGATTCTTTCATATCATGCTAAAGAGTTTCTTTTTTGTGGGCCATATTCTTAGTTTTATCCACATGTGCGCAGGAAATATGTATCAAATTAGGGGCTCCAAATGTCCCCAGTCGACAATGAATAATGAGGATGAAGGTGGGAAGTGCCTTTATGGTAATGGCCATATTTACAGGTACCATCAATCATTGCTAAACAACCAGGAACTGTATTCCTCACAGGATGAATGAAGAGGACAAGGTAGGATGTCATCAAAACACATCTATTCTACATCAAAACTTTGAGATTTTTGAATGCGCACTGGGCCGAGGGAGATGAAGCAGCTCAAAAAAAATACAAAAAAAAAAAAAAAACAGCACAAACTGGCTGTAAAATTGGCTAAAGTGGTGGGGGAAAATCACTCCTTGGTGCAAGGCCGATCGAGTTGACATTCTGGGAAAATCTAATTCAGATATGTCAGACTCAGTATATCACAAAACAAAATAAACGCCACCAGCAGCTGCTTTAAGAGAGGGGCGGAAATATCTTTGTGTTTATATTGACCCACAATTAACATTAGGACAACATATAGCATGTTGGCAAGACTTAAACATGACTTAAACACATCTCTATAGCGAATGCATCAAAAAGAGCAGGGTTTGTTTAATTTAGGAACCAAATGTGGTCCAAAACTGATTCCCTCCAAACTACTCAGCTTTGTGGGACACTCTATGTCTAACCCCAATTTTAGCTTCATTATACTGGCTATTATGTAATTATCACTTTTAAGGTCTTGATGGGACAGACTAGAAAGAACATCAATTAATTTTGAATCCCACATGAGCCTTGCGAGGGTCCCTTTTTTCCAACATCGAAATTAAAAACCGGGCCTCCGCCATCCCTAGGTAACTATGGAACAAATGGAATAATGGTGGGACCTCTGCTCGGTGAGAGTCAAGTAATGGAGAAATAGGAAAGTGGACGGTATTAGCCAGGCTATAAAAATGCAAATAGGTGCATCGACAAACAAATCACGGTTATTACAACTCTCAGTAGTTGTGGTGTGTATATTTACAATAGCGCGGGGTGCTGTTGTAGTTTTTGTCTCCCGGAATTGAAAACACATCACCAGCAATGCACGATGTTTGTTGCACATGTGGGACCAACAGTGAAAAAAATAAGGCTAATGATCAACAGAGCAATCTTGGCTCAGTCGATTGTTACACAGTTAGCATAATGACGTCTCATTTATTGGTATCATGATAGTCACTAGTTAGTCATCAATTAGTGTTACCTGCTCAAGTTAGTTCCAAATGATATAAACAACTCGTGGCAACCTGTTATACAATTGGCAAACTATTCATGCAGATAGCATTCAGCCACCCGATCCACAAATTCCTGGATCTCCCTCTGAGAGACCAGGATACTTCAGGGTGGACCCACTGGTGTGTTTCAGGACGAGCCAGGCCATGTGTTCGGAACTTGTGCCAAGGACGGGATGAACTGATCCTTAATTTGGATCCTCGTTGGGGTTTCCTTAAACATCAACTTGTCCTTTCAGTCTGGCCTTTCACCTTGGATCAAGTTGCCACAGGATACCCTACCCGGAGTCAACCCCCCCCACTGAAATATGCAGCTCCTGGCACTGTTACAGTCAAACTTTACCAAAACAAATAGTAGGAATTGAGCCAGACTCTGTGGGGGTTATTTAAAAAGCAATGGGTGAACTTTTTAGCCAGCGCTGTAAAGCTTCATGACTTGAAGATTATGCGAATGACTTAGTGATTAAGCCAGGCGGAGCGTGTATATGGAGAGGGCGATAAGGGACGGGAGAAAAGGAACTAGATAGAAAATGGGATGGGAGGCAAAGAGAGAAAGATACCCTTGGGAAGGTGTTTGCTTAGAAATAAGCTCACAGACACGAGATTGTGGAATGAAAAGGGGAAAAACTGACCGAGTTTTGACTGTGACAAAAGGATAAAGAGAAGTAGCAACATGGTTTATATTTGAGACTGTGCTTCAGAATTAAAAGACTCCCTTAGATTACTTTTGGACCTTGTTAGAACGCACATTTAACTTTGGTACATGAGGTTTTTCTCAAGGTATTTTCCTACTTTCAGTTCTAAACAAGGACCTCATTGGGTTGGCTGGAAACTATCAAAAAAAAAATTGCAGAACAGTGACTGTGTGACTGAAAGTGTGCGCTTGGTGGTCTGGTGGCCAATCCAAGGTGTATTCCTGCCTTAAGCATGTCAACTGATGGGATAGCCACAGGGACAACATGTGACCCTGGTCAGGAACGCGCGGTGGTTAACAGAAAATGGATGGAGGGATGATGTACTCACACATTTCCTGATCAATAATACACACTGTGGGTTTGTCTTAAAACGTTAAAAGACAAACTTTATTCAGTTGAGATAAAACATACACACCAATCCATACCGCATCAAAGAATATTCTCTGACTTCCAAGTTGAGAGTCTTGCTGATGTATATTGAGTCACACTTTATTTGTGTTTTATCTGGGGCCTCAAACATCAACAAAATTCACACTTTTTCATCACTTGCCAAAAAGGGATCCAAAGTCAGCAATTTTTAATCTCATACTCACAAGGATTAAATCGGTAAGTGCTTTTCCCAACGACAGCCGTGGAAAATAAGCTCCTGACAAATTTCAGAGGGGGCAAAGGTGCTTGCTTGTTCCTGACATTAGATTACCCTCGCAGCGCACACATGTCGCTATGTGACAAAGACAAAAGGTGATAAAGAGCAAGTAATATAGCCGCTTTAAAGGAATCTTCTAAACTTTTAAAAACAAAAAAGAGAAGCACTGATCAACTCCCACAAAGAAGGATTCAGGAGAAGATGAGAGATGGAAATGAGGAAGAAGAGAATGGTGACGAGAGCATACAAGTAATGAAAAGTCATTCTTCTTGGGAAAGAAGAAAAAAGATATACTACTGACATTGATGTTGAATTCTTTGTTAGATTTGTAGCTTGTGTTATCAAGCTCTAAAAAAAAAACAATTGAAAATGACTGATCTTCAGCATATCTGCAATATTTTTGCTTAAAACAGATGATCAGGTATGTTGCACCAAAATACCAAAAAGTATTATAACTTTGAATAGAAGTACGACAACTGAAACTGTTAAGATGTATTGTTGTCAATAAAGAAAAACTTGATTAAAACAACAAAAACACTTTGAAGTGTATTTATTGTAACTACAGTAATTCATTGTTTTGTATTTCGAGGCAGTGACATGTATAATAAAAGATAAAGGAGATTAAATTGAGAGGAATGAGGGACGATGCAAAGTCAGGGGAAACTGGGTGGAAAAAGTAAAGCACATGAGCTGTGACATTACAAAAAAGTACCAGGAAAAAAGGAAGGACCAAAGAAAAAAGGAAACCGTAAGAAAAAAAAAAATGGTGGAAAGCGAGTGGACAAATCAGAGAAAGAGCCGAGATGGGCGGGGTAGAGGGCCAATCAATCATGGTGCCGTACCAGTGAAAAGAGTCAATGACCAGGAACCACACAACCATACTCAGTTTATCCCTCTTTTTGACGCAACCGCGTGTAACACTGCCGTTCCGCACTTTTCTTCTTTTTCCGGTAAGGGCTGACCCCCACACAGATAAATAGGAACCGTCCCCGTGGAGCCATTAGAGACAAATACAAGCCAATTTCCTGTCTATAGAAGCTCACTAGATAACACTTAAAGAATATTATGCCATTACTCACACCAGCGAACAAAAAGGATGCGCAAATATATCACGCGGAAATGTGACGGGAGCACGCTCAACAAGGTGCCAGTTGGCAGGAGGAGTGAAGTTTACAGCTTTGACTGAAGTTGATAACATTAAAGTGTAGAAAGTTGGAAAAATATTGGACTTGCCATGAAAGTTTAGTAGCCTCCGCAGAAGTTTTAAAGGCAATAAAGACTGAGCAGTATCACAAGTTTATCCGAGCAATATTCAGACTTTGGGCTGTATTGATATTTCCCACTGTATTTTTGTGCATTGATAATGACTAAACGAAACAAAAGAAATTAGATTTAATGCGTCACGACATCATGTTTGGAATGAAACTCGAGTTCTCCAAAAGGGGAGTAGGAAAGAGGTTTGAAAAGCTTTAAGAGATGGCAAACAGATTTAGGTGGAGGTCAAAGATGGTGGACCATAAATAGTATGGAATAGATGGACGTAGACTTCCGGCCTGAAAAGTGAAGACATGAGGACATTACAAGTCCTACGGGAGTGGCTCCAAAAAGCCCTGGCTCCAATTCACTCTCTCCCACTGTAATTTTTAAACATGGAATACTGGTTCAATATATTTTCGTCAACAACTAGAGTGTGTTTCACAGAATCACGATTTTAGTCCGAAATGTGCAGCAAAATGACAGATTAGGACATCGTCGTTCTTCACATTGTGCTGCCTGTCAGTCTAACTTTGCTTTCAAGACGATCAATGTTTGTAAGATTCTTCATTGATGTGTTACAGAAATTGCCAGATAGTTCAAATTTCACGGCTGTGCATTACAACTGCAATGCAGCCGTGCATTAGTAAGAATATGGAGGTTTTTATCTCCAAAAATGCAAATTCCCACATTTAATAAACAGCACTCTTGAAGGGAAATTACATTTTATGTTATCTGTGTATGTGTGTGTGTGTGTGTGTGTGTGTGTGTGTGTGTGTGTGTGTGAGTGTGTGTTCTTGTATTCGCTACATATTGAGTACCAAATACTGTGGGGACATTTTGGTTGGCCCGCAACGTCCAAGGACTCTTAACCTTTAAGAGTTAGGTTAGAGGTTAGAATTAGGTGGGGTTCAGGTTAGGTGGTTAATGGGGGTGGTTAGGGTTAAAGTAGGGGGCTGGGTAATGTAGCATGTTTCCACAAAGGTAGAAATATGAGGATGCCTGTGCAGGTATTTAGAATTTACCAGTCAAATTCATTAAGCAAAACTGGATGTGATGGATTTGTTCACATAGTGTGTGTGTGTGTGTGTGTGTGTGTGTGTGTGTGTGTGTGTGTGTGTGTGTGTGTGCAGAACCTTCTGGGTTTCTGTGCATGTCTAGATTTCTGTGCACGCACTTGTGAAAACAGGTGACACTTTTATGCTTTTGGGTCCACCTGAGAATACTCACCCTGTGTGCGTGTGTGTGTGTGTGTGCGTGTGTGTGTGTGTGTGTGTGTGTGTTCTTGGCTGAGACTCTGACAGAGATAGATGAGGCCAGACCGGCCCTGCAAGGGACTTGCGTGCATTTGTGTCAGTGACCTCTGATCTCAACGAGGCTGGCGGCGGTGGACACGCTCTCCCACCGCGCATTAGTTAATGACCGATCGCTGTCTCCCAGCAATGCACACTTGCATGTGCACACACACACACACACACACATTCTTGTACCTCTATCTTTGTGAGGACTTTCATAGACTAAAAATATTACCCAGCTCCTTACTTTAACCCAAACATCCCAACTACCCCCCTTACCCCTGACCTCTGACTCTAACCCTAACTTAAACCCAATTCCAACCTCGACCTTTAACCCAGGTCTCGACCCTGGAACACTCCTTGGAAGTCGTGAAGACCAGCCAGACTGCCCTCACTTCCCACAAATGTCCTCACTTTGCTAGTGGTTTTAAGTATCTAGCAAATACAAGCCCAGACATACACACATGTTCTATCTTTACAAAGAAGTGTAACTTTGGCTGGTTTGTGAATGCCACTTAGAAGTGCTGTTGAAGGTTTCTGCTGCTTCTGTTTTACAAACACTAATACTGCAATCTAATTAAATCCAGTAGCATATCAAAGCTACAGTTAAGCTCATAGCATCAAAGGACAGACAAAGAAAATGTGCTGTCAGTTGAGGACATGACATCTTTTCACGTCTGAACATATGGATCCATCACGTTTCACCTCCTCTCCCCTGTCCTCCCTCTTTTCTTCCTGCCGCACAGTGCTGAGCCAGCGCATCCTCCTCCTTCATCTCCCCCTCTCTCTCTCTCTCTCCCTTCCTCTGCAAGTCACAGCAGTGGAACATGGAGCCCAATGCTAATCAGGCTCCAGCGTTATGATACGGACGCTCCCCGCTTCTCACTCGCTCAATCCGTCTTCAGTTAAGTGGGGGGGGGGGACTTTGGTCCTCCTCCCTTCATCTTTCTGTTGTTCTCTGGCTTGTTCATTTAATATCAACATCTGCTCCCAAATGGGACAATCAGAAGCATCAACTTCTTTCTTAACATTCTTATGATTCCTAACCCCCGAAGCTCTCCGAAACACTCCAGATCGGCCGCAGATCTGTTGTATAGGGTGACTTCCAAGCGTATGTGTTCAGGGTATGACCATGACTCATCATCCCCAAATTCCTCTGTCAGGCGATACAGCGTTAAGGATACAAACAACTCTGCGCACGTGGCCTTTATCAGTCACTGCGTTGTATTTTTCGTTTCTTGAAGCGAGCAGCCCCGAGGGTTTAGCGACTGTTGCTCACAGCTTTATTGACACTAATCTGGACCGCTGTCTGCAATGATTTATTTGGTCCAAAGTTAGCGCTAGGCAACCGTTACTGTAGATCCAATTAAACATTTCAAGTTCCTCCGAAGCAAGCGAAAAAGAGGAGGGTATACAACTCCACATATATTGTATGTATGTGTTAAAAAGAGATATTATTGCACTGCTCCGAGTGTATTATAATTAAGTTGCCTTAAACAGTCCACGTGCTCAAGACAGGAAATACCGGGAGTACCGTGCCAACCCTATGGGGATAACAGCTACTTCATCTACTCCGAAGTTGTTGTGTTGTCTCCCAAGTCTCTGCGCATCTCTCTCTCCCTCTGTGTAATCATATCCCTTACACCGCAGGCTTCCAATCTAATCTCACGCATCGCTACCCTTTAATTAAACTGATTTGCGGGGACCCTCACCTTCCATTCCATCCCCGATCTATTCACCACTACCACCCTCTCGCACACCAAAATGTGTGGTACACTCTCTTTGGCACCTGCACAGTTGCCTCAAATGCCACCCACTTTGCAAAATGTTACCCCTAATCATTTCCTAATCTCGAGCGAAGCAGCTGTTCCCTGACCGGAGCGATCTCGCTCTATCTGACCGATGGAGGCTCTACAGCGTACACCTGACCGCAATTCCCAAAGGAGCAGGGTATGCCCGACAGTGGAATCGTCGCTGGCCATTTGTCAGAGGTGTTTGTGAGCCTAAATTGCTACACAGAGGTAACAAAAAAAGGTGAGTGTGTTGAAGTTCTTTAGTGTTTCCTCTCTGCTCTCACACCTACAACCCTGGCTCCATTTTCCTTCTGCGGGATTCCCCCAGGTAGCAATGTGCACTGTAATTATACCAGCTGCTTCAATGATTTAGACAGCTAATTCCCACCATGAACTTCTGCGCGGAACTCATCCCGTCAGATCTTTTCCACATCTGCCCATCTTTTCCTTTTTCCCTCTTCGTGTGGGTCAACACCCCTTGGCGCACCCTTAGCGAGCCTGTTTATTGCCATTGTAGCTATTAGGCTGCAGCCAAGCGAATCCGCCCCGCGAGGTTACGAAACCCCGCGCTAAAGTTCAGCACGCGGCGGGAAATGGCTTTTACAGAGGTCGCCGCTTTGAAAGCGAACTTGTACGGAGTCCGGCCGCCCGGTTGGTAACATATCAAATTAAAACGTCTCCAAGCATGAATCGCTACACTGTAGCTAGTGGTGGGTGGTGCTGCAAAGGGAACTTGTTAAACCCATCCTGGGCTGGACATTTAGGTTATGATATTTGTCTGATCTTTCAGCTATTCAAACCAAGAGCTACAGATCAAAGATTGCAGAGGCCTTCCTATAGCAACCACTGCTTTTATTGCTCCGATGGATTCTTCTATTTTCAAGTGCAAATTTGGCATTTAGAATTACAGAATTTGTTATTGAGTAATATATTTGTGTTTACAACAGCATGGTTCCCCAGAGGGACTGATTAACCATCACTTACACATCTAAAGGCATCCCTTAGAACTCAGCTAAGCTCAGCCAAGCCATTTAACTGCACTATTTTCTTTGTGCCAGTATACATGCACACAGTTTATTGTTGAAACCATGTTGCCTTGGCGACAATAAGTGGTGGACCATTTCGGATTGACTTACAATGTCACGGACTGCAATAGTAGTCCATTGTGAGCTACTGAGTTAGCAACTGGGATGACTTTCAATCTTAACATGTTTACATGCACTTCTAAAGTCCAATTTTACTCAAGCTAATGCAATAATTAGCTTTTGAGGTGACATGTGAGTGTGTCTCATTGGGGCCTTAAAGAACCTTCATTTTAGTTCTTGTGCTGTGGCAAACGTTGTCCCTAGGGTAAACTTATTTAAGAATGTGTTGGCGTTTGCAAATTTGAAATAGAAATATATTTCCAACGGCAACAACTAATTAAGGTTGTGAGGATGGTGCTAGTGCCTATCCAAGGAGTAATTTACAGAGAGTCGGGAAGAAAATATTCCACCTGGAATAAGTGTCACAAAATAAAATACAGCCACTGGGGGTTTGTGAGCGTCATGCTATTTTTAAGGAATCTCTCAACTGAGTCGAGATTTGTGAGAAAACCAACAGACAGACCAGCAACGACCTCATTTCCAGCTCTGTTACAGCCAATATTGACCCCAGGAGCTTTAGAGAAACCCATAGTGTGCACCTGAACAAACAATAATAGCGAGGAAAAACTTCCTTTTAACTGGAAGAAACCTTGAGCAGGGCCAGGCTCAGTTGGGGGAGCCCTCCTACTGACGTTTGGCGAGTTAAAGGAGGAGGAGAAGGAGCGGTAGAGAAGGGGGGAAATAAGATGCAAACCTGAAACTCAGGGGGTCAGCGGGGCTGTTCTTTTGGTAAATACATTCTCCAAACACCCCACAGACCCACATCATACACATGTCATAATGAATGGCAAAAGTTGATCATAAACATCATTCAACAGAAAGTAAAAAACATGGCTAATTACTTCCTCGTACGATCTTCTGTGTACAGAGACAACCGTGTCGAGAGGTGGAGCGAGGAAGAGGCAATAAAGCAGTAATTGTTCAATGAGTTGATCAACCTTCCCATGTTGCCCACTATTTTCCCCTCTCCTCGATGTAATCGGAGAAAAGATGAGGTGAAAATGCAACGTCAGTGGGGGAATCCTCGGCCATTCCGCCTATCTAATTACTGCAGGGGTTTTGTAATTACAGTTCGGTCGATGCTCGTTTGAGCTTGGGGGGAGGCTGAGGGGAGAGATGTCGAGACGAATACATGAACAGAAACTCACAAACCTCGATAAACTCTGAGATAACAGCCCCAGTTTTACCAGCCAAGATTCAAACGTCCCGCTATGGTTATATCCTGAAACTCTCTTACAGTGCAACATGTGGAATTGTATATTTTTTGCAGAATACCCAACCTCCTTCAGCACCAAATTTAATGTGCACTTAGGTGCTACTTAGGTTGCACTTAGGTTCAAAATGCTGCCAGAAAAATTAGCACAAAGAAATTGCCACAAACATTAAGCACCTAAATGAAAGTGTGATGAATCACTCTATGATTAACCTACACAACAGCCATAAATAATATTAATGTACTAATAAATATTTCATTGTACAGCTATTATAGATCCATCCATCCATCTCTACCCCTTGATTCCTCAGCGGGGATGTGGACTGGACTGGAGCTTCTGTACCTTTGGGAAGGTAGTGGGATACAACCATTCACAGTCACACCGAAATGCATGTCTGTAGATGTTGTACATGAAGTCAGAGTACCTGGCCCCCGGCCCTCAAGGGACCCTCAAACCCCTCTTGTCCCTAACCAGTGCACCCGCATGCTCCCCCTACTGTTCTGTTAACAGGCAATTATTGCCAGAACATTTCACAGTTTGTAAGCACTTCCTGTTAGTGTCGATGAGCTTCACCGCATCTGTTGTTATCCCATGAAAAATAGAGCAACAGACCAGAACGTTGAGGTGCAGTGGAAACACAAAAGACAGAAAATTACCAAAAAATATTTTTTACCCAGGTAAATAAATTCCTGGTAATAAAATTACCCAGAAATCTTGGTGGGAATGTGGCTACTGTCATCAAATGAACTATCTATTACCTAATGACTACCAACAATGGAACACAGCCTCCTTCGAGCAGATAATCTTGCCCTCTTCCGACTGCTTCCTACCTTTTCTACAGCACTTTCTCTCAAGCCAAGACACATTTATTATTAACACTTAATAGCTGTCCGTCCTATTTCTCTCTTCAATGATGTCTGACACCTGCTCAAACGGGCTGAAAAGTACCTTCGCTCTTGCACAAATTACAGCGGCACGGCAAACAGTCTGTTTAGATGAATAAATTCAGACAATGTGTGAGTCCACAGAGTCGTTGTCAGCGTACAGCCCATAGACCGTACATCATGTTGACATTACAGATTACAGCGCAGCGCGCTGAAGCTTCTGGGCTCGCGGGGTAGCTGCTCGAGTGTCCATGGGTGCAACTCGAAGTCCGCGCTCCCTCTGAAATGAAAAGGCAGCCTCTTTCAAATTGCCGAAAACAAAGCAATTCTTTGTTATCGGAGGGTTTGCAGACATGTCCCCTCTCATCCGTGAAGGGCCGGTATTGCATCCATCTGCTCTCGTGGAGAGAGAATGAGTCACGAGCAGCAAGCCCCCGTGTTTCCTTTCTTGCACATACGTAGGGTTTCCCCAGGTGACTCTCTGCACGCGACAGTCAGCGGCGTTCACGTGTGTTCGAACGTCGGCCGTAATGCACACGCGATTCAACTTGGTGCTCCCCGCTCCCGCTGACACTGTTTGAACATGTTCTTTACACTTCGTGGAACAAAATAGGACCCTCAGTGTGTGTGTATGTGTGTGTGGGGAAACGTGAGTTGATTAATATTTGAGGAGGTGGAGTGCCGACGTGCAGGTTAGGCCAAGCTTATGCTGCCATATGACAGGCGGTATGTCTTTTAACGGGGACACTTTCTGCTACTTTTTTACAAGTTAGGTGGTTCCTTGAAATCAAAGTGAAATGTTAGTTTGAAACGGGACTCGAACAGTTTCAGAGCACTGCTCAGAAAGGCCCCTTTTGACTGCGTTTCCCTCCTAATCCCATCTCTCAAGACACAAGGATGGCTTCATGTAGGTAGATCCTTGCACAGGTAGCTGTGGTTGTATGGGAGGAATTATCCAGTGCAAGGGTGGGATTATTCCCAGCTGTTATGTAACACTAGTATGGTCCATTTTGACACATTTACACACTACAGCAGTTTACTTAACATTGAATTAGATTTAGAAACAGATATTTATGGGGTGTAGAGGTGCTCATCTATATGGATGAAAGCGCTGAAAAAGTGAATTTTGCATAACGATTCCAGATTGGCCTGTTTACTATAATAGGAAATCAGAAGGTTTGCATGACACCTAAAGAACACAATCTATTGTGTTATTCCAACTTTAAAAGTACACGTAAGGGGTAACATAGACAAACAACCATATTCACACCCTGGGTCAATTCAGTAGCCGGAGAAATGGTGTCTCTTCTGAAACAGCTACCTGAGGCACAAACATTTGAGGACATGAGGAACTCCCAGGAATTCTCAACCTGTGATGTATTAAAAAAAAAAAAAAAAAAAGCCTGGACATTGCCACCTCGAGAAAACGAACAAAGGCTAATGCTCAGAGAAAATCGAGGGCCCGCGAGAGGCGGGGAGAGCTTCCCTTCCTGTTTTGCGGTGCAAAACGAGAGTTAATAATGGATGTGTCACAGCTTTCCCTGTGAGAACAGGTCGTAGAACATCGAATAAATCAATTAACTTACTCAAGACTGACTGCAAAATTAATCAGATGTAAGTAAAACAGAGTAAAATGCCGCTGCACACATTATGCCACCCTTCTTTTAGCGGAGGATTTTTTTTTTTTCCAGGCTTTTACGCAGTAGCCCAGATCAATCCCATAATTATAAAATCTTAATGTTTTCATTACGCACAAAGGTTAACGGCTCCCTCCAACTAGGGTTGCCTCCAACCCACAACTAAAGTTCACAATTGAACCCTGACAATTAGGCAACCCTTACTGATCCCTGAATTTTGAGCGTGTGTGTGTGCGCATGTGTGTGTGTGTTGGAGTTGACTAATGTAGACATGGTGTCTTCAGGGGTCCAAGGGCATGGCTAAAAGCCATCCTTATGCAAATGAGCGACGGGGATGACAGTGTGTGCGAGATAATTCATCTCAGCCGGCTGATACACCTGATATGGAGAATGAAAAACACGCACGCGCCCACACACACACACACACACACAATTCAACTCAATCTCCCTCCATCTTTCTGTCTCTTTTTACTCTAGAACAAGCGCTCATTAACAATAGTATTAATGGCCTCTTAATTATGTCTGCTTATCTTCTTCTGAAGAGGTGGCACTGGCCTCCTCCACTAAACTATTCTCACTTCCTTCCACGTCCATAACTCACGTGCCTCCGTGAAGTCTCCGTCACCCTCACTGAACATCTTCCAGAATTTGTTTTTTTCACTTTACAATCTAAAATGGCTTTTTGCTTCATCTTTTCATTTCAGCTCTCTTTGCACCTCAGATCCCCACGTTAAAAATTGTGTTAATCATCTATTTTGTTCATCAATGATGAACAAAATAGACTCCAACACTGTACAAGTTAAAATGGCATCATTAAGTGCGTTTCCATTAAAGTCAGGTAGTCGAAATCGGACTACCTGACTTTCTGTCTTCAAAAGAGTTTGCAGTAGTCGGATTATGGGTAGATTCGAGCCCCTCCTCCCACTTGGTGGTGATTTGCACTGTTTTGCTCTGTTCTTCTTGATCCATGGTTGAACTTTTATGTGGATGTTTTCAGGCATCAGTACTTGATGTAGTATGTGTTTGCTGTGTGAATCAGCATTGTGGCGATCTCTGCATCGTTCCAAAAACACTAGGCTATGGTTCACTAGGTTCCTACCAGTTGTTATTACACACAGCACGCCGTTTTAATACAACTCAGTGAGATGCTTCTCCTTCCAGGTCAGCACCAAAATGTAGCGCAAGTAAAGAGCGCATAGACTAGTTTGCCACCTTTTACAATTGCGTTGTCTGGGGGTGCTAGGCCAACTTCAGAGTTTTCTGGGCTTTTTTTTTCTCAAGTCCACGTGCATTTTCTGTAATCGAAGTAATTTGGTTTTCGTGCACGCATGTAAATGCATTTAATGCTAACATTTGCAAAACAAGATGAAACTGTCAATCAATAGCCGTCCAAAACCAAAAGTGATGTCACTGATAGATCATCCTACTTTGAGGCACCTCCAGATTCCAATAACTGGAGGTCAAACTTCTCTCTCTGCTCTAATCACACCATCTCCAATTTCTCTTGAAGTCCCAGAGAGAGAGGGGTGGAGCGGCTGAGGGTGGGTGGGGGTGGGTGGGGGGGGGGTTGTTTTTTCTCCCCGCTTTTCTTAACAAAGTGCTCTGTGAAATATTTACACGCGCGCAACGAAAAATGAGGAATGGCAAATGCTCGCATAAATTGGCTTCCACGGATGCGTTTTCTATGTAAATCACGGCGTCCCAGGGCTGAGCGGAAAATGGCAAACGGTGACGAACCGTCCTCCCGAAGAGGCCGCGGCTGTGCAGATAGCGTGCGATAACTGTAAATGCATTTGCGCCAACGTGAACCGCAGCCGCGCTCGTGGCGACGCTTAGCCTTTAACACGGTCGGTGTTTGCAAAACTGAGATACAGACATAAAAGAGCAACAATAACACGCGCGTGTGCATCCAAACGTCCTCAGAAGCCGCTGAGCTGAGTTAAAGAATTCTCCCCTTCTCCTGCTACTCTACCCAGCTGAACATGATCAGAAAGGAGGTGTGTGTGTGTTTGTGTGTGTGTGTGTGTGTGGGGGGGGGGGGTCTCATTCAAGTTTATTTGCATTGAATTGAACGGTAGTGTTCTGAAATACCAGGATATGGGGATAGTTTACTGCACGTTTTTGTAATTCTAAAATGTTCACACATTCCCTGTCTAACAATATCAATAAACCTTAAAAGAACTTCCTGGATCGGTAAACCTCTAATGTTTCATACCAGTTGGGTCAAGACAAGTCATTGATCCTGCTAATAATGAAAAAGAACAACTGCATTGTCGGTGACATCATTGAACTTTCTCTATCTGACTATAAATCTGGAGTAATCTGATAGTTGGAATAATCAAGTCTGATGGGTTTGTATCACTTCAGAAATCAATAATAATATGTAGCTTACATTTTTCAGTCCATTTATTGGATTTCTTTAGGAATATCTATATGCAGTATATAGTAAAGTAACACTCAAAAGTTACTGATATTTTTGTGTCTTTCCTCATATATCCTTCATTTTTACAAGCTGAATAACAGGTATAAAAGCATGAAACATCCAGTATTAGGGAGAAATCTAGGCGCTTTAATCTGATTTCTCATTATTGGATTACTGCCGTAATGATGCTGGTTCCACGAGCCCTTGAATAATTGAATCATTCCAGAAATTGGATAATGATTGGATTTTTATGGTCATGTAAATGGGTGTTCTGCAATGTGTACTTGACAAAAAAACGCACATCTGCACTTTTCTAATTCTGCTATCGTTACAGGAAATTGGCTAGTTTGCTAAAACGAGTGGCTACTGGAAGCCAACAAAAGAGAGTTGGAACAGTATAGACGAATTTAAAGAAAAAAAAAAAAAAAATCGGTCCAAAAACGTCGAGGCTGTTTAATTGAGATCCATCTCTTTGAATTCCATTTGTTCTCCATCACACCCAATTAAACCTCTTGAGTAACGGTTTCTCCCCATCACCATCGCGAACTCGTTGGGGTAACAACGAGCGCGCATAAATGCAAAAATAAGCGAGTCGGCTTTCCGGTGATGTGGATGCGATTTTCTGCCGTGTGGCCCGTTGATGAGCATCGAGTTCAGACTGTGATGTGAATTTGCGATGGGAAAACTGGTTGAATAAGTCATATCACCCTCTCTCTTCGGTAGGATTTAATGCTTCCGCCCTTCATTTCTGCGTGTCTGTAAAAGGATTACGGGAAGCGAGATGAACACGAATACATATGTTAATATATCCATTTATGCACAGAGCGTGAATTAAAGCTCGGAGCGATAGATGTTCTGTAGATATGAGTCATCTTGGTAGACGCTATTGTGGGGATTGAATCCGCGGTGTGACCTTTGTGAATGTCGGCACCCATCCACTGCCCCGTCTTGTCGCTTTCTACTTGAAAATGTCTAATAAAGCCGGAATGGTTCAAAAATAATGATGATAAATATCTGAAGATGGCTGTCCTTCATAGTCCGGCGGCGTTGCGAAGGTTTACAACGCTACGACTCGTAAAGATCTGGAGCAACCCCCGCTTCTTTGGTGTCTCCGCTGTCTTTCGGCTGTTCTCGGATAGGTCCGACACCAATGAAGGTTTCTTAATTTGACATTAAAGCAAGGGAAGGATTGGAAGTGAAAGCTGACTAACCTTGATCTCAGGGATGAGGAGGGTTTAGCGAGACGTTCTCACACTGATCTGTCAAGTGCATTCATGGAGCAACAATATACATAAAATTCATGGCACACAGATGGCAACAGCAGGTGTAATATCTCCAAACAACATCCTTTAACTGATGAATTAGGGCAACGCAGGCCGATAATTAACCGGCATCGCCTCGAGCGAACTCATCTGTTAGCAGCTGACAATTATCGGCTTTATGTGCAATTTCGGCGCCTGTCATTGTTGCAAATGGCGCATTTCAGGAGAACATTAACAACAAAAAAAACAAGTTTGGATTGCAAGCATAAGTTTTCATCATCGTTGCTGAAAGAATCACTTTCTGTTAAGAATACAAGAGGAACGTATCCATGAGTTTCACAAATGGTGGCCACTTTATGTATTAAAAACGGATTGAATGGATAACAACTTGCATGAAACTTTCATTGAGATGATGCATTACTTCACATTTGGCTTCATGGAAATGTGGAACAGTTTTCATCACTATGATGGCAGAGGTCAAGAGTGATGATGTAACCACAAAAAAAAAAAAAGAATCAGTGTGGCTACTACTGCTGTTGGCTTCCATCTGTCCAGTTCATTCCAATTTTTTCCTCCTGGTTTTTAGTCAAGAGAGGACCTTTCTGCTTCAGGTGATGGGCAGACATTGTGGTTTGGCCTTTTTTTATTGTAGTGGTGTTTTGATTTTTACTTGTTTGATTAGCAATGATGAAATGTTTAAAACTACTAATAATTCAAATCAACACTAATCCAGAATGTGCTTTTTTATAAGGGTACCTGGCTGCACTTAGTGTCCTGTCATGTGGAGCGGACTCCCAAAAATGCCTCCTGATGATGCCTCCTGATGATGGCGAGGAGGATAATATGTTTCTGAGATAACATCACACCAATACCTTCAATTGGTTGTAGAGACATCTTAAGAAGTAAAAAAAAATGTTTAACATGCATAGAAACTTTCGACTTCAAACGTTAGCTCATGGGTGAACTAGCTACGGTAGCTGACTGTTGTAAGATGCCCCATTGAGGAGACGACAGCATCAAACTGCGTTAAAAGCCGACTCCGGTGGGACTCGAACCCACAACCTTTGAATCACCTCTCAAGTGCTTGACTAGAAGTCCAATGCGCTATCCATTGCGCCACAGAGCCTGTGGGAGCCCCTCCCAAAGACCATTGGGACCAGTATCTGTCAACAGTTAGTTCATGTTCAATGTTCACTGAATATTGATGCAGAATGTGGCTGGTACTTTTTTGTTCTGAAAACACATCTGGATTCACTGGGGGCAGATGTTGAAGCACAAAGTTTTGCCCTCAGCCATTTTGCCCAGGGTTGATTTCAGAGCCCCTCTTTTTTTTTTTACATCGCAAGAGCTGCATAATTTCCCAGTCAGATGTGATAATTCATCTTTTTCCAGCGATATCTAAAAAGGTTTTCACAAAATCTCATAAGACATACGTCTTCCAGCACCAGATATGTCTCGTAATCTTGACTTTACTTGTGTAACTCAATGGGAAGAGTTAAAACCAGACATAAAGAATGGCTAAGCTACCTCCATTTTTCCCCTCTGCAGACTAATTGAGTGATTGATAATTTAATGGAGGCGCTACAGCTCCAGTTTCAGAGGGAATTTGTCTCTTCCCTGCGTGCTGGTGGGTGAGTTAAGGAGCTGGGGCAGGTGGGACAGTCTCCAGCTCTGCAGATTGATGGCACATTAAAGCGAAGGCCCCCGTCACGCACCTGCGCTTGTGCACCACGGGGGTGTGGGGGGGCACCCATAAGACGGAGAAGGTGTCAACAGCGCCACACAAACACAAAACACACGCTTTGGGGATTCTGGTTTGTGGGTTTTCTTTCCTCTTTGTCCTCAACCAACGTCTAAAAACATTTGTTTCAGACAAGCACCACTCATGCCACCATGCCGATAATCAACCACCCCAGTCGGACGTTCCGGTCTTTACCACCCGGAAGGCACATGCAACTTACATTATTCAGTGGTATTCATGTAGTGCTTTGGTAACAGCACTTTAAGTAAAAAGCAACATGCATATTTAAGGCCTCAGGGTGCATGTGTGAAAAGGGGAGGGGGGGTGACAGACAGGCCACTGATAATCAAAGGTCGAGGTTAAATTACCCCCCAAGAGAATTGTTGGAAATACAGTAAACTGTGAATCATTTATCGGGTCTAGCTCCTCACTCAGTGTTTATTTTTCCTTCACAAATGTGTTCTAAATCATAACAAAAAGGTTCAAATTTGGATTCCACAGCTTTGATGTGTATAATAATTCAATTATTCCACCCTGCTTCTTCATTTTATCTTCATTTCCTGTGGTGGTGCTAACACATATTGCACTTTTGCTTATTTATTGTATTTTTTTTTTGTTGCAAATAGCCTGCCACACTGCATTGGTCTTCTTCATTGTCTCTAAGTGAGCGCAGCGGTGCGTTCGGGCCCAGGGCCCCAGTCGGTAAACCCAACACCACCCTCGGTGTCCTCGCAGTCAGACCGAGTTTAGAGGTAATCGGTTACAGAGGCGACCGCCAGCGTGTGTAAGCCCAGACAGTTCTTGTAAGTGTCCGGAGAGGTGTATACGCAGATGATGCAAGCATGTTTCTTTACAACGTCCAATCATTCATCAACTAATGGTTGAGGAGAGGAAAGCCGCACCGGTGTTTTATGTGCCCCTGTGCCTTGCTCGACATTCATGCCTCGCATGCACGTGTAGCCCAGCATCTCAATGCCCCCCTCCCTCTCCAGATCCTGCTTAGCTCTGCATGGAATCCATGCAGAAAATTGATTGCATATAAAATGCTAATGATGGCTTGTCTGTCCTCGGCATGCTAATATCGCAATTTAATTACGGCCGTTTGTTAAAGGGGCGGTGCGAGGTTTCTGCAGAGCATTTTCTCCTTTTTTTTGACATTGAAGGAAGCAAGGTTGAGTCGGGGTGAGGGGGGGTGGGTTGGTGCTGATTCAACATTTCCAGGACACTCACAGACTCTGGTGATGGTGAATCCCAGCAGCGGAAATGTTGTGACATGAAACCCACTCCGCTGGATTTAAGCATACCTGCATATGCTCATTTGAGCTCCACAGCTACAAGTGAGATGACCCCCCCCCACCGTTTCTCTTGCCTCTCAGTGGTTTGGTCCAATGACGACTCCACCCCCTTACATAGGTTAACTGGTGCTCCTATCTGACAGGGCAGTGTTCAAGTTTCAAAGTTTTTTTTGGTTTACTGAATGCTTCTACATATGGAAACAGAGTCTGACATGAGTAACTTCCCACTTGTGGGGGGTGTTTCTAATCAAGTTAGTTTCGTTTTGGAGCTATGGAGTGTAAAAGACGCAACCCCCCGGCCACGCGGGTGAGAATGGGATAGTCGTTGATGTAGTCGCAGCGCAATAGATGAGGAGAAAATGATGAGAGGTTTGTGCCTGTTTCCAGCGACAATGAGTCCGGGCAAACAGAGTGGAAATTATCGGTGGCAGAAGCGCTGGGAGATGTCAGAATATAAGATTAGATGAGTCAATTTACTCTTGTCACAAACTTTGGGTCATACTGAAAAGTTTTCCCATTTACAGTCTGCCTTTATCTCTAACCACTTTCACGCTACATCCTTTTGAAATCTCGACATCAAAAGTGGAGAGTTTCTTTAAAAAAAAAAAAGCATATGGGAGGTTAAGGAAGGCTCTAACTTCGTTTGCCTGCCTTGTGCTCCTGAGGAGATGTCTGAGTGCCGGGAAAACCTCGAGTCCAATCTACATGCTTCATTCCTGCCAGGGCAACCCCCACCCCCGGTGAAGCCAACCGCACCACTGCCTGGCGATGATGACTGATACCCATCCAAAAAGCCCTGCATAACAAATGGCCGCGATCCAATTGGCCAGGCAGCATGGTGGTGGTGGTGGGGGGGGGGGCATCGATCATCCCCCGAGGTCAAAAGTCAGAGTCCCCTGAATCATTTCTCACCCGCCGGTGTTTCGGCAGACGCACCTGGCACAGAGGCAGAAGGCGGAACCGGATACCAAATGGCGGAGTCCGCGCCTGCCACAGGTGATGCGCGGGATGAGGGATGCGGTCGTATTCCCAGGTGGTGATGGATGGGGGGGGCGGGGCAGAGGACGGGGGGAGGGGGGTGACGAATTTTCACGAGGGATCCCCTAATGTCGCCCCCATTGTGTTGAAAGAGAACCTAAGCACCAATAAGGACTTTGACATTGGAGAAGATTTGAAAGTAAGGAAGAAAGTACAAGATGAGCAGCGGCGTGATTAAGCAAACTCTAAACGCCCACTGCCTCGTAACGGGTTCATTTACTCAACGGCTGCTTCTTTTATTTTTCCGCCTCTTCACACCGCACCGTCGGGAGGCAACGCGCCTTCCCTCAGAACTCTGTGACAGATTCTGTTTGCTTCACACTGAGGGCTTGTAGAACAAAGCGCTCCGCTACTCTTTTGTCTCCGTGCCCCCTGTGGAATGTTAGCATCGGGTCTACGAGAGAAACCCGCGATTCGGTCTCCTTGTCAGTCAACATGGTCGGTTGCCCAAAGGCAGGATGCATATTCATAGCGCTGGAATGAGTCTGGTGCCTGATTCTTTTTCCAAATATGTGATAAGATGCAGGGAATCCATGACATAAAAACAAAGAACAGTGTATTTTTATAGTTTAGAATTAAACTTGCTCAAAGTTTAGACAAAGGCCTTGTGACCCTTTCAAGAAAAAGTTGTGGTCACTCTTGCCTCACCACCTATACAAGCCGACTGCATCTTGCTTTGTTCCATACGGGTTCCCTCCTAAACATTTCCTTCTCTGCTCCGACTAATCCACTAATTGAATCAGTCCAACAAATGCAGATATAATTTTGATAAATGCATGGAAAGGAGGGGGAGGGGTACAAGAGCTCACTCAGTCCAGCTTTAGTTGGAGGTTGCAACAAGCGAGTGCCTTTCCATCTTCACTTTCTGCTGTTTTCGAAGCTGTCTTGATCGATCACATCAAAGGTTAGCATTGGGAATGTGGAAAGTTTGGGTATCTTCTTCGTTTACTGAATTGTGTACTAGGTCCATGTGGGTTCTTTCTGGAAAGTACATTTTGATGATGACATCTTTACCAAAGTCGTGCTTTTGGGGGTGAGCTCCTCTAAATTGACCATAAGTGACAGAGTGAAGGGCTGCTTGTTTAATGTGTAATGATTGCTAAATCAAGCTACCACAGGTCCAAAGGCACCTGGGCTAGCCTCCTTAACACCGACTTCCTCAAACCCTCTAGATCAGCATGCATTTAGTATTCAAAAACAGCTGATATGTATTGAGAAAGGATCAGAAGCTCCCGGTTTCACCAGCAAGGCACCACACATACTCCTGATCCGGGACGGAACCGGTTGCGTAACACAGCAGTGCAACAGACCCCCCCCGCCAATTCCACTGCCGAGCAAGTAAACGACTGGCCCAGAGACAAGATGATTAGCCACGGCAAAGAAAATACGGCGGGCGAGAAGAGACACACAGACGCTGGGGAGGGAGAGAGAGAGAGGGAGAGAGAGAGAGAGAGAGAGAAAGAGACGGTTCAAAGAAAGCCAGATGTCCTTGAGAAGATAAGTGAGTGGTGTTGGGGGGCAATAGAGACTAGAGAGCGGAGATAGAGAGGTTGAGGAATGGATTGAGAGGCGGGAGCGGGTAAGCTGATAAAAAGAGAAAGAGTGAGAAATATAGTGCTCTCGGGTGTAGCCTGACAGAAGCATCCGGTGCGGGGCAGTAAATCGTCCTGGTCAATGCGCGCTACCCGAGTGCACATTATTGATAAATCAGTGTGTGTCAATAAGCGGAGCCGGTGTGGACTGTGGAATGCGCGCCCCCCCCCAAACTGGTGCGGAGGTCCTTCTGAGTTTGCCATATATGTTGGATGTAGAGTAACTGTTTTTTGGACTGTGTATTTTACCACTTAAACTACATACTTTGCCATTTTAAGTGTACATTTTGCCATGTGATGGGTAGATTATGGCACTTCAACTATAGATTTGGCCTTTTAAGGAAAAAAGTATATAAGTTTAAGTGTATATTTGCCCACTTTACCTATAGATTTAGCTGCTGAACTGCACATTTTGCCACTTATACTGCATATTTGTGATTTTACCTGCATATTTCTACTTAAACCTTATAATTTCCCAATTCATCTGTACATTTTACTATTTTTAATTTACATTTAGTTACATTAACTATAATTTGCCATCTTAACTGTACCTTCGGCCATTTGACGTGTAGATTTTGCCACTTAAACTGCATATTTCAGTACGTTCGGCTACTTTACGCATACAATTTCCATTGTTGTTTTTGTGTAATGTATAATTAATAATTTCCATTGGGAATAGTCTTTCCTATTTTCATTTCATCCTTAGAAGACTTTTAACCACGCTATGTTCACAACTCTGTGGCGTTAACAGGCGAGAGGAGGGCAGCCCTCGGAGGCAGGCAGAGGGCAAGACAATCTATTTATGGTTTTCACTTTGATATCCAATAGGCAGCTTAACATCCTCATTAGATCCTATCAGCCCCCCACAGACACGCAAATACACACTCAAACACACATGCAACTGCGTGAGCAAAATTATCTCCCTCCCACACTCTCCAGATAAATAATCAAAGGATCACATTTACGAGTGTGCACTCTGGTTTGCGGGTAGGTATTTATGCAAGTGTGTCATTATTGACATGTGCATATATGCGCTTGTGTATCTGTGAAGGCTTTAATGTGTGCAAACTGACCTTGTGTTAAATCACGTAGTCTTCTGTATGGGTGGATAGGGGAGAAGGTAACATAGGATAGACCAGGACACAGCTATCATGGGCTCATGTAAGAGTGGTTCTCAATTTTTCTCCATACTTTTGATTTATTTTTTTATTTATCTTGAGGATCCACCCTCCTGCTGGCTGTGTGTGTGTGTGTGTGTGTGTGTGTGTGTGTGTGTGTGTGTGTGTGTGTGTGTGTGTGTGTGTGTGTGTGTGATCATGTACCCACTGTTTGAGGCAAAAATAAGATTTTAAAATCTGTAACTTATACATTATACATGACAAATGTGCCTAACAAAACAGAATTTTTATGCAATGATAAGTTACATTTATGAAGCAGATGTAATGAGAGGAAAAACATCCTCTTACTCTCTGTAGCTTAAGTACGTAACGGTCTCAGTCACATTTGTGTCTAATAATTCTATTACTATAAAAGTTCATTTTTAAGGATATTTTATTTTCATGGACCCTTTGCAATTACACCACGGGCCACTAGGGGTTGAAGAACAGGAAAGAGCAAATGGGGATACACGCTTACTCGTGAGTCTCCATGGGTATTAGTCTCAAAGGTATCCAGGTAGGATTTTATCCGCATTTGGTAATCAGCCGCACTTGACCTTTGGTCACGTCTTTAAAAGTACCAAGTATTAAAATGTCATGCTGGAAAATGCTGGGGGGCAAATAGGTCTTCAGTGAAGTATTTAAAGTAGGAACGGGCCAAAAGACGCAAATCAAGAGGCTTCCAAAAGGCAGCCTCAAATGAAATTCCTGGCAGGGTAAATGTTAGAAGTAAGTTGAACTATGCAGCGGTGGCCAAAATGATTAAAACACTTGGCATATTTAAAAGGTTTTACTTGTTTTTGTTAAATTGGCCATTAAAATAAACATTCTTCTATTGCCAGAAGTACCTGTGAACACTAAAAATGATGGACTGCCCCCCGCAAAGTCTGGACCTCGAACCCCATTGAGGAAAATTTGGACGGAATCGAATAATAAGGCAGACAGATCTACATAAAGGAAAGACTTTTGTTGAGGTTGCAGGAGGCAACATTGGCACTGAGGTGATAAAATGACACTACGCCAGAGAGACGTAACTGCTTCAAAAGATGGACAAAATTCAAATAGTCACAACAAAAGGGGTTTAGAACAAAAGCACTTTCTTCATGTGGTATTTGTTGTGCTCAGAGCAGCCTTCATCAGCACTGTTCGTCAATATTATGAAATCAAAATTGGGTTTAATGGGCATAAAAAGTCAGAATACCATCAGGCGTATTGAATTGTGGGACAGCACTGGCACACTTGATTAATTTTCAAATATGAAAATAACGATCGGATTGTTGTTTTTAAACAGAAGTAATTCAGCAGAGAGAGAAAAGGAATGCAATTGAACACGAGCCGCTCGTCTCACGTTAAACCGGTGACCCGCAAAGATGCCTATTCACTGTCGGGTGTAATGACACACCTGAGCGTGATCAGATTACTTTGAGGCTCCGTATCTCCCCGAGGGGCGGCCGCGAGCGACTACAATGCGCGAGATGTCGCGGGTCCGACCCGACACGCGCGAGCGTGATTAAAAGCGCAAATGTTGCCACGTGCGTGCGGGGGAAAAAAAAAAAAAAAGAAATGGGACACGAGTCAGCAGAAGCCTGGGAAAGATAATCAGAGCCAAAAAGAAAGAAAAAAAAAAAAAAAAAAAAGCAGCGCAACAATGGCCGCCATCATGAGACAGCGGGAGCCAACTGAAATACACATCGATGCGAAAACAAAATAACAATAAGACACTTGCAGCACGAATGATGCCAGTAGAAACAATGGAAGGCTCCTCTACAGTAAAGTCCTGCCAGCGGGAGGGAGGAAGAGGAGGAGGAGAAGGAAGAGGTAGAGATGTCTCAGGAATATTGTAGTCATTAATTCCCGGCCAGAGGTCAAATGTTGCCTCGGGCTGCAGCCGGGAGAGAAACCAGCCCATTTACACGCGACTGTGCCCCGGGTCATCGGCGTCCTCTACGACCTCAACCGTGCGTGCAAAGACCCCTCGAGAGGATGACGAAGATGAACAGTGCCGCACAGCAAGGAGCGGGCCCCCCGCTGAATCTCAAAATAAACCGGTAGAACCGGAACGTCCGGCACAAGGAGCGAGAGGCGCTATGAGGAAGGCGCGACCTGCCCGATTCACTTCACATCGTTAATCACAGCAGGGGAGCGCTCGCCGCGGCAGCAGCTGTTATGATCGCCCCCCCCCAGAACAATTATCGTGACAGACCTACGCTGATAGATATCGCGGAATGCGAGAGCAAAGGCAGGACACAAGTTGACGCACTCACTGACTTCTCAGTAGCCTTAGTGGCGTGAGGTGTCATCCATCACCTTTGTGTAAGAGTGATTTCCGAAGAAAAACAGGGAAATTTATCACGCAAATCAAGTGTCAATATCTCATTTGGCCTCGATGAATAATTTGTGATTGCAGTTAACGGGCATACACACCAGACGGGTCACACCGTGTTCCGTTTGCCTCCGGCAACGCGCGGGGAGAGTAATGGCGCCCTGAATTTCAAATGAGGTGGCTCTTGACATATTTATATCGGAGTAAATCACGGCATCGGGCACGTTTGTCGTTTGGTCACGCTGACACCCAGGCTAGGTCCGAATCTGGAAGTTATCTCTCTCCATAAATGTGTAAATGTCATGTGGAGCTACCGGGATGATGGCTTGGGACGTTTCCCAGATACGGCTTAAGTCCTGCACTGGAAATTACAGACTGAGGATGTTCTGTATTGAGGCTTTACAGTTTGGGATTAATCTGCAGTCTGGCAAGTCAACCATTTAAATCCAGAGCAGGCCCCAAAGAATTACGGTAGATGAAAATAGAAAAGGGAGGGGGTTAACAGAGTGACTGTCAAACAGGAACTCACCTGGTCTTTTTTCCATTTTTCTCCCTCGACTGCCACATAGCCGAACTTTTGATATTAATATTAGGATTTGCTTCTGACAGAGCGACTTGTTGCTCTTCGGGCAGGGCTTGCGCTTGCTGGCAACCTGCCGGTTCGCCTGGGGGTCCTTGACCTCCCTGCGCTGGCGAATAAGGGAGCTTGCTAGAGCAGCCATCTTCCCAGCGCTGGCACTGCCACCTCCTCAACGGTCTCAGGCGGCGCTGCGGTGCCCAGGTGTCGGGGGGTACCGTGGGCCACCCCCCTGCCCACTCACCCAGGGTGATGGAGCACCTCTGTGGGAGGAGGGCAGAGCAGGATAGCCGGCGTCGGAGGTTGATATCAGCAATGAGGACGAGGAAAGGGGGAGAGCTGGGAAAGGTGTCTCTCAAGGGAAAAAGAGGTGGACCTACGGAAAATTAAGGATCGAATTAGAGACCTGGTACTCTGTCCTTTTAGTCGTTGTGTTTCAGGTGAGGCCTTGATATATTGCGAAACCTATGGCTGGACGTCATGACGTTATCCAGTCAAAAAGCGAATGCAGCACGGTCAGCGTCTTCCCAAACCACCGTCCCAGAGAGCTCCAGTGAAGTTTACTCAGTTTTGTCCTCGCAGGAATGAAATTCTTCACCACGCGATGAAGGCAAAGAGAAACAGATACACCTTAACCATCCCAGTCTCTCAGTGCCCGAACCTCGACTCTTGGGTTAAAGTGCAACTCCTCTTCCTTCTGTCCCTCAGCTGAGAAATTGCCCCCATCCAAAACAACGACCAAGAACAGGGGGAAGACCCCCGGACCGGATCCGACCTGAAGTACCGGCGTGGATGGATACCGTGGGTTTGTTTCCTGGCCGCCTCTCAAGCTTGCGTGGCATCACCTCTTGCGTTCTTGAGGCGGGGGGGCGAAAAAGGCAAGGCGCTTTACTAATCCAAACATTTCCTGGACAGAGGTGACATTCAAGGCAGCGCGCCGGACGGAGATACAGTAAGAGGAGCGCAGTGAGTCTATCGGTCCCTCGCGCCGGAGCAGGCTCTTCAACTCTCTTGGCACTGCGCTACACCACGGCAGAGCGCAGCGCTGTGTCCTTCAGCCGCACATGCTGCCTCACAGCTGGGGGAGCGAGGGATAAATGAGTGGAGAGAGGTAGACGGGGAGGGAGGGGCCGGCGAGTCGCCGTGCCTCACAGTGGATGCCGGATCGCTGCTGATGAGCCAAGAGTCCCCGCTGGTGCCCGACAGTAGCCCGGTCCGGTCCTGTTGTGCCCGTGTGTGTGTGAAAGGGTGTATGTTTGTGTGTGTGTGTGTGTGTGTGTGTGTGAAAGAGGAGAAAAAAAAGTGTGAGTCCCAAACAAGGCACTGTTCAGCCTCGGCGCACACGTGCAGGCAAGTGATGACCGGCGCGCGAACAAGCGGCACAGTGTGAAAGTGTGACGGTGGGGGTGTGTGTGTGTGAGTGTGTGTGTATGCGCTCGCTCGCTCTCTCGCTCGCTCATCCCTGTTCACAGTGCATTACAGAGAGTGCTGGCAGCATGCTTCACACACTCTCCCCGTCTCCCGCCCTCCCTCTCTCAAACACAGACACACACACACACTTCTGCCTCGCTCACACTCTCAAATCCATTTCCCTAAACCCTCCCCTCTCCGCTACTAGCCCCCCCCCCCCACCACCACCACACTTACGTCCCCTCCCGCGATTTCTCTGAATCAAAGTCACCTACATTCTTTTCATCATTTCCCCGAGACCGAGGAGGGGCTGGCTGACTCAGGTCGGGTCAGAGCCCGGCGTGCCCCCCTCTCTGCACCATCTCTGAGGCAACGGCGGCTTAAAGAGACAAACTGAGCTCATCAGCGCTGCACTCGGAGCGGTGACAAGGACGTAAAGCAGCCGTGACACCGCCTGACTCAGAAGCTGCACGCCAACCTTGGGTCGGTCCTGCTACGTCGCGCATCGGTGCATCAGTCAACTCGTATATACATACGCTACCGCACACAAGAGGAGCGCGGTCAAGTCTCATAGGGGGACAGAAGCAGTTCGGCATACATACATGATATTAAATCTGACAGGGACTTTGGCTTGTTTTGCTGTATACAATCTTTAAAGCACCTTATATAACACCAACTATGTAAGGACCAATCAAGTATACCATTCTGCTTGAAGGGGTGGGGCTAAATTGAAAAAGCTTACTTAAAAACAATACTTCTTTTCGTTCAACGGCCACACGGGTCTTTTAGGGGCATCCTTGTGAATCCCCTGTCTGGTAGTTGCTCCCAGCTTTCAGCACTCTAATCTGTTGCAGGGTGGTCTGCAGTCCACAAATTTGGGGAACGTTCGGGTAGCACTTTTTGGTACTTTTGGAAAGCAGAACAGTGGGACCATGTTCTTGCATGAGCTAGACGTGTCGCATTCTAACTCCACGAGGATCCTCACTTGCGCGAGCAAATAATTGGCCACAGGATTACGACCAAGAGGGAGAACTAGATATAGAGAATAATCTGGCCTACTCCGTAATGCGCATATTTTGGCGCCTCTGTGAATGGAGTGCCATGAAGAGGAAAAACTTTCTGGCGCGCGCCAAATCTTTTTGACTTGCTATCCTTCAACATCGAGAGATCGCAGTGGACGTCAAATCCAAATAAATAAAAAGAAGTCAGATACAGTAGAGGCGGGACACAAGGTATGTGCCATAAATTCGAGAGCGCCATTCGATGCCCCTATAATTCTTCATTGGCTCAGGTTCAAGCTAGGTCTCTGTGAGGGCCGCTTTGTTAATATTCAGACTGAATAATGGGGCACGGCCTGGCAGCTCGTTGAGGTTTTCGTCAGGCGGTGGCCAAAATCTGAAGTGTAGCTGTCGCATCAATCTAACAGGCCATCCACCCATCATACAGTAGCTCGCCACAGAGTAGCAAGATTGCCTTTATCTTACACTTGTTAAATGGAGCGATAGTGAGTGTGACAAGACCAGTATGTGAACCGATGTTCCAGTAGCACCTGCTTTAATTTGTTTTCACTCCCTAATTATTAATCTATGTGCTACTTCAACTGAGAATCCAGTAACCCTAGATGACCAGGAAAGAAACCCCAAGGGCTCTTAAGTATTGTCTGTGACCAAACTGGTCTTAAACTGGTATGATGGAGATGCAACAGTGCCTCCCCCAAAGCAGTCAGATCCCCAGAGGAAGGAAATATAAAACGATAGTGGGATCCTGAGCTCACAGGCAGACCTCGCTACTGGTGTCTCCTTCTCTCTTTCTGCTGGGCAAGCAGGGAGCGAGCAGAGAAAACCCTGCAGGATTTCCCCTTGTGCACGCACACACACACACACACACCCACACCCACACACACACACACGTGTACACACGCCCCTTAATGCTACCGTATTGCAGTTTCCTGAGCTGTTAAATCACATAATTATGTCCCTCTCTCTCCCTGCCCTGTCCTCTTACTGCGCCACTGTTATCGTTCCCATCTCCCCGCTCAAGGGCGTCCCTCGTAGTCCCTCCGTGCGAGAACCACCTTGTTCGGAAGTTACCCACCAGCCCCCACCCTCTTAAACCACCGGCCGGCCCCCAGTGCTGACGCAGGGAATCCACAGGAAGAAGGGAGCAGGTGAAAGGACAAACGATTCGTACAAAAGTGTGGATTGGTTGAGCGGATTTGCGTGGCAATGACATTGAAAAGAGTGCTGACAGACAACATTGAAACAGTGTGTGCGTGTGTGTGTGTGTTGGGAGGGGGGTGTAAATCAAATTAAACCTAATCAAAAAACACCAAATTCTATTTTCAAAGAGTGATGGAAAGAAGCTGCCCCTAATTGACTGATGATGTCACAGGCCGGTTCATACAGACGTGCATTTCCATCAATGTCAAAGGTCGTCATTGGGGAAAAAAATCAAATGTGGTTGAGATCCAGGTGATGCTGAGGTGCCGGTCCTTTTTTTTTTTTGTTACATTGTTCCCCCAGATCTGTTCTATTTCAGATAGCTCCAGCTACAATTAGCACAAATCAACTGAAAACTTGAAAACGAACAGCCACTGGTAGCTGGAACGTCCAAACTGCTGCATCCTGCAGACAGTAAAACTAAAGATGGCCAGGGAAAATTATTAAGGGTCGATTTACCTCTGATGCCCTTCTGGCACTAGTCCCACAGCACAAGGTCTCCCTCTCTTTATCGGACACGCGGGACTTTCATCCAATTCCTTCCTTGCTCTGTGACGTCAAGTAAGGCGCAAATGCTAAATTTGGGCCTAGGGCACCAAAATGTTGTTATGACATCAAGTGACCTCTATGACCCTTTGGTTTGTGAAGGGCAATTTTTGAGGCCCTTTGGTTTACAGAGGCCAGAAGAGACTATATTTGTGTAAAAGGACAGGGCTGAAAGAGGAGTAAGGGGCAGGGGTAACTTTCGACCTCAGTTTATTGTTGGTCAAGCATGTCAATCCAGTTTTTATTTTAGGATGAGGAACTTCAGCAGATCATCACAAATATAATTAATGAGTGATTGAAAGTGATTAGGAGTGAATTAGAGCCAGAACTTTTTCGAGCACCCAGTGGATTTCAGTGGTATTCTATATTAAGTCACTTCCCTTTGGCTTCGCTTTTCAGCCCAGATGTCTCCGTCCATCATTTATATACAGTTTACAGTTGACCTCCACCAGCATCTTGACAAATGTGTCAATGTTTGACAACTGGTGGTGAGAAGGGGGTGGGGGTGGGGGGGGCGGGTGAAGTCAAGCATGGTATCAAAAAAAGTGCACTTTCATGTCTTTACGTGACTCTTGGAAAGAATCTGATCCATCTATTTATTGGCGAGTGCTGGAGCCGTTCCAAGCTGCCTTCTTTGGGGGGGACAGGGTCTGGACAAGCACATCACTGGGCAACATACAAAGACAACCATTCACACTCAGGCCCAGCTGATAGTTGCCAATTCATCATATCCCTAAAGACATGTTTTTGGACTCCCCAAGTCCCTGGAGAGAACCCATGTGGGTTCACAATCCTCAAAAAATCCCCTGGCCCCTGGGGGGCTAACCACTGCACCGGAATCTTATCAGCAGTCCCTTTTTTTAACACGAGGTAAGAACCCTTGCCACCAGGTGGAGCTAGTGTGATAGCCAATAACTGATGGACAGATTTTCTCCACGTGGTCCAGCAGGTCACGACAATGATTCCAGCCTGGGTCCAGGACCACTGAATGGCCTCTGTGGAATATAATGGATTTAATGCTCAAAAATTCCAGGTCAATTCCCTTTTAGAGGCCGAGGCGAGACCTTAAGACAACTTTACCTTCAATTTTCTGTGCTGGCCAGCTGCAGTTGGGGTGTTATTAAATTACCATTGGGATAGATTCCCCCATTCCAGCAGGGGCTGGCACAAGCAGGAGGTCATTTATAAGTAAAATTACCGAACCCCCCTCTCATTAGCCCCATCCGCTCGCTCCCAAAGCACCGACATGGGGACTGCGATGATAGAGATGAGGCGCATTTCCTTTTAAAAGCACACCGTAATTACTGGTAAAGCTAAAGATATGTCACCCCCACCCCCATTTCCCTTTTGTCTTCATTACCTCCCACTCCACACGTCACCACACCTACCCCCCACCCGCGCGTCACTTGTCTCATCTTTCCTCCCATGTCACTGCAGAGGTGGCTGTTTAATCTGACGGTCATTACACAAAGTCACATTGGCTCATTTATTATTTCTGCTTCTAATAATCGTTTTT
Source organism: Lagocephalus sceleratus (assembly GCA_911728415.1). Taxonomy (NCBI): domain Eukaryota; kingdom Metazoa; phylum Chordata; class Actinopteri; order Tetraodontiformes; family Tetraodontidae; genus Lagocephalus; species Lagocephalus sceleratus. The sequence goes on along the minus strand of CAJVRN010000234.1, from coordinate 5,493,509 downwards.
TATTTATTTATTTCCAACTTCAGCCCCCTCCTTATATTAACGATGTAAGAGTTTTTCCACTTCGCTAAAACAAATCACATTATTCTGTCACAGAAAATAACTTATGAAGGTCCGGCCCACGATCTAAAGCTGATCTCGGGAAAATGGCTTTTCCGAGTACTCCATGCGCGGTAGCTATTGAAATATTGAGGAATAAACAACAGGCATCTCGAGCAGATGGGGCGTATTTGCATGAGGGGGGGAGTCAGTGTTTCAGAATGCCACAGGGGGTAAAACTGGCTCTATTTAATTCATATGAAAATATGTTCCATAAACACTGATGGCGGCTTTGCAGCAGCGATACTGCACCAGCGCCACTTCGAGGGTCGTGCGGCCACATTTCGCCGCTCGACTGTCATTTAAAAGGGAATGGAAATATTTAACGAGGCTGTCATTTCAGGCTTCTGTGGTCAGATGGTTAAAAAAAAAAATGCTATGAATATTGAAGAGGTGAGCAATGGTGCCCTGGGTGTCTTCCTACTGTACAACAAAGCAGATCAAATGAGAGATCAAAGCATTGAAAGCTGCACCTGCGCCAATATATTACCTCGCCATAGATCAGTCTGAGCCTTCTCCCAATTTCTGATACTCCCAAAAAGGCTAGAAAGCACATCCGTAAACCCAGAAACAGTTGTTTTGTTCGATTCAGTTTATCTTTTGTCATGACATAAGGCCAGGGGATCACCGTACTGCTGCTGCTCCAACTGGAAAAATAAAGAGATAAAAGAACACGTAAACTGGTGTAATTGATTGGGATTGTTTGTATATATTGTGTAACTGTAACAAAGTTGGCCTGGCCCCACCCATCAGGCTGTGTTGTTATAGGTTTGGGTGCTAATCAGGGCATTTAACGCAAAACCACTTGTTTTAGTGCTTTATTCCATATGTTTGCATACCCAGAGGGCCTCTGCATCCCGTAAATATGAGTTTTGACAACTAATTAAATGTCGTGTAAACTGCTGTAGTCTGGAAACGTGTCTTAAAATGGCCCGTTTTCTATTTCCTCCCTACTGTGATGTAACAGTTGGGTGGTTGATTTGAACAATCCCACCCGCTGGGTATCTCCTGCCATAAAATTACAGCTACCTGAACGAGGATCCGCACCAGGCAGGGGAGATGGGAGGAGCGAAGAGTGTCTGTGGGTGGAGCAAAGGCCATCTGTAGGCGGAGCTCACTGGAGATCATTAGAATTTAGAGGGAAAGGCAGCCCCACCAGTTATTCTGAGCAGATATATGCTCAGTCCTTAGTTTTTTTTTCCTACCAAAGACCGTTAGTAACGTTTCACCAGATACTCTGGTCTACATTAGCTTTCCACTATATATGTCAGCCTTGTCTCTGTGTTGACCTTTTCCAACAGCTGCCCTGTCCAGCTCCAAAAAAAACTGGAGAATGTCGTAAGCAACTGTGCTCTTTCCTTGAAATAAACAATACGTCCATAATGCTTTGTTGATCTTCAAAAAAGGCCTGATTTCACCATTTCAAACACTTCACCTTGTAGAAGCACTTTTTACCGATCAGCTGTGTTGTAAAATCTATAAGAATTCCCGGAAGCATCACCCAAAGACTCAGGGTCAAGCTTGTCCTCTCCGAAAAAAAAAAAAAAGGCTTTCTTTACAGTAAAAAGAAGTAAAATCCTGAGTCCGCTCCTCTCATCTGCAGTGTGTGGGTATGTGTGCTCCCGCTGCCAAGCTCGCTATTTAGCCGAGCGGCGGCCCCCCTCCATCTGCGAACAAGACGCTGTCCTCCTCGCACGACCGCCGTGCCACTCAAACGCTCCATCGCCCCCCCGGACACATCTCTCAGCAGACACAAACATGAATATTCATGTACGGACAAGACGTCCCGACTCATGAGCGAGGGATTCGAAAACGGGATGCGCTCGCCGAAGCGACAGGACGGGGGGGGCGAGCAGTGAGGCGGGGAGCGGCGAGGGGTGTGAGGTGAGACCCGGGAGCGTCTGTCCGGAGACAGAAACTCGCTGGTGGACGAGAGAGAAATAAAGAAAGGGAAGAAAACAAGATGGAGAATTCACAACACTTGTGAAGTGATAGAAGGGGGAGTGGCTTAAAAGAGTCAAACAGCTCCACTAAAGATTGAGGATGTTTTTTTTTCCCACCTTTTCCAGGTGTACTCTCTTCAAATGAGAATTCCGTCACTTAAAAGTTTATACGTACATAAATACGTGTTGATAGATACATTTATGTATCTATAAGAAAAAGTAGCACTCGGGTAATAGTACAGATAGTAGAAGTGAGGCTGAATTTATGAATTTAAATGTTTTTAGCATCAGTTTGAGATGAGTTTCCTTAGTTTTGAGCATACATTTTCATAGTAGGCTAAATGCTGAAGTTTATCTTGGACACAAACAATGGTCTAGACCAGGGGTGGCCAACCCGGTCCTACAAGAGCCTCAATCCAGCCGGTTTTCCATCCCACCGCGTAGACAACGGCTTTCACCTGGAATCCTTGTTCTCGATCCCTTGGTGACAGCTCTTGTCTACGCAGTGGTACGGAGAACCCGCTGGATTGCGGCTCTCGTAGGACCGGGTTGGTCACCCCTGGTCTAGATACATCAAGCCTATATTCAGGATTACAGGCCGATGAATTTGATTAATTTAATGCACAAAAAGGCTAATTTTTTTTTTTTTTTTTAAAAAGTCAATTCTTGACACCTGTTACAATCAAGATTGTCTCTCAATGGAAACCCAGGGCTGGAACCAACAGTGGTAAAGACAGCTGCTTTTTAACAGGAAGAAACCTTGAGCAGGACCAGGCTCATATTAGTAAAGGAGGAGGAGAAGGGTGGATAGAGTAGGGGGAAGGACAGAAAGAGGAAGGTGTGTCGAGCTGACCTTAGAACCTTTCTGTATGCAGTTTGTATGTATTATAAATAACTAGCATTGAAGAGGTAGCCCTACTTTAGGACATTTCTGAGGACACCAGATGAATTTGTGAAGGCGTCTCAATGGTTGAGGCCGCACCACCGCGCGTTTTGTCAAAAACCCTCTCAATGTCACTGCAAAGAGCATTCAAGCTCAGCCGAACACGTACTTAAACAGAGCGGCTCAGACAGAAGACTCCGGAGGAGGATTGAGAACACAACAAGCCCGGGAAACACTCGACATCGCCGACGGGGGAGAAAGAAAAAAGGAAAAAAAAAAAACCCTCGCTAAAGCACGGGGAGCGTCCGGTGCCAGGGCCGCGAGCCGGCTGTCCTGGCAGGACGGCAAAAGCTGGTGACGGGGGGGTGGGTGAAGGGGGGCCGGGGGGGCGATGCGGCCCAATAGGCTGGCGCCGCCGCGGCTACAGGGCTGCCGCCGCGATATCGCGGCGAAACAGATTGAGATTAGCTCGCCATGATCCACAGAGGAGAAAAGATGGATGGGGGGGTGAGGGATGGAGTGGGGAAATGGAGATAGAGCTGTGGAGTGGCTACGAGGATGCCCCGAAACAAGACAGGAAGTAAGATCCGCGCGCACACAGTAGGGCTGTATTTATAATACTCTGAATGCAAGGCTGTTAAACACTCCACACTAAGAGATTTTTTTTTTCTTCCCCAGAGCTACAAAAACAAAGCTCGGGACATTTCACACTTACCTTCTCAATCTCCCTTCCGCAGATTTCACGTCTCTTTATAAAATAATTTGCGGGATTGCTCACAGCCTCAGCCAATCTGCTATAAGATGTGATTTAACAGTCCCCCCAGGACATTGACGCTTAAATGACCTTTCCCTCCCAAATTAGATCATGGATACGTCAAACTGTTAAAACCATCTATATATCAGAAGTAAGTTACACGAAACTATAGCATATCTTATATCATATCTTATAGTCGTTGTTGATGTGTCATGCATATAAGTGCATTTTAAGCTCACCTGATTGGTTACTGATATGTCAATACTTTTGTAAGAACCCTATTTTAGAAGATTTACAGGCTCAGCACATTTGTTTTGTTAGCTGGCGCCTCCAACCCTCCTCATGACCCTCGCAAGAACACCCCCCACAAAAAAAACATTACATTGTTAATGTACTTGATATTTTCCTGGTGCAGAGAATAAGTGAATGTAAAGGTGTTGGTAAACTGGTAAACTAAGGCATGCGTATGCAGCGTAACAAGCGTTGCCATCCCCGGCCAGCGGGGGGTGCTGCAGCACCCTCGGCACCCACCTTCCCTCGGCTCCCGCTGTCGGAGTACATTAGCTCTCATTACAAATGCGGAAGCTTCTCCCTGCTACTTGGCTCATATTTATTTTATTATTCTGACTCAATTCCAATTACGATGTGTCCTGATGTACAAAGTGTTCCGAGAGGTGGCTCAATACATTCAGGCCTGGCTGGTGGATGAAGTGAGGGGTGGGGGGAGGGGGGGGTAGGGACAGAGTGGCCTTTGATGGTATTAGCCTTGTGTGACAGACTTTTTCGCACGGCATGATACCTTATTAATATTCTATATATGTATTTCTATAGTGTGTGATTAGAGCTGAGGTTTGACAGGAGGGATTTGGTAAATTGGATTAGCCATTATCGCTTGGGATTACAGACGCGATGGCAGCAGCCGCAGGATGTTCCACGTGACGTGACTGGTGGCTGATTGGAGCCTGCGTGTGAGTGGGTGGTGTCCTCGGAGCGATCTGCGGCCTTGGGAACGGAGAGGCCGATCGGCTTTCTGGGCGGAGATGAGATGTTGGGCTGGTTTGTCTCAGACTCCAGTGATGTCAGGAAGATAATTAAGATAAATTGCAAATCAATTACCAATTTCTAGGGAGCAAGCTGGTGACCTGCTGGGTCACCTGGGGGGAGGGGTATGTTGAAAGACCTGACACCCTCCAATGACCCCAGGAACCTCTTGGATCTACAGTCTTGGTTCTGTGTATTCAAAATAACAACAACTTCACTTTTAATGGATTTGCATGTATGATATAAGTGTCTGTTCCTCACCTCTTTCCCTCCTCTCCCCTGTCTTATCTCACTTTCTTCTCTTCCTTTACGTGCCAGGCATCAGCCAGTGGCTCTCCCCATCTCAGTCTAATCTTGGTCAAGGAGTCTTTCTGTACAAAGGGACTTTTTCCTTACCACTAGGTTGTACCTAAAGCATCTAGCTCCAATGTTGATTGTAACAGACACTGAATAAATGAAGTTGAATAGATGAAAACTCTCAAATCAGAAGATCTCAATAATCCACTAAATCAGAGGTTCCCTAACTTTTTAGTTAGCACTAGCTTCTGGCAGATCCTCTTTGCAAACCCACTGACAATACCAAAATACTGTATGTAAAGAAAGACCCTTTCGATGTATTTTCTTGATTTTATTCACTCCTCAATAGAATAATTATGTGATCTGAATTTAAACTATAACACTACAGAGATGCTCTTGGATGAGGTGAGATGTATAAGCCGACGATCGTCTCCGTAGAGATGCATTAACCATCAGGTTCTGTTGCACCAGCTTGCTATACGTTCAACCTTCCTCTATGAGGCTTTATCTTTTTTGAGCTCCACCACTGTGGTGTCAGGTTCTCCCTGAATCAACACCAACATATTTGCAATGGTAGCAAGGCCAAACATACAGCCCTGTGGTGAACCCACCAACTTGTAGTGTACCCAAAAACTAAGGACCTCAAGGCTATACAACACTAATACCAACACTAAAAACTAATACCAAGCTATAGAGCCGGGTCAAAAGCCAGTATTCACAGTATTAAATGGTAAGTGACATTAGTAGAGATGGACAGGAAGTTGTTGAGAATGGACCGAAGTGTAAGGAACAGCCACTCAACTGGATCATACAAACCCGACTCCAGTTAAGCCTGAGTTATTTCTGTTGACGCGTGTTTGCCACTGTACTGAAAAGCACTCAATTTTATCTCACGCAAGCGCCGGCGTAAACCTCTGGAGAGGACACCCGCCGCCTTAAATCACGCGCCCATCAGTGCAGTTTATGCGATGGCGAGGGCGACCGCCGGAACGAACGGCGCTAATGTTTTCCGAGAGGGGCCCGTGCCTTCTTCTGCACCGTCAGCACTGCTTCGAGGTCCAACCGCAGACGCCACACACCTTAGTAAATCGAGTCCATCTGAGGCTGTTTACAGTCGATAGCATGTGGAGTTTGGGCGCAAATTGAAGGAAAACCCACTGCAGCCGTATCAAATTGATGCACCTCTGCCAATCAATAACACTAGAGATAAGTAATAATTCTGTTTACGGCTGTAGGGAGCGGACATTTAGTGCCATGGTTTACAGAAAACAAGCAGTGCATGAACTCTTCATTTGACCCACCCACGAGTTCAATTCATCTTCAAGTAGTTTTCAAATAAGTCACACGTAGCAGTAATTGATTTTTCTATTATAAATGAAGCATCCATTAAGAGCGTCCAATTAATATTTAATCAATCTGGAGCAACAAGAGGTCCCTCCGTATTTCAAGTCTCATTTTTTGACATTTTTGTGACTGAAAGGAGATAATGATGTTTGCAATGAATGATGGTTTTTCATCTGTATTCTCTTTAAGATGAAAAGTGGCTATTGATTGATATGCGGCTCCATTAGGCCAGCCCGCTTTAAGGGAAGACAGCAGTGGAATGCGGCGTTATTGTGACAAAAGCGATGGTTTAAGTGCTGATGAATGTTTGTTAGCTTTAAATTAGCAATGACAGCAACAGGAGCAGTCAGTCATTTGGGTTAATCCGTAAAATGAGTTTTAAAAAGAGCATATTTCATCAATTAGAAACTCCATAAAGAGACATGTTCACAATTTCACTCCTGGCTTTACAAACAAATCTTTAGCCTTAAGAGCAGTAGCTTATTAGCTTTACAAAGACATAAATACACTATCAAAGGTTTCATATATGTCCTATATATATAAAACACGTCAACATAACTAACTGCAATAATTTATATGAAAACCACTTTCCATTGTATTTCATTTCATAAGAGTTGTAGAAGGCATCGCTCAGCTAACTCAAAGCCCAACAAAATTCAATTCAACAGAAAAATTTGTTCGGGAGCAAAAAAAGATAAAACATATGTGCCTCATGTTTTTAGCCCTTGTGGAATGTTACTCTTTTTTATTTGGGCTTTTCCCACCTTCGTGAATGCAATATGTCCTCACAGACAGAAGCATGTGTCATTGAAGCAGAATCCGGGGAAAATCAACAACTTCCTGGATGTAAGCAGATAAAGCATGAGGGGGAAAAAAAAAGGAAGGCTGGTGGTGAAGGGTGAGGGGGTGGGGGGTGTCAAATCACCTAGATTATTTTCCACTTTCTGCATAATGACTCTCGCTTGGTTTCACGTGCAATTACGTGATGATAAATATTGCGGTTAGCCTATCTGTTTCGGATCGCACGTGTGGAAAGCAACAGCTGGGCTGAGCCACATTTGCTTTCCATGAAAGGAGTGAATGTCCTTCCAGCCTAATGGCTACAAAACCTCTCGCTTAGCTCTACCAGCTACATAATCTATAGTTAATATTGCGTGGCCGGGATTTTGTTTTTGTTTTTTTGTCATAATTTAGAGCATTTTATTCCAACAGTGGCAGAGCTGTAGCTGATTTAAAAAAAAAAAAAAAAAAACGTAAAACTGGTTCTAAGAAAAACTTAACTTAAGTGTTGTCATAGGTACTTGAGAAGCACAATAAAAATTCTTGCGAGGAGATAAGGCAAAGAGCAAAAAATATCTATTACAACCTAATTTTCCACGATATTTTGACCCATATTATCAATTTTATCTTTTTCAGCATTGATCTAATTAACTATCATACAAGCAAAGTGAAGTTTTTAGGAATGAAGTAAAGACAGCAAGGTGGGTTCCACAGCCCCAACCCTCACAAATTCCAGGTAACCAAAAACATCCAACTACATCTTTTTTGTCAGGGAAGATTTGGGTTAGGAGGAGTTTTTAAATTCCTGGGTAAATTCTAAAATTATTCCTGGGTAGAAAAGGGACTGGTGATGTTTCTTTCTAAATTAGAGCCATCTTTGGTCGCATTATTGAACCATGAGGGAAGGAGGAGGGATTAACCAAGAGATTTAAATACATTAGCAACATAAAAAATTACATTTTTAACCCTAAAAAGAGTAAAGGTCTGCCACCCTTGGTGCTGAATTGACCGCTTTCGGAAGAGTTAAAGTCACAACCTTCGCAGTGTAAACAAGACAAACTTTTTTGTTGTTGTTAGGGAACCAGCCGATTGCCGCTCTCGTCCTTGTGCTTTTGATTTGTGGTAGAGGACGGTTTGAATAGGCTAGTGTGACTGATGAAGACGTCAGAATCAGCCTTGATCCTTGCTCGTAATGGACTGACATAGTTAGCAACGTCTGCTCGTGAACTGGAGGCCTCAGCGATGTTTAGCGTCAAGTGTCCGGTAGATGGTACGTTTCCATTTTTCTGGGTATTTCTTCTGAACGGTGATAAAACAAGAGCGTTTACCCATGAAAGTAGTGGCTGTAGCGGTCCTCACAACAGCCCTCTAATGTTAAAGTCGGCTGCGTCTGAGGTCTGTGGTGATTGATGGTCCTTTGGAGGCCTCGGGGCTTTGGGGACGGTAGGTTTGACCTCTGCAGAGGTGAGTGGATCAGCGGCTCCGCTGTGACTGACTGCCTACCTGGAGCCACACTCAGATGCCTCCGCTGACCTTCTCCTGCATGGGAAACGCACAGGACATGGTGCACGTGGGGGTGAACTACCCAGCAAATGTGGTTATGTGTGATTATGTACACGCACTTGCGTCCAAAAACAGCCAAAAGACGGTATTTATCTTTGTGAAAAGGTAATAGACACACCGATAACAGGAATACACTTCATCCCCCCCACCACTCGATTGTAGCCTCTTAAACCAATCACAGTAGTGTATTTCCCCTGTGATCTAATTCTAATTCACTCATTGTGGTACCTCTAGGACACACACACACACACACACACACACACACATAGAAGACCTTCATAGACATAATGTATTACCCAGCCCCTTACCCTAACCTAAACCTCAACCTTAAAACAATGTGGTGACCCTCAACCAACATTTGGAGTTATGACGACCAGCCAAAAAATGTCCTCACCTTAATAGTATTTACAGAATTTGGTACTCACTATGCAGCAAGTACAAGAACACACAATTGTACATTTGTATTCCTGTGTACAATATATACCCTAACCCTTACTGACCTAACCAACACATCTAAGCAGCACCCCAACATGAATTGACCCTAATGTTAAAACTATGCTGGAATCAAGACCTACCAAGATGTAAGGACCATTCCAAAGGTCCTCACTATGTAAATGTGTTTTCTGGTCCTGACAAACACGCCACTTACACAGGCAGCTCCAGATGAAAACCGTAAACTTCTATATTCACGAGACACCCCAGGCTTGGGACTGGGGAAAAGTGCTAGTTTATGAAAAACAAGGACATGTGACCTTGCGCACACGAAATACACTGCCACCTAATGGCCTGGCATGCAAATAACACAGCAAGCAAAAAAAAAAAAAAAAAAAAAGGTTAGTGTTTTCGTACACATTGCGTACACAGTATCATGTAACCTTGGCTTAGTAGCATTTGAGAACTGTCGACGCAATGCAGAGAAGTGACAACTGCTTAGCTAATTGTTAATTTAAAACAGTCCCTCAGTTTGATTCATTCGCTTGCTTGAGCCTGCATGTCGGAATGAAACGTGATCAGCGCGAGGCAGCTCCCACACGCGGCGGCATCCTCAAGGTCAGGCGGCATGCGCTCCTTGTTAGATAATTTCATAAATCGTGGACGCTCTCGCCCCCTTCGCTGTACACGTGAGAGGGGGGGGTAAAGTAAGACCCGCTCCTCGGTCTGAAATTGTCATCAGGGGGAAAAGAAAAAAAATACAAAACGGTGAGATGGCTCGTGACGAGACAGAGGAGAGAGTGTGTGTGTGTGTGTGTGTGTGTCTCTGCAAGGGAGCATGTCAGTGTTAATGTTCCCACAGGGATTAGCTGCGAAGTAATCAGGACAGCAGAGTGTGATCGTAATCCCAGTATGATTGGACAAACAAGCGGCGGCGGCTCAACGCGACACATCTTCCTCGGATGGGGCCGCGCGGTGCAAGACCTGACAAGAATTTTGGGGGGAATTTCGGTTACCGCTTCAAATGGTCATACAAATTCCGCAAAACGGAACTGTCCCACGGAACTGATGCGCTCCGCCGCGGTTCGGTAGGGCCTCCCGAGGGCCTAGCTTCAAAAGGAAGTCTGATCCACAGATCTCCGTCCAGCTCCGGTCTACGACCCGAGCTCAGGCCCCTGGCGATAGATTTTAAATCGCGTATCGATCCCCCCGCCCATTGTTTGGGCTTGTGTCTGTTCCCACTGTAACGGCTGCTGTGATCGGCATTTCGGTATTGACGCTTTGATTCGGTGCATAATGGCCCCGCGGCGTTCCATTGATGTCGCTCCGCTCCCTCTCTCACCGTCAGCTCGTCCCCTGGCTGCCTCCCCTTTGGCATCGGAAGAAAGGCATCGAACCGCGACCGGTGACTTATGGGGTGATTGTTTGGGATCGCGAACTGATGTGTTGATTGTCTCAATTGCTGACCTCTAATTTAAGATAGGGCAGATCTAAAGATACAAGCGCATTATCCGCCGCAGCCTCATGCACCCTGCAGCCAGATATTTAGCTGTTAACTCACAATTGTCCTGTTTTTATTATGCAATATTGTTTTAACTCTTAAAAAGGTTTACAGAATACATTGTTTGGTTGGGCCTTATCATTAATTTAGAATCATCATTCTATCAGTGTTTCCAATTCTTGACATTACGAGGACATTCTGGGCTATCAGTTAGCTTAGTCATTGTCTTTTTCTTTAGGACTTAATAATAAACTGACATATTTGATTGAAATAGCACATCCTCATCTCACAGTGACACGGCCGCAACTGAAAAGAGAGATATTTGCCACTTTTTGTGGCTGGGATTTCGGAAAAACCTCAGCGTATTTCCACCGAAATGGCCAGGGTGTTGTATGACGACCATGCTGTAAGAAATATGTAAGACCGAGCCGCAATATTACGAATGCGATTGCAATATTTGAACGAGGAAGAAATTCTGCAGGGCTTTAAGTCGGCGGTTCAAAAGAAGCGGGTCTATGAAATACTAGCCGATAAGCTGGTGGAGCTGAAAGTAGAGTCGAGACAAACTCATGACAAGCTGAAGAATCTTGAGGAATATTCCAGAAAACATAAGATGACAGTTTCACTTCCCCATATGTCACCAACCTGACTTTAAAAGAGTGTTTTTATCTGGGTTAATAAATTCCAGGTAATAAAAGTGGCTGGAAATATCAGTGTGAAAGCAGCTATTTTGAAAAACGCACCCAGGCGCAGCTGTACTGATGTTGGGACCATTCGCACCTTTGTGTTGTGACTTATAGTACTTAGCTGAGCTTTATAAGCACATCTGGAAGAAGAGGACTCCAAACCAATGTACACGCTGGGACTATGCTGCCAGTTATCTGGGGGCCAAGAGCTGGTTTAGCGTTGTTGGGGAGGGTGAAGGTCAAATAAATACACACTTGGCTTGATTCCACCATCTCCACCCCCTGACTTATCAAACCCTCTTATCCCCTCTTTCATTGACTGATGCCTTTTTGTCTCTTTTCCGGTTCGCCTTTCGCCGCGTGTCTCACACACACACACACACACACACACACACACACACACACACACACACACACACACACACACACACACACACACACACACACACTACACTCTCTCTGCAGGTGTCCCCTCCCCGTTCTGTTTCATTCACAAGCGCAGTGCCGCGCGCGATGACTCATCCGCCGGGCGTGAGAGATGTGAATTGCTCCCTGTTTATCGCAGCGCTTGGATCCTGTTCCAGGCTCTCTTGCCCTCCCCCCTCTCTCTTTCTGTACAGATCTGCAGTTCCCAAGTTTCACACGCGTGACATTGATGGACGGAGAGAATAAGTGGCCCAGCCCACTGCAGGCGTTGCCGTCCATATCCCTGGATGCCTCAGTAAAACAGATAGTGACTCACAGAGACATATTTGCATGATTTGGCGAACTTAAGCCGAAACTGGAGTCCGAAATGTATCCAGATCTGAGTTTAACTAAGCTCGGAATCACCCTAAGGTATTTACATAGTTTCTAAATACTCCTGTATATACGCCGGTACTTTGAAGTTACATACGTCCACCCCATTACTGCCGCTGTTGTTGGCTGAGGTGAAAAGTATCGTGAGATACCTGGCTGTCACACACAAGTCATGTCTCGTGCATAATTGAGCAAGTACACATCTGGGAGCTTTGAGCGTACTAGGCTGTACAATTGGAATGGTATTCAGGTAAGTTTTCAAGAATGCAGGTATAGACAATTTTGAGGAACTTCCCACCACACATCAGATAATAGTAATAATCATCATCATCATCGTCATAATTAATAATAATAAGAACAACAACAACAACAATAGCAACATCCATCCATATTTCTTCAATCACACTAACATATGCAACGAGCAGGAATAAACCTCAGACAGGTCACTAGCACATCCACACTCGCGTTATCTCCATCCAGAAGACAGAAAAGCAGAAAGAAATGCGAAGCAGACAAAACAAGGACTATCGCAACACTGCAGCCAACATGTATACACACTCTCCTGAGGTATCCATGAAGGAGGAAACAAATATACGCATAAATAAACAAATAAATGAAGAAAAAAAAATGCTGAACACTTAATGTTGACACAATGGGAGCAAAACCTAAATACTAATACTGAAAACAAACTCTCCAGAAGACATAAGAATATTATTCAAACATAGTTTAAATGCTTTTGGTTCCTTTCAAGGGAATTCCAAAGGAAGCTGGGACTACAGCTGCGTTTTTATGGAGCTGAACTGCAGGAAGAATTTTGAAGTCATAAATATCAGAGGGAAAGCACAACCTCAGCGGTTTCACTTGTGGTTTGCTACTGTTTTTGTCTCTTAGAGTAGAACCCCTACCATCTTGGAGCTTGATTTTAGACCTATAAGAAGAGGCCGGACCCATTTCCCCTTAAAGGAAAACTAAGGGGTTACACCATCCATCATGTGGACAATAATGTCAACAATAATAATTTTGTTTTTCCATTTTTGTTACATATATGTTACCCTGGGCAATACCAGTAATTGTATTCCTTACTTAAAAGTGATTAAAAATGTTTGTAAAGATCTTTAACAGAAATGTGCCTTTTATTGTCTTTATATTAATGTCATCAAGAAATATGGTTGGAGCATGTTAATTGTAGCATAGTGTGCGTTCGTTAAAGCCCTGGAACTGTGAAATATCTTTGAGGTTACCTTTGAGATTGAAGAAACAATGTGAAGGTCTTTGGAGGAGTTTGAAGCTCCTCTCTTCAGGTTTGTGCACAGGTGACGCCACCATTTTGGAGTAGTCACTTCCAGCCTCGGTCCCATGACGGTCACCTGATTGTCAAACCAGAAGGTATGCCAGTTTAGTTTTTGTAGTTTGTCTTTTCTGTATTTTTTCACATTTAGAATTTTTTTTGCTATAATTGTTTTTTTTATTGCTAGAACCATATAATACTTTATGGTCACTTTTTTGATACCTTAAAATTATATAACCATAAAGTTATAGTATCAAAAATAGACTAACAGTATTTGGTTAATTAACGGAAATATCTTGTAAGATGAATAAGTTCTATCTATCTATCTATCCATCCATCCATCCTGGGGTACAGATCTGGGTTGGGCGTGGCCTGCGTGATTCAACAAAGTCCGTGCTCATTTTTCATTCCCAGTCCATCTTTTGCCGCCGCGCTGTTTTAATAATCCCAATATGTTCCTGCCAACCACCGGCATCACATAAAAAGTAATATTAGTTCCAGAGCGCTACTCCATTTCACATTGCCACGTCCCCCCTCCCCACACTCTCTTCATTTGTTTCCATTATTCCTCCCTGGAGTGCACTCCTTTTTTCCCCACCAATCCTGCCATTCCGTCTTTATCCTGCCCTCCCTGTTATTATTGTTGTAATTTTCAGGAACACGTGCGCGCTCTGTGAACGACCCGCGTGGAAATTTGCGCTGATGTTTTTGGTAGCAAACACCAGTTATCTTAACATTTGTACTATTCGTAATCGGGCAACGTTTGGTGAATAAATTATGCAACTGGGCTTTGGGTCCACCATTTAGTTTGGGTCAAATCACCCGCCCCAACTTTGCTGCCCTTGGGCCACACCAGTTGATCTTTTATATATCACAATTTGTAAGAACGAATCCTCATGTTCATCTATGAAGCTTAAAACGTTAAATTCTTTCAAACATTCAGACATCCATGTAATGTCAAACGTGTCCTTCTAATCACCCTTTCCTAATCACACGTTACTTATATCCTTCCTACCATCTGCTGGGTAAAAAGCGCGCTTATTTTATACTTGAATCCTTGATTTCCTGTGCTAGCGATCACTCGACGTCTCATTTGCGCGCACATCTACAGGGCAGGTGGGCCTGTAGGCGACGGAATCGACGGCTTTTGATTCCAGTCCCAGTCACCAAGACATTTCCAGAGCACACCCGAGGTGCTCTTGGAAGACGCTGAAAGCCCAAATGTTCACACAGCCCCCTCCAGGGCAGCTTCCCCACTCTCCCTTATTGATCAGACGCGTTCCTCGAATGTTCGCGTACACTTCTCGCACATACGTTTTACGCGTGTCTCCGTATGGAGGCGGCTGCGGTTTTAATCTGCAAACTGCCACGTGCGCGTGAAGGATGGGCGGCGGAGGACAACGGCCTGGTTGGGAGAGAGAGAGAGCTCCCCCGGCACGGTCCTGTCAGCGTTATTAAACGGAGGGCAATAACACGTGGAGCTCTGTCGCGGAATTATTCATACACGCGCCCTGGCCCCGGCCGGAGCCGGGGGGGGGAGCGGGCAGAGGGGAAAGATCAGAGAATGAAGGGGGAGATAATGGCAGCAGGTCGGCCCGGGGGGGCTGCGGGAGGGGGGGGTGGTGGCGGCGGCGGAGGGCTGGTCACCGCTTCGGAGGTTACGAGTTCAGTCCGCGGTGACTCTCAGAGAGCGTGACAGACCGGGTGGCTGCGGACAACAAAGCGAAACCTCAAATCAACGAACATCAAAGAGCATCGGATCTGTTTGTGGAGGCTTTCCTTTTAAAGGAAATAAATTGTAAACATCACCTCCATTTAACTAATACCTTCCACTTGTCTAAGGTTTGTGTTGAGGGCTCCTCCCGGCTGGAGAGGCATCGAGACCTCTTCAGGGAGGTATCCAGGATCGGTAGAGTGTACTACTTTATAAAAGAACTCTTCGCTTTTTACAATAATTTTGTAAAGAAATATACTTAGCAGTGACGAACCATGAATACTACAGCTAGGCCTTCACCTCAGCCAACACTGACAAGGAAAGACGTCTTCACGGGAAATAAAGCAACAGCAAGACGAATTGAAAGCGTTTAACAATTGCAATCCTCTAATTAACGATGACAATGTCAAAAATAACACAAATCACGCGCACACACGCACACTGACTGAGTCAGTCCAATAAATTCATGAGCATCGTCAAAGTAAATTCCCTTTTCAAATGCACAAAAGTTACACATGGCTGGTAATACTAGGACTATCTTTTAAAGTTACAGTGGAGTGCAAATGCCTCTCCATGCACAATTACGCGTGGCGCAGCGATTACTTTAATACCGACGCGTGTCAAATAAATGAAAGTGGCAATTTCCATTCATAGGTTTAATCACAGATTCTCAATGGGGGGAAAAGGCAGAAAAGAAGGAAATTTTTTTAAAAAAGCCTTAAACAAAAATCCAACCCCAAAGTACTGACATGAGGGATTATAAGGGATCGACTGGCCTATGTAAGTAAACAATTTGTGCTGGAGTTTTGACAGACAACCTCTGCAATAAAATCTTGATCGATTTTGACCGTTCAGATTGGATAACACGTTTTCAGGACAGCAACCCATTCATTACCGATGCAAACTTGACAGTAGGTTTAACTTTGGAATGTAAATGAGAGAAGATGTATTATATTAAATTACATTATTTTTAAAAACTAATGTTTTATTTAATACTCAATTTTTTTCTTTGAAAATATAGGACATAGGGGGTTTTTTTGTTTTTGGGTAACAATATACACTTAATAAATTCTCCAAGTTATATAGGTAATCATGCTTTTATTTTGAAATCAGCGCACTTAACTCAGACGTTCGTCGAACTAACGTTCGACTGTCGACAAGTTCACCGCGTAAGTTACGTTTATAGTGACGTGGAATGTATGTTTACATGTTATTTACCTCTTTTAAACAGTGTGAATTCACACCAAATAGCCAAAAAAACCCACTATCAACAGTGTTTAAATCGGAAAAAATTTAGCATCATTTAAGCTAACCAAGTTGACGGACGGGACTGTTAGCCTCCCAGTTTTCTTCTCTATTCAACGTTTTTTCAGGTTCAAACGTACTATATAAATATTAATATATGATTCATACTGATAGGATGCATTTCCCATTAACTGTGTTTATTAATATTTTTAATTTCCACTGTTGTACATATTTCTATATCACATGCAATATATTCCATATTTCTCACCATGTTTAATTCTATTGTATATACAAAAGACAGTATATTTGATAGATTTCTTGTGTAGCTATGTATATTGAACAGTGTTTAGGTTGATGTTAAACATATATAGAGCCCTGGAAGTACTGGTGAAGCAAAAAAAGGACCAAAAGAGGTTACTGGGTTGGTTAGAGGTTACTGGGTACATGGACAGGTGAACATTCCATCGCAGGGGATCCTGTTGACTGACCTAACGCCAAATAATTCAGAGTGCATTATTAACTTTTTGGAAAAGAAACGCGGAGTCTTGTTAGTCCTAGGACCGCCGCCCACTTCTATCTGGACTGTTATGAAATGTTGAGAAGACATATTGATAGCCCGATGCTAAAACACATCTAATATTGATCTTTGAACTCCCACGTGGGTTTTTATGACCCTCCGTCTCCGTCCATCCCAATGTGGGTATTACCATGGTATCCGTTCTGCCAATCCTTAAATTGACAGCCCAGCATTCCAGATTATGTTGTCATATTCTAGCGTGAATTTAGCTCAAGTAATTTCGCTTCAGCCGTGACCGACATTTCTCACTTGCCTCAGATTTCCTTCCTTTTTAGTGGGAATAAAGTACAATCCTATTCTAAAGTCCTATCCTATCCTACATGGCGATAAAGTAGTCCTTTATTTGTATTTTCAGAAACTTTTCTGTACTGGAATGCATCGCTGTACTCATACTACAATAAATGAGTTAAGCCCAATCTGGGTTTGGCTAAATCAGAGGTTGCATTCCCCAATAAGGGTCCCTTGAGCAAGGTTATTGACTACTGCAGAATGTCATCAGAAGAATATGCAATGTCTCTCCCTCATATAGATGCACGAGAGTGAAAAGTGAGACAGCGCCTCACGCCTAAGCACCTAGGAGAGTACAACCTTGTCTACAACCCTCAGAGGCCGGCGCTTTCCTCCCACGTCGACGTCAGAGTGCACGAGGAGCAGAGAGGATCAGCGGCTGCAGCGACAAGTAGATGAAGCCTTCTCACGTTGGTGCGAGCAGAGCCTCGCGTAGCCGTAACTCAGGTGACCCACTAAGCACCACATCGCTGAAACAGCTCGCCGAGTGCCTATTCGGGAGTGAAAAGGAGGAAAAGGCAGAAATAGCGGAAGTCGCTGAGAGTCCAATCAGTATGAAGGACGATGAGGAGACTCGTAATGTGAGAGGTATTACACCTACTCAAGTCTAAAGTCAGTCCACACCCCTACCTGTGTTCACACTCCATGCCACTCCCCTTCAGCAGAGAGGCAGATGTATAATATGATGTGGCAAAGACGCACAGCAAATGTAATTCCTCTACTAGAGGGAGAACCTGACCTGAGAGACTACAACGCTACCGTAACAAGTGGAAGAGCGAAATCTGCATTCACACCAATACATTTAGTCCCTCTGAAGCACGCAAGCTCTCCAGATTCATCATCTTGGTATGATGACACCAACCTCAGCCCAAAGACATCCCATAAAGTCAGCCCCCCTTACAGCCCCAGATGACAGAGCTGCATCGCCGTGAGGATGAGTTGCACTGCAGACGTCAGCCTGAGACACAGCAGCTGTTAACCACCATAGCTGCGCCTTATAAGCTCATGCCACCCGGTTTATATCAGGGACCACAAATATCAGCGAGCTAATCCTGCATCTCAGTCCCCGTCAGCATATGGTCTGCCTCCGAATGTACCCATGCTACGGTCAGTAGTTCCGCCTCAGACTCTTCCACCTGTCCCAGAAATGAGTAAAGCCCCTGTAGCTTTTCAGTCACAATTCCCAGCAAGCACAGACCACAGCTCCAAACAACTTTAGTCTGCAGCCATGCTTTATATGGTGTTCCCAAACTCCAAATCTCCGGTTTCACAACAGATAGTGAAAAAGGAACTTGCTAACTTGAAGTTAGCCAGATAGCACAGAGCAAAATAGCAGCTATCGTCACTACACCTGAGTCCATAGATGCACCCACCTTCCAGAGTTTTCTCACAGGAGTCCATCTCCTCATCAATATGCTGCTCTTGAGGGACCTCAGGGATGGAGACAGAGATGGGTTTATCTAATACCTCCAGCTCCAGTGCTGGCCTCAAGCGCTACAAGCCTCAACCCCAACAACCTCAAGACCTGAATGGTTGGCTTCAAGGTAAAGCATTTTAATTTACGCTCCCTCCAGTCGCCACCTAACGAATAATTACAACTAGTCGTCATGATTAAACTACAACCATTAACAAAGAGACAGAGACACTAGTTGTCCGCTTATACTTCATCAGGGTTACCGGGCAGATTGGAGATTAATTGTCACGGACCAGACGAGAACCCACGAGCGACCCCAGAGTTGGGTTTGACACCGCTTTCTTAGCAGAGTTGTTCAGGGACAGAAGGCAGTCAGGTTTACCTGGGAACAGACGCGAGCGGCAGGTCAGGGACAGGCAGGGTCGGAGTCAGGCAGACGGGCAGGCAGGAAAACACGGGAAAGTCATGTGAAACACAGACGACAACCTGGCAGAGGCGAAATGTTTGGCCGGGATTTAAACAGGCCACGTGATTGGCCCGATTGGCCACAGGTGCGCAGCGCCGAGGCGGACCCAAGGGCGGGGCTGCCCGCAGCTGTGACAATTACTGGGGACTTGGACAGGTGAGCATTCCACCACAGGGTACGCTGTTCACTGACCTAACACCAAATAATTCACACATTATTAAGTTTTTGGAAAATAAATGTGCCGTATCTTGTTAGTCCTAGGAGCGCCGGCCACTTTTATCTGGACTGTTATGAAATGTTGACAAGACAAATCGATGGCCTGACACTAAAACACATCTAATATTGATCTTGGAACTCCCAAGTGGATTTTTATGACCCTCTGCCTCCGTCCATTCCGGTGCGGGCATTACCGTGATATCGGTTCAAATCTGCCATTCCTTAAGTTTGACAGCCCAACTTTCCAGATTATGTCTTCATATTCCAGCGCTGAACTTCGCTCAAGTAATTTCGCTTCAGCGATACGCAGCCGTGACCGATATTTCTCGCTCGCCTCAGATTCCCTTCTTTTTTTTTTTTTTTTCTCCGTGGTGGTAATTAAACAAGAATTTAATTAATGTGGGAAAGGGAAGAGGAAGGCAGGGGCGGTGGAGGTGGGGGTCTTTTGAACGGTATATTTGGAGCAGACACAGAAAGAGATGGTGTTGGGGGGGGGGGTGAGAGATTAGTGAGGAGAGGCGGAATGAGTTATTTCAGATCGTAAATGTGCACCAGAGCTCAGGCCAAAAATCTCCGGCGGACGTACAAAAATGTTATTCTTTCCTCTGTCAGCTCCTTTATCCATCTGTCGCCTCTGTCTAATCTCTGTCTTGTTGGATGTTTAATGCTTCCCGTTTGCCTCTCCATCACACGAGCCTTTGTTACCATGCCTTCTGAGAAAACCCCCTTTGGGATGATAGCCACCCCGACACCCCCCCACCCCCATCACCATCATCACCACTTCTTCTATCATCTCCTTTTTTTTTTTTTCGCTTCCCTTTTTCTCCTGTGCTGTTAAAATGAGATGCGAGGGATCAGACGGAGAAGCACAGAGCGCTGCGTCAGCTCCATACACCTCTGGAGAACAGCAGAACAGCTGGATCATTTGGCGATAATCGAGGGCTGATGATAAGAGAATGGGAAGGGGGGGGGTCATTTGGATTAGACCATTAAAAAAAAAATGTAGATTTGTGAATTATACGAGTAAGAAGAAGTAGAAGAAAAACAATGAGAAGAATGCATATCCATATATGCATCATCATTATTATTATTGTTATTATTATTATTGTTATTGTTATTATTATTATTATTATTGTTGTTGTTGTTATTATTATTAGTTATTATTATTATTATTATTATTGTTATTATTATTATTACATATATGCATCAAGTACAACAGATGTATTTGGAATTCTCTTTATAAATGCGTTACTATTATTCTAGTAGTCCATTTATCATCTGACCCACTTGCACTTTTGCACTATATTTGGTTCCTGGACAAAAGTGAGTTTGACACACCCCCTAATTAGTGCAGGATTTTGGTAACGGACATGCAGGAATAATTCTGTAACTTAAACTCAAACAAATTGTGTGAGAAAAGTGCATTTATTCGTTTGTGGAAGAAGATAAAGTAAAAAAAAAACATGATGGCATGATTAGTTATCATCTTTGGGTTTAGTGAAGACGGAGATGACTTTCAGAGAGCAGAGTGTCGACTGGGTCACTTCTGAAGTAGCCAGGCCAGAACTGGATGGAAACTTGAAGCAAAGCTTTGTACAGGTGTTTTACAGATGTTGGCCTAGTCACCTTTCTCCACCTCTTGTTCATTGTTCTCCCCATCAGCCTTGATCCAGATGTTCTCCTCCAGCTCTTGTTCAGATGTGATACTATCACCTGTCGATCTCGTCCTTTATTGGGGAACAACATGACAATTTAGATTCTCCTGAGCTCAATCAATCTACCTTAAATTTGTAGCTCTAGCTGACGCACCTCTGAGGATCCCTGTCAAACACCCAGAAGGAGCACCGAGGTTCTTCAGTTTTTTGCTTTTGCTCTGATTTGATGCTTTCTCAATCGTTGATCTCATCCTTTATGGGGAATCACATGACAATTTAGATTATCCTGACCTCAATGTATCCTCGTTAAATTTGTAGCACTAGCTGACGCACCTCTGAGGATCCACTATCAAACACCCAGAAGGAGCACCGAGGTTCTTCTTCAGTTTTTCGTGGCTTTCTAGTTGATCTCCTTAGAAACATAAATTTAGATTCTGACCTGCAATGTTCCGCCTCAAAACAATTCTTTATTTTTTTTTATTTTCCCCTTCGATCTCGTCCTTTATGGGGAACAACATGACAATTTACACTCTCCTGAGCTCAATCAATCTACCTTAAATTTGTAGCACTAGCTGACGCACCTTTGAGGATCCACTGTCAAACACCCAGAAGGAGCACCGAGGTTCTTCACTTTTGGGTCCTTTTTCTGGAACAAGACCTGCTTTTCTCTTAAACTTCCCAGGCACCTTCAGTGATCTGCAAACAAATGAATAGTTTCAAAGCAAAATAAGCAAGTCACGCGGAAAGACATTCCAAGAAAACTGATCTGTGTAAAAGTGTGTTGATAAAATACTCAAACCTGGAGAGGGGGGGCGAGGGCTCCAGCATGGGATGATCATCAAGAATGAAGGCCACGTTATTTGTTTGCCTTCTACTCTGGAAAATTCTCTTCTTTTCTTGACATGATGTGTCTGTCACAAAAATAAAATATATTTTAGAGGAATAGTTTACACAGAATATCAGTTTTGCGGTGTTCCACAGTGTCAAGGCGACACAACAGACGATGTGATTGATTGACCGCTCACCTGAGCCAAAGCTTTGTACAGGTGTTTCATAGATGTCACCCTGGTCACCTTTCTCCACCTCTCCTTCTTCTTTATATCCATCAGACTTTACCTCCATCTCTTGGTCAACTTTGATCCCATCGCCTCGGTCGACCTCGTCCTTTATGGGGAACCACATAACAATTTAGATTCTCCTGAGCTCAATCAGTCTGCCTTAACTTTGTAGCTCCACCTGAGACAATTTTACGCACCTCTGAGGATATACTCTGAAGTTCCCACAAACGGGTCTGAGGTCTTTCAGTCATGGTCTTTTCTTCTTGAAGGAGCCAGGCTTGTCTCTCCATGTCCTCATACATGTCCAGTAACCTGCCGACAAACAAGATTATGAGCATCAAAACAGGCCAACGGAGAAGACACGTGTTCTGATAACTGCTCTGGGTGAAAGAGTGTGTTGACATAATATTTGGATATTTTAGGACTCATCCGTGTTGTTGTTTGCTTCACCTCTCGTGCAATTGCTCCAGTATTCGTGTCTTTCCTTCCAACTCTCTCCGGACTTCCTGGACGACCTGATCCTTCAGCATGCGCTTTTCGATCATCTTGTAGTTGAGGTTAAGGAAGTTGAAGAGCCACTTCTGGCCATCCTTCATCATTTTCTTGGCAACTTTTTTGTGGAGCTGAAGGGCAGAGTAAGTGATCTGGTGGAGGGACAGAACATCACAAGAAGGTTCCCAACCTGACTGAAATTACCCGTCCTCACTGTCAATATGAGCTTCTACAAAGGTGAACAGCTACTCACGATATTCCAGGGACATTTGTACTTTTTATAAAGCCTGTCCAGGGAGAGCTCCTCAATCATTTCTGATTTTGTCAGGGCTTCCTTCTTATCTTGTTTGCTGGCGATTCTTAAAACATAGAGAAGCAGATCATGCCAATCAGTGGTTGCTACTTACAATTTTGTGCTTACATGTATAGCTCAATTCTTTTGTATTGCTCACATTAATAAAGGCTTTCCTGAAATTAACGGGTGACTGAGGACGTTCTCCAAAGTCTTTCTCGCCTTCTTCATCCTGGCCAGATCAGCGGAGTCTACCACAAACACCACGGCGTGTGACATTGTGTAGTACTCTGTCCACCTCGTTTCCTGGCTGGGTTCGAGGATTGTCACTGAAAAGTTTTTAATGACCTTCTGAACCTGAGTCAATTCCTTTGAGTACATCACAGTTTGGGGATTGTCTTAAAATGAAAGGAAACACATTTAATTATGTATCAACTGTGGTGAAACTTTATTGTGGGTGGTGGTAATTATTGTTACCATTCATCTTTTCCAAGAAAGTGGTCTTCCCTGATTTATTCAGTCCCAGCATGAGAAGAGTCGCTTCCCTGTCCCAGCAGGAATAGAAGACAACACACATAAGTTTGTGTTAGTGCTCGTGATCAATGGAGAAATGTGACTGGATCAGCTAACAGAACAATAATATTGCAATGTGATTGTTCAGCTACCAAACAAAACTTTGAATAATTTCATTCACCTCTCTGGGGTTTCGTTGCCTTTATTCAAAAATCCAAAGCAGTTTCCCATTTTCTTGGAGAATCAATTAACGTATTCGTGAAGATGCTTTTTGGTTGTTTAGTCCTGAGACAAGTAATGCACGTCTGTGTAGTAGTTAAAATATGTTCAACTAAGACTTTATATTTATATATATATCAAAGCTTTAATCTCCATACACACCATGCTATGAGTAGTGAACTTTGATCTTTGAAAGATTGGATATTTAAAGATCAAAGCACAGAAAGATGCGGAAGGTGGGGGCACTGAGGGTGTTGCAGCGCCCCCTGTTGTCATTGTGAAAAAATCTGATGAACGCGTCCTCAGCTTTAATTTTGGCCCCTGACTTTAACACTTCAAGTCCAATCCCCCACCACGTCTGGAACTGCCACCGTGTTCTCCCAGGCTGCCATTTCCTGTGTTTAATAGAAAAGGCAGTACCATGACAGCCACATCAGTAACACTCGCGTCTGGTTTAATTTACTTTTATATGTCCATATGGCTTCATTTCATTTAAAATGTCATACCAATTCTATTATAGGCCAAAACACATCCTTGAAATGTAATCACAGCTCACATGTGCGCGCGGCTGTCTTGGGAAGATTCGATTTCATCAAATAAAATCATTCGTTTTGACACTCTTCTGCATATCATGATTTTAAACAATCACATTTCTGAAACGTGATTTGACCGTAATATGACGTCTCCAAAGGGGCTCTCAGCACTCTCAATGACTTCCAGCATCCCTGATCTGCAGCATCACCAACATCGAATCATCCACCCCCTTGTTACTATATTTCCTGGAAATCCGTTGACAACTTTTCCAGGTATTTTTCAGTTAACGAACAAACAGACAGATGACTGCCGGCTATCACACGACCCTGGCAGAGGTCATAATGGCGTGTGGGAGATTTCTATTATCGTGGGGTTTTCAACAAAGCGTGGCAGCAGAACGCCAGCACAAACGGTGCAAGGGCGACCTCTTTTGGCCAAAGAAGGTACTGCAGCCCCAATCAAACCGAGACTAAAACAGCAGATAAAATCGTTTTTCCTCCTCTTCTCTTTTGTGAGAACATTCAGTTAGTTGACAACTGAACTGCTCAGAAATTATTTATTTTATACTCAAGACTGATATCAAACACCCCCCCCCCAAAAAATAAGGGAAAAAAAAGATAACTACAGCAAATCAAGGAAAAAAAAAAGCGTTTATTTCTGTAGGTAATAAAAGAGATATGAAATCCAGTTCAGAGTCCATACAGATTCTCATCTCAAACACAGTCTGGATTATGTCAGTTCAGATAAGAGCGAGGAAATTCCTCTGATGTTCGTCCAAGTAGAGAGAGCAGATCAGAGCGATACAGTGGATACATTCGTGGTTTTTGGTCAGTGTCTTATTAGAAAAAACAAAAGAACAGTCCCACTCAACACATAAAGAGCAGTTATAAATAGAAGAGCAAGAAGCAGAGATTTCAGATCAATAACTGATGATACAGCAGATAAGAGTCCTTTGATATTATATTAAGTACAATTTCAATTTGGTTTTTGATTGCATATGTAGAATCTAAACACACTTTTATAACACAGATTTTCACCCACACGACTTTTAGTGTACAACTACTGACAATCGTTGATTGCTTGCAGTGTCTGATAATCTCTAATTCGGCCTATTAAGGTACCAAGTGATGACGAACATAGTTTAAGGATGGAAAATAATGAATCAAAGTACCTTTAAATTGACGTCATTCCTGTTACATTAACGCTGACCTTGTATTTACACGGTGACACCAGTTTATTTTTCTTATTGTACCAAACGATTCAAACGACCTGCTTCATTTGTTCTATTTTTTTTTTTTTTTTTTAAACTTGGGTTTAATTTAAACCACACAGACTCAGTAGTAGCACATCAAAATCTCACAAATGACTAGAGCGCGGCTTTAAAGACGAGTTTGCCGCGTCCCCCTCCGTCGGTATTTTCCGTAAACGGTGTGCTTTGTAGCGTTGATACCCTACCTATCCGACGGAAGCAGCGTTTTAGTGCTTGTTTAACGCCATCAAACGATAATATACCCCGTTTTTATAAACAAACACTTGAAAACAAAAAAAAAACTAAGATTAACACGACTGCGCAGCTTCTAACTTGACAAAAACAAAAAAACAAAAAAAAAGTGATGCGCGTAGCTTCAGGAGTTTGAAAAGTGTGTGTGTTGGGTGGGTGGGGGGGGTGAGGCAGGAAACAGTTCCAGCCAGAGAGAGGTAGCTGCCAGACCCCCCAGAGGGCCCTTATGTACTCTTCAAAGGGCCAGAGGAGGGACGACTCGCATCTGGTGAGAGATGATAGGGCCGCGCGGGCGTGCGAGCGGCGGCGCCGCGCGCCCGCCGAGGGTGTGCGACTCTTGACGGGCGGCGTCTGTCGGCGTTCTGCTGTGCGGTTTTCCTCGGCTCGCGCACGGCGGCTTGTTAAAACGGACCAGTCAAGCGGGGAACACGCAAGGCAATTACCCGAGTCAGTCATGTCGGAAGCGTCGGCCAACAAAAACAAATTAAAAAGGAGCGCGAGTCGCCGCCGACTGCTCGACTAGGCCGAATTAGCACATGGTGTCGTGATGGGATGGGTGCCTTCTGTACTCCGGCTGAGCTGCGCCATTGCCCAACAGTCTACGAAGCATGTTTAATTTTAAATCAGATATGGAAAAGGGCTGAGCTACATGTGAGAAAAGGCTTCATCGGATATTTAAGAGCTAGCCTTGTTTTAGCTTGGGTGCTAACCGAAATGATTCCAACGTTGTGGACTGTGGATTTCGCGAGAAAAACTGGATTTCTCGAGAAAAAAAAAAAAAAGACTTCTTTGGAACATTCCGTTACTGTTAATAATGCAACTCAAAAATAGAAGATTTACACGGATAAAAAGGGAATTAATCATTACAAAAGGGGTCAGAATGAATATTCCTGAGATTTTCTTAAGGGAAAAAAAAAGAAAAAACATCGCTGATGCATAGGGCAAAATGTTCACAACAGAAAGTTTTCGGGTTTTTTTTGTTCAAGGTCTTGGCAGTTTCGCCTCGAAACATTACATTCGGTTACATCAGCCGTGCCTTGTTTAAACTCATTTGATCTAAAAGAGGAAAAAAAATGGGAGAAAAGCAGCAATCAAGAAGCTTTTCCTCCTCTGTTTTTAGTAGTCTTAGTAATCCGTCAAAAGTGTTAGGCATCGAGATACACACACGCGCGCGTGCGTACACACACACTTATTTTATATGTCTACAACCCTGGCTGATAAGTCCCCCTAAGGCCAGCTATAAGCGTCATCTCCGTGGCAACGGTCGGATGACGTTGGGTCATTTGTGCAACACCTGCCAAATGGAGTGGATATTTCTTTTGGTTCAAAGTGTCATTCCAACAGCAATAATGCGAGGAAAGAAATTGAAAAATGTGCCTTGATTACAGCCGTTGAGCCCCCTACGAGCGGCGAGTCTTCAGTAGAACTTATCGTCGATGCGGAAGTGTGGCCTCGTGACGTCGTCGGGGTTGAGGAAGACCGATATGGACTTCCCCGGGTTCTCTGTGACCAGCTGCTGCAGCCGCTGAGCCAGCTTGTCCTCCGAGGGGGAGATGATGCCGTTGGGCGGTTGGTGGCCCGGGGAGCCGTGGCCGTTTGTGCTCGCCGTGAGCTCCTTCTTAAGGTGCCCCGCCTGCTGGGCTTGGTCTAGAGCCGCCCGGAGGTGCTCGCTGGGATCCGAGCGCACGTGAGCGAGCTTCCTGGCCACGAGGAGCGCCTGGGCGTCGGTCAGGTGCTCTAACATGTTGCACTGGGGCAGGAAGTAGTTGGGACAGTTTTTACCCAGGATGCAGTGTGCTAGGTCATCCAGGAGGCCCAGGAGGAGGCGCCCGGGGGTGTCGGCGTCGGGGCAGGACAGGTAGGCGGCGGGGAGTCGGTCACAGGCCCAGAAGAGGAGGGTGCGGAGGTGGTAGAGGCTGAGACCCGTACGTGGGCGGGCCAGGATGCGGGAGAGCACAGCTTTGGCCGCTTGGAAGGCCTGCGCCATGGGGTAGGGGATGCACTTCTTCAGCTGGACCTGAGGACAACAACACACGCCTGATACCTTCTGTCTCTCTATGTCAGAGTGGGGGGGGGTAGGAAAGGGTAGAGGAGCACCTCGCTGCGTGAGAACGCCAGCCTCCACTCCCTGTCGGGGCGACCGCCCAGCGGGGAGCAGCAGGGCAGCAGGTAGAAGCCTGATATGGCCTCCTCCTCGGTGATTTTCCCATCCCAGAAGTGGTTGGCCGTCAGCCAGCCCTGAGCCACCGCGGGCCAGCCTCGGAAGGAGACCACGGGCAGGAGGTCATACAGCACCCGGCTGGAGCCTGCCTGCGGGGGCATAGAGGGTGGTGGAGAATTTAAAATCACCGCGTAGGGGCAGTTCCTCGAAAATATTAAGGCTCCAGGTGTACCTGAAGGATGATGGTGGTGAGGGGTCCGTTTCTCTCCAGGCGATCTGGGGTGGGGATCCCTCTCTGGGGGCTGCGTCTCAGCTCCTCCACGGCCTCGCTCACCACCCCCCAGAACCAGTCGGTCACCAGGGTGGGCGAGAAGTAGCATCCGTCCAAAGCCTGAGGGGAGCCCAGGGACGGGATGGCGCCTTTACCTGAGGGAAAAGAGCACGAGGAAGGGGGGTGGACTTGGGTTCCTGCTGAGAAATCGCTGAGAAAATAAGTCAAATGGATTCCGAATGGCTGAAATTAAAGAGTTCTATCAATAAATGCTACCTTTTCTCATTTTGGTGCAATATCAGGGAATGCTCTAGAAAGAAGCAACTACACTCATAAATGTTTTAGTGTGTTGTTCCTCGGGAGGTATTTTGTGTTCTGCCTGTCTGAGGGGGGTTATAAAAACAGATTCAGTGGGGAAGGAATTGCACCATGCATCAAGTTTGCTTCCTTTTTCCCCAGTTCTCGCATTTCTGTGACGCTTTTACACCATTCTGCTCGTCAACATACCCGATTCTCCCTCTTCCTCCCCTTCGTCGTCCTCCTCGGGGTGAAGTCCGTTCTCCTCTTGGCAGCAGATGCTCCAGCGGGAGAGGATTTTGGAGTCGCAGAGGCGGAGGCTGAGCCATGAGTGGCAGGGCGGTGAGTGCCTCATATCCAGCGTTACTGGTTGGTTGCGGTCGTGGAGTTTGAGGGCGGGCACCAGCAGGGTGAAGTCCAAGTCGAAATCGGCTCCCTTGGCATAGTCCCCGAGGTCCTCCGGGTTAAGGTCGAGGACTCCCTCCCGCGCCCCACCGGATAGCAGCAGGTACTCATTAGCTACGGGCAGGCGCTGATCAATCTTCTGGACCAGCCCTGGAAGAGGTCAAGACCAAACAACATGTAAATACCTCTACTACCTCCCCAAAAAATTACCCCAAAATAGACAATTCCTGTTTTTGGATAGCAAGTACATCAGTACATGTGAACTTCCAAAGTACTTGGAAGTGCATACGTCCCACCACTGCTGCTTGTATGTCTAGTCACACTGGGATGCAGTGTGGGACACCTACGGTAGCTCTCATAACTGAAGTGGGTGGGGCGCGTAGTAGTTTGCAAGTTTAAGAATTGGAACAAAACTTTGATGCTCTTTGAAGATTATGTAAGTATGCAGTACACTTGCAGCAATTTTCCCTTCTTTGTTTTTAAATACAGGTGATATTACCATTTTGATCAGTCCCAGTCACGTGACTGTGACCTGATCACCAGCCCCAGGAAGTAACTGTGACTTTGGGGCTTAATAAGTAAAGTGTTGTTTCTCAATACTCAGCTGGAGTTCATACTTGGACATCTATACTTTTAAGTATGTACTTTGCTACTCCTGTTGCTCCTGGGGGTGAGGTGCACTGTGGTATACATAGCTGTCCCAAGTCATGTGTGATGTGTACTTCATAAAATGGGTGTCGCAAGTGCACTTAGCTTACGAACAATATTTCAGAGGTAACTGATGAGTGAAATGACGAAATTGAGAAAGGGCAACGGTCACATTTCAAGCGAGATAAGGTTGAGTTTAGGCCATTCAAAGTTCATGATTATTGGGCATGCTTATATTACTGAGTTGTGTTATGTACAGAACTGTCGTTCCCGCCTTCAAAACCAATGTCGGCGGCGATGCACGACTTGATTTTCTGCTCTCCTGAGATGCGAACGCAGCCCGAGAGAGTGTTTTTTGTCGGGGAAGCAAAGATGAGCTCGGAATATTCAGACGTTCGAGCAGAGAGCTCATCTGCAAGTGGATGAGCTCGACTGACCTTGATATATGAGTCAGAGCAACAGAAATATTTACGTACAGAACCAGACTGGAAGGCTTTGGTCGACTGCAACATGGTGATTAGAATTCGTCTACGTGGGGGAGACTTCTCTGGTTTGTATTCTCTGCATCTACAATGACTGTACATCAAAGAAACCTTAAAGATAATTTCACATTATTAGATTGCTATAGGGGTTCAAATATGAGCAATCAGTTCAATCGCGCTACATTTTTTATTCTGTCTTAAACCCGACAGCGGTGGTTTTTCTCTTGCATGCTAACGGGCATTTCTCTCTGCTCTGGACAGTTTATATGAGAATTTCCAGCCTCCAAATCCCTTTATAGCTACTTATCGGTGTTGTAAACGTCCCTGATTTGAAGGCCTGTGGGAATAGTAGTGCTGGAGTCAAGTTATTATGATTTAGCAAAGTTTAAGAAAGGCAAACAAGAAAATGCTTTGATCTTTCGGTCGAATCTGCAAGTCTGGAGCTACCGCTAAGGGTTCGCAGATGCAGCGACTGTACACGCATGACAGAGACAAAAGGAACCAAGAAAAAAGATATTGAAACTTGTAGCCGTGAAAATATCTGGAGACAAAAACCGAACAGACTAAAGTGGGAGTCAGCTTTGCTTTTGTTTGCTTTGATATAGGTGCACCGTTTGACACAGGCACAGGGGGAGCACTTCAAGAGTGGAAACAGGAAGAAAAGTCTGTGACAACGAGAAAAAAAAAAAAAAAAAAAACGTAGCTACTTCTCAGTGGAATCAACTTTTCTCCTTGTGCGAGCACGGCTTGATCTTTATCAGGGGAATTGAAGTTATTCGGGAGTTCCGATGGCTCCGTACTCTCGTCACCCGCTCAAGTTCTGCTCCGCTCTTGTAGAGTTGCTGTCTATGTCAGAGTGGGAACCTTGCTAAAGATCGGAATTTATACAGTTTTTGCACTCAAAGGGCCAAGAATCCACCTTAGGGTGCTTAACAATGTAGACAACCGATCCAAGCCTAATATTCAACAAAAGAAAAACTACTCTTCTAAATATCTTTTCACCTCAAATGTGAATGAAAAAGTCTTGGATTTCTAATAAGGTGCTGTCTTGAATTTTTCTGAGTGTTAATTTTGCCTCTGGTGTCACCTGTCTATTTCTTTAAACAAATAATCTCCGCCCAAAAAGGTAGGAAGAAGCCCTCTCTGTCAAATCATTGAATCTATTAATAAATTAAGCCGGAAAAAAGCTATGAGGTAATGGTAATGATGTAGCCGCTCTACCGTGTAGATGTAAATCAGGCTATGGTGGTCGGAGCTGTGCTAAACCGTGCTACTGAGCGGCTCTAAAAGGCCATCATGCCTAATTAAGGTGTTAAAAAATGCATCAGAATAGCTTTATTATCGAGTAATCGCTTAGGCTAAAACAGGAGGACAAGCAGGAGGAACAGATGAGACGCTAACCGACGAGTCTGAACTCGGGATTTGTCTGATTTTCGTCTTCATCGCCTGCTAAATTGGGTCAAAGAGGCGAGAAGGAACAGGGTGATGAAAAGAAGAACGAGAGCGCCCTCCTCCTCCCCCTTCAGCGGGGGCTTCAGTTAAATGGAGGGAAAGCCTCCATCAATTAGCAAAGCTTCTCCAATCTCCACACTGGCTGTGGAAAGGCTGAGCCTGGTCCAAGGAACGCGTTCTACTTTTTAATCCAAACCCTCAAATCAACGGCGTGCCGTTTCCCTGCCAGCGAGCGCGCGTGCGAGCGAGCGAAGGGACGCGAGGAGACACACACACGGCTGCGGTGGAGACGGTCCAGGCTGGTTTCACAGCCGCTAATCCTGTAAGAAATGTCTTTGAATGGAGATTTCCATTAGAGGAGCATTTTCTGATAAGAGCTATTTTCAGAGTAGACCCAGTTCTGCGCTAACGAATTGACTTTGACGGCTGCGCGGACGTACCCTTGGTCTCGCTCTGTCGGAATATCATTACTAGCAAATGGAATAACTAAAAGTGTTAATTATCTACTTCTTGTGGCCAGAGCAGAGTTTAATTTGTACTGAAGTTCACTCTATTGAAGGCTCAAGTATGCTAAAATGGATTGGTTAATTTTCAATGCATATTTCTCGACTTCCAGTTCGACAAATACGAATCACCTGTTCATGTTTTATGATCGTGCCAACACTGAAAAAATTATCTCATGAATCACTGGAGAATAGAAGTTATTCATCAACACATATAGGAAATTATAATCAATTCTATGCTTTTAATATATGTATAACCTGGGATGATAAATTCATTTGCGATTTAATTGTAAGAAACCCAATAATTATTGGAAAAAAAGGAACATTTACAAGCATAAAACCAAGCAGCAAACTGTCTTTAAAAAGACTAAAAGGGCTTTCACATTGGGTGTTTAGTCCGCTTTATATGGACCAGAGTTCATTTCTGACAGTCTTCCTTTGGGCTGGTGTGAACACCTGAAAACATGGACGTTTGTTTTCACTTGCTGACCAGTTTGAATGAAAATGGACTATCAAACTCACCAGAGGGAGGAAGTGAACGTAAAAAGAGGAAGTGAACCAAAGGGAAAAAGCGAGCTAAAGGGAGGAAGGGATGTAGTCCAACAGTGTTAATCCATAAAAACAGGCTAACAGAGATAGAATAGCCAATCGATGAGCCAGCCCCCCCCCTTTCCAGTCAGAGCTCATGTTGGGCGATACCTCCCCAAATAACTAGCTGTTACCACCTTGTGATGTTTTCCCAGCTGTTTGGTCCGCTTTCAAAAGTGTGAAAAGAGACTGAGGAATTTTTCGGCATTCCGGCGTGAGAGCAAACAAACGGGATGCCGGCGTGGGCCCGCGTTTAATAAGAGGAAGTCAAATAAATGCCTGTCGTTGCCTGAAAACCCCATTTGGGGAAAGAAGTGAGGTAAATTAAAAATACCTTCCCCTCCACGTTAAACAGCATAAAACCGATATAAAAGCCACTTTCACCACAGTCTTTGATATTAAAGTGCTGAAACTGCACCAGAAATCTGTCGCTCGAACAAAACTTTGAGCTTTATGGTGTGGAGAGGTTCTGATTCTGGCTGCGATTGCACGGAGGCCGCCCGCCTCGCATTACCTCCGGAGGATAAAGCTCTAATACGTCTGCGGAGCACGGCGGAACAATCGTCTCCAAACCGCAGGATTCGACCTGTTGGAATCAGCCCCCCCGTCTGTCGCGACGGCCCGATGTTATCGCCGCCGTGTAAAACCGCCGCCTCTCGCGGCCGCGCCTCGCATGCTAATGGCGGGATTAATCTCAGACGTGAAGAGGTGCACCGCTCTGCCTGCTCGCTGTTTATGAATTCGTATGAAAGCGAAGAGATTAGGTCGGAAATGGAGCTTCGGAAGAAGAAAAACAGACGCATCAATTGAATCCGAGGGGGGTGGGGTTGGTGTCAGGCCAAGGAGTCGCCTCCGAGCGCGTTCAAGCAACAAACAAGCTCAGGAGTGACTCGGCGCGTCCCGACCGCCTGCGGAGGCCGTCGGCGGGAAGCTGTCAGAGGCTCCCAGCAGCTTTCGTGGCGGCTTGCGGCGCGATGCTAACCCGTGGTAAATGACAAGCAATTATCATGGGGGGGGTGGGGTGTACCGCAGATCGGCCATCACTTGCGGAGGTAGGTGGGTGGGTGGGTGGGTGGGTGGGGGGAGGTGGAGAGAGCTGCGCGGCGCTGATCCCAACCTTGGCCGGGGTTTTAATGAGACTGGCGCAGGAGTGTAACCTAGCTCTGCGGCGCCTTCATTAAAAGGCAATTTATTAGCTCCACGCCAGTGTTCGCTCCGGCGTGTCCGCAGCAGGTGTGTGACTCCGAGCAGCGATCTCCTCCATATCAGATTTCTCCTCTTTATGATGGACTGGTGAGGGGGTTTGCAGTAGCTGCGCCGTCAAATTAAACAATTAAAAGGCTAAAACCAATACAAATTAACCTCCAGAAACAAACCACCTGTTCTAGTTCTCGTGTACTAACTACTACTCTCGTGTAGTTCTAGTAACTAGCATCGGAACTCCAAGAGCAAATCTGTTACACTTGCACATGTAGATTCAGAGAAAGGCAATCAACGCCTTAACTGTGCGGAGGTGGAAGCTGCCGAACATGGAGGGATCGGAACTAAAACACCCGACAAATTTACGTTTCCGCTCCCATGGCAACCTAACACAACCAACTGAAACCACACTTGCCCCAACGCTAACAAACTCGATGGGCCGCAGATCAATTTCCTTGTCGAAACCGTGAAATGAACCTGGGTAAAGCAGCCCTTTCATTGTAAGAACTTCTGTTGGGAACACATTTTCGTGACTCGGGTCGACGCTAGCAAACAGAAGAACCTTTGGGAACAATGTTGCCTTCAGGGGTTTCAGCTGAGCTCGACACCAGATCATCTGCTTCGACGGCGATGCGGAATTTATTTTTTTTCCCAGTCTCCGGGGCAACGCCGCCATCCTCAAACAGAGACGTTTTCTCTGTAATGTGACTTGTAAATATTCACTCGACAGCCTGAATATCACGGCTCGTGACGTACTGCCGACGAAAAAAAAAAAAAAAAAAATTCTCTCAGGAGAAATTCAGTTTTTTTTTCTTTCAGTCCTGTTCCAGCCAGAGCCATCACAGCGGGGGGCCACTGAGGCAAAGGCTGTAAAAAAAAAAAAACCTGCAAACCACTCGTGATTATGCCAAAGAAAAAGGAAGGCCGTAATACCAGAGGGAAGGAACATCAAAATTCACTGGCTTCACACCAGAATCATGAAAAATGAAACAGCAATGCGGGGAAAAAAAGGCAAAAAAAAACACAGCGAAAAAAAAAAAAAAAAAGATGAAAGTTAGAACCAAACAAAGGAAAATAGGCCTGAGCCGTGATATCTTTACTTCCGCAGTTTACGAAGAAGTTGGAGATGGCTGGGATCGAAAAACCGACCGAAACAAGGGACAGGCGCGAGAAAAGGAACTGGGATGACTGGGCTCAGTGGGGGGTCGGGGGGGTGCTGGAGGGCATCGCCTGTTGGAGCCAATTTTCCGGGATTACGCCGGGACCCGTACATGCACCGTTTGTGGTAGAGGAGAAAACACACACCGAGACAAGAAAGAGACGATAAAACAGGTTTTTTGGTTTTTTTTGTGTTTTTGGCTTCATCTGCGTTCTGACACCAGGGGGAAAACATCTGCCGCGGGAGCTAGTTAGCGACGGCGAGATGGGGGAGAAATTTATAAAAACAGGCTCCCAAAGACAGGTGCGCTATTACAGAGCAGCTGCCGCAAACAAAAAAAAAAAAAAAAAACAACCGCCCACGCTGACAAAAGTCGCTGGAAACCGGTACCTAACATGTTGAAGATGAAGTCCTTGGCAGTGTGGACCTCCAAGGCCGTCTGGTCCCCGAAGTCCCCCTGCTCCAGCAGGACCAGTTCGGACACCTGGGAAGACAGCTGGTCCAGGGCGGCCCCCGAGCGGAAGTCCACCTCCGAGGGTTTCTTGACGGGGGCCGGCGAGCGCGGCGCCACCGCGTTCATCAGGGAATCCATCGGTGCGACCCTGAACGTGACACACACAAAAAAAAAAAAAAAAAAAAAAAGACCCCATCCAAGTTATGTCACGCGGATATTTTGGGGAAGGAGACACATCTGGGTGATCGTCTATCCCGGGATTTATCCTGCAGCTGAAGCTGTAACTTGTTGAACAGAATCTCATCGATCCGTCGCGATTCCAACCCTTGCGCTTTGTTTCCGAAAAACCCTCGCGCGAGTTGTAACGTGTTATGATTCCATTTTGCGGTATACGTTTAACAAAGATGCGATTTCTAGAGCAGACACTCTTGACACAACTGAAGCTGATCGATGGGCAGGATCAATAACTAATACTACAAACGGGGCTCCTAAATCAAGACAAATGAATCAGAGGAAGAGCTTCCCCTAAGAAGAAACACAGCATTAATCACACAATCTGCTCACACAAGATCCTGCTCGTGACCCACCGGCGAAGTTAAACGGAGGCTTTTCATGTGATACCTGGTGTGTCTTTAAGGGTGGCAACGCTCTTGGACGTTGGTAAAATGGTTATACTGGGCGAGCCCCAGTCACAAACTGGCTGATCGCGGATTCATTTGCGTTCAAGCAGTCGCCTTCAAGAATGTAGCATTAATTGGGACGGGCGGCACGCTGGAAACAGGCGCTCCGGCCGTGGTTTACAGCCTCCGACGGTCGTCTAAACCCGAGCCGCCCCCTCCCCCGTGAACAAAGTCAATAACCCGACGGGGGAAGTGGGGGGGAACTTGTCCCCAAAGTTCGGGCTGAGCTCCGGCCGCTAACGCTGCTAGCCCGAGTTAGCGGAGAGCGACGCAAGCCCCCGCGGCGAACCTCGACCCGGGGGGGGGGGCCCGTCCCGCACGGCCCCCCGCACGGACGCGGGGAGGGAAGGAGGGAAGGAAGGAAGGAAGGAGGGGGGGTTAATTTGGAAACAGCAGGCCGACGCCCACGCTCGGCTAATTTCTTTTATTAGCCGCCGTTAGCTTTAAACGAAAATTAGCCGGCTAGCCTGCTAACACGACAGGTGGGGGGTGCACGCGCACGTAAACACACACACACACACGGGGGGGGTGCACGCGCGCACACGCGGTGAAGCCGCTGCGGGACTCGGTAGCACGCGAGACGCCTTAAATCCGTCCGCACCCTGCCCCGGGGGGGTTGTGCTTCGCCCCTCCCGCGTCTCCCTCCGCGGGGCGGTCACGCACCGTTCCGGACCGGGTCGAAGCGGCGGGGAGGGGGGTGAAGCTCGGTTATCTCCTCCGGCGGGCGCCGCGCTCCCGTCCGCCGTCCTTAGCTGTCATTTTCCAACAGGTTCCAGGGCTCTCACCGCCCCCACCACCACCTCTCCACCCCCCCCGGACACACCGTCCCAGAAAAATCACGCTCCTTCCCGGAGGATCCAGGGATTAGTGGCGTGGCAG
Source organism: Lagocephalus sceleratus (assembly GCA_911728415.1). NCBI lineage: Eukaryota > Metazoa > Chordata > Actinopteri > Tetraodontiformes > Tetraodontidae > Lagocephalus > Lagocephalus sceleratus. The sequence continues at coordinate 5,456,740 of CAJVRN010000234.1, read as the reverse complement.
CCACGCACGCCCCATTTGCGCACGCACACACACACAACACACACACACACACAACACAGAGATCTCCGAACGGATTTGGGAGCTCAGGTTTATGATTAAAATTGCTCCCGTGTCCTCCCGGAGGAGATGAGAGTGCGCTGCCAGGGGCGGCCACAGACCCGGAGCAGACGGGGGGGCCCACCTGCCCCTTACACCCCCCCCCACACACACACACACACACACACACACACACTTTACAGGTTGCAGAAACGTCATCTCGACCAAGCAAATGTTGCGATTCATACCGCTTAACTTACTCTCGTCAGCAAATAAAGTGTCGTTTTAAAAACAATTCCGATCAAACTAAACACACGTGGCAGCCAGCCCTGCCCTGGAGTAGCCCCAGTCCTACAAATAAGCAATTTAAAGAAAAAAAAGACGCTAAATTAGCAATTCAGCTTGCAGGGAAACAGCCTTTCTGCTTATGAATCTTGTGATTTGGTCTTCTTTTTCTTTCTTTTTTTTTTTAAATTCACTAACCTGGGTCCGCCATTGTTGAGCATCTGCAAAGTAGCTTCTGTTCCTGCAGATTTTCCCCCGTGAGGCAAAAAAAAAAAAAAAAAAACAGGGAGGAGCTCAGAGCATTAGTCCTCATGCTTAATCTATTAGTCCTTGTGCGAGATATATTGCTCCATCCCAAGTCGCCTTGTCCGGAATTCCTCAGTAACCCCCTGATGAATTAGCGACAAAAATTACCATCATAAGGGCGATATCCTTAGTGAGTGTTTTGTTGTTTTTTTAACGGAAAAAATTGGGCAAAATTTGAGTTGAATTACTCGCTAAGACGTCGGCATCCCTTTTTGCAGTCATTAGGGCCACACTTGGCCACGTTCCACTTCCCTCAACAGGTAAACTGAGCTGCGTATTTATAGGCGCTGATCATTAGGGCAGCTTCACCACCCCCCCCCAAAAAAAAAAAAAGAAAATTAATACATAGCTTTAGCCTCCCAGCTGGACGATAATGGTCCTCGGCCACCGCATTACTCCATTAGACAGCTCCAGCTGATAGCCGCTGATGGTGATACGGCAACAACGATAGCTCCTAGCAGTGTGACCCCCCCCTACCCCATTGAAGCCAAGAGAACATCCCACACGTCCACCAAGGCGAGAGGCCCCCAGTTTTTGGGGGGTGTCCGGGGGGGTATCACAGCCCTCTGATGGCAGTGTGCTTTTAATACGTCGCCTCGGCTTTCAAGGTTTTTTTCCGAGCCCGGATCTCACGTAGACAGAGGGGATGTTTGGGTCACGAGGCAGGTGATGTAACAACGCCCATCGGAGGGGTAAGAGAGGGGGGGGGGTTGTGGGAGAAGAGGTGCGTAGGGGGGGGGGTCCCTGGAGATACAATTAACAATGTCTCTCTGAGGCTCAAAACGGTGGTGGAGTAGCGGTCCGTTTTATTCCACAGACGCCAACCCCCCCGAAACATCGCAACCCGCGACCTAAACTGCGACGCCAAAACGAGAGGATCTCCTCGCCTGAAAGCTTTATTCTCATTAGTATCAAACTGGAGGAACTCGAGTCGTCGTAAACTCCTAGAGAGGCTAATCTCGAGAGGAAGCTAGCCACGAAGGTCTGACGTGACCTTTGTAGCGTATTTTTTTTCGTAATTAGGCTAGCGCGGGCGGAGACGGTTGCATAAAGCTAAAGCCATACCACTGCCACAAGCAATAAGGGGCTTTAGTGCTTTAGTATTTACTGCAGGCCACCTTTGACCCCTGCCTTTCTTTTGGTGTTACATTCACAATCCCAAGAAGGGGGGGGTGAATCTCTCTTTCCGAATTTCCAAATTAGATTTGGGCCAATTTCATACACTACGTTGTCGGAAATCTTGGTCCAAGTTCCCAACACGACCTCGGTCTGAAACCCCCAACGCGACCCACGTGGGTATTCGACGTGACCGACCCTGACGTAGCCTTTTGGTTGACGTCCGAAAAGGACCCGCTCGCCCTGTCCGCCAAGTTCGAGCCGCGGCGAACTCCTTCACTTCCTTCACGCAAGCGTCATTTCCAAAAACGGAGCAGAAGAGAAAAAGCGGACAACCCCAGAATCCGTGGAATAAAAGCGAGTAGAGCTCATCGTAGGACACGTAAAAAGTTAAAAAAAAATCTGAAGGAAGATTATAAAAAGATAAAGGAGGATAACAGACTCGGTGGTAATTTGAATATTTTTTTTCAGAACACCGATGGGTGTTTTTTTTTTTTTGTTACCCAGGTAAATAAATTCCTGGAAACATCGGTGGGAAAAAAGGTATCTGATGTGTTATTTTGATTTCCTTGTTTAGTTGAGTAATCACATTATCGTTTGACCGCAAGCGTGTTCTTCCGCGCTCTCACGAAAGAAAAAAAAATAGAACCCCTCTGACATCAAAGGTCTCAAACCGCTTTGATCTCACCAAACGCTCACACGACTTTGCCCTGGAACTCGGCGCTTCACATATTCCGGAACGACATCTGATGGCATGTCGCGACCTTGAAGGAAAGCTTCCCGCGTCTCCGCGATTCCCGGATCAGAGGGGAGGCGGGGCTTCCTCGTCCCAACAAGGCCTTCATTAGTCACGATCAGAAAGCCCGTCGGGCCGCTCGCTCGGTCGATGGCGGCTTCCTCCTCCCGAGCAAAGCCCGGGCTTAACGCGTCGACACGGGCGAGAATTGACCCGGAGATTTGCGCGGCTGTTTTCTAAAGGTGTCTGTACGCCAAACCCGACAGTCGGGGGGGGGGACTGAACGGATTCCAACTTTGGATTTGAACGCGGGGCGGGTTGGAGCAACGGCCGAGTCTAAGAGGAGGCCGCGGGTAATGGAGTCTTTTGTGTCCCGCCACTTAGAGGATCAAATGTCGGAGGCCGGGAAGACGTTCGGCTGTGAAAGAGCGGTTTCCTTTAGCCGCCATAGGTGGGGAATCCTATGGAATTACCCACTTTGGCTGATGACCCCCCCCCCGCCCTCCAGCTCAACCAGCCCTGACATTACTTTCTGCGATTCCCAAGGGTGGCTAATCCGCACCGGCGCAGATATGTAGCCTAGTCAAATTAGCTTTGGAGGAAGTCGGCAGCCCACGGTGGCGAGGACGCCGGCGGAAACGCTCGGTTAAACGTCAGCGCTACGCCGTTTTAATCCGCTAAACCCCTCAGGCTAACAAAAATGCTAATACTCCGAAACTTTGAAGGCATGTGGTCACTAACGTAATCATTAGTAAACGTAAATTATGCAATATCTTACTTCGTTTTCACTCGCAGGGTCGTTGGGTGGGACGAGACCGTAAGCCGCAGGATTTAAGCCACACCTCCTTCAAGCAGTTGGATCCCAGGGAGGCAGGGCAGCGTCAGGGAACCCTCGGTCCAGGTAGCTACCCCGTCCTGGTCCCACCCCCTCGGGGTCTCCTCAAAGCACATTCGCTCTCGCAACCAAGGGGGGCGGAGCTTCATTTCCAAATCCATAACCTTGGTGCTAGCGGGGGACCCGATCGTCCAAGAACAAACAACAGGAAGTGCAGCAATGTTTATTTAGATTTTCACCTCTTTTTTTATTCCATTGTTCAGCCTTTGATTCGGAACACAGTAAAAAAAAAAAAAAAAAAAAGCCAGTTAAAAAGGCATCGGTCAGATAAAGCCGTGGCAGGAAAACGATAATCCCGCCGCGACCTTATCTCCTTTTGTCAGGACCGGTCCGCCAGCTCAGAGGGCGAGAGCCAGCCACCCCACGATCATAGCCACGCCCCCTACGGGGGCGACCTTGCTCCAGCCGGGGTCCCCCGTCAGGGCCTGGTGGTACAGAGAGCCGCAAAACATCCCCATGCCCGCCACCAGGATGGCGCCGGCCTGCACGGAGGGAACACAGAGGTCGCACATTCGCGCGGCGAAAAAGGTCCGATTTGAAAAGCAGCCAACTTTGGTTATTAACTTATTTGTTGCGTCACCGTTCGGGATATCAGGATATCTTTCTCCGAGTGACGTAGTGTTTTCACGTAACACCGTTCTTTTAACGGGTAGTGCAACATTTTTATCACGCTCACGGTAGTGGAGCTTAATAAATCTTCGATTTTATTAATAAATCTTTGATTTATGAAACACGTAAAAGAATTAGTCCGATACCGTTGAGGGAAATCAAACGTGAGTGCGAGCACAATATAGCTCTCGAACTCTTGTCGTAGGCGTGTCTCTTGCAAGAAGCCATTTTGGGGTCTGTGGTAGCCGCGATTAACGAATATTAATCCATACAAAAGGCACACCGGGTTAAAAGGCGCACCGTCGATTTTGTTTTAGAAAATTCTAGGTGCACCTTATAGTCGTGAAAATACGGTGCTCTCCCTCGGTCGGCTTTGAGTCGCTCATCTGTGATTAACAGTGGGGTTTTTTTTTCTCATTTCTAAGCTAAATTGTTGTGCCAAGGATAAGCGGCAGTACCAGAAGGGAAGAGAGTTTCTTCATTAAGGAAAAAAAAAAAGTCTGCGAGAATTCCGGGTCCAGGTCGGAGCTAAGCGCAGCCGGCGGCCTCCGCAATTACGGCGCCAAGGGTACGCCAGTGTTCTAAGCGAGGACACGCTGATGCTATCGCGCAACTTCAATTTTAAAGAACGCTCAAGTGCATCCAGCCCCGGGGAGCAGCCATTAGGCTGCTATACTCACCACGGCGGGTTTGCGACAATGGGCGGCTCCCAGCAGCGCCAGGCTGTGATAGAAGTGGTATTTGTTGGCGATTTCAAATAGCTGGAGAGGGAGACACGCAGACACGGGTCAAGGCGAGGTTTCGTTTACGCCCCGGAAAAGGTGAAGAAGCCGCTTGTTTCGCGGCGGCCTTTTACGTACCACGACCTGGTAGTCGTCGGGGTTGCCGTTTTTGAACCCTGAAACGAGATATTAAACAAAAATCAGGCAACTTTAGTGCTTTTTAGAAGTAGACAGTCGTTCGGGTTGCTGGGTTTGTGCCCTAAAACAAAATATTCAACAAAATCGACTTTGGTGTTTTCAAAGTTCAAGCTTTTAGAAGTAGACAGTCATCGGGGTTGCTGGTTTTTAACCTTAAAATGAGACATTACAACAAAGTCAGGCGAGTTTTTCCCACCAAAGTTTAAGCTTTTAGAAGTAGACAGTCATTGGGTTGCTGGGTTTGAACCCTAAAACAAAATATTCAACAAAATCGACTTTAGTGTTTTCAAAGTTCAAGCTTTTAGAAGTAGACAGTCATCGGGGTTGCTGGGTTTGAACCCTAAAACAAAATATTCAACAAAATCAACTTTAGTGTTAGCTTTTCTCGGTAGTCGTCGGGGTTGTTTTATCTTGTTTTAGGGTTTGAACCCTAATAAAGTCAGGCCACTTTAGTGTTTTCAAAGTTTAAGCTTTTTAGAAGTAGACAGTCATCAGGGCTGCTGGTTTTTAACCCTAAAATGAGATATGAAACCAAAGTCAGGCAACTTTAGTATTTGGGGTTTTTTTTCCAAAGTTTGAGCTTTTAGAAGCAGACAGGGTGATTAATAAAGGGAAATGGAAAGCTTATTTATTACCATTCAAATACTGGGGAGTTTATTCCCCGGGTGGTGTTAATGATTAATGAATCTGAATTTCATTTTTTAAGATTTGTGAAGTTAAAAAAAGGGGGGGGTTGTATAGATGGAAGGTGGGATACGTAACATTAATAAGCGGTGGTGAATGAATGAAGTTACACATTTTGACGCTGACGCACTTCCTCAAAATGTCGTATGTCGCTATGGAGGCAGGTCACCTTCAATAAAAGTGTTTAATTTACCGAAAACGTCCGGGGCCATGACAGAAATAACACCGGCGAACTACCCAGCGGGGTTTAAATTCAGGTTTAAAGCCCGGGTTCGTCGCGTTAGAGCGCTAACGCGGCTAAGGGGAACGCGGGGAGTCAAAGTTCGGTTCGTTTCTCCGAAGGAGTCCGGCGGCTACGACGCGACGGGGACCCGCCGCGGCGGGACCGTGGCCGGGGGGGGCGGCGTGGGTGTGTGCGCGGAGCCGTACCGTGAGCTCCGTAGGCGCCGGCTACGACGGCCGAAGCCCCGGACAGAGCCGCCAGTCTGCGGACCAGCAGCGACGACTTCATCCCTCCAACCAGCGGGAGCCAGCCGCCGACGGTGCGTTCACTGGCCGTGTGTCAGGGTCCGACTTCTGCCCTTCGTGACTTCCGACGGGTCCGTAGCATTAATCACAAAAAAAAAAAAAAAAAGTTGCGGCTGGATCTAAGGTGATGTAAGTAGCGTTCATTCGCTGACGTCCACTTATGCGAATCAAAAGGGTTAAACGGAGACGGCCAAAAAAAGTCGCTCACATGCGACGCCCGCCCGCCTCACGGACGTTCGCGACCCTGCGTGCTCTTAATTACACTCATCATGCCAGGTCCTTGAATCCCGCACCAGGCGCCGGCGTTCCTTCGGCTGGAGCCAAGATGGCGGGTGTCGGGTTGCAGTTTCGCAACAAATTTTCATCACAAATACATTTCTCAGTTGTAAGTTCCTCTGGTGAATATGACCGGCATTTATTTATTTTTCCAAAGTGCAATATTAAACCCTGGTGGTTTTTTTTTTTTTTTTTTTTGCAGCTGTGAGAGACATGGACAGAAGACCCATTAGCCATTATTAAATTCTACTTTGCAGGAAGAGAAGAAAGCCCAGGCACATTTTAATGTTTTTCCTCAACTTTGCAACACAATTGAAATCTATAATGCATGACAGTGCTGAATTATAGCTGCTATTGTGTGGCTTTCATATGAATAATTGATCATCGCAGAAGGACTGCGTGTCTAACTTCCAAATGGGGTTTATGCTTACCCTTTCTTAGCAGTAGTGAATTATAGGCTCAACAGTGTTGTAGCTGCAATGGTATATGACATTTTGCAAGATTTAGTGAATTACTTATCACGTTTAATGTGGTCTTCCTTCTGGATGAGGTGTTACCGTGTTGATGTTACCACTTGATGGAACAAATCCCTGCAGAGAGCCCACCAAAAGGGGGTGCTGTATTGCTTTGTCATCTGTCAAACCTTGTTGAGTGCGTGTGTGCGCCTGTGAAGAGAGAACATGGCGCTTGTAACACTCATCATATTGGAATTACACAGGTTCACGCTGCATTACTGTGAAATGCAAAGCCGCCGCGTCTGCCAAGCCTCGTCCTTAGCTGACTTTGACACGCGCATTAACACAATGCACACAATTAACACATTTTAATGACCGTGTAGCTAATTAAAAGTTAAGCCTGATGAGTCATAAGTCTTCATCGTCCCCTGTGAAGTGAACCTGTAAGCAGCATGTGTCGGCACGCGCTTGGTTTCTGAGTTTTAAGTCTTTCTGTATGTGTGGGTTTGTAAATTTGGCATGATGCAAACCGTTGCCTGCATGTAGGATACACACACAGAGACAGACACACACACACACACTGAACCACAGGTCATTTTCATTCTGGCCCGCGGCAGATGGGAGAGCAAGAACAACAATCAAGTATGGCTTCACATCTTGTTTTCACAGACAAGTAACAAATTATCTCCAAGTCCCAGTAGCCGCGTGCTGTGAGCTTCCTCCAACAGCCAGCATCAATCTCACTTCATTCGCCCCGCCCGCCTATCCCCTCCTCTCTTCCCTGGCAAGTGCCTCACCTCCCCGCCAGAACCACGGAGCAAATTGAAGGGAGGCTTGTGCGCGTGCACGGTCTGATCGCCGCTGATTGTTTGTGCCGCTAGGCCGGGTTCTCGTCATGATCGAGGAAACGTTCAGCTCACGTAGGAGATTAGGCTCTTTAAACGCGGCAATTTGAGACGGCGCATCTGGGGGAAGAAAAAAAAAAAAGGGGGATGTAGTTGTGGTTGGTTCACACAAGAAGAGCCATGATGTTTGTTGTTGAGCATGCCGATAATATCATATTATGCATATTATTATGCTACAGAGGAAGGAATTTCTTATGGCCAACTTAAAGGTTTGAGGACATCATAATAGTGTCTTCCTACTTCATGGTGCCAAAAGGATCAGGCATCAAGGGGACCTTATCTTATGGACATGGTAAGAGAGATGTTAATTGTGTGTAAAAGGAACTATTTTGCTTCTCATCGCCACCTGCTGGTCATTTCGGGTCATCCTTAAACTTGTTTTTCTGTACTATTGTATTCTGGATTACTTCAGGTACCGACTACCCCGTTCTTTTAATAAATTAAGTTGGAGACAATGAGGGTCAAAGCTTTTCATTAAGGGGGGTGTTTGTGGGTCCCAAAGCCATACTAGAGAACCAAAGGACTGGAGTTAGAGACCGGACAAGACAAATCTCACGACTTCAGACTCAGACAAGATGTGAAACTCTTTCAAAACTTTTTTTTTTGAAAGAAAATGTGGAATCATCGTTTTCTTTCAAAAGACATTGAAGCGCTGCTCCAACAGAGATGGAAGAGGTTTTTCGCCAGGATGGCAGATCACGGTGGCTGTATGCCATCAGAGGAAGAGGGCCGCAAAATCCCGCATCAATTCAAAAGTAGAGTTTCCAATGCTGCGGTCTGGAACCGGGGCTCGGTTGAGTCTATTGCAGGGTCGTTTGTCCCGGGAATCATTCCCACTAATCAAAAAAAGTGGCTGATGGTCGGATTTTTGGTCAGTGGAAAAGGAATACTACATTTTCAAATTAAAGTCACAACTTGACCTTTCCCCCCAAAAAACCTCTTTAGACTGCGGGAGGAAGCTGGAGTACTTGAAGAGAACCCGTTCAGACAAAAGAACATGCAACCTCTTGACAGAACACAATGAAAACTACCATAAACATCATGAAATCAGGAAGCAATTAGGAAAGACAAATAATTCACTCGTATCCCCGCTACTCCCAAGGAAAACCTGACATTCTTGTCTTTTATTGCAAAACCTAGCAAGATATTCAGAAGGATTTTTTTCTCCACTTGTAACATTTCACAGCATATTCTTATTATTCTATCTTGCCAGATGTCAAAGTCATCTTGTCAGATTGAAAATCCGTGAGGCCCTACTTCGTCTGCAAAGTAGCAAAAGTTTGGAGTCCAAAACAGAGAAGAGTGGAAGTTTAAAGTTGCCAACAGTCACCTGCACAAAATAAGCGCCGATGTTTCAGTGCTCTCATCCAGAAAATACAAACTGTGTCCTTTCGTATATTTGTAAGTGTGAAAACATGCACCCCATATATATATTTTTTTTAGTCTAATTCACTGCTGTGGCTTGTTTTGAAAATCCAATTTTCTCCTCTTCGTGGCTCCATTGTATCTCACAGGTTTGCTTCTTTGCTTTATAAAGGAATCGGCACGCACGGCCCCACGAAAACGTCACCGTTATTTCTGAGAAATGTGTGAAAACATCGGCGCAAGGCCTCAAAGCTGTCATTACCGCTGAGTGCTCGAGGACCCCGGCGCGCTGACGCTGTCAGAAGTTGCCAGCCAACTTCATCTCGAGTTTCTGGCGGAAGTGAAATAAGCTACATGTGAGAAGATCCCAGCCTGCTGGGTGGGACGCCTCCTCCCCGTGATTTTTTTTTTTTTCTTCCCCCTTTAAAGATCCCAATATTTGAAATATCTGCCATTAACCATGATGTGTTTTGACAGCCGCAGCCCTTCACCGTCTTCGGCTTCCCTCCGAGAAGCCGCGGCCAATTATCCGTCGGTTAGAGTGCTTTCGCATCTCTTAGATGTTTAGTTGCAAATGTATGTATTGTGCCCCGGCGTCGCGGCTTTTCATGCTGCGGCTCTGTCACTTGTCCACGCTGTGACATCGCTTTCAGCGAACGGCGAGGAATGACGGGAGGAGGGAGAGGCAGGCCTGTCGAAGGATATTTTGTCTGGGCTTCCACGCTATTGTGGGCTGGGGGAGACAGGACCAGTCATCGCCATAGCACTGGCCTGTAGCGCACACACACACACACGTATACACACAAAGACACACACACAGAACAAAAACAGCCCCAGGTACAAACAGACACACCACACAATATTATTCGTCCCAATTCTCATGTCAACATGGGGGGGGTAAAAAAAAATCGCTATTTTCCCGATGTTTTCCCCTCTTCCTCTAGAAACGCGTCTCTCCTCCAATATTAATCCACCGAATTGGCGTTCAAATGACACGTAAAGTCAGGTTGTTTGTTCACTGCGTTTATGTGCGTACATAAACAAACAGTCGGGCATGCACGGGCATGCATTTCAAATACACACGCACGCAAATCTGTGGTTACAGCAAGGCTCCCCATGCTGAGCGAGCATAATTAGCACTCTCGTTAAGCTCATCTGCATCTCTCTTCAAAGGAGATCGATGCAAATGGATAGAATTTAGCCATGGGCAGCAATTAGGCCCAAAAAAATATCCTAGCTGGGAATGGCTTCGTCGGGGCAGAATTTGTGCCCCTGCACCATCTGCGTTACCGAATCTGAAACAATGTTTTCATTTACTTTAATGGAAAATTGAGCTGTGTTCAACGGTGATTGCTTTTCTTGGGGAAAAGAAATGCTGAACGGAATCTGTTTTGGTGCTGCTATGTGGAGCAGGGGTCAGCAACCTGAGGCACACGTGCCACAGTTGGTACGCCGCAGCATAATCAAGGGCACATCAGCAGCGTTTAGACATAAACTATCAAATTAGGTGTCAGATCGGTGTATGTCCTGATCTGTCTTGTTTAATTAACAAGTCTAGAGTGCTTTAAGTCAAAGGAAAAGGAACATTTTGAAGAAGATTTAGAAGATTCTCGAAGATATTTACCCTTTGAACGTAATTACTGGAAGAGATATGTCTTCAGCAAGGGGCCTTGGGAGGGTTTATAATGAATCTAAAAGCTGCCTTTGGCTTAAAACAACTCTTCCCTCTTGGGTTTTTGAACTCGACCTTCCACTCGAGAAGGCCATTACGTTGCCGAAGGGTTGCGCACCTTGGCCGAGCTGGAATTCTGCAGGTGTTCAAAGTTTGAATCAACTTAATTATGCAATGTAATGAATCTGGATTAATGCAATTTCATTAATGTGATTGTGACAGCATTAGCTTAAAGGGAATATTTTATGCAAAACTCACTTTTTCAGGCCTTCAGTCCATATATTTGCCTATCCAGAGGGCCTCCTCACCCCGTAAATATCTGTTTCAACAACTAATTCAATAAGTAAACATTGAATTAGTGCTGTAATCTGTACGTTACTGGTATGTAACCATTGGGCTAATTTGAATAATCCCAGACTCAAGCTGGGTGTCTCCTCCAAAGCAGGTTACGAACAATATTTTGATTTAAAATTTTAAACTCCCGTGACCTGGATGGCTGAGACCCATGTGCATCTGCCCCAGCTATGCTTCCCAAAGTCATGTGGACGAAAAGTCAGTTTTTGACGAATCATGTTGACATGCAAATATGGGGAAAGTTCCAGCAAAATGTGAAAGCAATACAAAAACAAATTTTCGAGTCTAATTCAACGATAGGGGTGGCACAGTGGTGTGGTGGACCCCTCCTTCACCGGATGTCAGCTGGGGTAGGCTCCTGTTCTCCCCGCGACCCTCTGTGGAGGAATAAGCAGTCGAAAACGATGGATGGATAAATGATTCAATCGTAGAGGCCATTTTGCTTTCAAGTCCTTTAGAAAGAAATTAAGGGGAAAGAAATGATGTAATATTGATGGTCACCAAGATGTTTGGAATATAGGTAAACGGTTTATGATATATTGTAGAAAAAAAGATAATTGCAATGGCTGCGAGAGCTCAACACGCAGCAGCAAAACAAAACGGCAGCAAGCAACCATCCAAGATTCTCCTTAAATTAAGATTCATCTCTGAATCTGGATCCGGCCCAGAGATAATGGCTCCTTCGGTGGCTCGTTGCCCATCCTCCTACCACGTTTTTGTTGAAATCTATCCAGTTTTCTCTCAAATCCATCGAGTGAAACAAAACCGGGGGAGGAGTAATTAAGATAACTTCTTCATCAGTTTGGCAACATATGCTGCGAAGCCATCTCCGGAGGGATACGGCACAGCTTGGATATACCATAGGTGTCACAGCTGGGCTTTGTCCTCCGGCACTGCTGCTCCGGTTGTCCATCTCACTCACTTAACCTTCCCCTCCACTCTGCTCTCGCTGCTCTAACGAGTTCCCTGCTGAATGTTTACCTTCCCGAAGCACCGAGCGGACCTCCATAGCTAACGGGCCCCGGGAGCTAAAATCCCAAGGAGAGAGATGGATGTTTGCGTCCAAATGTTTGACATCACGAGGCTTTTAATATTCTAGCATGGTGCCACCGCGTTGGCAAGAAAAGGTGATCAGCACCCCCCACCCACCCAAAGCCTGAATTCCATCAGAGGAGTTAATTAACGGAGGGGAGCGGTGCAGGCCTTTTCTGAGGGGGTTTTTGGAGATATCAGATACGGACGGAAAGAGGAGGTTTTCTTTCGTTAAAATTTCAGCCTAGAGCCCTCGAGGACAGGTAGATTTCTAGTGAAATATGTAAATATGAAGAAAAAAATAGCAAAGAGGGAGAAAGAAGACAGGCTTGCAAAACAGCATTGGGTGGGGGTGGGGTGGGTGTATATGGGGGGGGGGTCTTTAAAATATATATAACTCTGGCCTTATTAGTGCTGAACCTGTGGAGAAGGGTGGAAGATGGGCTGCAGGAACCAAGGAGGAGACGTGCTTCATTTGTGCTCTTCTCAAAAGGAAAGTATCCAGGCAACATTTCCGCTGTGGAATGTTTTTATGTTGCATAATGGAGGCCATGCTGGAGCTTTTTTTTCAGTTCACTCCATGCCTGTGCTGTTACACCTTCATCATTCCACCCAGTAAATGGGTAAATGGTGGGAATCATATTAAGAGTCTGACCTTTAGTGTTATTTATTCAAATTGTTGAACTGATATATATATATATATATATATATATATATATATAGCGAGAGAGAGAGAGAGAGAGATTTGATTTATATTTTTTTGTGTGATGTAATTGCAAACCTAAAATGCAAAAACAAGTTAGAATGAACAACCTGACCCCTAACCTCTTCTTTATAGCCCTAAAATGGCCTGCTCTCAAGATTCAATCTTCTGGGACATCACCCAGGACTTTCCATTTGGAGACAGAAGAAACCATATTTAGGGTAAGAGTGTGGGCTGGAGGAGGAGGAGGAAGGGACCAGGTCATATTTTAGGATGTGGAAAACAATGTATTGAATGAGTATCTCATGAGGGCTGCACAGTGGTGTTGTGGTTAGCACTGTCGCCTCCTCGCTGGGGTCTTTCTGTGTGGAGTTTGCATGTTCTCCCTGTCCCTGCGTGGGTTCTCTCGGGGTACTGCGGCTTCCAAAGACACGCACAGCTGGGGGGTAAGGTTAACTGATCACTCTAAATTGTCCATAGGGGTGAGTGCAAGCATGAATGGTTGTTCGTCTGTGTGTCAGCCCTGCGAGTGAGTGGTGTCTAGTCCAGGGTGTACCCCACACCTTAACCTGACAGGCTCCAGTCCTCCAGCAACCTTATGTAGGGGACTAAGCAGTAGAAGGAGACAACATTTTTAGAGCCACCACTGTACTTGGTGGTTTTGCACATAACTGTTCGTCTTCAATCTATATTTTATGCATAATTTATGCTTTAGTGTATACCATTGATCCTAATCACCATTAATGTCTGGGTTCCATATACATAGCTTGCATCGATTTAAATGAAGAAATACTAATATAATTGATGTTCTAGGTATGAAAACAAATGCTGCATCTAAAACTATCTTGTGGGAACAGGGAAACGTCAATGCTGTAAAACTGGCTGTACCCACATGTGGCCGAAGACACCAAAGGCTCCCTCCAGCCACAACTACAACACCGGACTCTCAAAGTGACGACAAAAACCAGAATTCGCTTTTTGCCCAAAAAAGAGACCGGCTCCAAGCCGTAGCTTCACCGTTATCTGATCCGCCCCGGCGTACAAATCCTCATAGTCCCTCGTTTCTATTTGTCTGGTTCTCTGCCGCTGTAACCGTCCCCGCTCCCCCAGGGGGGCCGTTAACTTTTTGCGTAATCGCCTAATCTCATAACGCTGAAAAGTTCAATCGTTCCGCAGATTGCGCGTAAACAGTCGCTTTAAGCCGAGCGCCATCCATCTGGAACGACGGCGCCTCGTGATGGCCGCCGAGACGTCTGTCATTAGGTGAGTCTTCCCAAAGGAGGCATTTTCGGCGCTCATTATGCTGATTTAGCGCTTCTGCTCATGCCGCCTCTCCATTGCTGAACGCTCAGCTCGCAAGACGGCAGGCCGAGGCGGAAGCAAGCTGATTAATTATAAGAATGTATAAAAAAGAAACATTCTAGTCGACGTAAGGCCTGCCTAATAAACTGTGAAATTATGTCTTGTTCTGCTTATCCAAGTGTCTATGACAGGCAAAAGCATCCCAGAACCCACTGGAATATATAGGATAAGCATAGGTAATTGAGTTAACCCTCAAGATTGTTAAAAATGCAATATTCTGGAAAACCTGATTTTTATTTTCAGTTGGTATTGAAAGTGAATATTTACATGTATTGTGCACATGGGATTCGTCTGTAGGATATCCAGTACTTGTGTTAGTCAAACAAAATAATCGAGTGATTTCATGAGATATAACTTCAATCATCACAACAACCGCAATTGTTAATATCTGAAGTTGCACGGAGCGTGTTTTGCATTGGCAAATACTATTAAGTGCATGCAAGGAAACCAATTTCTAGAGTTAGTTTGATTACATGTACTCAATGTGCTGTATTCCAATAGTCAAACTAAAACCGCCAGGGAGTTCGGTTGTGAGTTGAATTACAAGAGCGCGCGGCCTGCGTGCTAGCCTACGCGAATGATGCGCCATTTCTTTTACATTTCGCTGACCTGGAAGCAGAAGCGTCTCCTGCTCTTTACAACCAGTCTGCTGTGTGTGGTAGCAACTGGTAGGAACCTAGTGAACTACGACAAAGTATTTTCGGGATGACATGTAAAGCTCGCGGACAGTCCCGAAACAGGGATTTGTTTAAAAAAAAAAAAAAGATCAGAGAGCGACTGGTTGGTGCGACGTAAAGGGTCAAATGGCATAAAGGTAAACAGCATAAATTAGAATACAATGTGTGGTGTGACCCAGGGATCTGAGGTTGGTCCTTAGCAATTTAGTTCTATAGGATATACCCAAATTTAGACAGTCCCAAGATAATTAACTATCTGCGGAGGCTGATATCTTGACAAGGACTTCTGTTAATTCCGTTAATTATCAACTCTGACTATTACACCACTGCAAATGTGCACTTTTTCAAAAGTCACGGTTTATTATGTACCTTTCCGGGGGACCGAGAATTTTTTAATCAACTGAACAAACCGTTGCGTTTGCTCGTTCAAGTGTGTATGCTATTCGCCGCATTAGCAGCCGTTTTCATTTAAACAGCATTCAAAAGCCGAACACATTTAAAATGAATGTTTATATTTGTATGAATATGTGTTGGACCAATTCAGCAGGACACAAGAGGGTCTTCTCTTTTTCAAATAACCGCAGAAAATAACTTAAGATTCAGAAAAGTAATGCAATAACAGCCTATGGCATGTGAGTCAAATTGAATTGAAATGACATGACTTTGAATTAAATTTACGAGGGAAACAGAGCAATTTCTGGTTTTAAGTCTTCTTCCGGCACGTACACTTTAGTGTTGATGTGGTGACAGGGCACCCGTCGCACTACGGCGAAATGACACGGCGCGCGAGCAACGGACTCACGCGACGGCGTGGATTTAATGCTGAATCCACGAGCGGGCATGGATGATTTACAGCTTCCCACAGGCGTCTTGCAACATTTATTAGTTTCGTTTATTATTGTCTCTCCGCGCGCTGCAGTTGCAGGAATTATGCAAGGGAGTCTGGGAATAGAGTGGTCACTAATTTCATAAATTGAAACAGTCAGATCGAGATGATTTGCTGCTCACCTTAGCAAGTAGAATCCACTGTATCTATCTGTATATCTGTCTGTCTGTCTGTCTGTCTGTCTGTCTATCTATCTTTGTCTATCTATCTATCTATCTATCTTTGTCTGTCTATTTATCTTTGTTTGTCTATCTATCTATCTATCTATCTATTTATCATCTGTCTGTCATCTATCTATCTATCTTTGTCTGTCTATCTATCTATCTATCTATCTATCTATCTACCTACCTATCTATTTTTGTCTGTCTATCTATCTATCTATCTATTTATCTATCTATCTACCTACCTATCTATTTTTTTCTGTCTATCTATCTATCTATCTGTTTATCATCTATCTGTCATCTATCTATCTATCTTTGTCTGTCTATCTATCTATCTATCTATCTATTTATCATCTGTCTGTCATCTATCTATCTATCTACCTATCTATTTTTGTCTGTCTATCTATCTATCTATCTATCTATTTATCTACCTATCTATTTTTGTCTGTCTATCTATCTATCTATCTATCTATCTGTTTATCATCTATCTGTCATCTATCTATCTATCTATCTATCTATCTTTGTCTGTCTATCTTTGTCTGTCTATCTATCTATTTATCTATCTATCTATCTATCTATCTACCATCCATCCATCCATCCATCCATCCATCTATCTATCTCTTTATTTTCCATTCTTGTGGAACATCAAATTCGGTACAAGGTTCGGGGCTGTTGCGCAGGATATAAATAAGAAACAGGGTTTGCGCCACTGGAGGTCTGGGCCTTACTGAATTTTTATTTGTTTTTATTTTAAATTAATCAAATATTCCAGCTAATTTCTGCTGCGGTTCACCGTGTTGGCGCATGCTACTGACGAGTCGATTGATCGCAAGCCGCGCAGACGTGCAACGATGTCGCTCCACATATCAAATACATGTACTTTGTGTAAGGTTACTTTATGTTCAGTTTTAATTATACATCAAACATGAGCTACCATCTCAGCTGGAGCCCAGACACACACACACACACACACACAATAAAGGAAAAAGATACGGCGCAGACACAGCGTGTGAACCTTTTACAGTTTTTTTGTTTTTTTTTCTCATTTGCTTTGGTGGAGTTTTCAAATCCTCCTCGATATCTGCAAAACACTGCGTGCTTTTCTCAAAAGAATTCATACAGGAGTAAATATCACGTCGGTCCTGGTCTCATTGTTTACAGTCAAGAAAGTCAAATTACTGAGCCATGTTGTTGTCATGGAGCTGTGGGAAACCGCACAATGACAATTAGTGTAAATTATAAGTTGCACCTCCGTGTATGTGGGAGGCTGATAAGAGATTGGACAAGATTCCAACATACACTTTTATTGTTTGCACTGTAATTTGTTGACAGACCATGACATTGTGATCCAAAAGAGAAAACACAGCACGGCAAAAAAGAAACGAACAAGAGTTGAAATGTGAAAATAGGACAATCTCCTTAGAGAAAACAGGCAGCAGTATAGCAATGACTTCCTATACCTCCTGATGTTCCCGTCTGTTGGGCCAGAAATTCTCATATGCATCACAAAGGATATTTTATATTGCGATGCAACATTTCTAAAAGAAAAAAAAAAAAATTCTTTTCGTGTCTCACCCGGCCCCTGCAGGCATCTTCTGTGACATCACCCCACACTGCATCCATGACAGCCAGCAGGCTCGTGCGTGTGTGTTAGTGTGTATGTGTGTGTGTGTGGGGGTGGCCGTTGTATACATTTCTTCACCACGCTGA
The DNA here is from genome assembly GCA_911728415.1 of Lagocephalus sceleratus. Taxonomy (NCBI): domain Eukaryota; kingdom Metazoa; phylum Chordata; class Actinopteri; order Tetraodontiformes; family Tetraodontidae; genus Lagocephalus; species Lagocephalus sceleratus. The sequence goes on along the minus strand of CAJVRN010000234.1, from coordinate 5,439,067 downwards.
GGCAAACTCCTGGGGAATGGGGAGTGGGGGGGGGTCGCAAACCATCGCCTGAGGATGTTAGAGCGATGGAACCTGAGGTCGACCAGCCCGACCCCTCTCTTGTTCCCACAGTTCCCTTTGATAAAGCAAGTCAAGGTTCACCTGGGAGCAGTTCACCAAGTTAGGATCGATTTAGAAAGGAAGTCCAGTGGAAATGTATCGAAATGTGCTTCACACGTTCTGAGAACACGTTCAACCCTTTTGCATGTTGAGACTTATGAGATAAACTAAAGCCATAATGTGGTTTGAGACTATTCAACAGAGGAATGTTATAATACATTTTGATCAGCATGATATAAGCAATTGATGACATGAGAAATTGAGAATTGGACATAATCGTTTGCAACACAACGATATGGAGATTGAGCGAGTAGTTTTGAGAGTTTCAATTGTGATTTGAGAAATGTACCGAAGGCAGTGCGGAAATCTAATGATACATCAAACATGAGCTTCCATCTCAGCTGGACCCAAACACACACACACACATGCGCGCACACATACACAAACACACACACGACAAAGGAAAAAGATAACGCTCAGACACAGCATGTGAACCTATTAATGCTAATAATGACTACACATGCATTTATGATTACAGGGCCATTAACCATGCAAGTTTTTGAAGTAGAAGAAGTACTTAAAAAATGGAGATTCACACTGAGCAGCTCATTCCCCGTTTTTCTTTTTTAGGTGCCTTTATTTCTACGTGTGGCGATGCAATTAGCCCTAGCCGATCTGTGGCGACCGCGCCTCCGCCTCAGACGGGTGCAATTAAATGCAGAACCCTTTTCATCTAATGGGGAGCGTGCTTGCGCGCGGTAAGGAGATGCTGACAGAAGGAGAAGGGGACCGCCGCTCGATGGGAACCAGTGCCGGCGAGGCTCATCTGGTGGGCCTCCCCGCTGCGCTAGATCAGAGGCGACTTGATACGATTCCCGCGCCGACCTCGGGGGACGGAGGGTGGAAAACACGGAGGGGAGCATCCAGATGCCGAGGGGGGTTGGGAAAGGGGGGGTTACCGAGCCTGGGAAAAAAGGAGGTGGTTATGTAGATGATGAAGAAAAGGATGTGAGTAAAATGAGGAAAGCCGGAAGAGGCATGCCCTGGGTCAATGTACAGATTTTCCGACGAATTACCTGAACATAGGATGAGGTTCAGGAATAAATACTCTTTTACCATAATCGATATGTTGCCCGATATATAGATGATACCCTCTCAGAGTCTAGTAATTGTATAGTAATTGTTTATGCTTCCCTGTCTCATTTGTTTACAAGGAGGTTTGTGTTGGTATTGAGCCAGGATTCCGTCACCTGTGGGCCTACGCAGAGACTTTACGACCTCAGACTTTACTTTGTGTCGCAACTCATTTCGGCCGAGGCGATCTAAATTCGTTAGCTATCCATTAGGAGTAAACAAAGATACGTGGCCCTAGCTTCGAGGCCCATGAGGAACACTTGGTATCTTTATCGCCCCCTCGCTCCTCGCTCTTCTTTGTACGAGCGATGTGTTGTTGTTGAGCGAACCAATGACTTTCTAATCAAATCGATGTGGACGGGCTGTAAACGTATAAATAATAAATGCCCCCCCCACACCCCCACCTCCCCGCCGCTCGTTCGTATCTAATTTCAGGAAGTTGCATCACGGTCCAGACGATGGTCCGCCGATGCGTGAACGACGGACCCCCCATCTGCCGAGGGAACGTGTTCACGTTGCCGATAAGGTACTCCGAGCCTCGACGTCCGCCACATTCCGCTACGTCCGCTCAGTTTTACCCGCACTCAAATGGTTCTGTTTTCGAATATCTAATCTAAGGGGATAAAGCTCGATTTTGCCATCCTCATGTTTTTTGCAGGAGAGAACCTGCACTTTTTCTTTTTTCAAAAGCTAATTGCGTTATAAAATGCACATATTTACGTGTTTCAACGTGGGTGAAAACAGTCGATATGAACCAAAAACAAAGATGCCCACTGAGCTTGGGGGAAAAAGGTGGACTTGTTTCTACCGTCAGTATCGTGACTGTCGACTCTCTTCCCTGTTTTCAGGCTTCCAATTAAAGTTGAAAATGGGAGAAAAAGTCCACGATGTGCGAAAATGGGATGGAGCCGGAGTTGGTGGCGCACCAATTACAGGATGGCGGAGGAACAAGGGAGGACAAATGCGAAAGCCGGGAGGAAGTCACAAAAGATTAACGGTGATGAAGAAGGGTAAATCGGTGTGAGACACACGGCCCCAGGGCGCGGAGCACGGGGACCGTGACAGGAGGGAGAGAGTCTCGGTTACGCGAGTGCGAACGCTCCTCCTGAGGAAGGGCCGTTTAGTCAGAGCGCGCTGTTTCCTTCGCCCGGGAAAGCTAGCGTTCGACTGGATGCAAAAATGGATTTGACGGGACAGAAACAAAATGAGCTAAGAAAAATTAAAAAAAATAAAAAAACAACTTCCTTCAACCCTAAGCTTCCCCTGAAGCTCAGGCTAGTACCTTATCAGGCGTTGGGACTTTTCAGATTCTCCGGAATTCTTGGGGGAGTCGGGCTGTGTGCTGGAGAAGGCTGATTTGTGGAATGGACTTGGGGCATTCCGAACTTCTATATACTCCCCACGTTTAAGCAAGTCCACATGGGCGACCAGGTCCAGGCTCTCGCAAGCTTCTTTGCTGGGAAACAATTTAGACCTCACACCGACATTCTCTAAACCGTCCGTTTTGCACTTCCGCCCAACTGCGATGTAACAGTTGATTTGAATAACCCCGCCCCCACACTGGCGATCTCCTCCCATACAACCACAGCTACCGGAGCAAAAATCCGCCTAGGTCACGCTGTCCTCACGTCTTCTACCCCATCAGAAGAGTCTGTGGGCTGAGCAAATAGTACGTGGGCGGAGTAAGGAGTGTATGTGGGCGGGGCTCACGTTAGCTCATGAGGATTTAGAGGGAAAGGGAGTCAAACCGGCCTTTCTATGCAGGTGTGTGAAACTGGTGTGTTCAGAGTCCAACTCCGCTCAATCTTTCGGGTTTTACAACCAAAGCAGATTACTTACATTTCATTTAGACGTCAAGAACCACGTTAACTTGAAGAAAAGGAGCGTAATATGTCACCTTTAAGCAAAATTTGCAGGTAAGCCACAGCGGGGCCTCCCGCCATGTCAATCCTCCATATGTCACCATCCTGATTTGTTACATTTTCAGGAACTTCAAGGCATGGTGGAAATGCTAAAAACAGACCCCCCCCCCCCAGGAAAGTCAGATGGCTTTTAAACGCCTTTGTTCCCACCGTGGAGAAAAAGAAAAAAACACCTCTACCAACAAGTCGTCACGTCCAAGTAGGTGCGGGAGCGACCACTATAGAATATTCATCAAGGACTATCTCTCTTATCGTCTGCTGTGTTTATCTTTGTATTGTTGTGTCGTCTTCATGCAGCCCAATGCGGGAACGATTGGTGGGAATTCTCGGGAGGTCAGATTGGAGGTACATCACCGGAGGCCGGGAGAAAATGGGCTTTCTGGCTGCTTTAGACGGAAAGGTTAATGGCTTTATGAGGTGGCAATGACATGTTCCCGCAAACGCCTCGGAGCAAACAAATGATTTGATTGTAAATTGCCAAAACTCCGTTGTTAATGGAATATTAAATCCGTAGCCACGTGTGATAATACCCAGCCTTCGCACTGAGAGGAATATGAATAATATATGTAGAAATGTAGGCTATTCTTTTTTTCCCTGGAGGGGCTTCTGTTCTGACCTCCTCTTAAGGCCAAATAACCGAACCTGGGGCTAGCGCCTGTCAGCGCCCACTGTCCACATCACAAGTGCCACTTTACCTGGTCAGTTGTGCATAGAAGGGGTCCATTTGGGCACTATAATAGCGCTCCGGGAGCATGAGAACAATTCTCCACAGGCCACCGACTCCATCTGAGGCCCGTGGCAAACCGATCTTCAAGAGAACATACATCACAGGCGAGCGTTTCAGCACGGGCGGGGGCCGGCGAGAGTTCATCCCACTTCGGATGCGCGCGATTCGAGAGCTTGTATCAACGCGCTCCATCACTGACAGGGCGGAACAGGCGGAGAGGTGTGTGTGTGTGTGTGTGTGTCTGTGTGTGTGTGGGTGTACATGTGAACATGGATTCAACTGACAGGTTGTCCCTCGAGGGCCATTAATGCCGACGCTCAGCGGCGGGGTCCATCAAGTCTAGGACGTCGCAGGCTTTCTCGCTCACCTTGGCCTGGTGGGACGGCGCCTGGGGAACGCGCCCCCCCCACAAAGACAATTTATCCCGATAGCTCCCATTGTAGGCCCTGCGGCGATCATTCTCCCTTCGCCTCAACCAGGTCCCTCAGATTGCTCTGAAGGTCTGGAGGTAGAATTAAAAAAAAAGAAAAAAGGGAGAGTGAGTTGCCTCAGCTGGTTGACACAACGTTTTGGCTGATTGACGACAGGCTGACTGCCCCCAAGAGGCGGAGGGGCGGTCCATTTCCCTGCCCCCGGGTTCGAACGAGGAGCCGGATGAAGTCGGGCGTCGAGCACTAAATCTCCCCCGCAATCGGCTCCGGACACGGGCAGGCGCGGGACCCTCCGGTTTTCACCACGGCTCGAAGCGACACGGGGGGTGTGGGGGCGGGCGTCGAAGTCGACTCGACGAGGCCTGCGACGGCGGACGCGGCGAGGCAGATGTTTGGCTGTGTTGCGGAGCCGGTAATAGGACAGACATGTGGCGATCCGGTATCCAGAGGAGCAGGTGCTGCCGTCCCGCAGCCATTACCATCTGCACTGATGAGATCAGGGACCTCCGTGTTGGGCGGTTATTATCTCCTGAAGCGAAACATAAAAATGTGTAAAATAAATCTGTGCTTGAGCAAAGCCAAGCTGATGAATAATTTATCCGATATTAGAGGTACTTATACTACGTATAAGCAATATACACAGCACTTAACAAATGTATGAGACCACCAGATGCTGCAAGATGCTCTAAATTAATGCAGTTTTTTTAAACTTCGCGTACCACACCAGATTTGTTAAAACTGACTCCATGAGTCGACAGCAGTTGAGTGAAACGATCCGGGAGGAAATCAGCCCTCTTCGTCCGCGTCCGAGGAAAAAGAACCAACCGGAGAGGGGAGGCGGGGCTTTCTGCTTCCTCTTGGAACTCTAGAAACAACAAAGGATCTAAACCCACCAGACACCACCTCTACTAAAATATGGAGGATTGATCTTGAGCTAGCTGTTGCTAAACAAGCTGCTGTTAATCAATCAAATGTACGACAACGTTCTAGCACTGATGCTGCTTTTGTTAGTTACATTCATTATGACAATATCTGGTTTTAGTTAGTGGTGAACAAGACATAAAGTCAGTGAAGATGTTGCTACAATAGACGACCTCAGGATATCTGGAAGGAAGATATTTGAGGCGTTTTGGTTGAGGGCCGAGGCTTTGGTCCGGGGAGGGAGGGTTTAGCGAAGCCCATTCAAGTCTTACGCAAAACGCAAAACCGCGGCTTTGACAGGGTTGCTTTATTTATTTCTCTGTTTGCTTAAACCGCTTTCGCCTTGCTTGCTTTCGCCCCCGCGTTTTGTTCTCGATTGGTTTCCGACTCCTCGGAGAATTCCAGCGCGGTCGCCAGGTTCAAGGGAGGGCACCCCGAATAATTTCAGTTTACGCGCACGAGGACTGTTGGGTTGTTCTTTGCTGAATAAATGAGAGTACGGTTTCAGTTTGAGGCCCCTTTTTCCACCGATTTTCGAAAGCTTCTTTTTAACGGCAGGTGGGCGAGTGAATTTTGTAAATTTGGGGAGTGCCGGACGTGGTCGGCAAAAACTTCCCATTCGGGAATGTAAAAGAAATGCATTGATTTCGTGTCCACGCAAAAAAACCAAACAAAAAACAAAATCTAAACAAAACAAAAACTACATTGCATCAAAATTTGCACGGGAAAATCTAGATGCTAAACAGAAATGCGAACATTATGAAATCTTACTAAACTTGATCAAACGTGGTACGGCTGCCAAAAGGCTCTGTACTGGTGATTAGTGGGGGCATATCTAATCTCATAGTATATCGGGTTTTTTTTTTCCCTTTTTTTTTTTTTTTTTTGCCAGTGCGATATCGCTGTAATACCCGACTTGGCGCTCAGAACACTTCCGTGATATTCACCCCTCCGTGATTAACATGGTTATCCTCCTATAGGGATTAGCCTGGCATGTTCTCCGAGTTTATGGGATGAACTATAGGCTATGTGTGAACGGGTGGATGGAGAGCAACCGGGTGCCCTGTGATGGGACAGCCGGGTGGTGATGGTGGTGGTGGGGGGTGGGTGGGGGGTTAGTGTCCCTTTAACGTCATCTGACGTCACGCTGATGCAGATCTGCGCGGCTGGACGCGAGCGTAGGAGAGGAATACCGAAAAGAAACTCCTCAGCGCTCATCCCTCCCCCCTCCTCCCCCCAACCCCAGCACACACACCCCTAGCACCCTCCCTAGCGGGGGAAGATGGAGAGCGACCCCATCGAGGCTTAGTCCGTGGAAAGGAGCGGATGAATACCTGTTTGCCCGACTGACAGCGCGCGAATCGGCTGTCATCGGAAGGAGCTACACGCGGCACAATTTATTATAGGGGGAAAAAAAAAAAAAAAAAAAAGGACCATATTGAGGTCAGGGGAAAGCGTTGCTAAGGCGACCGGCTTGCTGGGGGAGGACACTGCGACGCGCGTCACACGCCGGGGGAAGCGGGAGCGCGCCTGCGAGGCTGCGTAGGTTGCGCGCCCGTGTGTGTGTGTGTGCGTGTGTGTGTGCGTGCGTGCGTGCGGCGCTGATCCGCGCGGCGGCAGAAGCGGCAGAAGCGGCGGCCGGAGCGGCAGGAGCGGCAGAATCTTTCCATAAAAGACCATCAGAGGACGGCGTTCCGTTGCTTTTTTTTTTTTTTTTTTTTTTTTTCTCCTCCTCTCTCTCTCTCTATCCTCTCCAACCCCCCCCAATACACACACACACACACACACACACACACACACACACACCTCTTTCTCTCTTCCTGCAAAGGAAGCAACGCAAAGCGGGAGAGCTGCTCGGCGGCGTCGGGGCTCTCCTTGAAGGGATTTCTAAAAGGATTTTATCGACGACGTCCCAGCAAGAAGAAGAAGGGAAAAAGAAAGAACCTGCACGAAAACTGAATAGTTGCGACCATCGGGCAACACAGGTGACACTCCAGAAGGCTTGTCAAGTCCACCGGCACGGCGCACCGGCTTGTTTTTGGGGCTATATATATATATATATTTTTTTTTTTTTTTTTTTTGACAAAACATCCTTATTGTTGCAGGAGCTGAGAGAAAACAGACTATTCCCGAGGCCAAGCGGACTGACATCCGTGAAATTAATGATTTTGCCCTGCGCGAAAGGGACCGAGCCGAGCGTGCGTGCGCGCACCGGGGACCGCGTCGGGTTCTGTTGTGTTCGGCGTTGAATGCAGTAGAACCAATTGAATGTCGCTGCTCCGGCTGTCATCAAGTCCCACCTGCTGGTTGTTGGATTGAGCGAAGTTGCGCCGCTGGAGGACATTTCATTTTTTTAATTAATTTTTTTTTACACCCCCCCCTCCTCCCCTTTCCCCTTCCCCCCAACACCCCCCCAACCCCCCCTAACCCCCCTGTCAATTGATCGATTTTTATTATTACTATTATTACACCCAGCGAAATCAATGTGGTGAAATTAGCGACTGGCGTTTTTTTTTTTTTGGGGGGCGGGTTCGGCGAGGAGACCCTCAGGAAATTAGTGGGATCTGTCATCTCGTCGGCGCCAGCGGATCACGGATTAACAGGTATGGCACTTGTGTTTACGCTCGGCCCTGTGTTTTTAAATAAACTTTTTCGTCATTTGGACGTGCGGTGGCGAATGTGCGTGCGAGAGCTGCTGTTTACTTTGAGAGGGCAAGGATCATAATTTGCAACCTCGGGGGGTCCTGATGATTGTGTTGATGCGAAGTATGATCAGCGCTTGTGATAAATGGAGAATAGCTTCGGATTGCGCCAGGGGTGGATGATCAACTGTTATAGAAGTGATTTTGCAGGGTTTTATCCTAGGGGGTTTGTGGTCCCAGCTCCTGTCCTCTGGAACGTTGAAGGTGCACCCCCCCCATAGCATTAACGAGGACCCCAAGAAACCGGAGCCACTTTTTGGCTGGTCGGACCCCGTCCCTCAGCCCTCAAACCAGGCGGAATACGTCCCCCATCGATCAAAGCGCTCAGCCGAGGATCGGCAGAGGATCAGACGTCGCGAGTCTCGCAGCTGCTGTGCTCGAGAGAAAGAGAGAGAGAGGGGGGGGTGACCAGGACCGCGAGGCAGGGTTCTTCCCACAAACCACCCTGGAACGCTCGCAGGCGGTCGCAGAAGTCCCCTATCCGTCGGATCACCCCCTCCACGGAATTGGCGCACGATTCCATGGGGTCTGCGCCCCCAGAAGACTCGCAGAGACCGTGAGAGCGTGGTCTCCTAAACCCTGGCGTCCACGCGGAACACACACGGAGACGCTCGCCGGCCCGGCGCGCGCGCACGCAGGCGCCAAAGAATGGGGCGCATTTATATGCTGTGGCTGCTGTCGCGGGGGCATTCGGATGGACGGGGCCTGCGAGGTGATAGAATTCAGCAGGGACAAAAAGACTTCTGTTCCTATCTGCGGCGGCGAGGAGGGGAAGGCGGCTCTCGTCGGTCGGGGGGTAGCCACCCTTCTCAAGAGTCGGGCACGGTGATCTGAGATCAGGCGAATTTGAATATAGGGGGGGGTAGAACAGTGACACCCCTAGTCCTAGAGTTGTTTCCCCCCCTCTCGCAGTGGCTGGGAGTGTGGAGGGGAGGGGGCTCAAGAGCTCCGCAGAACTCGCAAAGAGAGAAAAATGCAAATAGTCGAGTCCTGAACACAATCCCCCCCCCTCCTTCCAGGCAGAGGAAGGGGTGAGCTGAGAAGTCCCGCAGCCTTGTAGGAGCCAGGCGTATATCAATCCACGCGCATGCAGAAGCTTCATATAAACATCGCTCAGCGCCATTTATCTCTTTCAAGGTGCAGCGGCGCTGGAGGCGGCGGCGTTCAAAGCGCGTCGCCTGGGTGGATTGATGGCTGCTCTAGCATGAGGGAGTGTGTGTGTGTGTCTGTGTGTGTGTGGGGGGGGGGGCACTTTGCAGTCAACAGATGCCTTCTCGGTGTCTTTGCAGGCCATCGCAGTTGGGCCCCGTTTCATGCTACCCGTTTCGCTGATTATTCCTGGAGATGAATCGGAGACCCCCCCCCCCGCCACCACCCACCCCTTTCACATTTTGCCCCTTCGATTCGAAGATGACAGCAGCCGCCGCTAATTTTGGTTGAGAGGTGTCGCGGGTGTCAAAAAAAAAACCCCAAAAAAACCCCCAACGATCCTCAGATGATGGGGGAGTCGTCCGACAAACGCCGGTGAAATTAAATGTTTGTTTAACAAAGTCAGGATGAATTAGTAAAGCCGAGGCTGGCTGAGCTCGCGGCCCCTCTGGGAGGCACTGTTGCTCAGATCAGCCTCTTCGTCGCGGGGAGCCGGGGAAGCAAACAATGTGTCAGTTGTCGCTTTGAAGGTGCAGAAATGGGTTTTCGGGGGCCCATCGGCATTGCTTCGTCTCCCTAACGAGGAGGAGGGGGGGGGGGTTGCTTTCCTTACCCCGGCTGACGGTTTTCAAAGTCGTTCGCCGGTAGAATATCGAAGAACGTTTGGGGACGTTCAAAGGGTCCCAGTAGAAGACTGGTGGGAGTGAGATGGTAGCACGTCTCCCTGCTGTGCCTGCTCCTCGCCTTGAGTTCCGCTCAACCCAACCGCCCGAGCCTGCATCGCTGCGCGGTGCAAAACAACACAGATTACATGGAAGGGGTCTATATTTGATGCTCTTTTATCCAGCGCGAGGCTAGGTAATTGAAACCCGGTTCTCGGAAATGGGGTATGCTTTCCCTGCCTCCCCATGTACGTCCTGGTCGATTCAGTTTACCATCGATATCTCCCCTTGATCCTGTAGCTACCTCCCACCTGAACGCATCGCGACAACATGGGGGTTCTAAATGTACAATAAAAGGTACAATCAAGAAACCATGTTAAGGCCAATCACAACATGGTTGAGGGAGGGGGGTGGGGCTTAATGTGCCTGCGGAGTTGATTGCTTAGCGTGAGCATCTGAGAGCAGATAGCCGGCCGACTCAAGGTGATGTTGTTTTGGGAAATGGCCGAAGACGCGGACGCATGGTGGTGTTAGCTCGGGGATCAGCGATGTTCGCATTCGCAACAGTTAGGGAAACATGGGCAGTGGGGGAGGGTTGGGGGGGGGGGGGGGGTGGTGGTGCTCGGTTTTGTTTGTTGTTGTCAACAGAATTGGCCGCAGGTTCGCGTCGTGCGCCTCTAATAAAAAAAAAAACAAACAACCTTTTAAGAGGGAGAAACCTTGTGCAGAACCAGAGGGTAGGAGAAGGAGAAGCGGGGGGGGGCAACCTGGAAGAGCACAATGCATACATCATGCATACAAATGCGTTGGGATTGGAAGTAATATGTGCGCCGCAGTGACAAACAGTCTGCATGGTTTGTTTATTGCCTTTACGCTTATTTGCTATATTCAATCGCTTCCCCGTGCATTATTAATTTATTTCATTTCAGACCTTTTTCATTCGGCAGGAAATGTGTTGTTGCTATGGCAGCATCCTTTTTTGGAAGGATGAGCCCTGGCAATGAGTTTGTTAACCTGAAGCTTTTGTTTTCATTGGCGTACATTTGCTTTGAGAGGCATCTGCGCGAGCGAGGGACGCGGCGGCGACAACCAGGTTTTTTTGGGGTTTTTTTTTTTTCCTCTCTTTTCCATGAAAGATGGAGCATAAACACCGGTTTATTGAATAAAACGCGCAAAGCTTGCGCTCCGTTCGGCACTCCAGAGACTCCCGAGGAGCGCCGCCGAGGCTGCATTAGTCCGAAAGCGTCTGTTATGCGCGGGCTTCTGCAAGAACTTATTGATTTTCTAAATGTATTGAAAAATTGTACACTTCGGTTCAACTCAAATCGTGTTGGGGAAAACTTCCCGAGACCGGATGATGTGGTCAGAAATTGATTTTGTAGGGGTGTGTGCGCGTGCTCCAGAGCAACACAAACTAGCTTAGGATGTATAGCGCTCCTGGCCTCGGGCCCCGGAGGCAAACCGCATAAATATGTAGCAGCGGAGGACGACGGTAGAGCCGGGAAAAGGAAACGTTGTAAAGAGGGCTAGAGGGGAGGAGATGCAGCCGTGTCGGCGAAAATGCTACCCGTTAGCCTACTTTTCGGTGTGCGCGGCATGTTCAGCACTGAGATTAGAAAGTCGTTGAGCGGAGTCGAGTTGTGGTTAAGAAAAAGAAAAAGAAATAAAATCAGATTTGAGGCAGGCTGAGAGGAGTACTTTCATCTGCTCTGTGGTGCGTCCCTTTGCGTAACCCCAAACGAGCTCTTTGCTCTCCGGGGTTCAGAAACAGTTCAGAAAAGACTAGGTAGTATTTTTTTTTTTTTTTTTTTAGGTTGGAGCTAGGTCCAGGCATGCTTCTGCATCTGGTTCCCAATATGTCAGAATGTTGTTTTCTTTTTCCCGATGTCTCCCCCCGACATGCTCCAGCCAAATATTTCTTGCTCTGTCTTCCTCTGTTTGTCTTCAATCCGCCGTATCGTCTATCAGCCTCGGGCGAACGCCGCTGCGGTGTCCCCGGTTGGCCTCATTACGGTCGGATCAAGGTCGAACGCTCTGACATGGTTTGATTGGAAAAACTTCACTTCCCCTATCTCCGAATATCAGCGTCAGCCTTCGCAAGTTCGAAGCAGACGCTTACCACGGGCCAAGATCAATGAAGGTTTTTTTTTTTTTTCTCTCCTTCGAAGAGATAAAAGGGAATGGAAGCCGCCACGGCGCTACCTAGAACATCCGGAGACCAGCTCCGGACCGCTCCGTCCTCCGGTTTGACGGCGGGGAGGTCGGACGCGCTCTCGGCTCAACCTCTCCTGACAGGAAAAACCCGCAAAAGATCAAAGCCGACGCTAAGTGATTCCACGGGAAGATGATTCGGTTTCGGACGAGAGCGCGGTCACGCTCCGGCTCTGGTTAGAAAGCATGATACAGATTTGATGGAATCAACCGCGGCGGAGTCGGCAGCAGCTGGGATTAAATACATCCTGCTTTCTGGCCAATCACGTTGACTGACAGTGAGAATCCGTGCCGCTCAGAGCAGCTCGGCTCATCCCTCCGGCAAACGGAGTGGCGTTCCCGTATTACTCTGGGGCATCCAGCAGAATTCCACCTGGGTGCGTTGTTTTCGCGCTAACCCCCCCCCCGAGCATTTGTAGCCTGCGGATTTGACACAAATCCCTCCGCAACACAACATTCGCAGATTCTGTTTTTACTTTGTAGATCATGTTCGTTAACGCCTCTCTGCACGCTCGCGGCGTTCCCGAAAGGAGGAGAGGTTTCGGCGTCAGCTGTGTCTCAAGGTCAGGCGCGGCCGCGTCCGCGTCCTCGTGAGCGGTAACCCCCAACCGCCCCCCCCTCACCCACCCACCAGTGTCGCAAACAAGTGAAAGGGTCAGCGGGTTTCAGAGAGAGGGGCCTCTACCCGTTCTGCCCTCTTCGCTCAGACATGCACACGCAGGAGAGGGGGAATGTGCTCGGAAAGTCAAGCGTCCACGCGCGTGTCGCGGGCGAGGGGGGGAGTTTATTTCTCTCATTTCCGTTGAACTGCATCCGAGCAGCAGGCGAACTGTCATCGTTGCAGGCCGCGGCGGATCACGACGGGGACGATACGCGCGCCTTTCCTTCTCTGGCCAGCCTGCCCAGGGATAAACAACCCCCCCGGTGCCGCCGTAGCCACCGGCTGTCCCGCCTCGTCCAGCCGAGGCCATCTGTTGACACAAGTGCCGACGGTTGCGCCTGATTCGCGGCGAGGCATTTCCGCTAATGCCGACGCTTCCGGAACGCGGGGGCACGGTTGCTTTCGATGGTCCATAAGAGCTACCACAGCCGTTAGCGCGGGTCACCTCAAAGGACTTCCCAACGTGCCCTCTGCAGTGGACGTGCACGCATCACTCCCTGCACCTGTTTCCTAAGTAGCGCTACGCTTTGGAACAGATCGATCAAGTCGGGTAGCTCCGGTTGATACCTTTTACGCCTGCCGAACTTTAGGTGGATGCTAATCTTGGCAGTAAGCCAGAGTGAATTAGGATGTCTCTTCGCTGACAGGCCGGCCGTCCTCGCCGAGTTTGCGCGTGTATTTCCGCATGCATGTGCCGCGCGTGGGGACCAAAAACAAGCGCGACAGTGATGAACGAGCACCCCGAACGGCGGCGCCACAGCGCCCGCGCTCAACGGCGCCGAGCAGGTAATGATCTCCGCCGCTGCCGTCGCGGACGGCGGAGGAAGCGAGAAGCCCGCCGGTACGAGGGACGGAGGGAGAAGCGGCGCGCATCGCGAAACACGAAATGGGGGGTTTGGCTACCGCTGGTAGCACTAGGGAGCGATCTCCCGCGCGCCTTTCTCTTTTGATTTGCTTGAAGCAAAGGCGCCCGGCTCTTGTTGCCTCTCAGGATGCAGCATATGTATTCTCCATCCTTCACGGGGAAACAATGCGTGTTGCTTGAATCATTCATCTGCGGCTCTTCACACTGTCTCTCAAGGCTGATGCGATTCCTCTGCTGACAAATAGCAGCTGGGAAAGAGTGGCTAAATTCCAGCCTGTGTGGATCGCTCTGGGGCCAAAAAAAAAACAAAAAAAAACCGACGTGAGCAGATTTGAAAATGCAATATTAAGTACACTACATATCCCCAGCTTCCATAAAATGTAATTTTTTTATATCATTATTGTCTTGCTGGTTGCACCTTTCGGAGACCCTCCAGCTGCGGTGTCTCGGTGACACTGGCTCATCTCCCCTGAGCGGCGCCCTTCACACGTCCCGTCGGACTGTCAAGAAAGTAAAGAAGAAGCAAACATGTGAAATTAGCATTGTAGAACAAGGTTAAAAAAAAAAAAAAAAAAAGCGGCTATATGTGTAGGTATCAGCACACCATTAGAAGAAGAAAAATGGGGGTGTCGGCACCTTAATTAGCCTGAGTACAGCGGCGTGACCTTGATCAGATGCTAGTACTAACACTAATGAGCGCAAAGGCCGGTTTGCCGGGACGCTAGCGCGTACGGGTTTCGCTGGAGATGGCGGTAAGCGATGGGATGCGGAAGCAACAAGAGGTCTCCTGGCGCTAACATGAATCAGGCTCCTTCCATTTAGGTTTAAACTCTGGGGAATTGGATATAAGAAGCAGCATGGGAAGGGGGTTGTGATTTAAAGGGGGTGCAAGTCAGCAGGTTTCGGCTTGCCCTTGTTTTTCCCCAACCACCCGCATATTCCTTGCTCATCTTTTCCTTTTCTCTTTCTTCATGTGTGTCGATGTGGGTGTTTTTAAAATGTGTCGACGGCGAAAAGAAAAGAAAAAATTGAAGCGATTTGATTTTAAGGGTCTAAGGAAGCGCACCGCCCCATAGATCGCACCGTCGACATCTTATTTAGCCGGCCTCCGACAAAACTGAAGGGGCGAAGTCGCATTGATTGGAGTGGGCGAGGCCCGGTCATAATCATCATTAACAGGAAACTAGAGAATCATTGAAGGGTCTCAGTCAATTCACTTAAGCCCAGCAGGAGGTGGATCTTACCTCTCCTTTTGGGCAAGCATCCATCCCTCTCTCCCTTTTTCTTCCGTCACATGCCCGTTCCGTTTTCTGCTCTCTCCACTTAATTAACCCATTGATCACAATGCTAATAAATTAGTCCTTCAGAGAGCTCTCATAGGGCACTCTTCCCCCTCTCACACCTCTTACCCAGAAACAACCCCCAACCCACAAGACAATGGAAATGATTCTCTGCCTTGCAGTTGGAATATTCAGGTGTAATGCTGATGAGCAAGTATCTGAGAGTTTCATCAGATCTGATATTGTTTGTTTTTTTCTTTGATTTTTTTTTTTTGGCCGAGAGCTGTTGGATCTAGAGTCCCACTCTTGTAACCGCTAGCCCTTAACAAAATTCATTAGGCTCGGCCTTTTCGCAGCGGGCCCTCTCGTGTCTGTAAGTGTTTTCATTTTGCCGTCTCTTGGCTTGACCTGTTCTCCAGAGTTGAATGCCCGGCGCCCGCTCGGAGATTTGCCCAATTAGAAGGATCCCTGAGATCATTACGGAAGGAGGCCCCTCTAACTTCCTGTTGTCTGCTACTTTTTTTCTTTCTTCATCTGGGCTGCATTGTCTTCCCATTCCATTCACACTGAATGTACTCTCCCATTCAGTTGCACTCTGCCTTTATTCTTTACTGTATGTTTATTTTGTAGCTCTTCCTCCTTTTGTCTTCATCAATGATAGCTACAGTCACCATGACCTGTAAGGCAGGACTCTAAATATAATAGGAAGAGATTTAACCATGCCACAGTTTATTCCGGATGTGGAAAACAAACATTTTTTTGTACTGTAAGCTTTATAAATTAGGGGCTATCTCGTTAAATTTATGTAAATTTGCCTATATTTCCAGACCAGAAAACATTGAAGTCAGCCAGATCTCAAATAAGTGTTTCATTTACCACACATGAATTAGCGAATTATGCTAACAGCCATAAAAACGGTGCCATTTTCACCCTGTTTTTAACATTAAAATATCGTGTAAATCGGGCTGATAATGACACGGAAAAAATAACACAAGTGCGAACATCTCCAGAATATAGATGGCCAGGAAGTTTGGTGTTTGTAAGTGCTGCTGAAGTGAAGATTTTTGGCCAAGAGTAAGAGGACAAAAACCTCATTTTCAGAGAGACTTATAGTGTAAATCTCCGTATAGCTCTAAAACAAATCAAATGCAAGAAAAACACAGCAGGAATGGCCATAAAAACAGATTTTAGGCTTACTTAACCTGGCTGCTGTCCAGTGGAAGTGAAATAAGAGGATCTATGATACATTAGAACAAATCACACCAACGGAAGTTGACACCGCCCCTTTTTCTTTTACAGTTTGTTGATAATGCAAGAATTAATTGGCCATATTTGGATGTGATAGGGTTCGTTTTAGGGTTATAATATGACATGGTGCAAATGGATTTAGCAGGAAGAAGAAACCTCCAGGCACATAGAGAAATAACCACCCACATGTGTGGTTAAGATGTTTTCCTTTTTACTCATCTGTAAACAGATGGGTTATAGAAGCAAATATCTCAGAATTGACCGCAATATATTGTGCTTTTACCCACCGCTTCTCGCTTTAATCCATCCTTGGTTTTTGGTGTCTCACTCACTTCACCGAGTTTTCATCCTTACCTAATGGACTGTCAAGGGCTCCCAAATAGACCTGAACCGAGAACATGTGTCATCGGGGGGGTGGGATTCAAGACGGTTGAACATTTAGATTTAGCAGCTTCCCTCTCTGAGAATTCATGCCTATCCCCTGATCTCCCGCTCAGGCCACAGCTAGGCTTCGGAATTCTAATCGAGGCCACGAGCCATTTCTACGGATGTGGAAATCGGTCAAACAGCGGAGGGGGGAAAGAAAAAAAAAAAAAGAATCTCAAGCTAGAGATTTGTGCGGAGGAAATATGAGCCTGGCGTGCTCTCCGGCTTAGATCCCTCCAGCTTACTGGTACTCCATCAGCACCTCTGGCAGGTAAGAAGTGAAGCAAACCCAGTCGGGGGTTCATCTCCTGCAGCTCCGGCGGCGCCTCCGCGGAACCTCGGAGCACATCTCGCCCATTTTTCAACACAAAGGAAATGTTACGTTGGAGCGTACACCCACCGCAAACCTACGCAGGGCGGAAGGAGCCTTTTTTTTTTGTTGTTTTGTTTTGTTCTTTGTCCACAGAATGGTCAAAACATTTGGAAGCTATAGGAGCGCCCCCGGTGGTGTTTTATAAATAAGACATTGTCTAGACACGGTCGACTCAAAGGCATGGAATTCCTTGCAGAAGAGAAGATGAGCGTGTCTCGGGGTGGCATGAATGGAATCTTTAGATGGCCCAAAGGGATAAACATTTCAGATCTTTTAGTCACACATTACTGATTTAGCGTTTGGTATTGCACCGGCCATCTGCTCAGCCATCTTTCTTTATGTCTTTTTAATGCTTTCGGTGTTCGTTTCTTTAGATATAGCTAAAACACCCACGTGTGGAGAATGTTCGAGGCACGATGTTGTCTCAGGAGGCGTTCCGGAGACACGCCGTAAGACTGTCCGAGTCTGTACACCTCACGTACATGAGACCTCGTGGCTGAGCGAGTCACGCCCGCGTGAGGTTTTCCAGCCCCGGGCGAACTCCACTTGAACTGTCACCACAGCACACGAGTGGATATGTTTCAGGGAATAATTTAATCCGCCTGGTGCCCTCTATCGCCCAACAGATGGAAAACATTTACATTTAGGTGGCCAGAGCCAGACTTCAAGGTCAGCTGGGACATATGGGGATTTGGGAAGAGCTGAGTATGATGCGAGTTAACCAGTAGGGTTTTAGAGAGAAATAGTTCCCGAGGGTTCTAGCACTAAATATAATACTCTCATGTTGTGGGGTGAGGGGAGTACAAAATATCTTTTTCTGATGTTCAAGTTTCAGAATATATTTACTGTGGAACCAACAAAGTAGTTTTTGGGCCCCCGTCATAGTTTTTGGCCCCTTTCAGCAGGATAATTCCACCACGCCGTGATTCAAAAATAGTTCAGAAGTGATTCGAGGAGCGCAACAGTGAGTTTGAAGACTTGAGCTGGCCCCCGAATTCCCCAGATCTCGATCCAATCGAGCATCTGTGGATTACAGACTCGGTGCCTCAATGGGTCGGGGGTGTGCTGGTAGCAAATGGAGGACCGATATATTATGGTGATAGTGTTAGGCCTGATCAGTGTACACTATGATTGAACAGCCTGCGTAATGGAAATAAATGTCAGAATAAGCATTTATATCATAGCTACGAAGGAGCTTGTATATAGCCTACAGCTCAGCCTTTCCATCTACTGCACCTTAAAGGTGACGTATTATGCTCCTTTTCGGCAAGTTAACATGGTTCCTTGAGGTTTGAATGAAATATTCGGAACGTGCTTTGCTTGGAAAAAACTGAAGGCAGTTTCAATGCAGCTTTAGAATGGCTGGTGTGACTGGTTTTCCCTCTAAATCCTAATTAGCTATTGTGAGCTCCTCCCACAGATGGCCTCTGCCCCGCCCAACTCTTCCCCTGAGGCGTGAGATGTGAGGATGGCTTCAGGTAGGCGGATCCTTGCGCAGGTAGCTGTGGTGCATAGGAGATACCCAGTGTGAGGGCAGGCTTACGCATCCCAACCGTCATGTAGCAGTCAGGCAGAAGTGCATGAGTTAGTTATCAAAACTGATACTTACGGGTTTGGAGGCACTCCAGATACGCAGATATATGGACTAAAGCACTGAAAAACCGCGGTTTGCATAATACGTCCCCTTTAATCCCCACCATTATCCTCAAAACGGAAGCAGTCAAGTGGTCGCACCAGCCTCGCCACCGCTGTCCGCCCACGGTGTCACGGTAAATCGTAAACAACTTCCAGACCATCGCTTTATCTCAAACTGATGCGCGGCGGGTACAGACCTTGGCTGAGAGACGGGAATCATCATTCACCGGGCTGTCTGCGTCTGATGGAGAAGGTGCTCCGGCTATTATCTGGTCTTTGCATCCTATTATGAATGACGAGTCGGGCACAGTCCAAACACAAACAGGCTCTCCGTACCGAGGAATACAGCAAGGAAATGTTCCGGGAAGGAACGCGAAAGGGTTCAGAATTGATCTTAAAATGTAAACAAGCCGCATTTGCATTTTGGGCGGTGGGGTGTGTGTGTGTGTGTGTGTGTGTGGGGGGGTTTATTGTGTATTCCATGCCTCGCGCTCCTCGTACAGCCTCAACAGTTCCACTCGGCTGCCTCTTGGGAGCGAGTATAGCGAGTCGCGTTTCAGCGCACACGCAACGTACACACCAAATTGCATCAGTCGAGATCTTTTAAAGAATTTATGAAGAAATAAGTCCCGCCCGAACGCTTTCAGACCCAGACGGCGCATGGCCTGCATGCAGCAAAACCCGCTCGCGCTCTTGTGACGCGGCGGCTATTATGTGGTCATAATTGCTACGGTGGCGCGTCTGTCGCTGGCGTTGCGGCGTTGCGTATCTGCCCACAGTTGGATATGGACGCACTGTCCATGACCTCGGGCTCCGTGTCGTTCGGCGGGAGTGCTGAGCCAGGCGGAATCGGTAAAAGGCGACCCCTTCCTGCCGCCAGAGATAGGGGTTCCGCCATGATGGTGAGAAAAACAATCTATGTTGTTATAGGTAAAACATGCAAATATGATGCTCAAACCATCAAAGAAGCACATAAAGGCCGGTTAAAAACGCAGTGATTTAATGATGCATACAAATGCTTTATTAAAAACACTTCATGCATCATGGGAAACGGTGATGAAACCTCAGCAGTTTACATTTCGGGTTTTTTTTGTTTTTTCCAATAAATGAAAAAGCATATTTTACCTTTCACAAAAGCTTTTTAACGTGAACAAACTCTTCGCCGGCTGTTGTAAACACACCCATTTATCACTTATTGTCTGCTAAGTTAAGATATTAAAGGGGACATATTATGCAAGACTCACTTTTTTTCAGGGCTCGAGTCCATTTCCCCGCGTATCTGGAGTGCCTCCCCACTCCGTCATTGTCCCTGTTGATGACTAATACAGCGTTCAGGGAATTGTCGTAGTCTGTAAACGTGCCTCAAAATGATCCGTTTTGCACTTCTGCCCGACCGTGATGCAACAGTTTTTCCTGATTTGAGCAACTCTGCGTGCCGGGTACCTCCTTCCGTCCAACCCCAGCTACCTGAGCAGGGATCCGCCTGGTAGGAGAGACGGGCGGGGCAAAGACTGTCCTCTGGGCGGAGCTCGTTAGGATTTAGAGGGAAAGCTGCTCTGTGCAAAAGCTGCGAAACCGGTGTGTTTAGCGTCCAACTGCGCTCACTCCTTATTAACATTACATGCAGCGCTTTGCAAACATTTCATTTACACATCAAGGGACCATGTCAACTTGGGGAAGAGGGGCAGAATGTGTCCCCTTTAAATTGTTTAACTCGAACGTACATTAGGGCTGCGGCCCGGGAGATAAAGGACCCTGGGGTGCTTGCTGCGATACGGCGCCACATCCACTCCAAAGGCAGCTAATTGGTGCGGGTCCTTTGCCGCCGCGCGCAGACGCGTTTATTTTTACAGCGCCTCCTCGTACTACAGCTAAACGCCGCGCGTGCTCTGCGCTTTTGCGCCACAACTGTCACATCAGTGGCTGCCTTGTTGATCTTCCTCATAAGGCGCGCTGACAAGTTCACAGCTATTATGCCTCAGTACCTGCGTCGTCAAGATGAATGTTAGTTTCTCCCTAGAAAGGTCGCCCTAAGTAGCCCGCGCTATCAAAACGCATAAGTCAGGGCTTCAGTCTGACATGAAGCAAGGCGCGATAATCTGACTACAAAGGACGGTTCCGGTTATCTGCGTCCCTCGCTTTAGTCATCCGTCTGTTCTTTTTTGCTTCTTCACGTGGAAGTTATTCATCAAAACAACAAAGAAACCATCCAGACTGCAGCCGCTACCTTTAATAAAGGTAAAACGCGGAGTTATCATCCAATATTTTGGGAATTTATTGCATCGCCGTACAACTAAATTTATGCTTCTCGCAGTACACCCAGGAGTTCTTTATCCCAGCCAGCAATATGTTTACCTCGCATTGTCTCCGCTGACAGATGTGAGAAGGCTCCCTGAAGATTTATCCCAGCGGTGTAATATTGTTTGGGGATTTATAGACAACACAAAGTCCAGTGTAATAGCACAAAGCATGCACAACTTCTACATAAATACAAAGGAAACTTCACCTGATTTTATTTTAGTATCCCCATAACCTACGTCACTATGAGGCTTAACCCATCCTGACTGCCCGCTTGAACATTGAATATTCTGGGCTTTGACGTAATCATGGGAAATTTTAACACTTTGTTTGTCTGAACTTAACCCCAGCGGTGGCTCAAGTAGAAATAATCCCGTCGTGATCTGCGTTTTTCCGCTATTTGTCTGAGTTATTAAAAAAGAAATTCTCGTCGGCAAAAACGACTCAACGCGAGTATTTTAATCCGCGCGCGGTCACACTTCCTCCGTCCTCGCCGCCTTTATTTGTCTCTCCTCCTGTTACGACCGTGTGAGGATCCAGACCGGGCAGGTGTTATCACCAGATTATGATTTTTTTTTTTTTTTTTTTTTTTTTTTTTGTTAAAGCTGTTTCCGGGCACAGGTGGACACGGACACTCAACGCAACACATCATTGCTCCCCTGATGATCCCGCCATTCAGGGCTCCAGATGTCTAAGCCGTGGTGAGGATAGGCCTGTCTCTGTGCGCATGGTAACATGTATTTGAAAACTCCATTACTGCACCAAAATCAAGAAAAAAAAAAAAAAAAAAAAAAAGGACACAGAATTTGATTGTATCTGGACAGAAGCTGGGAAAAATGTATTTATCTTGCACTTAAAGCCTGCAGTGACAGTGGTTTAATAGCCCGCCTCTGCTTATCAGCCTTATGTTATATATCAACATTTTGGTCCAATCGTGCTACGCAACGTAGAACACGCTTCTGAAAAGCAGTGTAAGGGAGATAAACACCCTATAGGCTACATGTTTATCTGCTGGGAAATATAGCCCAGGAACATCCTATGTGATGGGAGGGACCAGCTGATAAGAGGCAGCATGAGCTAGGCGAGGTATTTACGATGAGCGTAGGTGCATTTTGACTTGTCAATTACAGGTACTGTTGAGTGTACAGGCTTATTTCAATGACACCGCCGGGTTTTAGAGGTTGATCTAAAGGATTATCCTAATGCTGAGAACTGGATATCAGCTCACCTCAGGGAAGAGGGAAGAAGAAAAGGGAGGGTCACGTGGATGGAGAGGGACGGCTGAATGGATGAAACAAACGTTGAGGCGATGGAAAAAAGGGATGAGAGGGACATAAGAGGGAAGGGGGATGCGAAAAAAGGAATGAAAGAGCAGGGATGAAGAGAGAGCTTCGGCTTTGTATGGACGGATGTGGAAAGGGGGCAAGAAGTAGGAGAGGATGCCAAGATGTTGCAAGGGGTGGGGGGTAGGGGGGAGTGCTGGAAGAGCTCATAAAAGCCGACGATGAAGATTTGATGGCTCGAGCTGCAAAGGAGATAGAAAGTGCATTAGGCAACAAAACCATGAATGATGCATCAAAGGCAAGGCTGAGTTATCGGGGCCGGGTGTGAGGAGTGGTGGAGAGGGTGGTAGAGGGGGGAGCGGGTCACTTGAAAAGGGGATTTTTGAGAAAAAAAAAAGGTGGGGGTGGGGGGGGGGTGCATCAGCAACAAAAGAGAAATGGAAGATCGGCGCAGATGTCAGGGACGAGGATGCGATCGAGGGGAAGCGCGCAAGATTAGAGGCAGAGGAGTTATTCCTGGAGCGGTGTGGCAGGGAAAGGAACAAATGAACAAGAAAGGGAGGGATGAAGAACGTGGGCTGGAGGGAGGAGGCGAAGAAATCAGAGGATAAGGCTGGAGAGCGGAAAAAATGAAGGGGCTGATGAAAACGGAGGACAGGTCATTATTCCGCCAACCCTACCCCCCACCCCCACCCCGCCCCGGCGGATTGATCTGGCCTCATACTGTATTGGACACACACACACAAGCGCCCACACGCGCATGGACACGCACGCTCAGGGCTGGTAGATGTTGAACCTGCATTGATTCGATTGGGGTCCTGTCTGTTCCCGAGTCGGCTCCTTGTTTACGAGGTCTTTGCGCGGCCCGGGCTGGTTTACAGCCTGATAGCGGCGTCGCCCTTGAGTGTGTCCACGCACAACACAACCTTCTGTCGGCCCACCTGCGCCTCTAAATTTAGAGCTATTATTTTCTAAAAGCCACGAACATAAGACAACTGTAAATTAATGGTTCTAGCAAATCACGGATACAATTTACGGGGGTCAACATCACAAGGGTGAGCTCAGAAGTTCTCTAAAACACTAGCTCTATCATAGAAACTTCTTCTCCTGTGTGCACCTTAGTTTTATGTCTCCGGGCATTGTGGGTCATAACGAAGCCCCCGTGGTCCCAAAAGTGTGGAGAGCAACATGAGAGCACCTACGCCACTCCCTTGTTCCGCGACCTTGCTTCCCAGCCTCTTTCCACCTCTCCCTGACTACCCGGAAAAGCGTCGGAGCCTCATTTGTTGGTGAATGATCTCGCGCAACCGAGCATGGCAGGTGGCCGAAGATTTGTCATTTCATGGCCCAAGAAGCAGCGAAGGAAGGAAGAGACGGTTTAGTCAATAGAGACCCGTTGATGCTAGGAAACCACTGGCCAACAGGGTCAGGCAATTAGGCACATTAAAGATCAATTAAGTCGTCCAGAGGACCACATAATTAGAAGTAGCTGGGGTCTGCTGCTTATGTCCTTGGCGGGGCAGGGATATCAGGTCAGCATACCTCTCTTAATACAGAGTTTCTTTATGCATGAAAACAAAACTGCACATTTGGCTGACTGGAGACTCTAAATAGCCCCTGGGCCTGAGTAGGTGGGAGAGTAGTGTGCATCCCTGCCTTCCTGTTGAGAACATTCCCTCTCATTGACTGTGAAGAGGAGTAATTAAGAGAAGACAAAGGGTGGATAAGAGTTTGGAGATGGATAACCTTACATATTGAGCTTATGGAACAGCAATTTCTATGTCAAAACAGCAGAACTTCACCCTTTTTTTTTTTTAGTTTATTTATCCTTTGCAAGAACCACTGGCTCTCAACAGGAGTGGATGCTATCTTTAGCTTTAGGATGAGAGAGACATATTTTATTTGTAGTTTTTCAATATCTGCACATTGAGCGCCGTCTCACTTTGATTGGAGCATCAAAGCAACAATCTAGTGCAATTGTGACACCTTTGATCTTGAAGTGATCTCCTTTTTCCCGTTAACGTATGCGTCAGTCCTCTAATGGATGGCCACACACGCACAAAAAAAAGAGAAATGGCTATATTATGGTCCATTTCATCAGGTAGACCCGCTTCATTACGTTTTTATTGTCACTGGTATTAATTGTACTGTGTCTTTACGACTGGTGACCGCGCACTGTCAAAGCAATTAGTCCGTGTGAGTTTTTTATGAGTTTGGGAAGAGCCAGAGCCGCTGGGTCAAAGCCAGCGCGGCGCCTTGGAGACCGGAATCTTGCCACTCCAGGAATAAACTCGCAATCGATTAGAGAGCTCAGAGATGGGGAACTGGAGGAGTTGTGCAAAGACAGACACACACATTTGGAGGAAGGACGTGCGAGAAAATATCGTGTGGGCTGCATGTTCTTGGCTTTGCCTTGGGTACCTCCATGTGCACGGGCTGGTTCCAAACATTTTGTAGTCACGCTGCGGTGCAGAGATACCCGAGAAGAAATGCGCTGTGCCAGCCTTTGTTTAGCAAGGCAAAGCCCAAAATAAGGGGCCTAGAAAAGGTTTCAACACCACACATACTGTATATCAACCAGATATATGATAATTCATAACGCTATTTTAGGAATAGAACACATGTGATAAACTCACCAAAGTAGTATTTATTTCAAACCAGTACAGTTTATCTCGACTAAGCCTTTTAATTGGAGCGCTGTCTTTATCCCGGTATATATCCAGGGGTGTAATTACTATGATAGGCGGCAATTTTTCTCTCTTTTGGCTCATCAGTATTTTGGATAATGTGATCTTTTGTAAAAGTGATTCATTTTTTCAAATCACATTACCTGGGTGTGTAAGCTCCGACCTACGTAGAAATCGAAGGGCACACAAGACTACGTCACAGCGAGCTACCAAGTTAGCAACTAAGGCGGTATGGGAAGCGTGTCTCTTTATCTATCCACCCCCCTTGGAGTCTAACTGGTCTGTATATGTGCATTTGTAGAGGGGCTTCTAATCGTATTATCTATGTTAGCTTTGATTTCTGTACATGTTTACGTACACTTCCAAAGTCCGGTTTAATCGGATTATTGGATTTTTTTGTTTCCATGAAACCCCGCTGACTAACTGGCCGAGGCATCAGCTCAGACCCTCCTGGCTCCACCTGCTGCTCTCCTTTGCCCAGAAAAGATGCTTGTATTCTGTCCAAGAGGCCATTTGTCCATCTGTGTTTGGCCTATTTGAGGCCACCAACGGTTACCAGCTCGCATCTAGGTGAAAATGCCAGACCCCTTTTTTCACTACAAATGCCCATTCGAAAAAAAAAAAACTAACGTTCTCAATTTACAAGTGGCTGCGGCAAGTGTGAGCAGATCTCGGAGTCAAGATGGCCCCAGCTGATTAGGAGCTGTAGCAAACGTTTACCTCCTTGTGTCAAAATGATAATGATGGCTCTAGTAGCCCATCGGCCGCGGCGGACCACTTGTGAGGGCCGGTGGAGTGAAGCCCGAGTGGTTGGTGGGCATAGGTTCGGCTCTCCAGGTTGAAAGCCGTTGGGGGGGGGGGGGTCTTGCCGAGACCAACATTGGATATGTCGTTTCAGGTTTTCCGGCATAATCGTGGGAATACCGAGAGCGCGTGCTGGAAATTAGAAACTGCTTCCTGCACTTCTCGGTGGAATTGAGGTGTGGATTGAATAAATAGATTCTTTTTTACTTTGATTTGAGTTGAAAGAAGCTTTTATACAGCTTTGGCTGGGTGGGGTAGATCTGAGAAACACAAACATGGATCTATTTTGGGTGTAGACAATCAGTCAGGCCTGTAGTGTTTGAACAAATTTCATATTTTGGACTGTTGACTTTAAAGTGAAGCTGCTTGTTTAGTCTGTGTTCATACACATAAGTGTTATTTATCAGCCATTTGGTTGGGATGATAGTCATTTTTAGCTAATCTGTCATTGACAATCCGCCCTTCTTTCTGAAAATGATCTTAATCCACATGTAAAAGCAGCAACATCTGTCTGACTAGAGAGCTCAGGCCGAGTCTTTCCTGTATCTGCTGGCGCTTCTCCTTTCTGAAAGCTTTCTCATCCCTGGCTTCTATTTCTCCTGACTCAGCATCCCCCGGCCACATATTACTACCAGCGCCCCCCCACCCCCACCCCCCTCACCCCCCATGTCAGTGAGCAGTGTGGGAGTGAGATAAGCAGATATTAGCCAGCCTCACCATCAGCAGAAAGGGCCCCTGCGGGGGCAGGAGTTGGTGGGCGTCATGCTGCTTGAGTTCGGGCATTGCCGTAGAGATACTCGTGACGACAGTTGGAACCTTCTGCTGCCAAAAAAAAAAAAAGTTTGCGACAGTAATCTCATTTAGACAAAAAAAAAAACAATAAGCCTAATCGCACAAAAGCAGTAATCAGACAAGTGAGAAAACAGTATGATTTTTAAATAATTGATTTATGCTGTTGTCAGATGGTGGGCCAAAACTCCCAAATTTACCAAAACGATAGAGACAAGGTCTGGGGTCGAGGACAAGAATGTGTCATTGGATTTCATTTAATAGTGCGCCTCGCAACCGTGCACAGTCTCAGCATGATTTCAATCTGAAATTGTTGGCATCTCCACTTGATCCCCTCGCCGCCAGGCATCCCAGCCAATCACCGACGAGGCTGACGCAGGGGGCGGGGTTTAGCGCAAATGCAGATATGGGGGATTAACGTATCAACACGGTACACTTCAGAAATGGCCGAGGAAGCATCCAACCAACCGAGGAAGCATCCGCAACCAAAGGAAAGACCCGTGTTTGTAAGAGTTACGGGAATATAGGAGGGACGTCAACAGAAGTTATGTTGCGCTGGATCGCATTGTGCACCTTTGAGTTCAAAACAAGAGAATTTGGACGTTTTAAAATTGCTCAAGTCAATGAACTGTATTAATCGCTTCTATCTTAGTCAGAAATGAATACCATTTTCCAGTATAAGTCTAAATTCCTCTGCCAATAAGCCGGCTCACATGACCATTAAAATCCGATAATTGGGACCGCACTTCAGAAACGCGACAAAGTCCAATTATCGGACTGCTTTCAGAGTTGGAGGGGAAGAGAAAAGCTCATTGCTTCCAGCAGTAATTGTTGTCTTTTGTCTTCTGCTCACTTCGCTTTTCCCTCTCTTTTATTTTTACACGTAAAGGAATGCGCACAGATGTTGGAATATTACGGGGGGGAGAAAAAAAAATCCAGGTTTGTTAATCAGATATCTCATAATCTGATAACAGCCGTTATCTGATAAAAGCATATCACATTATGTTGTTTACATGATCATTTGAATAATCTGATAACTCCAGAAATCGGATAATGATCGGATTTTTAACGGTCGCATAAACCGGCTCAGCGATGAGTCAGGATTTTGAATGCTGATCTCTTTAAGGACACTCTGCTGTAGCATCAATCAAAATTCTTGATTGCCGGCTTGTTTCCGCCGGTTGCTCCTTGATCAGGGCTTATTCTCAAATTGCACTCGTTGAGGCAACGGATATATGGGTACGGGATATTGAATAATGGGCTGTTTTATTGTGGGAATTGCAAATGGCTTATTAAAAAATGGGATCCTAGTAAGAAATAGAACAACTCCCCGATACTGTGCTCGTGTTAATGTGGTCGTTACTCTGCCCGAAGTCGGCACCGGTGGATGAAACGGTCCGCTGGCGAGGAGCCACTCGGAGCTTTTTCCCGTCGTCTGGCTGACCTCAGCCTCCTCCCCTCATCCACCCTTTTGTGTTAGCCGAGAAAAAAAAAAAGGGGGGTATACAGAGCACGGAAGCGACTACATTTGGCTGAGAGACGGTGGTAAACGCGGTCGTAGCGGTCACTCTGGTGGTAACCAGGCGCCTGAAGGCCGCTGTTGCACGGCAGACGGTTCATTTAAATCACTCCTGCGCCCGCATACATCTCAGCTCTCCACTTTTAATAGACCACTGCCTCTTTATGGCTCTCTGCCTCCTAAACCCATCAATCCTCTGCTCACCCCCCCCCCCATCGCCGCTGCCCAAGTCCGTGTCTACACTGATTGCAGCCAAAACGCAAAATTCGGTTTCATCGGGCATCCATTTTGCTCCCTTGTATCTCCCCCAACCAACTGCAATCATTTTGCTTTACCCCCAAATATTTCACTCTCTGATCCCCCCACATTGCTTTACTCTCATCTCAGCCCCCCCCGCCACCCTCCACCACCCTCCACCACCCTCCTCCCAAGAAGGCTGAAGCCCAATGCAGCAGCATGTGCAGAGGGGGATTAGATAAAAGAGGAGAGAAATAAGTGAAGGGTGCCTCAAAGAAGAGAGCGCAAGGACGGCAAACAGAAGGAGACGAATCGACTTGAGAAACTGTAAATGAGTTTCGGGGGGGGGCGGGGAGATGGATGGATTGGACAGGAATGGATGCTGTGTGGAGTGTGGAGAAGTAACGATTTTGGCTCGTGCCACTTCGCAACTAGTCAATTCCTAATTTTACTTTTTTTTATCTCATTAGTTTCCAAAAAAAAAAAAAAAAAATCAGCAGAAGCTACTTCTGATTTAAAATCTGCGTTCTTCTGGGCCCATGATGGGGCCCTGCTGGACGGAGCCAAAAGTAGTTTCCAGGTGTATAACAAAGGTGCGAGTGATATGTCACTGCTGAGGAGCAGCATCAGTGGGCTCAGGTGGCTCAGCAGGCGGGGTGGGGGGGGGTCCTAGGTTAGGTAGCATCGGGGGCTGACCGGTAAATGGACACACCTGGATCCCCCCTCACTTTCTCAACTCATCATCGCAGTAATCACCTCCCAAACTCATAAGAAAGCTTCAAAATGTTCCCCGACCATATTACCACTCAAGGTCACAATAAATGTTTGCAATAAATGTTTGCAGAAGACTTTTTTTTTTTTTTTTTGGAGCAAGAAATTCTAGTGCTCATGTTGCGGATTTGGGTGCAAAGCTTCCCTGCAGCCTCCTCTGTTGTTGCATTATGGAATTAAAAATCACAAAGGAGACCCTTGCAGGGGCAAGAGAATATCTTAAACATTAATCGTTGTACAACTACAGTAACTCCCTTTGTTGAGGGCTGATGCAACCGAGTGGTAAACATGACCCTTTTCAACTGCTTTGCTCCGTTGTTGCCATCAAAATATAACTGATGAAACCACTTGATGTAATCCTCAGCCTTCAAAAGTCCAGGCTAAATGTTTTCAAATCAACCCGGTGATGTACTATGGCGGTCGAAGCCATCTTGAGTTTAGCTTCTCATGATCGCGCTCTGGATTCTTCCACTTTTCTCAATTTGCTTCGGCATGTGCCCCTGTGTTTCGCTCAGCTATTTTGCCTTGGACTCACTGTTTTGAGTCACCGACTTTAAGTCCCGCTGAATTTTTCCCGCGGCAAAAATACGCTGAAAAGAGCCTGGACCTCGCTTACTGTCCACTTCTTATATCTCCTCTTGGATGTGAAGCAGAAATCAAATAGAGGCTGCAAGTGTGTTCCACAAATCAGTGTAGTGGCAGCAGAAACCCTGCCCCTCAAGGACTCGGGGGAATCTGAAAATGACTACCCCCTTGTGATCTTTTCAGGGAAGGTTTGTGTGTTTTGCGTTTGTGGTTGGGGGCTTTTTTTCCAGGGTGCTTTTGGTGAAAACGCTGAGGCTTTTTTTTTTTTAAATATCCCAAGTCAATGATAAAAGTTCCTGTGGTGTGAGATGGGGTACAAGCAGAGAAAGCTAACTACCTCAATCATTAACATCTTTAAAGAGGAAATGGACCCCTTGGTTTATTAAAAAAAAAATCCCTTGATTATGGGGGGTAACCACCACCACCACCACAACACACAGATGCATTGAAAACAAGCAAAAGCAAACTAAATAAGTAAATGCACATCATCACTTATTGCTACACCACACCGGCTGAGATCTCTGAGTAGCGGTGCAGCTCCTAGCTTTAGAGGAGTGGGATGGGCCATGATGAATTTGCTTCCAAAGCATCGCCTTTCATCTCAGCCACTAGCAACCCGAGAGGGCAGTCACTCTGACATTAAAAAAAAAAAAAAAATGAAATAATTATATAGTTAGCTATTCCTTAATGTCCAGGCTAGCCTAACTAATTACGTAATACCACTGGTTGCAGTATTCGCCAAACTCTCTGACATTTCACACCTCGGGGCAACAACTAACCGTCTACATTTGCAGACATGATTCAGAGATGTCTCCAAGGCTCCTCTGCCGCCGCCCTCCGCCTTCTGACGAGTCGACGCGCGTCCGATCTAAATGCGGTCCTATGGGCCGGGGCGCGTACAGCCGCAAACACATTGTATTTGCTCGCACGGGCTCACCTCTCCGAGTGACTCAGATCGTCTTTCGGAGTGCCAACTCTTCACCGTGGCAACTGGGCTCTGACATCATGAATGGAGCCAATATCCTCCATTAAAGGAGAGCAGCTGTGAATAAGTGGCCCGGACATGTCGGTGTATGGGGAATATTATATACGGTAGTTTAAAGTTCCGTATTACAAATCCTGTCAGTCAAGTCCCTGTCACTTTTCTATTTTCGACACACACACGTAGGCGCACGTGCTCGCACACACTCCTGGAGGTGAACTGAGAGTCCTCAGTAATACCTGTGTGCACAGGGGCGTTTCGGAGGTGAGAAGAGCCCTCCTCAGAATAATAAAGCGATGGACGGAGCAGAGGTGAAGAGGAGAGGGAGCAGAGAGTGGAAGGCGGCAGATAGACCTAAAAATAGCACGCGGTAACCATCCTCCTGAAAGACGGGCTTGCGCACTGACACGCGAGTAAAAGATTTGGAGTCTGAGGGTGGAAGGAAGCCGAATGTTCATGATATAAGGATTATGTGCCGAGTGAATTGAAATGTAAAGGTTTCGAGGTTTATAACCTTTATTTCCCCCCACATAGCTGGCCTTGTAACTGTTAATTTAACGAGATGGCTGTTAACATTACGGAGTTAGAGCCTTAATGATACACCAAAAGTAATAATGACCAAAAGGAGCACTCTGAAAATGGTTCCCTGTGGTGAAGTTGTCTGGTTCTCTGGTTGGCAGTCGGGGCCAGAGGTCAGAACAGAAGCAGCCCGGAGCGTGCAGGGATACAGTATATCGCTCAGGGATGAGCTTGATGTCGATCGGGGTCCTCAGAAGTTCAGAAGTATCCTCCTGGCTAAATTAGTGAGAGCAGAAGTTTAAAACGTGCCCTCAAAAGCATCTTCGGCCCTTCGAATCAGACTCTCCATGTTTTAAAGAAATCAGTTGGTCATAAAAGTTCAGATGACCAGAAGCTAATAATCTTCCATATCTGCTCTTTGGTAGAGCGCACTACACACTCTTGATTGAATTGTTCTGTGAACACTTCCTGTATAATGTTTAAAAGCCTCTCGAGTTGATATACTCTTTGTCACTGTTTATACAACTGGATTTGTTTTTCTGAGGAGATTTTTTGATGTGTTCTCTACCGGCGGGAGGCCGATACATCCACTGACACAGGGGTGGGTTTATTTTAGGCCTCGCTGTTGAAGCCAGAGGCTGCGTCACCTGATTTGTTTTCGGTGGGAAGCAAAAGTATACAGAAATGGGACCATACCTGCTGAGCTTGCACTGAAGATTTACGGCCTTTCCCGAAGCTCTTCAGCAGACACGCCTCGTCCTCTTATTGCGTGAAGATAGCGCCAAATAAATCAGAATCCGCTTCTGGTGTCTGATTCACCCAGTTTACGTGATCAAGATCTTAAAAATGAACAACAAATTCATATGAACACCTGGACTGAGCCGATTCAGGGACTATAGTAGTTTGGTCTAAATTTGAGGGCCTTTGTCTATTACCGCAGCCATCCACAGGGGGGAGTTTGGAATGTTTTTGTCACATTGCATCTGTTACATTTCGGTCTTTTTTCCTTTAAGAAGGACCGTTTGGATATTTAGTGTCACCTACAAAATAAGAAGTTGCTAGTGACGCTTGCGGCTGATAGTCGTCGAGTTTCTGAATGACGCTAAAAAAAAGAGTGTAGGCGGCAAGTGTGTCGTCAGCGTTTATGGTAAACACGCCTCAGGTTCCAACGGGTGGGGGGCGGAATAATCGCACCCAGGGGGCGTGTGCTGCCAAATCAAAGCGGGATTTGACATATTAGGTGAAAGGTTTGTTTTCCCTGGCTCGCATCAAGACAGGGTTGGTGAGTTGGGGAGTGGTGGTGGTGGGGGGGGTCCTGGAAAGCACGTAGTTTCGCCAGGAGGGAAGCAGCCGTCCCCACTGCTCCCTACCTTTTCAAGTCCGTGCCCCAGCAGGGGCGACCATCTGCGGGGAGGAACGGTCACCTGTGCAAAAACAATATTCTTGGTCAGACTTATCATAATTCGCTGCCATTGCTGTCATTAAGGGCGCTATTATCTCGCACCCGATTCGCCGAGAGGAGGGAGTAAATCACTGGCGCATC
Source organism: Lagocephalus sceleratus (assembly GCA_911728415.1). Taxonomy (NCBI): domain Eukaryota; kingdom Metazoa; phylum Chordata; class Actinopteri; order Tetraodontiformes; family Tetraodontidae; genus Lagocephalus; species Lagocephalus sceleratus. The sequence continues at coordinate 5,406,604 of CAJVRN010000234.1, read as the reverse complement.
CGGGTAGATGGAAGTGGGTTTTTTTTTAGATATTCTCCTGCCTATTTTTATATATTATATATACACTGTATACATGTGGAAGCCCTAGCTGTGGGGCATAATGCAAGATACGGGACTGTGTATGTGCGCTAAGTGCTATCCCGCTATTTGCGCACGGCATATGCACATGCACTCAGGATGGCTTTGTGGTATTTTGCGGTGCTGTCATCTTTTATTCATCCGCACGTGTTTATTTTCAGTTCGCGATGCAGATGCGCGTATAGATTCTTTCCTGACAGGGTTCGGGAAAAACGCTATATCGTCTTGTCGCCATAGCTGCTTAACATATTCGTCATTGCTTTTTTTATATATTTATTTATTTATTTATTTTTGTCGAGCCTTGGCACCGCTCCAGGTTCTACAACAGTCACCCCGCTCCCCAAGTACATATTATTTACTGGGTGTAAGCGCACAATGAGCATTTCATGTCAACGAAAAGGCAAATGGACTCAAAGGGACAGCGAATGGCGTTATCGACGGGGAGCTCAGACCCTGGGGGTGGGTGTGGGGGGGGTGGTGGTGCTTCGAACGAAAGACGTGGAGCGAAATTGGGGTGACGAGGTTCAGCGGAAGGCGCCGCAACCCCCGTGGTGGCCTTCATGACTCAGCCGCGGAGGCCTGAATAATTCGAGCCATCATGCTCTGGGTCCCTGCCATCATTAGATTGGTTCACATATTCAATATTCAATGAGACATTTTGGGCAGACGCATACGGGAAGGGGCTAAAGGGCAGCTTAGCCGGGATACGTGCCACGTCCCGATAAAGGCGTGTAAACAGACGTGCGTGTGTGTCGGAGGGCTGATTCTTGTATTAAGTGTATAAGTGTGTGTTTATATACTCTTGCAGACAAAGATTTGCTTACATAGCCACTGACCCCGGTGGTCGAGGTCATTAGATGAGCCATAAACTTTGGCTCCTCTTCCACCAACCTTTCTAGAAACTTTCATGACAGGGGATTTTACCTAATTAGCTTAATTTTTTCCCACATTTTCGCCAGTTCGTTTCACTGTTTGTCCTACAGTTAGGTCCATCACCAAGCTTGAAACTGTGTTCCACCAATTAGCCCCGTGCTGAAACGCAAAGTGGGATACCCAGCTGTCCCAAGTCCACACAAGTCACGGCTGATGCGTACTTGATAAAATGGGTGGAACAAATACAAGTAAACTTCGAGCCTGTTTGGCAAGGACCATTAATGACACGCATTTAGAAAAACAGCCAAAGTTTTTATTTGGGTAATTTCAGTGGAAATGGGCTGTGATGTTTGTTTTTGGGTTTTTTTCTACACTGCCTTCGCAGTGGGATAGGCTCCAGTCCCTCTGCAACCCTCTGGAACAAGCGGAAGAAGAGGACGGTGTTTTTTGCTTTTTTCGAAATCTCGGATAAACGGGGAGTTTCTGAGGTGGAAGAATTATTTGAGAGTGCCCAACAGCCTCAACGTGGGCTTAGGATGCAACCACGTATCGGTACTGACAAAGGTAGAAGAGAGTCGAGAGGAAGTCGGCATCATTGCGCAACATGTTTTTTTGCTTATTAAACCACACTCTGCGCCTACCAAGGCCCCTCTGTGTAGGTGTGCGTACTAGTTCTTGATAAAAAAAATAACACCTACACTTACATGTGCGGGCACGTAGAGAGCACCAGCTTGGTTGCACCTTTAGTTAGCATGAGCGAAAAGTGGATAGCGACCTTACACAACTGAAAATCAGAGCGAAAACATCCAACCACATAATCCCACACAAAAGTGCCAACGAGGCTAATTAAAAACGTTTATTGTATTGGACTGTACGCATCAGCGGTAACCTAGTCGTGACCTTGTGCGACGACATAGTAGTTAGTTTTGGTAGTTTAGAGGCCATTTTTAATGAAGCGCTTCCAGTTTTTAATCGCACTGAATCCAAACCCTCTTTAAAGGCAGAAGTTCCAAATCGGGAACAATTAGGGTTTCTTTTACAAACTCATTAAAACATCTCTCGGTACCGTTGAAAGTGTGGTTAATTGAAATGAAAATGTGATTCACGCAGGGCTAAGTTGTGGAAGAAGGTTTTTACAATTGTGGCCATAAGAAGCACTAGTGGCTGGCTAATTGTTTTTGAGGAAAGCTGGGTGCCAACATTTGTGTGTGCATTTTAGCGGATAGTCGTGGAAAATAGTATTAAGTTTAAAATAGTAACAAATAGATTAACACCTTGTAAACATCCCAAACACCTACAATGACAAAATCTGGTGAAAGGCGCCACATCTTTAGAGTCTGGGCGCTGCTCAGAAACCAGATATCTTAAAAATGTAAATCTTCCCTCCTTTCCAGGTTGATTCTTTTTGCTGGAAAATGGAGGCTCGTGGAAGGCGGCACGGTAATGAAGAGCAAAACGAATCCTGTGCTACAGTTTCCATCCGTCTCCCCCCTCTGGAATGGCGGGCTCGCCGCCCCGAACTGATGTATTGTTGCTGTACGTCGCGCGGCGGGGGCTTCATTAGTCTCAATCGCCACGCTCTTATGTTATCATTCCAGCTCGCCCGCTTTTGGGAAGCGGCGCCGAGCACTGCGAATGAATAATCAGCCACATGCTCATTACGCAAATAAAACGTTTGCATGTGCTGGGGGGGGAGAAAAAAATTGGCATTTTTGGCTCCGCATAAAGAGAGCAATGTTGATTTAGCTTCCGTTCTGGCATTCCTGCTAATGGGTAATTGACATCAACAGATAATCATGGTGGTTGAGCTGTAATTTAACTATATTATAAAACTATCCGCTCTTTAAAATGGGGGTTACTTGAAGCTAAAACTTCCGATTCAACACCCGGCTTTTATCACATTGCCAGATATCGTACATTATTTGTAGTTCAGCCGCGCGGTTGCTGATTCTCGATCTTTTCCAGAGTTAAGCAGTCCTCCAGGTCTCCCCCCTATCAGCCGTTCTTCACCGTCCCAGTCGATACTCTCAAACCAGATTGATGGCTGTTTATTGCCTGCGTCTTTACGGCTGCGGGCGAGACCGTAGTCAGCCCGCCGCCCCGCTGGGGGGGAGAGGAGAAAACAGTGCGAGATTACACGGCGGCGGCGTCCCTCTCCTGGGCCGGCCTCTGTCGCAGCTCGCCTCAATCTAATAAACACGTGTCTCTATTGATCTACCTGCACCCAGCCATGCTTTTTTTTTTTCTCATCTGCACCGCCAGGCTTCTTTGTTTTGTCGTTAAAAGAATACGGCGTTTGATATCGACGCCTTGAGGATCGAGTCGTCGATTCCGAGGAGAAACTGTCACTTTACTCCAGCAAAGTGACATTATTTTGGTTAATTGTTAAATATCTCATGCAAGGTTGTTCGTCTTAGCAATATATCTGAAATAAAGTTTAACTGGAATTCAAACAAGCACAGCCTTCAGTGCTAAAATGGCTATTGATTACCAATTTGACATAAACAGTGTCTAGTTTTAAAGGTAGAGTTTGATTTTTTTTTGTCAAATATTTCATATTTGTTAAAACTGTCTCTATGAGGTGACAGTAGTTGATGAGTACAACGATCTGTGAGTAAATCAGCCCTCTCTAGCTCCACCTGAGGCCTCTAATCTGATTCGTTAGAAACCATCACAGCTGGAAAAACAACCAATCTGAGACAGGAGGCGGGGCTGAGGAGGTGTCAATCATTTCTGATCCTTTTGGAACTCTATACAGAGGAACAGCAAAGGATCTAAACTCACCAGACATCAACTCTACTAAAATGGAGAAGATTGATATTTAGAGCTTTTACTAAAGTTAGTTGTTGCTAGATACTCAAGCAAATGTAATGTATATGATAACTTTCTAACTATGATGCTGTTTGTTATATTCATTATATCATCTGGTTTTTAGTTGGTTGGTGAAATTGTTGCTGCTACCGTAATATATCTGGAAGTCAGCTGTTTGAGGATGCCGCAAGTCTGGGGGTGTTCAACCACCCGAGGAGGGGTTAACATTCAAATCATACGAGCAGTTTTAAAATCACGAACTGCACCTTTAGGTTGCCTCATGTGACCGAACACATTTAGTGCTTTTGAACGCTGGGACCCCCTCCCCTTGAGGGCACCGCTGATGCGATTGCAGCGTGCAATTTGACGTTACGGTCTCTTCACGGGTGCGCTGAACCCCGACGGCGTGGGAATGGGAGGAGGGAGTCAGGGTATGAAGAGGGACAGCGCGAAACGGAGAACGGCGTGCGGCCCAAGTCGAGGGAAGCGGGGCGGTGATGAGAGAGCACGCTTGGGGGTCATGGGGGCCGTGTGAGTCAGACCGGAGGATACCGGATGAGGCAGGAGTGCAACAAATTCACTTTCTTCCCGTTATCGAGCGAGTTGTCCTCCTTTGTGACTTCCAAGGGTCCCCCTCTACTCCACGAGTTGTTGCAGAAGTGCAAGATTTCTTCCATTCAGCCATAGCCTGGAGAAATTAACAAGCACAAAAGCGTGATTAATGGGCTCCGTTGTATATTGTGCTCCCCTCCAACCTCCTCACATGTCAGAATTCCCTTCTTTCCATGTTTCTCTTGATCGCTGCCCACTCCTTTGTCCCTGTAATTACAGGTCAGGCCTTCCAAGCATTCACCGTGGGAGTAGGGCAGCACTAGCACGCACACATCCAACGCACAGATTTCACGCACAACACCACGGCCCGGTCGAGATAAGACGGCGGAAGAGCTCATCAAGATGCGCGCACTGCAGCTTTATCTGTCTTTATCTCACTACGGCTGGCCGGGGGTTGTTAATTGTAAACACCGTCCCGGCTCCCAGTGGCTCTTAAAAGACCCGCTGTTGACATTCACTCCAATTAGGGTCCCAGCCATCAGGCCGCGTTAGCTCGGCGCTAAGTTGTCCCCACCGCCGCTCCGAGCTCCCATTTCAGGCAGATGAGTTGTATCCTCCTGAGCTGTGACTGCAGCATTCATTTTAAACCGCTCCTGACAACTGCAGAAATTATCCACCTCTTCCCATAAAATATAAGCGCGGTACCCTGCGGCGGCCACTCAATAGGGGGTGTGAGCTTCTGTGAATTAGATACTCTTATGTAAGCGGCTGGAGACTTTCAAATTTAAAGCATCCTCAAGTTTCATAATTCGCATTAGCGTTCTGATAGATATTAAGTCACTGGTCAGATCTTAAAATCTGCGCCCAAAATATGATTTCGTTTCATAATCTTCATGAGGTATGCCGATGGTTGCTCCGAGCACAACAAATATCACAAGAAGTCGGTCCAGATTTATCGAAAAAAGAAAAGATCTGTCTGCTTTATATTTCAACTCACCTCAAATCCCCTCAGTTTAGTTGAGGTCCAGACTTTTGATTAGTCCATCCTTTTCAGTGTCCCTGCAGATTCCTTCTGTCCCGAGTATTTTTGGTGATACTTAGAAATGCATGATTGTACACTGAAATGCTGGAGAGAAGGAACGGAGGAAAATTGAGTCGTTCCCAAGCCAGGGTGCTGGTCAGGGGTGTGGTGTTGGAAGCAACAGCATGTGAATGTGCAGCAAAACTATTGACCTCAACTCTAGTGCAGGTACCTCACGTTTTGTTTTTGGACTCTGGGGGATTTCAAAAAATGCTGCCACCTTTTCATGCCATTTTCATGGCATTTTCGCGGCATTTTCCTGTAAGTAGACAGAAGCGGGTGTTGGGTGGGCCTTTGTTAGACACCCAGCCCTTCCTACGCCTTCTCTTTTTTTACCCAACTGTCCATCAGTAGTAGGTGCCTCCCCATTAAAATGGGGTTTTTTTCCATGCCATGGTTGCTTGTTGGGGATCAGGCTCTGGGTTTCTCATAATGTGCCATAAAGATGACTTGAACTTTTAGCACTGGACCCTGTCTAGGGCATACCCTGACATATGCCTGTTGACTCCTGCAATAGGCTCCAGCCCCCCTACCAACTCTGTTAATCTATGTCTGATCTCCACCATTCAAAAATATCAAATTGTTATTTCCTTTGTATGTTTGCTATGCCCCCCTCCCCTTTGTTGGTAGAGATACCCTTGTAGTCACATGTTACATACTTAAGTATCCGTACCCTCTGGGATATCCTTGTATCCCCAAGTCTGTTACGGATTATGCTTTGAATTTGGAATTGGAAAATGCTCTGTTGTCAAGCAACACGGAGCATTTAGAAACCGCGTCGTGACAAATTTAACTGTTGTGCCTCCTCTTGTGTTCTGAGACCCACATTTCACGGCCCGTGCTTCAAAAAATCCAAATCGCACGCAAAAAACACAGCATTATGCATATTCCCAGTGTAAGGAAAAACATGTTTTGTCGTACTTCCCGCCGTAGCATATTTAGACAAAAGCTAACTGAGTTACTGCAGTACACCAATTGCTATTTCACGCTTCATATCTCCTTCCTGCCTCCTTTCTTGTATACTTTCTAGTAAAGGCGGCAGCGGCACATGAATAATGAAGACCATGTAATCTGTGCACGAGAGAGGAGAGACAGAGGTGGGGGCGGCGGTGGTGGTGGTGGTGGTGGTGGTGGGGGGTGGCTTTAAAGCAGGTAGCAGCCGTTTTGTTGATGCTGATGCGGACTGGGCGCGCATTTCGACAAGGTTATATAACACATGCTGCATAGCTGGAGGGCGGCGTTGCTGCTATTTATAGAAACCCTTTGATGGAAGAAACGGCGTGACACAGAGACACACAAAAAAAAAAAAAAGAAGAAGAAGAAGCGTCAACCTGGATGCACTGGCTCCTTTATTAATTTCTCTATATGCTCTGTGCGACTGCCAGCGCATATCATCGGACAAATGAAGAGGCTATAATTAATTCAAAGGCTGCAGCAAGTAAACAAAGTATTGACGTGCTTCCCTCAAGCGGGATCAACCCCTCTGCTTGGCTGCGGCATCTTTTGTCATAGGAACACACCTTTACCGCTACCTGCTTGAACCGACCACGTACAACCTCAAGGAAAAGGAGCCTCGAGTATTGCGGGTGAAATCAGGCATAATGGCAAAAGGCGTCCCTGCACAAGTCGCAGCTGTACTTAGTGCCATTTACTAAATGTCTGCTGACACTTTAATCTATGGATGATTCTGCAAGGATAATCACTTTTCATGGACGGGGTGCCTGCACTGCACGGAACACTGTTGAAATTTTTAGTTAACTGGATGGCGGTGCCATTAGCATTGCTGCGTCAGCCGGAATTTGAGAGAATGTAAATTAGCGCGCTCTCATCTTGCGTTGCCATGGCGCTCCCTTACGTTTGGGTTGCAGCCACATGCGTGGGTCTGCGCTGTAGGGTAGCCGAGACCATCCTCGATGGGTCTTGTAGCCCTAAACCCAACACCTTACCTTAGCCCTAACCCTCCAGTGTCTCCTGGATCTGACTCTGTGGCCCTTCACAACCAGATGTGTGCATAACCTCATCAACCAGCGCCTAACCTTGCATCCAAGATGAGGATACCCTCCAACTGATCCCTACCAGCAAATTAGGACTGTAGTTGAGGGTCGGAAGGGATGTTGACCTTTAAATTGAGAGTTTTTCTTTCTCTCTTCCACCGTTTGTGAAAAAGTCCCAAAGCAGGTTGTTGAACTTCGATAGGCAACTTGTCCCTGACATGGAGGGAGGGATTCACCCTTTTCATGACCACATAGGTGCAGATCTTCATCCCACTTGCTTCATGAGTAGACCATTTGATGGAGCTATGTCGTCTGCAAAAAGAAGTACAGAATCCAAACCTGACACCGTCTGCCCTTATCCATAAAATAAGGAATAGTAGTGGTTATAAAGTGCAACCCTGGCAGCCCACTTGCTTAAGACGCTTTTCCTTTTTGTTGGCATGCAAAGGTTATTCCAGGTTTTTAAGCTCTGCGGAATAGTTTTTTCAGTTCTTACTTATTTACGGACACAGACACTGACACAGGTGTTACAGTTCGCTTTAAATCTTTCATCAGTCTCAAATGGATACATCACCTTTGGCTGTCTGGAGTGTCTTTGTGAGCTTCCAGCCACACTGACACACACTCGCGAGTGAACCAGCGGCTCACAAATGCGGTTCCTCCAACGAGCCACAAGCTCCGTTAATTCCCCTCCGTGTCCAGCATATGCCGCATTAGTTCCCCGCTGTTTAAGGTCCGTATCCCAGCTTCCGCTGCGTGCTTGGAGCAACAGTGCACCTGGAGGTAAAGCCAAAGCGCCAGAGACGCCCTAATTCAAAATCCAGCCGTGAAGCAGACGGAGAAAACAGTCGGGAATAAAGACTGAAAATGAAGTCTGGAGGCTCAAGCGGATGAAGTGCTTTATATTTGTGATGAAGTCAATGGAATTCCGCGACACAAAATTTAACATCAGCTGACAATAAACGCTCCAAAAAAAAAAAAAAAAAAAATAGAAAAGCCCAAAATGTGGGCAAAACGCCTCTTTTGTGAACACTCTGACTTATTATTGTCCACATTTGCCATCATTTCCAACAAAGGCTGCAAGGAAATAACTCAGGACCAATGTATTCAGTTTGGGGTTATTAATCAGAAATCAAAGGACTCTTGATAATCCAATTTCCTTTTAGGATCTATTAAATATTTGCAATTGTGAATATTTAAGGTTTATATCATTCCAAAAATCCGCCTTGGACACTGCCTTGACGAACTTAAGGCTGTGAATTTGCGAGTATTGCGGCATCGCTTCCCCCCGCCGGCGCTGTTTAGATGCGAGCGATTAGAAAAAAGCCGGCGGGGGCCCCGAGATGGCGATCGAGACGAAGGGCCGACAGCCGAGGCTGTGGCGGCCCGACAAGCGAAGAGATAAGGAACGTCAGATATCAAACAGCATCAGCAATAAGCCCCAGAAGCCGCGGTGGAGCTGGTGGTGGTGGTGGTGCGGCGGCGGCGGTGGTGGTGGTGGGGGGGGCAGTTTCGACACTGCAGTTGACCCCGTTGCGGGGGAGATGAGCATTGGTGGCTGCGGCGAAGCTGCAAAAGTCGCGTTAGCGGTGTTTGTAAAGTCTTTTTCAATAATTCAGAGATCAGCCGGTTCATTCAAAATTAAAGCTTGTTCCCTTTGCACCATTCATGAGGCAGACAGACAGACGGATAGAGGCATCTATGGATCTGTGTCTGCTCTTTTCTGGGCTCCATTTTGAACAGCCTGTTGGAATTTGTGTTCCGCACTTCTTGTCACTTACTTTGATGTTTGAAGCACCACCTCCCCCTTTTCTGTTTTGCCTTCTTTTTTTTTTATACTCCAACAACAATAGATTCATCATTTTCCTCATAACGCTGGATATGAATCATGCGCCACCCTCGGATGAATTAGTTAAAAGTTGCAAAGCTGTCCTCCGCCTCATATATTTCCTCGCGTCTCGCCACGCTCGTTTGTCTGTGTCGTCCTCGGGCGGTTGCACTTTTTTTTTTTTTTTTGATTATTTATTTGTTTTTTTGTTGTTTTTGTTTTTTTTTCCCCCCGCAGCTTTCAGAAGTGTCGGCAGGGAGCTGAAACAACTCTGAGACAGAGATCCAGAGAGAGGAGAAGGAGGAGGAGGAGTGAACGGCCGAGTCCATTTCGGAAGGAAAATTAGGTAATGGGCAAAAGCGCGGATGATATCGCGAGATATCGCTCTACCCCAAGTGACGACCAAATTAACTTCTACCTGGAGGGATGGATTTATTTTCCCAGAATTTTTTTTTTTTTACGTCAGTGGAGATAACGGCGGTCGCCGTGGCAACCGGTTTCACGCATTACTCATAGCTGACAAATTGCCCCTCATAGGAGCAGCTCTCACCTTTATCCTGCGATGATTCATATCTGTAGCCGTGAAATGTTTACTAGTTTTGATCTGCGCGTGCAATAGCTTGATGCTAATGTAAGACGTTAACGTATGACATATCCCAGCTATAGCCGTGGCAACCATCGTATACAGTAAAGCCTCGTTTAGCGTGGGGGTTACGTTTTGGAAATAACCCGCGATAGATGAAATCCGCGAAGTAATTAGCTTTATTTTTTACAATTATTTTACAGGTTTTAAGGCCGTAAAACCCCTAAACACACACTTTTATACGCTTTTCTCACAGGATTTAACATTTTCTCACAGTTAAACACTTTCAAAGTTTGAACTTCTTCCTCATCCTTTTGGGTGCCTTTTCCCCTGCAGTTCGCCAATCTGGATTCAGAGCACAACGCACTGTAAAAAAAATCTGCGAAGCAACGAAGCCACGAAAAGTGAACCGCGTTATAGCGAGGGTTCGCTGTACATAGATTAGCCAAGTGGCATTTGGTATGTTTAGTAGTTTTTGTGACGTCTTCGGTGTAAAACCCCGAAATAATTGGTTTCCTTTTATCCCTTTCTACATCATTTTACAGTATTTTACAGTACTACAAGTTTTACCATAAAGTTTTCATTTGCGCTGCGGTTTTCTACTGGCATCTACACGTTAAGATCCCCTCCCCCCAAAGTAAGCAACAGGAGGAAACAACATTCTGTTAACATATTTTGTTCTTGAGTTAGTCTTGATTTAGGATTGGGCTGGGAAGCAGAAGCTTCTTGGTTCAATCCCCACATCAGAAAAAAGAACGAATGTGTGTCGGTACCAGGGGAGGTGTAAACGCTCCTTCAGAGCACCACCAAGGTACCCTTGAGCAATGTGCCAACCCCCCCCCCAAAAGGCTCAAAAAGGGCCCTGCGATGAATTGGAGAATCGTTAAGGGGCGAACCCTGCCTTCACCCATGTGAATCTGGGATAGGCTCCAGCACCCTCCCAATGAACCGAAAATGGGAATCAGATAAAGAAAAGAGGCAAAGCCTGGCCTCTTTAGGTCGACTAACGGTGAACACGTCCTCATTCTAGAGCAGCATCGTGGTAAAAATAGCTAAGATGGAGTCCCCCTCCACTTTATCCCCGCTGCTTCTGCTCTTAAACCTTCTCTCAATAGCTCCTTTATCCCGTTGGCCTCCTCTTCATTTGCTCCCTCGCTTCCTTTTGCATCCTTTTAGCCCCTTCCATCTCACCCCCCCTCCCCTCCCCCCGTCCTTCATTTACCCCCCTCTCTTCTCCAGCTCAGCGGGCCACGACGGTAGTAGGTTTTAGGGGTTTTTTTTCTTCTTTTTTTCCTGCTTGCTCCTCCTGATGTCACAGATGGAGCCGTGCATGTGCATGCACCTGTGTAAGCGACCCTCAAGACTGTGCAAAGAAGATGATCCACCTATTTTTTTTTTTTTTTACCCCCTCCCCTCCCTGCCCCACACACACTTCCACTCGCATAAAGGAGTCAATTTGTCAGAGATGTCAGGGGCGCTAACGAACAGCCAGCTCCTCGCCATATGCCACGCGCGTGCGGGTGCGTGTCTCTACAGTAACTGCGGCGTGAATCGGGTGCTAGCCGCACACGAGATTGTGTGTGTGTGTGTATATATAACCCCGCCACGGAGACGCATTCGCAGGTGTGACGCTGCGTTCCCTCGCCCCGGAGAGCCTCAATGTGTGTTGATCTCATGTGTTGGCTCAAGGCCGGTACACCCCCCTCCCCCACCTGACTTTGTGGACAGCCATTTTTATTCCCAGCAGCTAACTCGACATAACCCAAACCCCCCAACTACATGAGCGTAAACTGCCGCATTGAGTAATTCGTGAATGACAGTGAGTAATATTCGTCAGTCTCCTTTCCAATTATATCGTAGACGTACGTTAATTACTGTTTAAGGTCTTAATTGAGTGGTGGGTGACTTCCCTTTAACCTTTACTCAACCTAGATTTCCTCCGGGATTCCTCTGTCTCCAGGCAAAAGTTGACACGAAATAGTGACAAATTACCACCCAGAGCTCGGATACTTTATTTCACTCAGACTGCTACATTGATTTTTTTTTTTTTTTTTACTCTTTACCGCTTGACATTCCGCATCTAAATTCTAATGGAATCATCACTTCTCATACCGCGGTTATCTTTTATTTTCAGCTGGACCTCAAAGCTCGGCTGCTTTAATCGTTTCGCCTGAATATCGCGCTAATCCCCGCCCATTATCTTGGTCTGTGTTCTAGCAGCTAGCTTATTCACCCAGTGTCAGGGCTCTATTGTTTCCCGGGGGATTAGGCTCGGAGGCGGCAGTTGTCGCGTCTCAAACGGACAAATTTGCGAGGACTTATTCCTAAAAAGTGTGACGAGCTGGGATAAAACCAAGGGGCATTTGGTTTCTTGTACAAGAATGCGAAAATGAGCTGCACTCGTGTGGCTAAAGGCCAGTGCACTCATGAGCAAATTAGGACATGTCCATCCAGGACACGTCCAACTTCACAAGGGACGTGAGAGAGGAGCTCCAGGGCCCTTTCACCCCAGCACATGTCACATATCGTTTGGTCCTTGTGAATTTGTCCGTGCACAAACTTTGGAAAACTACAAATTCTCCGACTTCCTCATCATCGCGGCCTCAAAGCTATCCAGTGCTGTTAAGTTGTTGTGCCGTTTTCCACATTAGCCAGTCCCGTTGAAGTTTCCAACCAATCCCAGAGTAGCATCATTGTCCACTAATACTATAAAGATGCTAAAACGGGACAACAATTATATAATTAATTTATAACTGTAAGGTGCACTTTTAAAATCGCTGGTAACAATTGAAAGTAGCCTGATCTTGCTAGTCCCTCCCTCCCCTCAAGTATCTGACTACCACACCCCCTCACTTAAGTGATTTTCAAACTCTGCTACCTACCTTCCGGATATCCTGAAATCCCCCATTGTAGCAACAGCTTCACCAACTTCGTCGTGTCTCCTGTCTCCTGTCTGTGATTGTGGTTGTTTTTATTCAGCTTTGATGGCTTCTGACAAATCAGATTAGAGAGGGCTGATTTACTCACAGCTCATTTTACTCATCAACTCCTGTTGTCTCATCGAGACAGTTTGAACAAACATGACAAAAAGGGACTTTATGTTTTAAGGAATGTTTTCAAGACACCTGAAACACAAAATAAATGAACTTGATGTGTTATAATACTTTATTAAACCTGCAACATAAAGGATCTAAAGGGTTAATGTGCTCCTTTTTCATATTCGTATGATCCCCAGACCTACTTTACGGTCCAGATAAACACATGTACGTTTTCACGTTAACTCATCGTTTATACCTCCTGGCAGCTGGCACTAACGCACCTGCTGCCCATTTCATGATGTATATTATCAACGCCGCTGTCATACACACGTCCCATTACCGATCATTACGGCGAGTGCTGCTTCCATACGGAGCCCTTCCTCAGCTGTATTTATGACAGAGCGCTCACGCTGGAGCAGGTAGAACGCACGCTAGCGGTCGGAGGTGACGCGAAGCCATTTTGTCGACACTCAACCCGATTGGTGTTATCGCGCGGTAGCATCCGGAGAGGCTTCGGGCCTCCCTCTCTCCCTCCCAGAGCGGGCTCGGCGGATGGCCGGGGCTCCTCTCGGGGTCAGCTGAGGGTGTAGGTGGGGGGGGGGGATTAGCGCAGACAAAAGCTTCGGTTTGGCACGCGATGAAACACAGCCAACGCCAAAGGTGTCGCATTGTCCTGGTGAGCAGCTCCGCTGAGTGTAGTCGAGGATTTTACTCGGTCAAACGTGCCTTAAATTCCCTTTGTCGGAATACTTCTGCCCCTTTGTCGTATTTTCCGCTTATTTTTCATCCGTCCTTAATAATGGGGGGAAAAAAAGTCAGCATCTTATTATAATCAGTCTTCTGATTGATGATTGCCTGGCTACAGTTTTCTAATGCAAATCACAATCAGCCCAAGGGAGGGGAGCAAAAGAAAAAAAACAGCAATCGGAGGAGAACTGACAGGTAGCGGACGGAGGAAAACAAATGGAACGGAGCGAAATCAGAAAAAAATAAAATAAAGCTGCTGCCTAATTGTGACAGATTCTCCGGTTAGAATCTTTACCCGTGCGGAATGTTCGCATGCAAGAGTGCAGGTGCGAAAAGTGCAACGTGAGCCACCAAGGGTATTCGTGAATATGGAAATAAGTTCTTTTTTTATTGTTTCCTAAGAAATATAAGGCTCACTTGCATGGGGGAGGCTTGAAAGCACATTTTTAATGTGTTGCAGGTGCGCGTATATCACCCGAGTTGTGTTTTATAATTTGGCCGATTTGTTTGGCTCCCTAACTGAAATTAAATTTACGTAAAGAGGACCGGCTCTAGCAGTGGCTGGTCTGAAAGGGTGGGAGCTGCTAATGATTATGGGCTTCGAGTTCTCCTTGTGGTCAGAAACACTGTTGCTGCTTAAAAAAAAAAAAGGCTGGAAAACACAAGCAGAGGCCAAGATTTAGGAGAAAGGTGGAGGGATATCGAACGTCGGATCAGTCGGTGGTAAAAGTGCACCTCAGAGAAAAAGAGATGGACGGAAAGCTGGAGGGAGAGACAGAGGTGCAGTTTCAGCAGCTAGCTTTGCACCGTTGAAACGCAGGCGTCTGCGGCTCCGCCCCCTCGGCAGCCGGGCCAATTGGAGAGACGCGGCGCATCCGCCGGCTAGCGGCTCGTTCCCTTCACATCAAGGGAGAGACGGAGCGAGAGGCAACCAGGATGCGGCGGGAGTGGAAGTGAAAAAAAGAAAAGAAAAAAAAAAAATCGGAGTAACCTACTTTCTCGCGCCGCATCCCTGGTTGCACGTGCGGAAGCTTAATGAGGGCCGCGTTAGCACGCGCGCAGGATGGGTTCTTTTTTCGGTTCCGGAGAGGACGACGCTTAGAAACACGTTAAAATACAGTAAATCTGTGTCAACATGTCAATTTGCTCACACCCAAAAACAGAATACTTATTTTTGACAGTCTTGTAAATTACCCACCGTTATATTTTTAGCATCCGTAGAGCAAGGGGAGCATCGATCCACCGAAAAAAGAGGGGTTTATTTCTTGCATTGTGAGGCAAAAGATGGCTGATATTTCAAAAATCCTGCTTTAATTACCCGACGAGCGCCTCCACGGCAACGCGTGAGAAGCGCTAATCAGGTCACGCTAATGATGCTTCATGTTAGCTTGCCTTGTAGGTTTCACGTTGCAAGGTGTGGCTAAATTGGATTGATGGGGCATTTGAAAATTGCATCCCTGTTGCTGGTGTTGCTCAACAAAGGGGAGGGGGCGGGGGGTCCAAAGGGGGTGAAAGGTTGCATCCTAATTTCGGTGGCTACTTTTCAACGTACAGCACCGACAATATAGCGTAACCCTTCTCCTCCGCAGCCAACATTGCTTTGAATAAGTCCCTCAGATCTGATCTTGAACTCTTCCTCCGCTGCCGCTCTGCTTCCATCACCTCATTATTTCCTCAGGAGCTGAGGGGCAGAGACTCAGACAGAGAGTTAGTTACAAGTTGGGGGGGGTGAGGCGGGGGGAAGGCGCGCTCGACACCCAGCTGCAACGCCTCAAACGCGCCTGTCAACCCGCGCGGCGGGGAGGAGGAGGGGCAGGGAATGAAGGGATGCCGCGGCAAGGGACGGGCGTCTGAGGCGGCATCAAAACGTCGGCTGGGAGAGCTCGGGGAGCTGGAGGGGGTGAGAAGAAAAGTTTTAAAAGAAACATTTTACCAGCACCTACCGCGGTTGCAGGAAGGATGAGGCGCTCACCGCCGGGGGCCGAGGCGGCCGTCAGCCGTGTCAAAATGAAAAGGAATAAAGCTGGTTTCCACACTCCAAAGTCTTTATCAGATTTACGAAAATCAACACGACAGTAAGTACTAAAAGAAGAGTTGTTTGTTTTTTTCCCACCCACCCAGCAGATAAAGTAAAAGACTCTGGATATTGAAACCAAAATCAAATAATACGTAAATCTAATCTAAGCATCCGGACTTGCTTTTTCATTCCTAGAGTCGGCTCGAGCAATGAAACGGAAGAGGAAAAGTGTCCTTCCGCACCGTATAAATTAAGCAAATGCGCAATTCCACACATTAGCTCTTGGCCCACGCAATGTCGAATCCAGCGCACCTGAGCCGTCCCAAAAAAAGAAGGCTCCTCAGCATTATCCCACGGATCGCGCACCGTTTATTTATGAGCCCTCCCCGGTGCAGTAAAATAAACACGGCTCACCGAGATGAGCTAGGCTATAGATTAAAGCAGCAGATGAATATTCATTGCTCAAGTTAATAGCGATCGGAGGGGAGAAATAAAGTGGGAGATAAGGATAGCTCAGGAGGAAGCGGGTATTCGACGCCACGTCTTGTTATTAAGCACGCTGATTAGAATCGTGGGGATTATTCCCATCCTGCCCTTTCTCTCGATATCCATCCCTCGCCCTCTCCTTTGCTATAGAGGGCAGCTATGGCTAACGGAGGATGGAGAGGGTGAGGGGAAGAGGCTGGTCCGCGTCATCTGCTCGTGACTCACTGGCCATCTGTCAGAGACGACAAGAAACCGCCCATTCTTCTCCGCCGTACTAACAGACCTCCGACCCCCTTCCTGAAATGATGATTAGATGATTGCATTGATCCAAACTTCTTTGATCACTAATTTCTCTGACGCAAGACTGAGCCGATAGGGTCATAGCAAAGCTGCAGAAGGGCACTAGAGCCCAAATCAAATGTTTGGCTCTTCTGTCCTGTCCGTGTTTACGACCTCATCCTCAACGGAAATAAACATTCGATTAATTTGTTGACGTCTCAATGTCTTCTCTAGAGTGCCCTCCCGGTTGGAAAATTACAGATTTCTGTCACTTTGCGCCTCGTCTCCGAGGTTTCTAATCCTCTAAGTCAATATTTTATTGGGAAGCTTTTATCGGTCTCGGCTCACGAGTCCCCGTTTGGCTGTAAACAAAGTTCAAGTGCCTTTCTCCTTGTCAAATGAGCAGCCCTAAGCCGCCGCTGACATTCATCAGGCTGACTCCCGCACAGCCCAGGGTATCATTTTGATTTGCACTCTGCTCCGCCAGCGTCCAACATTGGTCCTCACGCACCCCCCCCCCCCTCGCCGATCTCCGCCGTGATGTCAAAGTTAGCATCGGGAGCTTTTCTTTATTGCTGTGTTTGCAGCCCCTCGCCAACTTGATTGAGGCCCTAATTTCATGGAAGGTGGAGCAAAGACAATAACATGTGATTCAATTTAGATTTTTAAGCTGATGAAGAAAGTTGCAACAACTATACCTAAATAGAAAATGAGCTGAAGAATCCTGGACAGAGCGAGTATTTATTTTCAGACTTTTGGTTAATTATTATCGACACAAATGGTCTTTTTATAACAACCTCTTGAGAAGTAGGTTGTCTTGCTGCAATTACAGTACTTTTTTCGGTATTTACTTAGGTGGAGGGTGTTGCACCACCCCCTGCTGACTGAACATGGGACTGCATGTTCGAAGTATTAAGTATGTACAGTATTAACATTTTTGACTCTTACATCCATTTATACTCTACGCCAGAAAAGTAATTTAACAAAGTAATCTCAACGATTTCGTACAACGATCGGTCCGATACGGACCAGAAGTCAGCCTCAATATTGGCTATATAACTAAATAAGAGGTCGGGAAGGAAAGTTTTCGGGCTTCTTTGCAAGGAGCTTTGAATACGACGTACGTTGAGGCATTAGCGTTAAGTGTGAAATCGTTGTTGGTGTGTCTCACCCTAAGTACTGTCAACCAGAAGTAGGAATTAGTGGAGCTAGAAAGCTCTGGTAGCATTTATCACACTAATGGAGCCTACGAGGGTGTATTTATTTCTACTTTCAGGAGGGATGTTACGGCGTACAGTAGAATCAAAAATTTGGCAGGGACTATAAATTTGTCTCTTCCGTACTGTGGAGTAACCCACAGGACGCTCAGCCAAGGTTGAAGAGTGTAAAATGTTTTTTATGAGATGTGTTCAATGGCGTCGGCTGTCGCCAGCTTCGGTGTCTCCTTCCGTCCGCTGGCAGTTGGATTGATCTGTAGATCTGTGGCCGTCCTGACGAGGAAGGTGGCGAGATTCCAGAGATGGTGATTCACTAAAGAGGGAGAAAGGAGTCGTCAAAGCAAAACGCCGAGGCAGGAAGTGTGTGTGTGAAAGAGAAAAAAAATCAAAGCTGGACATTCGTTAGAGGAAGAGACAGTTGTGTGTGTGTGTCTGTGTGTGTGGCCGCGGGGCTCGACTGTCAGCCTGTGATTAATCCGCCACCCTTTGTCTAATTACCACCCGTTCCCCTCCTGGTTCCTCAGCTCTGCTGCCTCTAACCTGCACAGAAAGCCCCCAACATGAAAGCCCTGTAAATATTTGCTTTGAACTCTTCTTGCCGCACAGCTTCCTCACGTACAACACAGACGTATAAGAAACGCAACTACTTTTGTACGGCTACGTTCGTTCGATCTAACTGTGGGTTGTATGAACTTATCAAAGCAAAGATCTACCCAACCATTTCCTGTTAAGTCCGTATACTTAATCATGTGACAGGTGAGCGGTGAGGCCCTTGAGGCCACCCATATATGTGAAGGTGACCTGGTGGCGTCGCTACATATTGGAACCACGTCCAGAGGGACCCATTTAGAAAACGAGCTCTGAAACGCACAAAATGTCGAAAATGCGGTAGCTGCCACGCCAGGCCACTAGTTGGAGAGGTCGTTTCCGTCACGCTGCAACACCCGCAGAACAAGACAAACAACAAACAGATCCGATGTGACACCTGTTTCCAATAAGTAATAATAATAATAATACATTTTATTTCAAAGTGCCTTTCAAGACACCCAAGGACACTTTACAGTACGTCTATGCAGCAGATAAACACTATTTACAATTTAAAATCAAAGGTCAGGTACCATTTCCATAGCACCATTTACAACAGAAAATAGTCAGTAGGTGCTTTACAGAGATAGAGACCCAGAGCCTGAGCCTCCAGGTAAGCACAGTGGCAAGGAAAAACTCCCTTTTAACAGGAAGAAACCTTGAGCGGGACCCGGCTTACAAGGAGGAACCATCCTGCTGGTAGTCGGCCGGGTAGAGGAGTAGAAAAGGAGACAGGAGAGAAAATGAAAGAAAGAGAGAGAGAGAAAATAGTGCAGTCTATTACAAACATGCATGCATGCATACATACATACATACATACATACATACATACATACATACATACATACATACATACATACATACATACATACATACATAAATACATACATACATAAAATCAACAAGCAGCATTTAATCATAAACATAAACAAGGAAAACAATTAAGGGTGGTGCAGTGAGTAAGCCAGAAAAAAAGGTGTGTTTTGAGTTTTGGTTTAAATACGGGGAGAGTGTCGGTGTTTCGAATGTCTGGTGGTAAGGAGTTCCAGAGGTGAGGAGCGGAGCGACTGAAAGCTCTGCCCCCCATGATAAGTGCCATTCTATGAGACTTTGCCTTCAACTGGGCCTTGTAACCCGTTCACATCTGAAAAAAGAAGTGTTTTTTTTCACACACAGGTATCTGCACTTGCGAGCCCAGGAGGTTTTTCTGCACTAGAAAAAGCATAGCTTTTGATTCCTGTTAACAGTATTTAACCGTTTACATTCGAACAGTAGCAACGGGAACATTTACCCTTAAACCGGTATTTTGACCTGCAGTTTCTTCAGTGCCCCCGATCAACCTAACGTCCACTTGAGGAAATAAAGCGTGCCCCGCTAAAGCCCAAAAGAGAACGCGCAAGGACAACATGAGAAGTGTGACCCTTTTAGTCAAAGAAATAACATTTGGAGATGTATTTGAATAAAAAACAATGCGGCAGCTCATCTAAACCTTTGGGATCTGAATACAACACAAAGCATAAAAGCCCTGATCAGATTCTTTAATTCCTTCAGCACTCATAATCTTTTGATGCCAAAACTGAACATTTTGTACTTTTTTTTTTTTTTTAAACCGTGCACAGCAGTCAGGTTCTGACTTTGTCAAGTCGGTGTAATTTTGATTGATATTTATCCTTTTAATTTGAACCGATTTCAATCTCACAAAGGCGGCAGCCCCGAGAACAATACTAAATAATCTGACCATCATAAAAATGAGGGATTGACAGCAGCCGAAGTGAGCACTGACCTCCCCGCCGGGCCCTTTTTCTTTTTTTTATTTATTTATTTTTTTATTTGTAGCTCACGCAGAGGCTGTCAGTGAGCTGCAACACAAATACCCCCCCCCCCATATACACACACACACACACACATGCGCGTGCACACATCTACTGGCAGTAATGTCATCTGCAGAGATGAAATTGCCCTTTTCTGATCAACCACCCTCTCTGCCGTGCCCTCGAATTTTCACCGCGATCAAGCCGTCAAATTCTGCTGTCACGCGGATAAAAGTGTGCATGTCACCCGTATGCAGGGAAATGCCAAACGGCATCTTTTTTTAAATATATATACCCACGACTAATTGTGTGTGTGCTTTTTTTTTTTTTAACGAAACCAGTCAGCCATATTGACTTTCAAATATCCAATTTTCTTGTCACTTTTCTTTTTTTTTTGGATGTGTCAATTAGCATACGTCAAAACAAATGCGTCTGGCTAATTCAAGTATTCAGTATCTGGAAGCACTGAGGCGATAATGAGCGTAATGCATTCGCGCGTGGCTGCGGAATGACATGCTAAAGCACACTCTTTATGTTTCCTTAATCCCCACAGCTGCGATTGGAATGCGCTAGATTTTGCACGCTGCTCCTCCGTTTATTAGCCCTCCCGAGTGTCTCCGGTAAATGAAAGGTTATTATCTGCGACTGAGGTGAACCTGGTTCAAAACAAATGCAGGAAGCACTTCTGGAGCTAAGAATGGGGTTAGCGCAGCCTAACCCCATTCTTATTGAGGAAGTTAGCTCAGATCTTGTTTCTGTTTCTTAAGTCTCGGTTTATTGCCAACAGCTCCGAACAAGCGCTGTGATAATCATCGGCGCGTATACTCGTAGGTATTCTTTGACAAAAGAAAAGTTTCCTTAAAGCTCTCAGTTTACCCAATTTCCATTTTGGGTGTACATACTTTGCCCTCTGACAAACCTGTCAATTTTCATTCACTGAGAATTGATAAAGGACTCAGACTGATGAATAGTATTTGATCGTATAAATTCCATCCATCCATCGCTTTCTGCTGCTGGTTACTCCTCTGAGGGTGGTGGGGGGGACTGGAGCCCATCCCAGTACATTGGGCGAAATTCCCATCCCTGCTGTTGATGATTATACAAACATACAAGTAATTATATCTATCTATCTATCTATCTATCTATCTGTCTATCTGTCTATCTGTCTATCTATCTCTCTCTCCATATATATATATATATATACAGTATGTATGTGTATAGATAGATAGATAGATAGATAGATAGATAGATAGATAGATAGATAGATAGATACAATGAGTATTAGCCTTTGCCTAGCTATGACATTAATACATCTCATTAGCCACTTAGCTCGACTGCCGTTCAAATCCATTTGCGGCCTACAGGAACGTACCGACGCTCATTTCTCCACGACGGCAGCGCTCCAGCGACGCCCCGCGATCACTCCAGTCGGCACGAGCGCGGGCGCGACCTTCAGCGCGGAAGATTAGCGGCAGGTTAATTGGAGGAAGCGGCTCTCACAAAAGTGGTACAGAAAACTCCTCGCAGCAATTAAAGATAACAAAGCGGGCCGGCTGTTAAAAACACGGCATCATAAGCCCGCTGCGTAATTCGTGCTTCGATACCAGCGAAGTTGGGGGGGGGCGCCCCCCCCCAATTCCACCCCCCGATGGCAGCGACATCAAAGCGCGGCGTCCGTTTTTGAAGCAGGGATCTACGGAGGGAAGGACGAGTAATGATTTGTCAAATCTGATCTCTGGCGAGGCCCGCTGTAATTAAAGAGGGAGAGACATGTCAACAAGAGGGAGACAATCTAACCGCCACCTGTAAAGCGCACGGCAATCCAATTATTGCTCAAGTGCTATCGAAAAGCTTTTAATTTATGCTAAAGCAGATTTTATCCTTCGAGTGAGTGCGTTTCCCTTTGTGTGTTGCGGGATTACTTAAATCAATGTTTGTGTCCAAAACACTTTCGTGACACGGCCGACCATTAGTGCAGCACTTCATAGGAGCGCCTGATCAATGCGGTGGGTTCGACTGGTGATTAGACATTTGGAATCTTTCAGTCACGTGTGTCTAAGCATGTGTGAACGGATGAATCGGGATGTGAGTATAAAGTTACCGGAGATTTAGGCGCAAAGCTAAAGGATCGTTAAGAGGGTGTAACGTTAGCATAAAGGCAAGAGTGTAGCATCATTTTGTCGTCTAAAACTCGTGGCCTACACGCGGCCCTTCAAACGTAGCCCAGTTCTGTTGTTATCATCTTTATCGTTTTAATTAGGCAAGAAAGTTAAGTTATGCCGATATTATAAAAGGTGGCTCCACCTTCTATGGCAGTTTTCTTTATTAGGGTATAGCTAAAGGGCGATGAACAATGACATTTTTTTTTCTTGAAAAGGCAATAAACAAACAAAAAAGAAAGCATTTTTTTTCATCAAATGAATTGCCATGTTATATAGTTAAAGCACAAATTTATTAATAATGTGGAGGATGAAAAGACGAGGACAGAGGTGTAGGCTCCGAGTCTTTTATTCTTCCCAACAACAGGTACAGCACACAACTACCGGCACGACTCCCTCTGGCAACAACCCCTTACCGCATCACCTGTGCTTTTTTATCTCGCGCCAATTCCCGCGTAACTAGTTACGCGTCCTTTGGTGAATGTCTCCCATTCCTTTAATGTGGGTCACCACAATAAAATAGTTACTTTGATTAAAACATGATGTATTCAGATGAGTGAGTACATACTATTGTTACAAACTCTGGTTTGTAGAAATAGTTTTAATGGTCATAATTAAAGTGTCGGATGGTAAAACACCGGTATGCGAGTGCTCCGGCCCGTAGACAGAGCTCTAAAGTCGCACCTTTACGGTCATCTTTGACCGTTGTACACTACCAGCTCCCATCCGCACACTGATGTAGGAGCTCCTCTGCGGCTTGTCAAAGTATTTATTGAAACAGCTTCTCGCCGTGCTGTCCAAACTCCCACGGGCCTCCAGCAATCAGCAGTTTGATGAAAAACGGTGCATGAGTGCCACAAAAGTTGCGGTTGTGCTGATGGTCTGCCCGTGACCCACGCGGCTCCCTGCTCCCGGCGAAGGCATGAAAATCTTCTACTGATGACATGAATCATGGATGAATGCGCTCTGACAGGAAGTCCAGTTGTGAGTGTGACTGTGTGAAATATTTGCATTTGGAACATAATGCATTCTGTCGTCTGTATATACACGTACAGGTATCCCCTATAGGTGCTATAAGCTCTTCACACATGTGTGAGGTTTGAACTCATCCCCGTTGCATTTGTGGAAAGAAATCCCACCTTTTCTCTGAAATGCTGAATATCACCTTAGCTAATGCTGAATATCAGCTTAGCTAACCACTTATGTTCGTTAAGCGAGCCTTAGTTTGAATTGCAAAGTTTAATCAAGATGAATATGATGAATGATGTATCTTAAAAACAGAGGGGCGCAAATCATTTCCGAATGAATAGGTCACTCGGATCGATAACGGGGAGCTAGTGATCAAGCTTAGCATCTCTTAGCTTAGCAGCTCAGCACTCGAAATGTCCGATTGAGGACTCGCGGAAGGGCGTTTGCAATTCGACACACCAGTCAGGTCCGAGGTCCTGGCCAGGGCTGCGATCTTTGGCCCTGCCTCTACCACCACAGACACCCCCCACCCCCTCCCCTCGTTCATTCCTTCCTCTCTGCTTCATCAATCACTTAAGCTCTCCCAGTGCTCACAGCAGAGCTGGACCTATTAGGCCATCTAATTGAGCCAATTAGCAATTAAACACTCAGATGCACCCGGAAATTTCGGAGGTCTCTCGCAGTGGGTTCGCGCCTGCCAGGAACTTGGATTTAGACCAGGAGACTTGAGCTCGCAAGGCCCTGTGGACACCCCCCTCCCATTCCCCCATAAAAAAAAAAGCTTGAGAGGGGCAGGAAATGTCCGGGCCCTTTGGATGGGGGTTTATTAGCCTCGCTGACAGACGATGTGGTCAGCGAAGCAGCATCGCAAGCTGCTTGCTCGAGAACGCGAGACAGGGGTGGGGGCAGGGTGGGTTCGGGGGGGTTGGGGTCAGAGTGTTTCATTAACATCGAAACCCCTTGGCCTCTCCATCTGCATCCTCACCTCTCATCTAGCTTTTTTTTTTTCCACCACTGCTAACAACTCTCCGCCTCCCCCACTTTATCTTCCCATCTCTTTCATCTGCGTTTGAAGGACGCAACTTGGGGTGGGCGTGGCCTATAAAAGGGGTCGACGGCGCAGAGACAACCGGGTTAATTAGGGCACGCGCTGCACCGCTGCGCTCTCATGTGGACGGACACGTGCGAGATCCCCCCCCCCAAACGGAGCAACCGTGGTCGCAGACCCCTCCCCGGAGAGATCAAAATGGGAGCCCCGCGACGTATATCTCGTTGCACGTTTAGGCGAAGGGGCGTCCTTGCTGGGACGTCAGAGAGGAGCGCGCGGCTAGTTCTCCCTAATTAGCCGAGGTTTTTGCTTCAGGACACCTCAGCTGGCGTGCTTTTAAAAGCAGACGGCTTTATTGGCGGTGGAAGAGGAGGGGGCAAAAAAGAAAAAAAAGAGAAAAAAAAAAAATCGGCACGCAGGCACTTAACCGGGCGAGGCGATGCAATAATACAGTTAAGGCGGTACAATTACAGCACAGCCATAAAACGGAGGAGAGAGCAGGAAAGGGAGGGAAAAGGTAATTGGGAATGTAGAAAGGAAATAATCAAAGAGGACAGGAATAGTAAATGGGTATGGAATAGATTCCCTTTTTATCGCCACTGTAGCGCGCGCCTGACGGCGTTCCGGGTTGCGGTTACGTAACGCCCAGGCAACGCCGCGAGGACGGTGTAATCTCCGCGCCGCGCGCATTTCCTGACCGCGAGGATTTGCATGCTGGCGCGGTAGATTACATGAATGGGCGTAGGGCGCGCGGGCTCGGCCCGGGCGCGACGCGCGTCCGTCGGCGCGCGCGCCTCCGGCGGCACGTGCGGATTGACGGGAAAGTGTCCCTGGCTGTCGTAAGCTGCTTACAAGCGCGCATTACCGACCTTTGACCCCCCGCCAGGCAGTGAAAGGCTGGGTCGAATCTCCGGCCTTGACTCATTGTCTGTGTGGTTTGCTGTGTTTTCATGGCAAACAGGCCCAGCTGAGGACTTAATGTATGGAAAAAAATAAACAAATAAATGTTGATGCCCTCGTTTAAACACTGAAAAACATTTTTTTTTTTTTTTTGTAGCGCAAGGCCACGTTGCGCCCACAACATTGAAATCAAAACATTTAATATAGCTAAGCTTCTAATCTTTTTTCCTCTCTTCCCTCTTTCTGCTTTGATCTTTCCCTCCTTCTCCCTCCACGTACCCCTATCTCCTAAACCTACCCCCTCCCTCCATCCCTCCTGCTGTCTCTGTCTCCCCTTGCAGGATCCAGCGGCCGCTCAAATCGAATGATCCGGACCGAGGGGGACCAGAAGTGATGGAACGTAACAGAACGGCGGCAGGGGAAACGCTTTGGATCATTGTCGCCGAAAATTAACATTGACTCAGTCCCCCCGGCGGTGAGGTCAGAGCTCTTTACTCCAGCGTGAGGACCCTCTCTCTCCAGTGTGACCTTCGCTCACTAACCTCTGAATCAAAGCCCCCCTCCACAAAAATACTGTTTAATCCCTCTGAATTTATTGACAGACTGTTGTTTGAAGAAGCATCCTTTTATATACGGACCAGGATGAATCCGGTTAGGCCCCCTCTTAGTCAAAGGGGCGTTTTGTTGTCCAGGACACGCCCCCTTAATTTCATGACAGACTGGTGCCTAATGGGTGTGGTAGGCCTCATCCTGGTCTTCACCCTGGCCTCAAGCCAGAAGGTAGACCCCTCCAAACACCCCATAGTCACCACCAACTACGGCAAGCTCCGAGGAGTCAAGAAGGACCTGAACAACGAGATCCTGGGCCCGGTGGAGCAGTACCTCGGCGTGCCCTACGCCACGGCGCCCATTGGCGACCGCCGCTTCCAGCCGCCGGAGGCCCCCGGGTCCTGGCAGGAGATCCGCAACGCCACCCAGTTCGCGCCCGTGTGCCCGCAGAACATCCACGGCGTGCTGCCGGAGATCATGCTCCCGGTGTGGTTCACCGACAACCTGGACGTCGCGGCGGGCTACATCCAGAACCAGAGCGAGGACTGCCTCTACCTCAACGTCTACGTGCCCACGGAAGACGGTGAGTCGAAAGGCGTCGAATGTGGAGTCCATTAACTGTCCGCCGAGCCTCCGTCCCATCAGTTGCTTCCGTACAGGTTCAACGCATAACCCCATTCATGCTAAGCGTGTCCCTCTTTTTCTTTGTGATTACCAAAAGGGGTCTCAGTTGTTTCAAAACGATCGCTTCCGAAACAAACTTTTTTCGAATTAAGAGTTGAAGCCAGGAGGGAAACCATTCAAGAAGAAAAGGATAAGGTGACATTTGGTTTGTGTGTGTGTGGGTGCATGCGTGGGCTTTTTTTTTTAATATAAACCTCCGTGAAGCCAGATCGTCCTCTTGACATTTTCCTGACGTGCAATAACGGAAATATGCCAGTTTTATCAGCAGGTGTGATGCGGACCTGTCCTCCCTCGTTTTCAGGCGCGAGCGGCGGTTAGTTATTTTGATTACACAACATTCCGAAACAGTTCGCCTGGGAAAGAGTTCGGCTATTGAATGGTCACATCGGCGCCCGTCAGTGCTTTCAACGCGTCCCCTGAAGGTTGTCCCTCCTTCACAGGTCCACACCTCGTCTTCCTTGTCCTCACTTCAGCTCCCCTGGCACGCATAGCCGACTGTACGTCATTTCGCGCCGCGCCGCTTAGTGGAAATATCAGAACAGGCGAGGTCGCGCGTGGTCCCACAGGTGTGCCGTACGTTCTGGAAATGTCGCCGAGGTGCCAAATAACGCACTTCATTCGTCACCGCGAAGGAGCCCGCGAGGCTTTATTTACCGTCGTCAGCATAATGCTTCACTTTAGCGGTCAGGGCACGGACGGATGGCGAATGACTTTTGAATTTACAGCCAAAAAAAGTCATCCGTATGTTACCTAATGTTCTGGTACTTTGACTTCACTTCAACGCCCCCTCCTTTTTCTGTCTCTTACATCTCGTCTCGCGAAAACACATTTTTTTTTTTTCAATTCTTCGATACCTTTTGCTGTTTTAACATGTTTATGTACATCCCAAAAAAAACGGAATTACAGATTTAAGACGTTATTTTTCAAACGTCTAGAAATTATAGGATGCCAATGCTAACAATGTTATCACCTCTAAATATCCTCACTTCCTTCATATCAGCAACCAAACCTGAAAGAAAGAGGGGTTTAAACCTGAATATCAAAGCTGATTGGCTGGGGTCATTCTTTGTGATCGATCACATGACTCACTCTGACGTTCATTCACTTCCATCGGGCTATGGCTGCGTGAAGCGAGGCTAGGCTCTTTTTTTTTTTTTTTTTTGAAGACCATTAATGCTTTCTTTCACTCTTACTAGATGTGTCTTAATGTGTTTTACTTCTGATGCTATGGTTTTCTGGAGGGTAATTGCAGTTTCCATTGATGATACATTGAATTTCGCAATAAAAAAAAAACGTTTTCCCAAAAAATCTACACTCTAGAAGTGGATTTACGTTTCAGATTTTTCATGTTTTTCGCAGTTTAGTTAATCAGTATTTGTCTTTTTCTAGCTAACCCTAATTTGCCTATATTCAAAAAACTTTGAGAAACTTTTCAACGGGAGTGGCAAACAGTCTTTAACATGTTGTCGGCTGATGCTCAAATAGCAACGCACCTACTCAAATAATCCCATCCCTCCTCCCGATTCCACACCCGTTGGAGTTTTATTCGGGAACATGCGCCGCAGCCCCGAGCGCCTCGGATCTGTTTTTAGGGCAGAATCCTTAAGCACCTCCTCTAATTTTAAGTGGATTACGCCTGAAGAATTACTTCTTAATGCTGCCATTTGAGCAAATGGAGGAAAGTGGGACACGTAGCACGCGAGTGTTTGCTCACAGATGAGCAAACGTGCTAACGTCAGGTGGTGTTAGCGGCATCACCCTGTGTACTTCCAGCGATTCACTGGGCTACCTATGCTGTTTTTCAATTGTTTGTCACGTATGTAAATATTCTTACTGATATTAAGAGGGGGGATGAAAGTGTAGCAATGTTTTAAAATTAAACTTATAATTAGCAAAGCCGTTTATGCAAATGTGATAGCTTCACCCTGAATATTTTATTTTGACTTATTTCTTGCATCATCAATTTTGCTCAATGTGCTGAACACATTTACTTAATTTTTCATTGAATTTAATGCACACTTAGGCTTTCATTGACCCTCCGGGCTTATGGTGGGGTCAGTGTTTAGGACCCAGAGGAACGTCACTGGGGGGAGGGGCCTGTCTGCCCCCCCCGGAGATGACATCCCATAAATCACAGTGAGAGGTTTTCATCTGGCTCCCCTGCAGAGTCACTGTGGATCGATGGACGGGCGGGGGAAGTGGGGGGGGGCTCGGCCGACACCGCGGCTGCCTCTGGCCCGCAGACAAACAACATGCTTCTCTCAGCAGTAAGCTGTCATTAACGAGGAGCAAAGATTCATGGGAAATAAGTTTCGAAGCGGCTGAATTAAGCGGGCGAGAGTCAAAGAACATCGGAGATTCGAGCCCATTAAAAAAATGCAGCAAAGCGGTTTTAACGTGAAAAAAAGACAAAGAAACTCACCTTTCAGACGTGAGGTGGCATAAATTTTAGCATTAGCGAAGTTAGCGCGATCAGATGTGATGATAAAACACCTGAGTAACTGTCAGCGCTTAGCCCAGTGGTAATGCTGCTAAAATGTCCAATCCAACTATTTCCGACTTTTTTCCCCTAGACCACATTATTTTACTCGTTTTCCAATCAGGATAGATTTTTCAATTCAAACTTCTTCACGCCGACGTGCCCAGCTAACACGCAGAGCTTCCAGGTTTAAGAATCCAAAGGCGTTTTAGCTTTTATTTTGACAAATAATCCCGCGCAATTAGGCTTCTCCGGTGTTCGGTCCAGGCGGCGGCCTGATGTTTAACGGCGATAAGGTTTTACAAAGTGTCTTTTGAACCACTAGTTCTCTTCAATTAGTCCCGTTTCGCGCGGGCGGGGATTCAGTTTGCCAGCTACTCCGCGGGGATTGAAAGCGCTAACCTCAGCGCTGTCAGTGTCACGATTCTCGAGATAAGCTGCGGGGTGCGAGCCCGGGCCTTATGAATTATTCCGTCCGATGCTCTGTCTGTCCCCGTGCATCAGACTCAAACTCCCGGACACCCCCCCCCACACACACACACACCTCACAACCCTTCCCGCGATCTTTAATTCCCGTCGCAAAGGACTCGATCGTAACGCAATGCCATGCCGCGCCGTTCGCGGGCTTTTGGATTAGCCGCTGTTGTTGCCAGGCTCGAGATGAATGGATGAATAAATGATAAAAAACAAACTATAAATAATAGAAAGAAAGCAAGCATCGCGGGTGTATGCAGCAATGGAAATATGATCTGGATTGCCTGCAATGCTGGAAAAACCCATTATTATTTTGCCCTGTCAGTTTCTTTACATTGTCCACGCGTCCCATTAAACACGTTAATAAAATAAAGGATGGGCCCAAATAGATACCGTCTCCTCTTTTTCTCCATTATGATTATCACGATAACAGACAAATTGGTCGAGGACAGGCCGAGGGGTCTCCAGCGTGTGATTCCAAATTTGGCGGACTCACGGCTGTTTTAGGTGAGGTGCAGGTGTCCAACGCGACTCGTGATGGAAAACAGTTTGGAGAGGCGTCCTCGTCCTGATTCTGCGATGATATTCGTTACGGCTGAAGATGCGACAAAAGCAAACGTGAATGCAGGCAAATCAATAAAGGGTTGAATACTTCTAGCTCTAGATGCTTTCAACAATACAACCTGGATTTAGCAGATAAGGCGAAGCTCCCATTTTGAAATTGAGGAAAAGTTTCCTCTCACTTTTGTTCAAAAAGTGTTCAGCTACATAGCCGAGGAAATTCTAACTTTTATCTTGTATTAATTTTGGTACTCCAACATGTTTGTCAGAGGCTCCTTGCTCAAGTCGGACTGCTGTATCGCCCCCCTCGATGTTCAAAAGAGAGCAAAACTAAATCAAATAGCATAAATTTGCTTTCGCACTTTCCGGAAGAGGTTCAGCTTAAAGTACCACATCGACACGTAGCAGACATTAGCCATCACTGACAAGCGAACGGCACAGTTGCGATTAATATTGTCAAGGACACAGAATTTATTGAGTTGCATCGCATCGAGTATTAGTTTTTGTGCTACCTCGACACCATATTTGTTATACAGTATTATTATCAAACACGTTAAGTGTCTATATCTTCTCCCATCATGAGACTTTTGCCCAAAAGGAATAAATTTGTAAGAATCGTGATTAATCGTGATTAAACTTAATTAATCTACGGCGGCCCTGTGATTAATCTCATTAGGGATTTTAATGGTAATCATATTGCAATGCTGATGAAGCATCCAGGAGGGACGTAAAACCCATCAACAGTGAGCTAATCTGTTCGGGGTTTGAATGGCAGCGACCCAACGTCAATAAAATCAGTCGACGCACCTACGATGTCGAGAACGAGAGTCTTTGAAAGGCGCCAATGATGGAGCGCCGGAATGGAAGAGAGGCTATTAGAGATGTGTGAGATGGGACTGAGGCCGACACGTCGAGGAAGACAAATCATCGAGCCACTGATGAGCAGCGGAGGCTCGTGATGTGGAGCTAGCGTCTGAGAAAACGCCGTCAAGGGGCTGCCGTGTTTCTCGCGGATGTGAAACCAAACTAGTGGAACTCCTCTTTGTGAAGCCTAATTAGCACTTAGACACGTTTGAAATATTAAGCAGAGGCCGAGATTATTTTCAGATTCTTTGCTATTCAGTAGCGCTGACACTTTTTTTTTTTTTTTACAAAAAAGTTTGTAAACACAATTAACGAATTTTCAAGTTAAAATCACAGATGACATAAGGTATTTCTAATGAACACAGATGACACGAATAAAATGTTGTTCATGTTGGATGTAGTTTCTTAGATGTGTTAAAACTGTGTAAATTCAAACCTGTACTACTGCCCCCTAGTGGTGTACGCTGAAACTGGACTGGTAAAGCAGCAAAACTGGTTTAAAAATAATAGACCAGAATTTAAATTTAAACTAGTACAATGCTTTTGTTTTGGTAACATTAAAATTTAACTCCCTTACACTGGGGTTGAACTTTGGCACATCACATTTATAAGTTAAATATAGATCCTAGAGATAACTGGACGTGTAAAAGTATATAAAGTATAAAGATATATAAAATCTAAAGATAAAATCTAATATAATCAAAGATAAAATCCAAGAGTCCCTCATTAAAATCTGATGATTGTCTGATTTTAGGAATTAAAATGTGCTTTATCAGATAACACAGTAATCTGATTATGAGAAATCCCATTAGGACATCAATGTCTTGTGACGAAGTGATGCAATGAGGACAACGGGAGGAACCAACAAACATGCACTCTGATTGAAATCCAATAAATGGACTAAAACCTTTGGACCAGTGTAGATCATCACATTTTTAAAGTGCGTGTAAACGCATCAGATCCGATTATGACAGGGTTCTGATTACTTAATGCAGTCAAAACTAAACTAAAAGCATTTATCCAATATACACTCAAAACAACCTCAGATCTGGAACCATTACTGTCATATTTGATACTCATTACATTTTATTTTTCTTTCAAGTAAATAAGATGTTGAAGTAAAAGTTATAATTAGCTACTTTATTTTGTGCCTGAGCGACTTTAAAATACACATCTGATAATTGATAATGACTCATTATTTACATACTTTTATCAGCCTTTATTTACTGTGGGCGTAGGCCAGCGCAGTGATTCTATAATGCAATTACGGGAGCCTGATGGATCGCACCGGCGGGTTATGATATCGATCCCATTCCGAAACCGTCAGCTTAGCATCTGAAGGAGAAGCAACAATATCGTTAGCGCTGAGACAAGGGGAGGCGGAGGCGGGGGGGGCTAGAGGAGACCAAAGACGCAGAAACGAGTCGGGCGGGATGGGGGGGGTTGTCTTGGAAACCAGTCCGCCGCTTCCTACGTCTTCCTGTCGGGGCACGCATCAAAGGCCGTGCGCGTCTTTTTTTTTTTTTTTTTTTTTTCCACCAGAGACTGAATGGGGGAATTAGCAGGGGCTCAGCTCCAGCTATTTATAGCCCGGGTGATGGAGAGGAAGAGCGAGGAAGAGGAGCAAGCGCGTGCATTATTAGGCCGGTCCAGGCGCTCGTTGGGTTGTTTATCGCGACCGCGACTGTCACAAGCTCATAACGCATTTCTTTCCCTGTAATTGCCATACTATTGACTTTGCTCTCCCCGCACCTCCTCCTCATCCTCAACCCGCTCCTCTCGACTCTTAGCCCCTCCCCCGCCCAACAGTCCCCCAGTCGTCACCACGTGCCTTGGATGAGCAACGAAGGCAGAAATAGGATTTAGTGGCAGACGGTCCATTCAAATGATCGTTTCAGCCTCAGGAGAGTGAATCGACTTTACAACAGTACTTAAATAATAAGCTCTCAGGCTCCGACGACCCGCCCGCTTTTGGCTCCGTTTTCGGCGGTAGCACCCGAGCGCGATCTGGGATATCATCTGATTTAACTCGCGGGGGGATTGATGAGGTACGTCTAAAAGGATTTGATGAAGTCTGAAGTACTCCCCCTGTTTCTATTAATGAAACCTTCCATTACCAGAATCGTCCCACCCACCACCGGGGGCAGAACTGCGACAAGTTCCGCGACACTACGCCTTTTCAGCTCCCTCTTAAAAGCGTTTGGCTAGCAGAAAATGCTAATCAATATCTCGACGACCGAGAAGCGATGCATCATATCAAAGTGCACCCGTCGCATTTATCACTACCAGCGACGATCCCTTCTGTCTTCCCAGCTTCTCTGAGTTTAGCCTTCGCCTACTGCTTTGATCTGCTAGTCCCGCCCCTCCTCCTGCCTTTGAAAAAGCAAAATTTAGCCGTGACCCGCTTGGCAAGTTCAAAGAAAAGTCAAGTGTTTCTCACAGGAGTTCAACCATCGTTACGGAGTTGAAGGACTGTTTTGGGCTTCTCGGGTGAATTTAATGCTTTTTTTTTTTTTTTTCTTGGGATTGAGAAGTTTTAATTAAAACCGTTATCACTCAGGCATTGCGACAACTTGGCATGCTGCAGCCTCGTGTAAACAGATAACACGAAAGAACATTTCTTATGCGACCCTTTAATTATTTGATAGCACTTTGTTTCTACATTGTGTTTTCAGGGTTGTAGGTTTGAATAAGGTGATTTTTTATTAGCGTAATAGTGTTGTCACAATGTTTTTTAATAAGCACACTCCCAATCAGGCAGAACGCTGCGGATAAACACAAACGGGGTTCAGGTCGGTCCGATGGACTCAAACAGCCATAAATCGCCCACATCTCTCGGCGTATTAGCCATTTATAATTAAATACTGCAGCTTATTGATACGTTTCTGAAGCGCTGAGTCAGTTATTTCAGGTTAGCAGAGTCAGCTGTTCTGCTTCTGCATGTGTTTTCCACCATGGAGTACAGATAAGCGCTGGTAAGCTCGCTGGAATAGGGTGGTGCGGCCTCGCGAGGATCTCGCGCAAATGTGGTTTTGGGCTGAGTAAAGGCGATATTAAAAGTTTGACTTTTAAACAGGGACTGCTCGTGAAGTTTTATTTAAAAAAAAAAAAAAAACATGAAAAAAAAAAAAAACGAAACAGGCCTGAAGAGGGCGTCGCCTGCCTCCATTTGCTTGCCTAATTCAATTCAATGTTATTTGTGCAGCGCCAAATCACAACAGTTATCTCAAGACGCTTTACAAAAATAGAGAATGCAAAGACCAAACTCTAGAACATCAACATACAGAGACCCAATGGTCCCCCCATGAGGAATCACATGGCGAAGCTGGGAAGTAAAAAACTCCCATTTAACAGGAAGAAACCTTGGGCAGACCCTGACTGTAGGAGCAATAAGTGAAAATAGCAAGTGTGTCGCTACCGTACAGTCAGAGAGTCGTAAGTGTACAGTGGCAGGTACACAATCTCTACATAAAACAGCGTGTGATTCAGAAGAGGGACCCAGATATCACCTCCAGTTACACTGGAGCCTCGACCTGTGGGCCGACAGAGCAGAGAACACACTGACTCCGGGGAAGGGGATGAGTTAATTAAGCTAACCCTGGAACCGCAAAGCAATCGCAATATTTTCGCGTTATTTTCCCCTGCCCTCTTTTTTGTGCCCCCTCCCTCACTGCTCACACTGACACACACACACTTACATACATCCTTGTACTTCTATGTTTGTGAGGACCATAGACGTGTTGCGGAGCCCCTTACCCTAACCCATCCTACCTAACCCCCTGACTCTAACCTAGCCTAACTTAAACCTAATCCTAACCTTAATCTTTAAACCAGGTCTTCACCCTCAAACAGTGTTTTGAAGCCAAAATGTCCTCACTTCCCACAAATGGCCTCACTTTGATATTAGGATGCACGCACGTACTCACACGCGTGCAAACACACATGTGTGCTGCTCAAAGAGCCCATTCATCGTCATGACACAGGTCATGCCTTGTTAGTGGGAGTAGCCGCTGGGCCGACCCGCAGTTTCGCCTTCGTCGTCCCTCCATCGAGGCACTCGGTCCGCCATAGCACGCAGGTTATTGCCTGTAAGTGACAGGACGATGCCATGCATGTGGGGGGGGTGCAAAATAAGAAGCTCCAAGTTCAAGGTAGGGTCTCAAACACAATAGTAGAGACCAATGACACAGTAAGCAGTGGGAGGGGGCTGGAAAATAGTTCTCCAATTAATTCCAGAAAGTTTTAATCAGTTTTAGTGCATTGGATTAGCATTGCAATTCATACAGTCTGACGACACAGTGGGGAGAACGTACATGAGTGGCAACCTCTGGAGTTCACACTTAGTTCATACATAATACTAGCGGTCCCAAGTCTACACGAGTCACATCTGCTGTATATTTGATGAAATAGGCGGAGCAAGTACACTTTCGGGAAGCCTGGGACGCGTTTGTCAGCTTCCGAACTTTGAATGTGAACTACGTTCGCGTGCCGTTTTCAAACAGTTTCACAAGAGTCCGAGAACCAAGAAGCAGGCAATTCTGGAAACAGCTTATCCTAGCATGACGCATGACCACGGTGAGACTACCATGATGCGTTGCAAAGAGGAGGGAGCCGAACCAGCATTTCAGCACCATGGACAGAGTCCAAGCTTCCCTGCCTTTACAAAGTCTTTAAGTATTATTTTAAGTATTACTTTAGTAAGTATTTGTAAGACAAGAGAAAATTTGAAAAAGTAGATGAATGAATTAATAGAGTGCAGACAACACGACGACAGTTGAACTCTTAAGATCAGACTTGCAGATCGAGATTTTAAAAAGCCAATCGGAATAATAGGAAATGTCATTAAGAGACAAATCGGAAACATACGGCAAAGGCTAAAGAATATTTATAGCCGGTGATTGGCAGCAGGAAAAATTCTTCCCCCAGCATCAAAAGTAAAACATTTACCGTATCGGTGCTTCACAGGAAGGGAAATAATCCTCTCTCAACTCTGTGAGGTGGCAGAAATAACCTATAAACATTTATTTCAAAAGTGCCCCGAAGAGCTTCACAAATGAAAAGAATTACGGTCGGCCCTCCGTTGCCTGCTGAACAGACACCTAGCGTATTCGGACGATAACGCCCCCCACCCTCCCCCTCCTCTTCCCCCCCAAGTGATTTTACAGAGCTGTCCGCGACCTATTAAATCTTTTATCCTTAATCAAAAGCCGCCAAGTCCGCGGGCAGAGCCGGGTTTGATCGTAAAATAAAAGAAGAAGCTGCGGGTTTGGCCTCAAGGTGACACTGCAGATCACGCTCTCTCTGCGGCCCCGATTTCATGTTTAAAACATGCGCTTTGGTTGATTAAATGTCTGTTTCTCTGTGTGCGGTCATGTGGAAGAAGCGAAAGAGAACAAAAAAGGGAGTAAAAATAGAAATGTATGGTCATGTGTTTGCATCTTGTTATCCTCCCGGGCATTTGACCTAAATTACTTTGTTTTTTTGTTGTTGTACTTTTTCCCATCCTGACAATCTCTCAGCGTTCCACTCCGTCTGCTTCATCCCTCTCACCGGTTAGCCGCGTCCCAGCGCTGCAGCCTGTGGTGGAATAAGCTCTTACTGGATAGAAGGAGATGGGGTTGGATGTGGGTCAGAGGAAGAATGGCGAGAGGTGTCTCTGAAACATGTTGTGTGTCCAAAGAGACCTCCGTTTTTAAGGGGGTTTTTTTCCCCCTCTAAAAGTCTCTCATTCAATGACACTGAAAGTATGAGCCAATAACATCCAGGTATTAACTGAGAAAAAAAATATTACCTAATCACATCTTCATATAAGCTGATGATGTCATGTTGTTAGATGAAGGCGTTATGACGTTAACTAATGTTAAATATTTTTCAAAGAGGTAGATAATAAACAAGAAAAAATAAAAACAGTTCTATATGCAGTTTTGCATCTTAACCTCCTAAGACCCAAGCTCTTTTTTGATACGCATTCTTAACATGTCTTTGCTATTTAGGATTACTGGGACCTGATAAGTGTAAAGACTGAGAATCATGTTTTAATAATATTTTGAAACAAGTGTTTTTTGGGGACAATGATGTCCACATACAGGGACAATCAATCTAAATCTGTATTAATATAATGTTTCAGGGTCCATGTATTTGGCTCCACACTAAGAAGAATTAGCTTTTATATGATAGGTGAGCCAAAATATAATGCCCACATATGTGGATGCCAGGTCTTACACGGTTGTCATGGTATCAGCTGATGATCTCATGATATGAGTTGATAGTAAAATGTATATAATCTAATGACATTCTCATATTAATTGATGATGTCATCTTATTCAATGAAGATGATATTAACTGAAGTTAAACAAATGTATTAAGAGATAAAGAGGAAAGGACAAAATCGGTCCACATGTGATTTTGCAAATCATTATAAAAGGTGGTCATGGTATTTCCTGATGATGTCGTTATATCAGCCGATGAAGTCAGGATATCACCTGGTGATGTCATAATATTTGCTGATGAGGTTATGGTATTAGTTGATGATGTGACGATATCAGTTGACGATGCTGTGATATTATTGGACGTCGTCAGATTGCAAAATGATCATACAGACATGATCACTGTACGTTTTGAAACTAAAATATAGAGAAGTGATTCGACAAATGGGATGGCAACGGTCTAAAACTTCTCCAGCACAGACAACAAGGCCCAGCGGCTGTACGAACACTCTCTTGTTTTTCTGTTTCTGTCCTGGACGAATGCAAGGAAAATCTCAGGGAGATTACCTCAGAGATGGAACAAAAAAAAAAAAAAAAAAAAAAAAAAAGACGAAATGGCAACAGAGCAGGTGAGCCTGTCAGCGTCTCCAAGGCTCAACATAACAACCTCCCACCACATTTTTCTTGTTTCCCTTTACCTTCCTCACCTTCCTCACATGTCAGACAACATAAAGAGTCTTTGCTCTTCAAAGGTTAGCTCGATAAAGAGAACGGGAGGCTCTGCTCGCAAAACTGCAAATGTCAAAATGGCTAAAAAAAAAAAAAAAAATAATTATTTTCCTGAACACTCCCTCTTTATCTCTTACCTGGCCCTCGGCATCATGGGAGTTGGGGTGAGTAATCTACCACTAGCTGTCACTCCACAGACACTGGGAATTGACGCAAACATAGGCGCGCCTTCTCCCGACGTGAACGCCTTTTAAACGAATTATTTCACGTGTTTTTCATGTACGTCCCGTGGTTGTTTTTGTCTTTTGCAATAACACCGAGTCGCGGCTCCAAATTTGTGCCAGCGAGAGCCTAGCATTCGTAAATGTCATTCACGGTAATTACGCGGGCTTAAAATATAAGTATGGAATTTTCTCACCTGACACGGTGATAGATCACGTTAGTATCGGAGACGAGTCTTGCACATCGGCGCTAAAATGGATTTCGGTTTGATACGTGAGCCTGCGCGTTGAAAAGGTCGTGGTTTTTTCATTAAAAACAGTCCCACACAAGGGATCCGACCTGACATTATGTTGCTGAGCAGCCATCGGATTCCTTTTCCCAGTTTGATCGCCTCATGAAACGTTAATGCGGCAGCTCAGAGGCTCCGACGGCGGTAGCTATTCTCAGTCGAGGAGAGAATTTTGGAGTTGGCGGCTCGGTGAGTTAAAAAAAAAAAAAAAAGGTTAAAAAAAAAAACAAAAAAAACTCAAAAACTCTCCGGTAAGTTTAAGTTTGGAATCTGAAGAGCGCACGTTTGTTGGCGGAGCGTATGCACGAGTGCGGGGGGATGAGTGCGTTGCCGTGGTTACGGAGCGGCTTTAACCTTCATGGCTACTTGATCATCGCTGCTCTATAAATGTCACTTCACCTGCCCGCTACATCTCTGCTTCACGCAGCCCCTCTTCCTCTCCACCTCTATCTCCTCCTCCTCCTCCACCTCTCTTCCTGGATATTCGCAATTCGTCTGGCGCAGATATATTTTTCGATCGATATCACATGACCTCAATCACATCAGATCCAATCAAGTGACTCCAACTTTATCTTAAATACAGACCAGATGTGCTCGAAATGTAGCTCAGATTTCTGCAGTTACTTCAGAAATCGAACTTTATAATTATGTTTCCACTCTCACACACTCACATTTTTGTATCATAAATATATGATGCCCACTTTTTTTGAACCTATAAAGGCATCGTTATGCCTTCGCCTGGCTCTATTCGTGGATTGTGCCTCAGTACCTCCCCATTAAGGTATTCTATGCAACCGTAGGGGTAGAGACAAAACACTACAATGTTTTCTTTAGATTTTTTTTTTTTATATGTTTCCCCCTCTCATCCTAGAACAGGGGTGGGCAGACCCAATCCTTAAGTCCTCAATACAGCCGGGTTTTCTGTCCTACCAGGACGTGAAAAGCTGTTGGTTTCGCTTCCAGGACGTCACCAGTTGGAGCCAGAAGAAATCATATTTGGATAAGAGGGTGGGGCTGGAGGAGGAGTGAAGGGCGGGTGTAGCCTTTGACTTCTTTGCAGCCAACCACAGGCTGGATTGGAGGTCAGGGATCCAATAGACCCCCAGTTCAGGCATCCATCGTGTCAAATAGACACACCCCAGCTTTTACAGAGTAACAGTATTTTATGATTGAAAATGTGATTTCCTGTGAGTGATTTTGAAGCCATTGCACGTGAAAACACTTCCATGCGGGTTCATCCTTCAGACCAGAAGTCTACTTCCATCGTTCACGTGGTCAACGCTTCACTAAGTGAAGAGGGAAAAGCGAGCCGAAGCGTTTATCTGCCTGAACTGGACAGAAATCCCAGCTGGATTACAGCCCTCAAGGTCTGTGTCTGCCCACGCCTGTCCTAGAGGGTTCTTCATGTCTACGCTCACTGGTGGGAATCCCTGATTTTCGAGCTGGTCGCGTTTTCTTTGACCTGAATGACTGAGAACGCTCCCCGACATCGTAAACGGCAATCACGGTGGCACGGAAATTACAGATGGAGGGGGTAGGAATTGTTGTGTTTGTGGCTTTTAACCAGACAAAAGTGCCGTAAAAGATGGTCTGTCTCGCTACAGTCTTCCCTCAGATCCATCCATTTTGAACTCAGCGACATTTCAAAATTCTGAAGGACGCGGCAGTTCTCCACTGCTCAAATATCTGGCTTTTACTTTATTTTTTTTACATTCATTTCATCAACAAATCAAGAGAGTAAGGTAAGAAAGAGTTGGTAAATGCAGTTTTACTAAAGGTCCATAACTTCAATGTGTTTAAAGTGATCCTTTTTGGACTCAGATCTTTTTTGTTAAGATTTTGGAAGGTCTCCTCCTGTCCCAGATGGTCACCTGATCACCAAACCAGTATGTTAAGTATGTTAGGAACCGTCAAGGTCAAAGGTAAACCTCATTAAGGTCGAGTTTAGGCGAATCAGAAGCTCACCATGGATACCACACACTGTATTTGCATCGCTGCTCTAGCTTTTGTATGTCATGTGATGTTCGCGAAATGCTTTGATGTGCTCCCTTAAGTAGCTTTTCTTTTCCCTTTATGGATAAAAGGAATTCAGAATTTGACATTTCGCTTGTTTATAGCGTTGTCACAGATTGCTCATCGCAGCCACTCTGTGACCTCCAGCCACACCGCTCGCCAACTCACGCTATCGCACATGTGACGGTAGCCTCGGCGTCTCCGCTCGCGTGCTGACACACTGGTCCATGCCGCCGTTAACATGCTAATTACCGTTGCAGGATCGATGCTCCATTTAAACAATAAGTTCCACATCTTGGGGTTTTGTTTTTTTTTTTTTTGCACGTGTCTCTCTCTCACACACACACACACACACACACACACACACACACACACACACACACACGTTTCAACAGCACAGCTCTGAACAGGCGCCCATAATTCTCGGGCCTGCGCTCACTCCACAGCCTGTCAGACACGCTTCCATTTTCTCATAGATCACTGCGGGCCGGCACACGTTTGCCTAAATTAGGTACTCAGCAGCTACTCACTACTCTGGCTGCACACCAGTATTTGTTCCAATCAAACGGACACCCATTTGTAGCTGTAAAAGGTGAAATAAATGTGTCCCACCCATTGCACAGTTTTGGTTTGGGGTCTTTTTTATATGCTTTTAAAGGGGACATATTTTGGAAACCGTACTTGTTTATTGCTTTGCCATGTATTTGTGTATAAGGAGTGCCTCCTCACCCTGTACATTTTTTTTTTGGCATCTAATTTGATATTAGGTAAACTATTGTAAAAATGTGCCTCGCAACTCTCGTTATGGAACAGTTGGGCTGATTTGGATAACCACACCCATGTGCTGGGAAACTCCGCCCATACAACCACAGCTACCTGTGCAAGGATCTACCAAGATAAAGCAATGAAGAAGAGACATGCAGGGGGAAACTACCTGTGGGCGGAGCAAAGAGCTCGTGTGGGCAGAGCTCACAGTAGCTACTTAGGATTTAGAGGGAAAGGCAGTCAAACTGGCCTTTCTGAGCAGGGCCACGAAACTGGAATTTAAAGTCGGTGTTTTTTTTGTTTTTTTTTTGCCAAAGAATCATACGAACATTTCATTGAAATACCAAGGAACCGTGTTAACTTGTAGAAAAGAACCAAATGCTTTTAAGTAAATGTCAAAGGCAACACATACAGTAAATTTTGATGACTGTCCTTAACTGGAAATGCTGCCGACTAGCTGGGGATGTTGGCGAGTATCAAGAGGCGGGGCTTTTCGCCTGTATAAAACAATCATGGTTGGCCATTTCTTATGTCGGAATGTGGGTCTAGTGCTCAGTAACACCTTCTAGGTGGAACAAGAAGTGACTGGAACAGTAACTTTTTTTTTTCTGCAACACTTCAACAAGCATTCTGCTGAGCACCGGCAGAAAGATCGCAGTCGTGTCTTGTTTCTCCGAGAGCAGAAAAGTTAATGAGGGTGGCAAGGAATTTGAAATCGGATGGCTTTTCGCCACTCTCTGTCGATTTTCAGGCACAGGAGCTCCTCATGGTGTCCTCAGCAGCATACAGCTCCCTTGTGGGATGTTCAATTACCAGAAAATTCTTTACCTAAGTAAAAAAAAAAAAAAAAAAAAGTCCTGGTAATCTATTCAGTTTGCATTTCCAGCGCACTTCAAACTTCCTGAAAAATGATTTCAGTCAGGTTGGTAGCGCAGGTGGGAGTGGTACAGGGGCCAGTCAGGCTGCGAGGGTTGAGGCCCATGTGAAAAATTCTTACACTCCTACCAGGTAGGTAATGTTTGGGGTTAGAGGGATTGTTTTAGGGTCATTTTATATGTAAGGTTTTTCAAAATCCTAAATTAAAGTTTAGGGAAAGGGGGCTAATGGTGAGATTGTTGTGATGTGCAGTAGCAGAAGCAGTACTAATCTTTGCGGCAGCACTATTTTATTAGCAAGAACAGTAGGTGTTGAGTAGGAGGAGGAGTGGTCATAGCACTGGCAGCAGGAGCTGATTTTCTTTCACGAGGGTAGCAAAGAGCAGGAAGCGAGCACATGTAGGAGTAGTAGCAGCATCTATTAAAGAAATACAATTAAATTTAATGTGATTCTCACAGTCTTTTACCATTAAAATTGACTTGAGGTGATTTACTGAAACCCAGAGCCTGACCCCCAAACAAACAACAGCAGCAAGGAAAAATGCTCTTAACATTACTAGTACTGCTTACATTACTAGTACTGCTTGCATTAGTAGTAGTAGTGGTAGTAGTAGTAGTAGTAGTAAAGGTGGAAGTAGAGGTAATAGTGGTAGTAGTAGTAGATGTGGTGGTAGTAGTAGTAGTAGTAGTAGTAGTAGCATCAGTAGTAGTAGAGGTAGTCATAGCAGCAGTAGTGGTGGTAATGCAAGGCAACAGTATAAAACATAGTTTAAGTTAAGCAGTGTAAGGCAATAAAAGTATAAGTCAGGAAGTAGGAGTAGAAGCAGCAGCAGCAGCAATAGTAGTAGTAGTAGTAGTAGTAGTAATAGTAGTAGTAGTAGTAATAGTAGTAGGGTTTCTGGCAGTGATGTACTTGTAGGAGTAGGATGATGTGTGGAGGCTGTGCTAGTAGCAGCAGTTGATATGACAGAATTAGCCAGAACAGAAGAAGTGATGCTAACAGCAGCAACAGTAGTACCAGTAGGAGAATTACTAGACATAAAAGACACATTTATCATGAAATTGAATGTAATTTCTACCGGTCAACATGATCTATTAGAGATGATTTGTACTGTAGGCCTGTCTTGCTTGATAGTGTTCGCGGATAAGGCTTTGGTGTGTCAGTGTGGGTGTGTGTGTGTGTGTGTGTGTGTGTGTGTGTGTGTGTGTGTGTGTGGTGACCGCGGGGGGAATTGGAGCTGAAGTGAAGCCTTACGTAAGCATCTTCAAAGTGAGCTGCAGTCGGCAGGTAGTACACGAACGACCTGACACAAGGAGGAGAGGAAGGGAAGTGTCTTACAGCGGCAGAATAAAACAGCCTGTAGGGAGGAGAGGAAGTTATTTAGTAGCTTTTTTTGAGCAAATGATCAATCATTTAGGACAAAAATCAATGTTTTAACAGGAAACATGTCTCGTTCAGCATCTACAATGTTGTTTTAGCATAAGAAGTCTTAAAATGTTGAAAGACTAAGGTGCTATCTTTTAAAAAATTTGATCGTGAGCTACATGAACATGTGCAGTCGGGTCATAATCGATAATTTTATGTGCATGTGCAAGGGTTGTTGCAAGGTTCTTGGCATGGGAACAAGAGTGCTGTCAAGGTTGCGCATGGTCCCGTGTACATGAGCTAATTTTCTAAAAGTTCCATCTAGATTTTTTTTTTTTAATGGGAAACAGGAAAATGATACGGTTTCCAGTAGGCCTCTCTCATTCTCATGTTTTATCTCTTGGGTGGGGGGGGCTGTTTCATCAGGGTGAGAGGCAGGGCACACACTCAACAAGTTGGCAAGTCATCGCAGGGCTAGCATTCACACCTAAGGTCAGTTTAGAGTCACCAATTCACCTTTTGTTTCAACTCTGGGGGGAATCGGAGCACCAAGAGAGAGAGAGAACCTTGCAGACACCGGGAGGATACCTAAACTCCAAACCCAGGGGGATTTGAACCTGGGACCATTTGGCTGTGCTAACAATGCCTCTTGATGCGTACATCTTCTTGCACCTACAAAAGCAAGCAGGTTTCCTTAAGGTACCGTTTTTAAAAATGAGAAAACAATTTTTGTGTTTGATTGACACCAGTCTGACAGGCTTCATTTCACAAAAAAAAAAAATCTCTCCTTGGTTTGTATCTTATTAAATGCAATTGTTTCTAAGCCCTGCTGGCAGTGGGGCTACTTTGGCAACTATTAGACGGCAATTTATGAAAACCAGAATATTTTTGCTCCTTTGAATTTGAAGCCTAATGACATCGCTGATTTCCTGTCCCAGTTCACCCAGTGGCAACCAGTAAAATTGAATGTGCAACTCATCATTGTGCACTCGATGGGTTGTCATAAAATGTTGAGGCTGATGTCCGCGGTCGTCACGGTAACTAAAACTTTCCCCGCAGCCTGAAAA
The DNA here is from genome assembly GCA_911728415.1 of Lagocephalus sceleratus. NCBI lineage: Eukaryota > Metazoa > Chordata > Actinopteri > Tetraodontiformes > Tetraodontidae > Lagocephalus > Lagocephalus sceleratus. The sequence continues at coordinate 5,362,405 of CAJVRN010000234.1, read as the reverse complement.
GTGCTTTCCATAAATGGAAAACTCAAACACTGGTTTTTAGGGTTTGGGGAAATTTTCTTGCATGTAACAATTATAATTGTCAGGATTCAAGAAATAGAATTTATAGAGCTCTGAAGCCAAAGTACGCTAAAAATGTATCAGGAGTGATGTTATAGATGTAATTAATATCAGTATTGCTTAGGGGAATTTGCTGTAATTACTACAGTGCTAAAACTTGAGGATTTTAGCATGAATAAAGTCAATATGGGCACTTTTATGAACATGAGTTACATGATTAACTGATCTAATTACAACCCGGATGTCTACTTTTCCTCTTAAAGTCTTTAAAAGTATGGTAATACAAATGACGATGGAAGTAAATAAATGAAAGAGACGATTTAATTCTCGAGCTAAAATTGAACTCAACCGTTTGATAGAAACTGTTAACAAATATCTTTTTCAATTGTTAAAAAAAAGATAAAACCCAAAAAACAGCCTTGGAAAAGGAGAGGGCCAAATAGGCCATCACTCACTGGTACGAAACAAAAGTCCAAAAAGAGTTATAAATTAACGTTATTTTAACAATGGACATTGTTTAAAATTTAATTCTCTGTGAGCACATTTTATTTTTACCCCAGCGGAGGTAAAAGCGGAGCGCAGCGTGGGGCAGATGTTTAATTTTTGATCTGTCCGGTGCAAAATGAATGAACCCCTTTCACGGTTGGTTCGCATCGCTTTAATTAGCATCTCGGCGGGGTGACCTCTGTCACCAGGTCAAGTCAGCTCAAAACGTTGCTGCCCCTCCCCCCTTTTTTGCGAGGTAAACGTGTGTCTTTGGCGTTTGCTTTGATTTCGGTCTGGCGGGTGTAAGCAAGAAACTCTCTTTCTGAATGTTGATTGTGCCTCCTTCCACTGAAAGTCTTTAGCATATTCCTGTTCGTTGCGTAAGGATGGTTAGGGAGGCTGACTAAAAAGTGATGGCAAAATTTGCTGTTAACCAACCCCCCAAAAAAAAAACCAAAAAAAACACAAAACAACCTGCCTGTGGCCAGATGGGGATCACATTACCTTCACCTTTTACCTGCACTCCTTTTCGCAATTAGCGTCACGCTTGTCATTTCCAACTGACACTTTGCTGTTGTGCTGTGTAATTACTTACCCACCTGGGAAGAAGCCTGGCATGTTAAAGCAATAAAGAAGAGAAAAATAGCACCCCAGACGCGCACGCCACACACTTATCTGACACGTGTTTGACATGCTTTTTACCATTACAGGCGCTTTGTGTGTTTGCGGGTCAATTAAAGGTTTTTCTTGTGTTCCGGGTGTCAACTAGGAACGGTGTTTTCACTTTAAATCGATCTGTGGGCTTTCACCGCTGGCGTTTGAGCATCAGGACCCACATCCGCCATCCCTACCATTATATAGGCTTCCGCTCTTTTGCCTGTTTTTTCCCCCCCCCCCTTTGGTGGTTTTGCGGGAGGGAAGGGTTCTGGGTCCTGTTCTTCAAACCACAGAGGCCTTATTACTTCCACACTTTCCCTTTTTCCCTTCTTCAGCCCTCAACCCCCCCCCCTCCCTCCCTTCCCCTAACCCACCCACCACCACCCCCCCCCCAGCTCCCAACTCATGCAGTTCCAGGAAGTAAACTGGGATTTTAGGGAAGTGCAAAGGCAGGGCAGAGCTAGGGAAGTGGCGACGGTGGCAGACGTCTTCTTCTACAGGAAATCACGTTTAAGAAGCCGCTTTCTTTGATCTTGTGTCTTTTCTTGTGATAACTGTGTCTGTGATGCCTTTTGTTTTTGCTTTTTGATTAAAAAAAAAGAACAGAACAAAGCACCCATGAACTCTTGCTGATTTGTCCTTTTTGCTCTTTCTTCTTTTCTTTTTTTGACATTCTTATTCTTTTTTCCGTTTTTTGCCAGTAATCTTTTTTGAATTTTCTCTTTTCTCTTTTTCCCCCCTTTTTTTCTGAACCCTAGGTCCGCTCACAAAAAAACACGATGAATCTTCAATGAACAAGCCTCGAGACGAAGGTATTTTTGTTGCATGTTTTTCCCTTTTTCTTGTTTCCAAGTCTTTTTGGGGGATGTGTACACACACACACTCATACACACACACACACACACACGCAAACAGACACGCACTCACTCACACACATATTTGTTAGCTGGGACGCTGGATCTGAGATGAATCCCGATGTGTTGGTGTAAGTGTGTCTGCTGACTGTCTTTTCCATGCAAATCACTGGCCTTGTGCAACCTGTTTGATGCTGTAATCCCCGGCTAACGGAAGCTACGTGTCCTCCATTATGAAGTCATCTAAAGGCAAATGTGTGTGTTTTTCTTGTCCGAACCCTCAAACAGGCCTCACACGTCACCCGCGCCGCTGCCGCCGCGCCCTTGAAAAACTCATCGTCCACCTAACGGCTTTCAGCGACTTAAAATCAGGCGCATTAGGGCCACACCTCGATAGCCCCTCTCGAGGATGGAAATTGCCGTTGCGCAAGGCGCTGCCCAAATATTAGCCGAGCGTTGCTCTAAGTCGGCGGCGATAACATCAAATCAAGTAGGGGAGATGAAAATGGGGACATCCAAGGACACTCGCGCCCCGTTTGGGAAGATTTGGCTTTAATTGGCTGCTGCATTAAGGATGCTAAGCTCAGTCTGCTATTAATTTACATCTAGCACACACACCCAACCACACACACACACACACACACACACACACACACACACTGAAGGTGATTTTATCTCCATCTTTGTACTTCTGGACTAGTTTCTTGGGGAAAAAATGTCATATTTTGATGCCTGTTCCTCCTTATGCTATTTATGCTATTGTGGGTGAGTCTTTTTCTCACTCCCTGATGCTCTTTGATTTTTTTCTTTCACTTTTTTCTTTTTTTCCTTTTTTTTTTTTTTTTTTTTTTTTTTGAAGCTGGGAAGTTTGACACCAGAGGATTTTCCTGGTGATCAAACGCGCAGCCACAGATGCTTTTTGAGCCGCCGCAGCCAGGAAGTAGTCAAGGCATCCCGCACCTCCCCAACCTACCAACCCAAATATGCCTTTCATCCGTCGTAGTAACATCCAATTAACCTCATTTTATCGGGAACTGCTAATCCCATTATCCTGCTGCCATCCTGTCCCAAACTGGAATTCAAATTGGAGGTTGTGTCATTGTCAAAACTCTGATTTAAAAAAACGTAGTGCTCAAATATTCAACCCAATGCTACTTTAAACTGTCGTTACTCTGTTGGATTATTACTATTTCGCATATCTACTCTTTTGCATTCGGTATCACTTCTGATGTGAGGAATATTTGCTCCGATTTTCACGCTTCGGCATGCTTCTGGTAACTGCAAATTGGAAACGTTGGCGCCCGCTGCCTCTAAACAACTGAGGGCTAATCACTCCTGGCTACAGAAACGAGAGAAGCAGCAACAAATGGATGCTGATGTCCAGGAAATTAGACCTGGAGGAAGGTGCCGGGGGGGAACGAAGTCCATCTCTTTCCTCACAGCTGTGGTTTCGGTGTCTGGAGGCAGCCAAGGCTGGTTTTCCGCCTCTGGCCGTTTATGAGGGTTAGCACATTGGTTAGCGTGCTGTAATTAGGATGCACACCGATTTTGCCGTAACGAGACAAGATGTCCTTTCGGCCTCGTTGATCTCTGACCTCCATCTCTCACTGGGACGTTTCGAGTGTGAAACGGCTGGGATCGAGATCAGCGCCTCTAAATTTTAGATAACCGTCCTCAGCTGGGAAAGGTTGGATAGCGGCTACTGCCCTCAAGTGGAGGAGTTCAAGTATGTTGGGATTTCGTGCTGAAGAGCAATCTATGTTCCAACTCTCACCTAGCCCTGAGCTTTGGGTAATCACAGGACCAGCTGCCTAAGACAATCGACCGGAACGATTTTCCTTCATAGGGCGGTTGGGTTGAGCCTGAGTAATAGGGCAAGGAGCTCAGACATCCAAGAACAGCTGAGGACAACAGCTCCATGTCTCCAGGAACCGGTTTAGGTTGTTCGGGCATCTGCTCAGGAAGCCACCCTCTTGCCTGGCCTGGGAACACCTTGGGATTTCCCAAGAAGTATTTGGAGAGAGGAGGGTCTGGAGCTCCTCCCTGAGGTCGCCTATGACTCAGACCAGTATTTTCTTGCAAAAAAGGAAAAAAAAAATCTTCACAACTTTAATTACTAAAACTGTAAAAAGGAGGGTTCTGGGATCAATCGTAATGACAAAAATTGGAAGGCTTGCTGGTAGCAGGACAGGCGCCAGTATGCCTTCGGAGCACTGCCGAAATACCCTGGAGCACCCCTGAAATGCCCAACGGGTCCTGTGATGAGCCACAGACTCATTGGGGGATGCGCACCGCCTTTGCCCATAAGCAACTGGGATAGGGTCCAGCACAATCCCCTTTACCCCGCCAGAAAAAGATAGCAGCCAAGAAAAAAGAAGTTTATGGATTGAATAGCTCCTTATTTAGACCAAGAAAGGGTGCAATTTCCACAAAGAAATAACCCAAGATGGTGGTAAACGACAACGTTCTTTGCTCCCAGACTATTCTCACTGAAACGTTAGCGGTTAGATTTGTTGATTTGTGTAACACAGAAGGTTCATAGCGGAAAAAATCCGAGTTGATAAAGGAATGGAAAGAACTGAGCCAGGCCGTAGAGCTTCAATCCCCCTATTTCCTTTACAATTTTGTCCTCATTCTTTCAGCCGTGTATCAACAGCATTTTTTTTTTTTCTTGACGAAGGGGTGGGGGCTCAAAGAGAAGGAGAAAACCCATCCTCAGCCGATTCCGTTCAATTCAAAAGCACAATCTGTACGCTGGAGTGGAGCAGCGAGAGAAACGAAGAGGCGCCCACTCTGCCGCGGCAGCTCGCTCTCTGCTCTGCGTCAGGTGCGAGAGCAAAGGCTGCTGGGCCGTGGCGCTGCTCGGTGTCACCGTTCAGAGATTTCACTGTTCTGTGTCTGTGCGTGTGTGTGTGTGTGTGCGCGCGTGCGTGTGGGCATATTCTTGTACTTACTGAGTACCAAAAAGTGCATTTTACCAGCGAAATGAGGACATTTTTGGGGCGTGAGGACATTTTGTCTGGTCCTCACAACTTCAAAGGACTGTCCAAGGGTTAAGACTTGGTGTTAATGTTGAGGTTAGAGTTGAGTTTAGGTTGGGGTCAGGGGGTTAGTTGGGATGGTTAAGGTTAGGGTAAGGGACTGAGGAAATACATTTTGTCTATGAAAGTCCTCACAAAGAAGTCAATTTGTGTGTGTGTGTGTGTGCAGAGGTGAAAGTGTTTTCTGGCAGGGACATGGTCCAGGTTTGAGGCCTCCAGAGTGTCTCGTCAGAGGTGACACTGACAACCCACTGTGTGCTTGTGTGTGTGTGTGTGTGTGTGTGTGTGTGTGTGTGTGTGTGAGAGAGAGAGAAACAGGGTCATCCAGGATAAACACAGCACCAGTCCCAAATTACTCATTAACTACTGAGGTCCACTTTACACAAGATCCACCTGTTCAAAACCATTTACCCTGTTTTCTTTATTTTTAAGGAACTGTAGTTTACATACCAGGCCACTAGTGGGCGGTGTGTTTCGTGTGACACAAGAGCACACCTCCTAGCTACTTCCTGTTGGCTCACTGAGAATCTAGTGCCTGTAGGAAATTTGGCTCATGGTGAAGTATAGATATATTCGACTGTTGGCTTTGTAATGTAATCTTTATCGCCACATCCATGAAAACAGAGGGTGGGACATCTCAAAAATATGTCCCATTTCCAAAAAGTCCACTTTCACAGACTAAAAATGATGTTCCGAGTAAATGACAGCTGACAACATTTGAGGTTTCTTTTTTTATCCCAGATACATTTTTATTTAAATGGGGCCTCAATCTTCTACCTAATGACACCCTTGTCATACTTATTTGACAACTGACGTCCAAGGAGATTTGAACTCATCGTTTCTGCTAACTCAGGGATGTCCAAACTCTTCCACAAAGGGCCGCGTGGCTGCAGGTTTTCGTTCCGACCCAGCAGCAGCACACCAGACTGGACTCACTTAATCAACTCATCTGAGTCTTCAGACAGCTGATTGGTCAAACTGGGTGTGCTCGACTGGTTGGAACAAAAACCTGCAGCCACACGGCCCTATGGGGAATAGTTTGGACACCCCTGTGCTAATTCCTAAGTTCAGTGCTTCTTGCCTTCCATAGTTCCTTTAAAGCCTTATTTCTATTCAGTCTGACATCAAATTGGCAAGTCTGAGGCCGAAATTTGGGGGTTATACTTTAAATATAATATTGTTGACATTTCTGACGAGTGAAAATGTTTGCATTCTGTGTCAATTTTATTCATACAGCGTCTGTTACAACCAAGATTGTCCCCAGGTGCTTGACGCAAACAAGCAGCAGAGGAAGGAAAAAAAAACTTTTTAACTGGGAGACACCTTGAGCATGACCAGGCTAATATAGGGGGATGGGGCTCCAGCTCATGACTGGCTTGGTAAAGAATGAGAAAAGGAGAACGAGAAGGGGCGGGAGAAGAAGAGGAAAAATCGTAAACACCGAGGCTTGCTTATTTATGTTTATTATCATTTTTATTTGAGCCCACTGAGGTACAGTGCAGTCATATCATCTGTGGCTCTCTGTGCCAATAAGCGGGCTGAATTTATGCGACAGATGAGCGCATTTTTTGACACCTGACGGGGGTTTTCAAATCAATTTGACGTGAATCAGATACAGTAAAGATCATTTTTAGCCACGGTTATTACGTCCAATAACTGAGTGAAATGTTTATCCGCCTTCAGGGGAACAATCTCTCAGCAAGAACGTGACAGATGACGCAACAAATGATGAATGGAAGATGTCTGGAGTTTTTTTTTTTCCCCTTTTTTTCTGGCTTTTTTTTTTTTTCAATAATGCAGTCAATTTTCTTCATGACCAACGACGATAAGAACGAACCATCCAAGTGGGTATTTAATTACGCTACAATATTGGGTATCATTAATCAACCCAAGAAAGGTTGGGGTCTTCGATGCTACGTCGCGCAATGATGTCGCATTACCAGACGGCGGGGGGCTCGCGATCTCTCAGATTTTTAATTTTACACTTGCCATTAACAGAAGGTGTGAAATCAAGCTGTAAAGTGGTCAAAGGAAGGTCCTTTTTTTTCTCCCACTTAATGGTGAAAGAGAATTTTTTTTAAAAAAAGGCTATCAAAGCTGCAGCTAACTTTTACTCATTTGGGCCCATTGCTGGGAGGTACACGTCTAGGGTACGCATGTTGGATAAACGTTCTCAGGTTTTAAGGTTCATTTTTATGAGCAAACTACAAGATGTAATGTAGCATATATTTTTATTTATTTATTTTCCTGAAATGGTTTTGAGTCTGAGAATTGATTTTCTCTTCCTATATGTCAACATATCCTGCCCTACTGCTCTTTTCTCTACCAAGGCCTACCTGAAGTGTTTGCTCCTTTTACTTTTTCTTCCAGATACACACTTTATTGTATAAAGTGACTTAAAACATAGACGACAAACATAGATTTTACCAGAACAAATCTGAACAATTTTTGAAATATGAAGGAAAAACAAATTTTTTCGTTCAGCCGGGAAACTTTCCCACTTGATGGAAGGTGTCATGATGGCGATGTGGCATTATCGGCACAGCGCAAGACAAGAGAAGAAATCCACGATGCTCGCCCTGCATGCGGCAGCATGCTAGATGGTGTAGCACTACGCCACTACTTTATCGTCTCGGCGCAACAGATATCTCTCCTCTTCAATCTGTTTGTCGTCGACATTGGGTTATATTTCTCACTTCCTTTCTGCCTCCCCCTCCTCTTTGTCTCCCCGTATTATATGGCCTTCCCTCTGTGGGTACAGCTCAGCTAACAGATGCTAGCCTCTGGGCAAAAGAGCATCCTCCCGTATCGTCTCCCCTGCCCAGGCTCAGACATTTTGTCTTAAACACTTGCTCCTGTCACTGCCACTCACAAGCTCCATCTCTGAAAACCAAGCCAGAGCAAGGACGTAAACCTGGCAACCTCCTTTTTTTTTTTTTTTTTTCAATAATTAGCATCAGAGAGTTTCTCTCTGGCTAAATCTCCCAATTTCCCAGAGATTCTTCCACCTTGGACACATCGTGATACGCAGAGCATGCCTCGATAGATTGATAGCAAAATTGTGGAATTGGAAAAGGAGGAGGCCATTAGGCATGTGGGGTTGGAACAGGTTTTATTATTTGTTTCATAATTTCCCCCCAACATGCAGGGCACAACTGATTCCAAGAGTGGAGCTTTAATGAAACGACATAGCGCGGGGACTGATTGAAAAGTGCTCGGGGGGAGGGGGGGCAGCAAAAGGAGTCGGCCGTAGATGATAAATAATATGGGAACCTGCCAAATTTCCAACGGCTAGCACAAATGCAGGTAAAATAGAAGAAACAAGGAAATGGAATCTTCAGCGCTGCTTGCTCTTTTTTTTTTTTTCAACAGAATCAAACTCGTGTCTCTTCTTATCGCCTTCTCTCCGCGGGCCCATTGGATCGCTCACCGCCTCCCCTGTACCTCAGCGCTCAACCCACGCTGCGTCAATCCAGTGCCGATATGGCGTCGAATGCTCCCTCTACGCGCGCGCGGGCGAGACATACTTTTTTTTTTATTGAGCTCAAAGCCGCCGACCTGACAAGAAATGCAAAGAGGAATGGGAAAAGGAAGATAGACGTCGCTCGGTTAGCTTAGCAGCTTGTGCATTTGGCTGCATTTATCGCCCCTCGGTGATAGCTATGAGGCCCCCGAGGGGGAGGCTCCATTTCGCTCTTGGATCCCGGTGAACGCCCCAGCGCTGACGTGAGCTAGCCAAGGGGCTGTTTAGGGTCTATTTAATCCAAATCAATAAACGTAAAAGCGCCCACTGAAACAAATTGGGTTTTTAATTGTCAGCTTCCATCGCGGAGACACCCTCCCTGCGACCAGCCCTCAGATCAGTAATTTTAATGTGAGGTATTACAGTTACAGTCCAGGTTAATGCACAGTTTTGAAAGCTAAAATGCAAATCTGAGGTTATGATGGGAGTGAGGGTGTAATTGGAAAAGTATCAGGGCAAGAATACATTAGCTCCATCTGTAATTTGGCTTGTCTGCAGGTATTAATCTACTGGCAACAGGCGAATATTTATGACTGCAATTATCCATTTACATTAGCTGTTTTAGATATATGGCTTCAGACAACATGGGCCAGATATTTAACCTTTGTTAGGTCCGTCATTGGGGAAGATGAAGAGGTGGATTAATAGTTACAACCCACTTCCTCAGACTGGCTTAAGGTGGCCTAAGGAGACACAAAATTGGGAATGGGAATGAGGTTGAAAGCTTCGAAAATGCACCTGGATGTAGTTAAAAAAAAGAAAAAAAAGAAATGGAGGCGAATTTGTGTCATTGAAACTGAGATCTGACAGCCGCGTAGCAGGAGTGATATTCGCTCCTCTGCCATCAGATTAACCTTCAGGGTAGGCGAGAAGAGATTGACGCCATCTGATAATCCATGCCCGCCTGCCCCACAGTGACATAGTGCTCAGACGGGAAAGAAAAAAGAAAGTCTATGCATATGAGGAAATGTTCCACTATGTGGGCACATCCGCAGGCCTTGGTGAGCACCCACAAAAGCCTGTACCCCTGCGGGTTTGTTTCATCAGATTATGTCATCTGAGTCTTTTGTCCTGAAACCAAGGTTGCAGAAATTCCTCCGTTCTGATTTTTTAACAAAAAAAAAAAATACAAGTGTAGAAATAGGTTGTTAAATTAATCCACCAGGGCGTGTATGTTTAATAATCCAGCGAATTAAGGTTGCGTGCCGACCTTTATGCATACCTCTCCATCTCAGACCTCAGACGGGCCTCTCAGTAGCACACACTCAAACTTGTTTATGTCCCCATTAGACCCTCAGACGCTCCTTGGAACCCAGGCTGTAAGTGCAGCCCCTGTAATGACCAGATTGTTATAGCAGGCAGGGGAGTAGCGGAGGAGAGGCCAGGAGAAAGGAGGAAGGGAGGGAGGTCAGTCAGGGATAATAAGAGGTTGCGTAAGGACAGATGAGTGGCCGTGCCGGAACACGGTGGCTTACTTTTTATTCATGGGAACATGCGCAGGTGAAGACAGGAGCTTTATATACAAATTTGAGTGATGTTATTCATCCCTGAGTAAGTGGGGGTCACCGTTAAACATCCGCTTTTCAGACATTCCTGTAGATGTTATTGCGAGTAGTCAGAGTCTGAGGAATGGACAAACTTGGAGGATTTGCTTTGGGTATACATGGTCTGCTGGTTTGACTGGTTCAGACCATGCCCCAACCTCTTGTGGGTTGTTGCTGGAAATGGTGACATGGCCGGCTACTGCTCACCACTGCACAAATGGGGAGGCTCTCCGGGGTAGTCCAGTATGTTATGGTAGTCCAGTCCAGTGCAACAGACGAGTGACTTTAGCTCAAATTGCAACCAAAGGTGATGTTCATTGATATAAAGGCCAAGTGCAGAGAGAATTGTAAATTTCTTGCATATGGGGGCTGCATGGCTATAGACCAGTTAGGGCAGCCATGCTGTCTACCACCAAATGTAACAACAACAGGCACAGGAGTGTTGGGAATAATGGATGAAAGGTGCATGTCTTATCTCATGAGTCTATGGCCTGGTCAATGGGCATCTCTGACCTTGTGGTACCAGGATTGATGATGTCAGGGGTGACGGAACCCAGGCCTCACAGGACCTGATCCAACCGCGTTTTCTTGCCCTACCAGGTACTCAATTATTTTACCTAGGTCCCCACTTGCTCCAGCTGCATTGCATCCCTCAAGGCCTGGCTTCCATCACCCTCGCATCAGAATAGGGCAAACTTGTGGATATTCCGTATAAATGATGATTCCCTGACAGCTGTAGCCAGATTTGGCAGGATAATGCACCTTGCCACAAAGCAAAATGGGTACAGGAAAGGTTTGTGGAGCAGAAAAACAAGATTGAGGTGTTGACCTGGCCCCAAAAAAATCCAGCTCTCACTCTAATCAAGGATCTATGGAATATGGTGGACAAACAAAACCAATCCACAGAGGCCTCACCTCATGTCGGTGTCATGTACCAGAGCACACATTGAAGGGTCTAGAGGAGTCGGTGCCTCAATGGATAAGGCCTAGCTTGGCAGAAAAATAAGCACAGATGCTTCATTAGCATATGATTTTACTATGTAGTCTAATGATACAATGTTAATAGCTTCAGTTATATTAGACATAAAACAGGCTTCAAATTGTAGTTGATGCACCAACTGGAATTGTTATAAAAAAAAATTAAAAGAAGTGGAGGATACGCTATAATTGAATGAGAAAATGTCTGATTTAGCGTGTCCTTTGTGTTTACGGCGTACTGGAAATACTCGGCAATCGCTAAAAAGTCATGCAGGCAGGCTTGGGAACAGGGGTATTCTGCCCCCCCGGCATAAAGGATGTGGAGATAAAGCAAAAATAAAAAGCTAAGGAAGGGAGGAAGGAAGAGGAGATGAGGGTCAAGCGAAGTCCAAACGGCTTAAGGCTGGAAGAAAAGGGACGTGGAAAATGGGAAAGCAGCGATCACCGGCCGAGGGAAAACGGGGACAATGGCCGCGTTTGTGTCGTCTTTGTCGCTGTGGCATTTCAGAGGACAGAGAGGCCGTGTGTGTGTGTGTGTGTGTGTGTGTGTGTGTGTGTGTGTGTGTGTGTGTGTGTGTGTGTATGCTTCCCCATCCACCCAATTTGCCGGATTGATCCGCCTCCTAATAGCAAGAGAAACAAAAAGTCACCCTAATCCAAGCATTATTTATAACACCAGTGGGGAAGTGGGGGGGGCAAGAGACATAATTTAACAGTATTGTGCAACAAAATCCTCTGACGGGGAGATGAGGAGAAGATAAAGGCAGACTAACGGAAAAGCGAAGGGGACCAGAAGGGAGCGAGGCGATCGTCACAATTGCCGCAAAAAAAAAAACCAAGACATTTCTTGATTTTTTTTATTTTAGAAGAAGCCAGCGAGAGATGAAAAAGGAGAAGGATGGTGTGTGTATGTGTGTGTGGAGGGGGAGCGAGAAGAGAGGGTGGGGGTATCAGAGAAAATGGAGATCAGAAAGCAAACAAGTGGAGAAGATGAGAGAGGCCAATGTGGCAGCTGCTGGAGGCCGAGCGTGGAGAGGGGAAAAGATAAAGAACGCGAGATAGATGAAGAGCAACAGGAATCGAGTGAGTGAGAGAGAGAGAGAGGGAGAGAGAGAGAGAGAGCGTAGCGGCTACAACCAGAGAAAATTAGAGAGGAACACTTGCGAGTTTTGGAGCCGTTATGGAGTCTAATAAGAGCGTGCTGGTAAAAAGGGCAGGGCGGTTCTTCTTATTCCCACTGGCCCCACTTGTCTCTCCTCTCGCTCCCTTGCTCTGCTCCTTTTTACCTCGCCCACACCCAATCTGCGGAGGAAAGAGTCGAAGCATCGCGGCCTGATTTCAGCGAGGGGGAAGTCGGCAGCTCAAAATACATCTTCAAAAAAAAAATAGAAATGTCGACGGTGCAGACGTACGAGCCACATCCAAGCAAAGACTATGCTTGTTATCTTTCCGTGGGTGTTGACGGCTTTTTCCTTTTGTTCGCTTTTTTTAGCCTGTCTGCGTTAGTCATATTTATACACGCTTTTTAATAGCTATGTTACACCAAGTTAGATACTGGCAGGGGTCGTTTTGATCTCGGGAAGAATGTTAAGTCAAGGGGTGGGGGTTGAGTCACTGTTACATTCAGACCCAAGGGTGTCCAACCCGGTCTTCTGAGGGTCTCCTGGACAACCTGAGGTCCGAGTTCCCTGACCCCAGGCTACTTTTTGTCGTAGAAAAGTTTTTTCTACGACAAAAAGCAGCTGTGACCACCCAGACTCCCTCAGACAAATTTATTTCTCTACAGATAATTTGGGAACAAAAGGACTTTATCTGACGCAGAGGCCATCGAAAGAGTCTTCACCTTGCCGTGGTGGAGGGATAAATTATGATGATATTATTATGATGAAAAGATAATAATAATTCACCCCGATTAGTAAATGTAAGGATTGCAACTAAATTTATCGATTTCACTGAAAACCAGATCAAAACAGAAGTTTCCATTATTGTTCTATAAAGTAGGAGGAGCCAGAAGTCTGAGCTTATTGCAAGGCTGAGAGCAATGTGATTGGCCCCCAGAGAGAGCGGGACTCAGGGATAGGTTGATTGAAGAAGAGAAAAAGGTACTTAAATGGTTAACAGACTGAAGAAAGCTGACAGTACTGACTTCACATGGACTAGCTTAATGCTAGGGACTATTTATTTAGGGAGTTAGCATATGTCAACATACTCTCCACATATTTGTCCTCCACAAAGACTTCTTTAAATATTAGAAGTGGTCGAAGTAGCTGCGTCTCTACTCGCCAGCCTGAGCTGGGTTATTGTTTGACCTCACCTGACTTCACCTCATCTCGCAGAAACTTTGACAACTTCACTAACTTCTGTCTGATGCCAGACGAGACAGAGATAACGACCCTGAGCAAAGACAATCCCGCTGTGGTGAAAGCCAGTGTTGCCCAGGTCCACTCAGAAGAAAATGAACGCCTCATCACAGCGCTTCTACGGAATCTAGTTAAGATGGGGAGAGGGGGGGGGGCGACAAACGCGGAGTATCTTCACTGTAAGAGGCCGACACTCGTGTAGAAACATTTCCACTTCCATGTTCAAACAGCTTAATTTAGGCCGGTTCACCTTTAGCTCATGTATTGAATGGCTGATATTTCCATGATTAATCATCACCCACTAGTTGTTTTGATTCCCTTTTCTCCCAAACAATGTGCCCCCTGCCCCCCTCCACCCCACTGAAAACAGCTCATTCCTCTCCTCACCTAATACCAGCGGGCTGACACCCACACGCATCCCCGATCCAATCAGCCTGGCCTTTGCCTTGATCTATCGCGTGTTAACGATTAAGCCTCGGCCGCGCTCGCCGGCCCGGAGGCCAGGCACCGCTGCTCCGCATCTCATCACGTCCCATTCATCAACCCGCGTCCGGATCCACCTTCTGGCCCTCCATCACGTCAGCCCGCCATTGACCTCCCCCTGCCCCCCTCCCCAACCTACTCACGCACACCCGCAAGAGACCGCGTCCGCAGTGGGCTACTTGGTGATTTAGCTCAGCAGCGAGTCCAGACAAGACCAGGGCAGAATAATAATCAAAATGTAATCATCCATTTAGCTTTGGCGGAGCAATTTCGGGGGGCTTTCTTAGTGACAACTGTGTTGATACAAATTCCAGTCCATCGTTACTTAAAACAGATCTCAGAAGTACAAACAAAGCTGGAGAACCGATACGATATTTTCACCGACCGTAACCTTCCCGTTAATTAGACCAGCAGAGTAGCTCCGTGTATTTGCAGAGATGATGGTTCATAATTTGCTGTGAGCCGTTTCCCAGTTATTACATCTTAGGACCTCAGTCAAAGGTCAATATTAATCTCTACCTCACACTCGCACGTGCTTATGCACACACAGCCGCGGCGCTGTCCTTACTAATGAAAACGAAACTTGAAATGATTGGAAAAGTTGGGCCCGGAATTGAAAATGCTAATTCGCAAAAGGTGTAACACTCGTCCATGTTGCTCCCAGGGTTGCGGCGTTCGCCCCGCCACAATCCAGTTTTACTTTAATTATGGTTCCGTGCCGAACAAGCAACCTCTCCCCCGCTTCTCTTAATGTACAGGAAGACCAGATCCCTGACTTTATGTGTCTCAGCCTGGAAAATCAGATTAGGAAAGATGTGAGTGAGGTTAATCCCCAGTTTGCCCCTTGGCTGTGGTGCAGAAATTTAAATGTTAAAATGTCATGTCCGGCCTGAAGCTTTTCATCTCCCGCACCAGTTAAACACCCTCACAGTTTACTAGGCTAGGTTAGCTGATAGCTGACATCAGCTATCAAATAATCAACACCTGGCAGCAGCAGGCCATGTTCCTCCCCCCGTGACTAATCAGTGACTTCTTTATACCCCCTTTTCCACTGCGGGAAATTTTATTATTTATCTGGGATTTTGAAAGAACCCATAAAAAATTGACGTTTTTCAAAAAAAATTCCCTAAAAAAAGAAATGCCAGTCCCAATCTTTCCGTGAGACTAGTACCTGGTTGGGGGTAGGACTTTTGGATTCTTTGGGGGGTCTGCAGGTTGAAGAATGATAACTGGTGAAACATATTTGTAGCCTTTATTTCACTTCTACAGGCTTCAGAGATTTTCAGAGAAAAAAAAAAGATTTTCTAGAATAGAGTAGTTTTTCAAGAAAGAAAATCGAAGCCAAAATATCCCCCGGCAGCAACCGAGAAGGCAGACAACAAAGTAGCCAACAAAATGGCAGAACTAAAATTCAGACATATGGTGCAAAGTTGCGAACAGTCGCATAGGTTATGACCTCCAAGCCACTTCCCGAGACATCGTTTTCAAGAACTTTAAGGTGCGGCTTGAAGTAAAAGTTCTTGGAAATTTTTTGGGGGGAAAAGGAACTGATGCGAAAGAGGAGAAGGAGCCCACACCGCGTAGCCCGATTAGAGGGGCGGCATCTCCGAGGACGACCGAAGAGCGGCGCGCTGCTCTGGGGCCCGCAACACAAGTTTAGGCCTAATCATCTCATTGTCTCCGTTCTGCTTGAGAGGATCAGCCGCCGTGCTAAGCTCCTGTGGGTACCGGGCCTCAGCCGCCCTCTGCCATCTTTGTGTTCGCGCCGTTTGTGTTTGCCAGTGTTCTCAACGACCATTGTTTAGCCCCTACCCTCCCTTTTTTTTATTATTATTCTTTCCACCTTTTTAATTTCAGTTTGACACAATCATCACATTGTCTCTCCACTGAGGTGCTGCTATGCTTCTGATAAGCGAACACCTCCTGATTTGTGAGCCTGTCGGCAATTAAGTATTTCGCATCAGCGGCAATTCATTCATTATTTGTCCAGAGTCATATACTGTGGGAGGAACCCTTGTAATTACTCACTGGGCTAAACAATGGGAAAAAATGGGAAAAGAACATGGTAACTCTTAAATTACAACTGATGTTTATTCGGGAGAGACTCGAGTGGCCAACGTAGCGACTGACGCACGAGTTTTTGCACAAAGTTCGCATCAGTGACTGAACATCGGATATGTGAGAAGGTAGAGGAAAGGAAAATACAATATGACTATTGTCCAGAGCTTCAAAATCATGTCGTCTCAATACATCTGCACTGGTTTAATTACCCCCCCCCAAGCTGTTAATGCTACTGGAGCAACTCAATTTATTCCCCTATATGGTAGGAAATTGAAGTTTTGCTTTGTTTTTTAAATTAAAAAAATGAAAAAATGAAAAAGATCCGGTGGAGTTTGCACATTTGGATAGGAACCAATAACATATGTGTGCAGGTGTTTGTGTCTGTTCGAGCTGTTTGAACTTAAAAAACAACTTGGTGGGATTAAGGTAATTTAAAAAACTTGTGCTTTTTGGACTTCCGCACCAAACCTCCGCACTTCTTATTTCAAATGTGCAGTTTGCAATGTTAAAACTGCTAGCAAGATTTGAGCATTGTCTCGCTTCACTAACCCCTCCCCTTGAGCCATGCCTCTCACTTACTTGCACAAGTGTGATTCTCAAACTCTGCTACCGAGCTTCCAGATATACCGAGGTCATCTATTGTAGCAACAAATTCGTCATGTCTCATTCACTCTTGACCAAAACTAGATATTAGTTAAAACTAGATATTATTGTAGTGAATATAACTAACTCACAGCATTAGAGCTAGAAATGTATCATCATGTATGTAACATTGATTAGCAGCAGCTTATTTAGCAACAGGTAGCTTTGGTAAAAGCTACAAATATCAATCCGCCATATTTTCGTAGAGGCAATGTTCGGTGAGAGTGTGGCAGAAATGATTGACACCTCACCAATCTTTTTTTTATGTCACTGTCAGACAAAAGTCAAAATGTTACATTAATGGATCTTCAACAGCACTTTTGTGAGGTACATTAAGTACCTTTACACCCTGGCCTCCTGAGGGTGAGGGTCATATCACCCCTGAAGAACCCAGAACATCTGGTTGACAAAACATATTAGATATTAGAACTTGGTGGTTATTGTGGAAATTGAATTTGGTTTTTGGTACCCAGGTGCAAATAATATCTGCATCTAAAACATCAAACCTAAAAAGGAGTAGAGGCAAAACAGTTGCCTCTAAATATAGCTAAGTGGATGTTTCCAGAGAGGGAGCATGTAAAAGTGCTTGTCTCCCCAGAGGGTATTGGTGCTGTCTGTCACCGTGCCAGAACGATTCGGCTTGTATCCGATCCGCAGACTCCAAGTCTACAGGTCAGCTGTGACAGCCTGCACGTTCTGTGGGTACGGCCGGACATGTCCCCCTCGCGTCTGCATCCCATCTTCCCTGATTCCGCTGACCGTCAGTCTCCGTGTCCTGCTGCAGAATGCAGACGCTGGCGCGCGCGGGCCGCTAATGAAATGAGATTCGGGGTATCGGCGAAGGGCGTCACGGGGTTAGGGATGCGCAAGAGCAATATGTTGCCGCGGCAACAGTCGATGGGCCTTTGGGTTCACGCGGGGAGAGAGAGAAAGGGAGAGGCAGGAACAAGTGGGAGCAGTTGCCATAGCTACTCTATCGCAGCCGCTCTACCGCTGTGATTGCGTGTACCTGACTGATAGTAGCATTAGCCCCGTGGCTTAAAATTCGGCGCAGGTACCTGTCATACCCGCTGAGTGTACCGCTGGTATTTCAGGACACGTTTGACTAGTATTTCGCATACATGTCATTCACAACAAGCAGGTCCCTTCCATCTGTTTTCCTCTCCAACAGATGTTTCAGCAGTGTTTTAATGCGGTCGTTCCACACAAGTGCTCGCTAATATCCCAGAGCCCACGTGGGTCAACCGCCGGGGCCATCACTGCACACGTCTCTAAATTCTGGTACTCCATACCAGAGGCCAGTGAGGGTCCGTTACAGGCCCTCTGGCCTGAGCTAAAGCGCTTAAGCGCACAGGTGTTAGAGCAGTCACCACCGCGTTTGGGCCTCCCCTTCCCCTTCCCCCGTGGTCCAAATGTGCGCGCGTACTGTGTTATTGCGTAAACGTGGCGAATTCACACTTGTGATGAGAGTCAGATGAGAGTCAACATGATGCCGGAAAACGTTAATTCGGCATTCAGACAAATAAAAATGGACTTTACAAGCGCAGGTGAAAATCGACTGAAATAAGGCTGAAGCTATGGGCAGCTAACTTTCTAAAGCATTGGGTGCAAAACAACACCTGTCGTAGTGGCAGTGATATAATTTTATTCGCATGCATAATTTATATTCTTCTCTTTTTGTCCTCTACACTGCCCTATCTCCCCTTACTCCCATGAGAGCCTGGTCCTACTCAAGGTTTTCTCCTGCTAAAAGAGACTCTACCCTTCCCGTCTTGGTGTTGCATACACCTAGAGACAATCTTGATTCGTAACAGACAAAGTTGACTTTATCACCAGATTACCCTCCAGCGTATGCATATGGGGACGAAGACAATAGTCCATCTTTGACACGAGGATTATTTTCCACCTCTGTGTCAGACACGTTTCCAATTGTAAGTTAGAAAAGATTTTTTTTTTTTTCCCTACATCTTCTCCATTGGGGAATTAACCTAGAAATGGGCTGATGTACTAGCTGTCCCTGCAGCTCGGGGGCAAGCTGCAAATTTGCATTTAAGGGACTTCCAAGATCCAAGGTGGAAAATAAAACGAGGGAATTATGGAAATTCCTGGCAGATGTGATATATTATAAGATTGCAGCCCCTTTATTTTCTATCCGACTGTGCACGGGATAGTTTTTAGATGCCGACTTTTCTTCTCTCAGATTAGTATTTCATGTGGGTGCCTTTGTTAGAGCCGTTTTATATTTTTGCCTTTAAGTTTCTCTCGTGTTTCCCAGTGCCTTTTTCCTCTCTGTTAAAACATCTTTTTTGGGGCGAGTAGGAGGAGGGGGGGCGAACAAAAGCTGCCGCACACAGTTTTGTTGCTCCAACCTTATTTACTTAGCCTCGGCTCCACGCTTTGATTCTCCCAACCTTCTTCAGACGGGATGGATCGCGCATTCCATCGGCTCGCATCGACCCCTCGCTATCTGGACTTCAGCACTAATGGGAGCAGTCGGAGGCAGGGACACGAGTCAGCATTAACGCGTGGCGATTCGCTCTGATCACCGGGGAACATCTGATTGGACTTTTGTGGGGCTGTCAGTTGCATCTAAACTCATCTGAGATTCCCCAACGCTCATTTGCGAAGGTTGACGTGAAGCCAAGGGGTCACTTCTGCTCAGACTGTTTTGATTCCAATCTACACGAGTACAAAGTAAAACAGAACTCATTTACTGACTTGTTTTAAATCCTTTCCTGTGTTTGCGCAGATATCCGCGACCGCAGGAAGAAGCCGGTGATGCTGTTCATCCATGGAGGCTCTTACATGGAAGGCACGGGGAACATGTTTG
Source organism: Lagocephalus sceleratus (assembly GCA_911728415.1). Lineage (NCBI taxonomy): Eukaryota > Metazoa > Chordata > Actinopteri > Tetraodontiformes > Tetraodontidae > Lagocephalus > Lagocephalus sceleratus. The sequence goes on along the minus strand of CAJVRN010000234.1, from coordinate 5,342,889 downwards.
ACGCCAGCGTCCTGGCTGCCTACGGCAATGTGATTGTGGTGACCATGAACTACAGGCTCGGCGTGTTGGGTAAGTGAACTGAATGCTGCGGCGGGATCACTTAACATCCCAGGACAGAGATAAGATGTTAAGAAACCAAGAACCGTGAACAAGACATTAAAGAGTTTCCTTTCTTTTTCATAAAACTTACTTTCCATGTGCACCTACTTGACTAATTTGGGGGGGTTCTAGAAGGTAGTTATTTAGTAGCTACTCACCCAGGGTTCCGAGCAAGCGGAGTCGAGCTGAAAACGTGATGTCATCCGTGTGACGACCACTGAACAGCCAGGGAGCAACATAACCGGATGAGTCAGAAGAGCCACTCGTTCACGAGAATCTAACCGACCATTTTTTAGATGTATATCAGTAACCAAGGCAAATGCGGCACAAGAATGCCCCACCCAAGTCGAGGAGGCGCTTAACTGCAACGGTGAATGACAAAGTTGGGTTAAGACTAAGTTAGTTAGTGGAGACCTGTTTTTCAGCTTATTTCTCAGAATTGCTCAAACCATGGCTTGATCATATCAACAGATCTAAGCTGGCTTTTGTTTTTTGTTGTTTATTATTCAGATAAACAATCTGATTTTTGAAAATTAGGTTTTATTTTTTTATCTTGAAATCCAAATTCCCCAAATGTGTTGATTTCAGTTTCACTTGAGTGGAATTACGCATAGTCAAGTCTCATAAAAACATATTTATCAGGTAAATGTGTTCATTTATTAGCTTCCAAATGTGAGCGACGTCTACTGTGAGGCCTTTGTAGTTCTTATTGTGTCTTGATTGTATTCAAAAAGACCTTTCCTTGAGCGTCCCGCAAATCGAGACCATAATTCCCTTCCAAGTCCTTTAATTGAACCGTACACTGTCACCCTGTGATTCCGGCCTTCAGACACTAACCCTGCAGATGTGTTATTCATTCTACGATGAGTCTGGACCATAAAGAAGAAGTCGGAGGAGGCATGGCTAAGTTGCCCCCGACACAATGGGCAAACGAAGGCACTGGAAAATTAGTTAAGGTGGTTTTATATCCGGAGGGAAGCATATATAATTTAACCTGTCTGTCGGAGTTAGGCAGCTTTTCAAACAAGAATAGAGAATCAACCGTCACCTCAGCTCTTCAGCATGAGCTCATCATCCTTTTTTTCCCCATTGGAAATGCACTTGAGTTCTTTTTCTTTCTCACCGCGCGCTCTCTCGTCCCATTGAGACCGGGTAATTTCACTTGTAGAGGAGGAACATGCCTCTAAGGAGGCAGGTGCTAACTAAAGGAAACTAAGTGCGTTAGATATTTCATTAGCGCTGGCGAGAGGGAGCCGCTGGAAGCGGTTTCAAAATCACCGCTGTTTCCCTTTGATTGGGTTTTCTTCATAAAGTGCATTTCTGCGTTGAACTCATACAGCCTTTACGCCGATGACAGGTTTTCATTTGCATGTAATTAGAAGAGTTTGCTCTTCAGTGCATCTTTGTTGGGTTCTTTCTGGCCTATTAGGCTAGAGATAGAGATGATTTTTTTTTTAGATGTAGAGAGCTATAGTACCAGAAAATTTACGGTTGATCATGATAGCCTCCTTTGAATTCATACTGTATCATGCTGCAGTTCATCTTTAAGTTAATGAGCCAAGCTGGTGTAACAGATTTATATTAATTGGTGCATTTACATGACCATAAAAATCCGATCTGATTTCTGGACTTAGTAGATTTTTCAAGTGATCATAATAACAGTAGAAAGTGATATGATTTATCAGATAGTGACTAATCTGATTATGAGAATTTGGATTAGCAGATCTATTTTGTTGTGTGTGTATACCTGTTTACATCTGCGCTTGTGAATTGATTGCTGTTAAATGATCAACAACCTCAGACCAGATGTTTTGACGGTAACAGAATCAGCGTGTACAGTATGTATGCACTCAAATCCGATTAACTGAAACCGGGATTATTGCATTTGTGAGGTGCATGTAAACACATTCATCCACCTTCCACTGCTATCTTCCCCCCCTTAACGGGGTCGCCTTCAGGTGAAACGCGTGGTACACACGGAGCATGTTGTCGGCTCATCCCAAGGCTAACAAAATTGAGATAAACAACCATCCACACTCACATTTACACCTGAGCTCAATTCACCAATCCCCCAACACACGTCTTACAGTATAGAGCCGTAGTATTTGAACCTGGAACCTCTTACAGATCAGATTTTCACAGGTACGTAAATATTTGTACCCAAACTTTTGTTGAATATTCCCGTCTCCCAGATTGTGTTTTCAAAGTTTGCAATTGAATTTGATGATATGTAGGCCTTTTTGTCGTGTCCATAACACCTGTCGGGATAGTGTGCTTTTGGCTCCAGCGCAACAGGAGAGAAATGGGAGTAATCCCTCAGCCGCCTCGTCCCATATGATGGGTGGTATTTCCCCCTGACGAATGCTCTGAGGTTGCTAATATACCACCGCACATATTCATGCATAGCAAGAGATAGATAGCGAGGCTACATGGAACAGAAACTCGAAATAGATACCGTGTCTATAATCAGGCCATTGTCATTCAATAACCATCATTAAGTGTGTTTTGGGTTTGACTGCTAAATAAAAACCTTCAAAATTAGATTGGAAAAGCTTTACAACAACATTAGCGTTCAATTTAGCAGGTTGTTGGACAACACGGCATCATCTGATTACATAACCATTACAGCTGGATTTTGAAAGCGACGCCCGCTAATAAAACGCCAAAATTGAATTAATCTAACGCGACAAAGGCTGATGAAATGTAGCGGGGAACCACGGCTGATCACTCATTATTGTCTCCGGCGCCATCCGTGCCAGCGTGTGGCCTCCGGTGCTCGGCGGGACGGAATCGCAAAATCAGCCAACTTGGTTCATTCGCTGTTATTTGTAGGCATTTTGGCAGCAGCGGAATTCAACCCCCCCCCCCCCCCCCACCCCCACACTCCCCCAGGCTTTCACTGGAGTGTGTCATAATAAGCCAGAGTGTCTGTTCGTTATGATAAAGGGGGGGAAAAAAAAGAGTCTGACTTCAGGAAAGGCGTACCCTTCGTACTCGTTCTCTCTTCGACCTTCACGGAATGCATGAAGTCTAACATGCAGAAGAAGAAAATTAATTTTTATAAACAGCTGTGGCTAAACCACAGCCTCTTCTTGCTGGTAATCACTCTACTTCTAATCTTTTAGCCGAGCCAGAATCATAACCTCTCCTACTTGCCTTCTTTCTGGATCGCCACGACCTTCCCTGGGAGGGCAGTCTGTTTGTTACGAGCACAGAAAGTCCTGGTGCTTCAGTTTGAGGGTGCAATGGACTTCCGACGTAATAAAATCGTCAGAATGACGCCATTCCCTTCGACAAACAGGTGTTCTGGGTCTTTAGCTCAGTTAATGGTGCAGGATTCTCCAACGGGATCGGTTCTTGGGATGAAGCACCAGATGCTCACGTTCCGTTGGGCCGCGGGAGGACGTCGGACAGGATGTTATCGCTGAAAATCTTTTAAAATTCAATTTACTGCATTGAAAAAAAAAAAAAAAAAAACAAGTTCAAAACTGCAAAACATAACATGAGCAAAAGATTTCCCATCATCTTGAAATATACGACCTTTTTCATTACATTTTTGTCGAATTGTGTTTGGAGCTGTTGCCATAATTCACAGTCTTGTCACACATTTCAAGATACTAAACAAGAAAAATGCGAAAGCAAAAGTTTGGCGAGAGAATATGGTATAATAAGTTAACAAAGATAGATTTTTGTGTGTGAATAACCTTTGGCGGGCCGCACTTGTGTTAGTAATGGGCCGCTTGCGGCCCGTGGGCTACATGTTTGACAACCTTGCTCAGGATTTACTATTTAGTTTGAATTCAAGCGCAGTTCATGGTGTAAAAGGAAGAATTTTCTCTGATATTTGGTTGGTTATTAAGGGACGAAGGTGCATCCCAAAGCCAGACTAGCTGAGACCCACTCTTCCCAGTTGTCTTTTTACTCGAAAAACTGGCTGATCCACACGTCAGAGCTCACACTTCCAGCCTATTTGCAGCAAATAAGAATGCCACCATTAGTTCTGCTTCTTGCACTCCCCCGTCCCTCCCATCCTGTAACGCTCTCTTTGAGCGCGCGCGCTTTCGTCTTTATGAGCGCGCAAGAAAAATGAAGGCAAATCAGTCCCAGGCAGGCAGCAATAGCGACTCGGGATGAGAAATCATCCCTTCCCCTTTTTTTTTTTTCCCACCCCAGCCTCGCGATTGAGATATGCGATCTTTTTTCGATCCGTCTCCGCTGACGCCCCTCATTTAACAGCCTCTTCTCCAGTGCGAATGGCAGCCGGGACTTAAACATGGGATGGGGGGGGCTCTCTCTCTCTCTCGCTCTGCAGGGGATTCTGGCCGAGTTCAATATGTAATGAACATTCAAGCCTCGGCGGGCCCGCCGAGCGCTTGACCTTGCCTCGGCTGCCTTGGCGACGGACGTCCTCCCAGGACACACGTCACCTCCGCCCCTGCCAGCGCTTCGTATCCATCCCGCTCAGAGTGGGGAGGGGGGGGGACCGAAGGGGGTAGGGGGGGGGGGGGGTATGGCGTGAGACCGCGTGCCAAGTTGGACATCAGCGGCGAAAGAGAGGTGGAATGCTGCTGAGGTCGTTTGGGGGGGGGGGGGTGGCGTGACTCCATGCCTTGCGGAATGCCGTGGCCAGGGCTCACGAATTTTCCCGTGATGCTAAAAATAAAAGCCGCAGAGTCGCTCCCGAGCAGTCGCTCATCTAAAGCGCAATTATACATGCTGAGTGTTGCGATTCTGCTCGCAACACTCGCACTCGCAACTTTGCCCCTACTGTAGGTGCAAGGCCGTCATTTTTTTATTTTAATTTTTTTTTGGAAACACGGTGTGGGTGTTTCTGTTTTGGTTTGTTTTGTTTGTTTTTTGCGGATGTGTGCTCGCTGTCCCAGGACCAGACCGAAGTATGAGAGCAACCTGACACGACCGGAGAAGACATTAAGGCTCGCAAACGTTTCGCAGTCTCCATAGCAACCTTCGACAGAGCTGATGAGTCCTCTTGACTCCACGCGGGGGGAGAGATGAGTTTGAAGGGTGTGTGTGTGTGTGTGTGTGTGTGTGTGTGTATGTGTGTGTGGGAGAGAGAAAGAGAGAGCAAGTTGCGGGCTAGCCGAGGTGTTAATATGTGCTGAAAAAAAAATTTCGCACACCAGTCTTTCGCAAACTCGCACACAAGCCTGCACGCTCCCACGGGCAGGTGAAATAAACGCGGCCATCTTGAACCAGCAAGCGCATTAACCGAGTCGCAGACGTGCATTCAGACAGCTTGTGAAGCTTTGTCGCTTGTTTGTTTCTTTTTTTTTTTTAACCGAATTTTCGTATTGAACACGTAGATCGTATTTTACGGAACTTCACTAAAGCTTGGGTGAAGGAGTCCAACACTGGTTTGTCGTCCTTTTCTGGTCGATCCTCGCCCCATTTGCGCGTTCAGGTGCCGTATCGGACCCACCTCTCCGTCTTTCCCGTCTGTTCCTCCCCCCAGTTCATCATCTCTCATTTCATCTTCCCTTCTGCCACTTTTTAAAAACCCGAGCTCGGGGGCCAGATTACGCTGATGTATGTTCGAGATGTCAAACAATCAGCCCGCTAAGCGCGGAACGGCGGTCCGGTAATGGCCGAGGATGGATCATCATTACTCGGGGGCTGACAGCCGCTCGACTCATCGCACGGCGACTTGAGGCTAAAGTGGGCGGGGCTTCTTTCTCCATTAGGGAATAGCAGGGTTGATTAGGAAGCCTGAATAAATATATATCATTGTTATTATCATACAGTCATTTCGAATGTAAACAGATGAAATCTCTGTTTTTTTGGAGTTTTTTTCGGAGCCTGCTGTTATCCCGTGTGTGTGGCCTCTGAGCTACCTCCACCCGCAGCCTAATCACATGCATAATAAACAACATATGGCAACAGGATGCTGCATATTTCATTTCACTCCGCGCTGCAAGCGAGCGCATTCACTTTTGCTTGATGTTCGTATGTGCAGATGTTCGCTCCGTTTAAGACTTTTACGCAAATTTTGAAAGAGCTATCGGCCATCCAGGGGAGCCCTCAGTGATCTTCGGTTGGTCTTCTTCATCAGCGCATAGCCCGTTAAGCATTTCAACCAGCCTCGTTTTTCTTTTTATAGCGTTAAATTATCAGCGCAACTAAGAGCCCCTTAGGCAGAGCGGATCATTTTTATTTTCAGGATAGTCTTTTTTGTGTGTCTCAAACTGTTGCAACAGCCATTTCCCAAATACGTATACGTCTGGAGCTGGGGTTCGCTTCTTGTTCGTAATTGGTCACGAAGGGAAGGTAAATAGCAGTGAAACGAGCTGCAGTCAGCACTTAAATACATAAACGAAGTCTAAAAATGAGGTTGATAAAGTCGAGTTAATGATGCGGATATAATGATGAGCTGATCACGGTGACCCGCGGTGGGAACATCGCAGGAGATCCGTCAGTTCGCAGCCAGGTAATACCTGGAGGACTCTCTCGCACATCAATGCGAAAACAACCTTTTTTTTTTATCTTTGCTTCATTCTCTATTTGCACATCGGGTCCTCCTGTGGTGCACCTGACCTCTGACATCCCTCCGACAACACCGCATGAACTCATGAAAACCTAAATAACACATAGGCTGTTGCCAGGGGAGACCATGTGTGTGTGTGCATGTGATTCGAATAGTAATGAGCGATTTCCATTATTAGGTTAGGGTGAGGTCAAGGTCGGCATTGACCTCGCTGTTTGCCAGGTCAGCTGTGAGTGACAAGAGGAGAAGCGCAATTATCCTCAAAGGCGACAGGGTGCGCGGAACAGATGCCCGCAAGCGGTGCCAACGCGGGGCTACACCAGCTTCCTCGACCCCCTCTGGAGCAGGACTCCGCGTTAAGACTCAGGGAAGCCCCAGTTCATTTGTCTCCTTTTCTCCAGACTGGGCCAACTCCTGGCCTGGACGCTTTCCAGGCCATGCCCCTTCCCCAGCTATGCCCCTTCTCTTTTTGCCCACAGAGAGCTAAGCATTTCATTTTCCCCCACAAATTGAATCTTTTAAAAACATCAAATTACATGAAAGTCAACAGAAATCATTTTATGGGATGAGCATACCGTAAGAAATTACTTAACGGAGCCATTTTCGTCATTCTATTCAAGCATGATTTGATAAATGATGCTTTTCTGTGACCTCTTATTTCACATCTTTACCACTGCAAAAGTGTTCTGGGTCATTGTAGAAATATCCGGCTGTGCTACTCCTGCTTACCTCGTCTGATCAAGAAAGCAGGCTTCTCATTAGGAGCCTGCACCGGATAATTAACTGATTAAGCGCTTGTTCCCAGGAACCAACCCTCAGCCAGTCAGCGCGACTAAATTAGCCACGTTCCAGCACCAAAGGCAAAGCCGCGTCCTCCCTCTCCTCTCGCTACATTTGCTGCCGACACCCCAAAAATTCCCGCATGCTTAAATAATTTACACGCCGCCCAGATGACAGCGAACCATCCTTCTGATAACGTGCAAAAAAAAGCCTTCGCTTAAGATTCTGCACATGTTTCAGTTTTAGCTGATTTGTTTTAGCTTTTATGGCCTCTCTGGCCCCTCTGCGCGTCTTTTTTGTCGCTGGCATTCCAACCATCACGAATCCACTTTGCTCGTTCTGCGTATTTACGCTCTAAATTACAGCATTCCGTGGTGGGTGTTGTTCTGACTTTGGGGGGAGCCAAGCCCTTCAATGAGAGACAAAAGCATCGTTTCAGAAAAGAGTCAGGTATAGAACCAGGTTAAGCCCTAGGTGTGTTGCTGTGGTAACGCTTTTATTTTCTAAAGCTAGCTGACTCTTTGGCATGCTATATTTGAAAGCAAATTGCTCTGCTGTTAGCTATAAGAAGACTAAATTCCTCACTCAGCTCCCATCAGCTGTGTTTGCCAGCAGAGATATTAAATTCGGGAAGGCGTCAAGAATTGTGTCGCTTCTGGGGCCTGGTGTTAAATTTGACGGATGCCCCCCCCGCAAGAATGCAGTGCACTGAAAATGCCAACGCCGCAGTTGAACGGCCCCCCCCACCACCACCATCCGCTGAGAACGGCAGCTAATGTATTCAAGCCTGCAGCTGTGTGGTTGTCGATATACATCGCCCGTCTGAAACCGCCGCCGTGGCTCGCCGGGGTTTAGTGACGTACGATCCAATAACTCCCACGCAGACGCAGCGCAGGCGCATCCTCCGTGTGAAGTTGCGTCCCGGGGTTTCATGCAGTCCCGCAGCTATATGACAGATGCGTTTGTCGATACGTGCAAACCAATGCGATATCTTCAAAGGTGCTTCCTCCTGACTCTTCGGGCTTTCTCAGGTTAGCTGCTCCTGCCGACCTTCCTTCCCACCTTTTTCTTTTTTTTTAAATTAGCCCAAAGCAAGCTCATTGACCGGCTGCAACGTCGACGAAGAAAAGGAAAGGAAAAGATGACAATCTGACAGGCTTGTGCGTGAAATGCGGCATTCTCGCCTTTTTTTCCCCCAGTCGCGATTATTTGGAAATCATCGCAAGCGGGCGTCGTTTTGGGCGTGTAAACACGAGACGTCTGGGTGACTTTGCAGAAAGGAGCCGGCTTCCAGGGCGCGTCGAGCAGATGTGAGTTGCGTATAAAGCAAATTGGAATTGGCACCCGATCCGACAGCTTGGCAGCACTCTGGCGTCCCCTCCTCGATACACGCTATAGTAAATCAAGCCAGGCGCTATATGGGAAAAGGAGAAGGGGGGGGGCACATGGCTTCTTCTCCTGAAGTCTGGCCTGTTTTTCGGCAGTTTTGGGACCTTGAAACGATGTGTTCTGAAAGGTTGGGGTCTTTGACAGGCAATCAGAGGAAAGGCGGGTTATCACTTCGCTCAAACGCGGAGCCTGCGAGTACGACCCGTCCGTCATTTGCGGCCCATCCTCCTCTTTCCCGCACACCACACACCATTCAAATACGCATAACGTACCAGCGGATAATGCACGACATGGGCAGAAATACTCGCAGGAGCCGCTGTGGTTCAATAGGACCCATATATTATGCCAGTTGTGTGGGCCTCTGCTGGTAAACTCTGGGACTAAAACCCCCTCTATCTTGCAGGACTGCACAGCTCTCCACTGGGAATTCATTCAATTCCACACATTATTCAGGCGTATCCTACCTCTTCATTCTTATATTCCTTGGGGTGACTTTATTCCTTTTATATATGACCAGCTCAACTGTCTGCTTATGGGCCGCTCCTCGGTAGCCGATAATCACTCCAGTGTACCCTCCTGTATAATAACCCTTTGTCAGGTGCCAGCATCCAGTGGGGATATACCTTTACCTCCAACACATGTGCTATCACTTCATTCCTCTGCAGTTAGTTAGAGAGATCCTTATAGCTTTGTTTTCCACCAACATATCCAAGAAATTATTCAGCTGGGTGAAAATAAAACCCAGGTAATCTGAGGTGCGGTGGAAACAGAAACCACACAAAGTTTGGGAGTTTTCTTTCATGCTGATGACGTATGCTCGCTCAGAAAACCAGCTCCAAGTGCCACTGAACGTCTTCGTCGGTAAACATGCCCTAAATATCCCGGATCTTCTCTCCCATCGAATTCTCCTTTTCCCCGAATTCAACTTTTTTCTGGTTCCATTTTTATTTTGAAGTTGATGGGAAATAAACCAACTCACAGGGTATGAACAAGTACATTAGAAGTGTGGTACACCGCAAGTCTGGCACAACTGAGAAGCACGACAGCAACGGCAGGAAATGAAAATGAAATTCCTGAATTTTAACCTTTACATTTAGGAGACACTTTTGTCCAAAGAGAATTACAGTGATTACAGAGAGCAATGGGGATTGTGTGCCTTGCTCAGGGGCAACCCTACCCACTTGCAGGGATTTAAACTGGCAGCCTTTTGGTTAAGCACGCTAAGAACAACAATAAAAAGGGGTAAAAATATGGATTTAAGTAAAAAGTATTGGGCAATTATAGACTTATGACAACCTATCAGTAGACACAGCAGAAGGCCCCACCCCTCAATAATTGCACAGAATTTGAAACCAACTAGGTACAATTTTCCAGGGAATGTTTTTTTCTTTTATTTCCCAGATAACTTCAGTAGAAATGCATTTAATTGCAAATTCCTGGGTAAAAGGGGCTTTTGTGTGACTTGATATTCAATTATCAAGTTCTTTTCATTCTCATACCTGCTTGTGAGGCTCAGTTTCTTCATTAACGCGCTGCTCTTTTGGATGTAAACTTGTTTGCGTTCGCAAATGCACGAGCCCGTGCACGTGTTTATGTTTCACCTTTCTGGGCGCTATCGCTTATTTTATCGACTGATGTGCACACACCCCCCCCCCCCCCCCACCACTGCCCTGCTGCATTTACCGCCACAGCAGGCAAAGGACAAACACCCGTTCTCGCCAGGGCGAGTGCAGCGGATGTTTAACTTTCACACTCCGATTAACGTCCCTCAACCGAACGCCGCACGCGGAAGCACGCAGAGGTTAAAATTAGCAACACAGATTGTCAGTCGTCTGTTTTCTGCCTCGTCTTTTTTCCACGAGCGCCTTTGCAAAACAAGCCACTTTCGAGCATTTTTTTTTTTCTTATTTCATAAAAAGAAGAAGCGATTTGTTAATTCCTCAGAAGGTCGCTTTTTCCCTAAGCGAAGAAAACAAGTGATATGCAAAATAGAAGATGGGAACACATTTTTCATGGAAACCTTGACATGTACCCCTGATGCCCCCCCCCCGCCACCACCACCCCCACGTGCCATTCCGCACCCGCCATGTGATAACCGGCTGTCATTTCGGTGCCTTCTTCGCAAGCTGTCCATCACTCCACCTTCTCTGGTGCTTCAAAGCCTCCTTCCTTTCCTTCATCTACCTCAAACTTTGAACCCCCCCCCACCCCCTTCGGCAGGTTGTGCCAGTTCAGAGCATCAACGCCAGTGTCCGGCTTCCGAAATGACAACCTGTCCAAGTGTATTCACCTTCCTTCTCCTCTTCTCTCGACTTGTCCCCTCTCTCTAGGACCCCTTCCCGGCTGAGCCCACCTCCTTTTGCCTCCTCTTCCTCCTTCTCCTGCCCGGGTCCAGCCTTTGTCATCTCCTCTTCCTCCGCCGTTGGCCTCGCTGGCCCTCCCATCCATCACCCGCTCTTCCTGTCCCCTTTCATCACCACGCATATGTCTCAGACGTTAAAATCTGTCCATCTGTCTCTGTTGGTGTCACCTCTTCTGTCTCCTCCACACCATCATCACACTGCCAGCATTGGGTTGAGAATACCAAGTTGTTCCTCACATCATCCTCCTTTCTCTCTTTTTTTTTAACTTATTTTTCCTTAGCATCTCACTCGTTATAGTTCGCTCCTGACCACCTTTTCATAGACTAAACTGATGCATTTCTCATCAAGACTTGTTTAACCATGTAGAGAATCTTAGTGCAGGCTAGCTCGTTAATGTCTGCTTTTAAAGTAAAATTTTAGTGTCATGTCACGTAAAGTTCTTGACTAAGCACTTTGCCGTTAGCAGTTATTAAAAGGAGAGATACGATTATGTAGCTAAACGTATCGGCCATACTCTTCAGCCTAATTCTTAACATGAGCTTTTAATGCAATAGATAACTTGAAATTAAGCAAAATCACCCTCAAGGTTGCTCCGTTGTTACAACGATATCCCTCCTTCCCGTTTCCTCTTTTCTGTGGTCCTGCGATATGATTCTACTGTACCGTCATTGTTTGTAAAATCCAGGTCTAAAGCAGAAGACTGTTTTGGAAAAAAAGGAAGAATATTAGTTTGCTCGTTAATCCGACAGCTATAACTGACTCTTATTAATCATTTAACATTTAATGTCTGCACGATCGGGCTAGTAAACAATGTTATTTTCTTAAAAAATAAAATTTTTTCTATGCTCATAATCCTCTATTAAATACTGTTTAAATGAACCTAAATGGAATAAGCTGATAATAGATGTACTTTACAGCTCTCTGGTTGCTCCAGCGGTTACCTATGATGAATATTTATTTACGATAATTTTACTCAGCTACTAGAAATGGGGGCCAGTTTTTATGTAAAGCTTTGTCTGCCCCCATTAGACACAACCCCTAATAAAGTGGAAATTGTAAAAGTTATACCTGACCTCTGACTGGGAGGGTGCTGTAAATTCCCACAGGAGCAGAGCGCAAACAACGCATCGCGTTACAATGCTAACATCACGCTAACAGGGATAATTGAAGACCTCTGTTGTCTTTCAGGCTCATTAGTTTGCACATCGGTATTAGCCACTGTCACATTCCCCCCGCTTTAAATTAGTGGTTAACGAATCCCGCGACGGGGTTAATTATTCTATCTTTACTATTTTGCGTGCGTTTTCTCTCTTCATTGCTTTGAATTAACAGCCAACATCAGCCGGGGCCTCGGCTCTCCACTGGTTTGCATTAGCGGTTAGCATGGACGGTGGTAAGGTTTCCCTAGTCAGCTCCCATTAGCAGCTGTTTAGCCTCAGCTTTCCGCTCCCATTACCGTGACTGACAGGCGCACGGAGGCGAGCCCGATGCTCCGAGGACAACAACCCCCGCGCGCCTCCTGGACCCAGCAACGAAACGCCGCAAACACACACTGATGAGCAAAACTTACGCCCGTGTGATATTTCTGAATAATTGATTCGCCGGCCTTCTAGTTACTGACTTTCCAACCGTTGAAGTAAATAAAATTGCAAAAAAAGAAAAACATCCGAAGCCCCGCCCATTTATTATTTCTCATCAATCAATCAAGGACTTGCTCCAGTGGCATCAAAGCAGCCTTTCAATCACATTATGAGGGTCTGACACGTATGAGATTACATGGAATGGCCTCCCCGACAACTTCAGCGAGCCGAGCCCGCAGCCTCATTGACAGACAGGCTGGATCAATAGCCGGCGATGGAGCTTTGGTGTCAGTAGATCTTTTCATCGGGGCTTTCTGGGTCACGTCTCTCCTTTCTCTGTGTCGCGGCGGCTACCCGGTTTGATGTGCGACGTCGCATTCAAAGGGACGGCGGCTGACGTCGGCGCCTTCGCGATTGTTTGGAGAGTTTGCGTTCCGCTCCGCACTCGGAACGAGCATCGCGGAAACTCTCGAGCTCGGCTGAAGTCAGCGAGTCGGATCATTCTCGGGGCCTCAGCTTCTTCGAAATGTCACACTTTGAGCCAGAGTTTCCTCGCTGTTACAAAAAAATTCACTGTAAAACAGAATTACTTGGACGTAATTCTATTTCAGTCGCCAAAAAGAGAGGCATGAAGTTTCTAATCCCCGGTTTTATTGAACACAACGGAGAGACTTCTCTGAGCCGGAGAGACAGGGTTGCTACACGGTCCTCGAGCACAGTGTGAAGGCGGGACACGAGCGAGTGCGCCGCAAAGACCTGAAGAGATCCGCGCTGCATGGAGCGACAGAGAAAAGGGTCGAGATCGCGAAAGAGCGAGGCGATGGCGGTGGAGAGCGATGAGAAGCTGAAGAGCGAGGGCGTGCGTCGAGGTGTCAGGGTTGACTTGAAGAGAGGGGACGGATCAGGCAAGCAAAAGGGACACCAATCAACACCTCCTGATTGCCTCGTGGGTCCCGAGAGGGAGATCGATCTCGCGGCGGGGGCTTAGAGGAGATGGGTTGGGGAGCGGAACGAAGACGAGCTACTCCGCAACGATTACGCGCGAGTGTCATATCATCTGCGCGCCCTTCTCAGCTTAGCCGCTCGGAGAAGCTCGAATCACTTAATTCACCGTATTCGCCGTCCCCTTCCCGCATTTACCACGTTGTCGCCGCGTTTTTGCTCCACATCAAAGCACATGTGATCGAACCGAACACAAACAGGAAATGACTAAAATACTACAGCCTAAAGTTTTTTTTTGTTCATATCGGAGGAAGATGAAGGCCACACGATGAAGAGTTCAGTTTACTGGTTGTAAATACAAATAGATTTAGAAACTTTGGAGTTGCACAGAACTTTGGACTTGAATTTTACTTATATATCAACATATAGGGGTATTAGCCTTTTTTTTAACCACTTTTCCACTCGGGGAGGTTAAAGGAGGGGATACCCCTGGATGACTTCCAGCATTTTTAGGGGTATTTTGGTCAAGGATACCTCTCATTCTACCTACACTGTAGAACCAAGAACCGTCCAGGTCTCAGCGCAGCCCCCTACAGACTGAACAACCCTGGTTGTGGACGTTTCCGTCCATTTATCAAGTTTAGCAGGTCACACCCAAAATTCCCAGTGCTCACCTGTCCTCAGATTGGAGATGATTGACCAGGTTCCACACTGGTGCTGTCCTCCTTTTATACTCCACAAGGACAGCAGGAAAGTCCTCTTCAATCCTTCCTTTCTCTACAGACTTTTGTTACAGATTTAGACCCTTCTGAATGGCAACAGATGTAAAGCAGAGACTCAACCCTTAAACCTTTGCCAACTTACCAATATTACATTCCCATAAAACCACTTGGTAAGCTAATTAGCAGCCCATTAAGAGCTTTTATATAGACTCCCACTAGCTTTCTAAATTGTACTGCCACCATTTTTACACAATTCTGGCCACAGCATTGTTGTACATCGATTAGTGATGCAGTCACATTTGGCCTCGTGTTAAATGTGGTCGCAATTTACCCCCGATCACCTTTAAGAGTGAATTAGCAGATCAAATCCGAAGGTGTGAAGCGAGCTAAAAAGTTTTGTCGTCACACCCAGACCTTTAGAGCCTATCTTTTTCTCCTTTATTCCCATTCAAAGCAAGTTTTAGGGTGTGTCTCCCCTCTGGAAACGAGATTGCAGAGATTGTAAAGTTCCCGGAGGCACACATGCAATTTCTGATAATGCTAAAGCGCAAATAGCCACTTCCTCCATTTTCCAAGGGTGAGGCTTACATTATTTGGCGGATCTTCCACAGATAGTGCTAAAGCATTGCAAATACATGTGTATTTCTTTCTGATAGGCTGATAAGATAGCGGCGTTTATACCAGGTTTCCTTGTTTCTCAGTCGGAGCAGGAACCCCGGGGAACGGAGACGCTGGGGTGTATTTAGCCCGATACAATTCCTGGTATCTGATGATTGTAGCAGTATTAGCTTTCTGAAAACAAGAACAGGGATTTCTCTAAGTTCTTCCTCACAGAAGCTGGGATGCTGACACGCCTCCCATCCCCGTCACCGAGTCCTCATTCCGCACTGACGTCTAATCGCGGAGACAAGCCTTTGATGTGAACTAGACTGAACATGTCTCTTCATTTGACCCTAAGATGATGAAAATCAATGTCCTCTCAGCCCTCCCTGCCCTTTTTTTTTCCAACTTCCTCTTATGCCTCCTTCACCTTCATCTGTTCTCCTCTGGATTAAAAATGAATTAGGGCTCTCTAATTCGCATCCTCTTCAAAGTCTTGCACGTCTCGGCTCCAGCACGACGCACTTGCTCGCCGGGGTTTAGTCGGCAGAACACAAAATGATGTTTAAAGATGGCGATGATAGAGGGATTTTGAGGGAACACATTGTCACCAAAATTAGCCGTGGGGGGGGTAACCTCAGACCCTTCAAATTCACCCTTAAGAAGGATTCTAATCAGGGGGCAGGACAATTCTTATTCCCTGGTATTCTTAGGGGGTTGGGTTGCGTGCGGAATAATGCCTACTGGTGGAACACACCCACAGTGTACTGCACTGCTGTTGACCCGCTAACCTTGTCCTGTTTGTCTCTACAAGCGTTTTTCTGTCTGCTGAAACAAATTTGTCAAAAGTGATTGGATTGCATTTTTAGGGATTTTTAGGTGCAGTGGAAGCACAAACTCCGCAGATTACCAGGATGTTTTCCTTCTCGTACACACACATGTGCAGGAAATGTTGGAAATGATCTGAATCTTCACAATCAATAGTTCCAAAGTCCCGTAATGTTAATAGCAAACACCGTCGGATTGCTTATCCTCATTTTTCCGATAATAGCTTTATTCGTCGACCCTCCGAGCGACCTGGAGATTTATCAGCTCAGCTCAGACTAGCACGTGGCATGAACATGTGAATTTCAGCTGTGGTCCTACATCATTGAATCGTGCTACAAAAACGTGACTTCCCATCGTTTTTTTTTTTCTTTTCTTTTTCCTTGTCTTCACGATTTTCCCACTTTTTAAGATGCAACATTGGCATCTTAAAACTTGATTTAGAGGTGTGAGTGCTTTGTGCAAACCTGGATTTTGCTTTTTTTTTTTGTATTGTTTAAATTTTGGTTGCCCTTCTGAAGAGATCCCCATCATCCAGTGTGGAAAAAAGGGAAAGTTGTCAAAACCAAAGTAAAATAACATCCGCTAGTTTTTGTGTAGAAGGGGTGTTAGATTAATATAAAGTTAAAACTCTGCTCTAAGCCATCAGGTGCTCAATTTATTGTGACGTTTTACTGGATTAGATAGACCTGACCCACGTCTATATATTGGATGGGTTTTTCTCAGAATACAATATTTTAAGTTGCTGGCACGACAATTCAACATTTCCCATTTGGCACCACTGAAAAGCGAATCTAAAGCTTTGCTGGGTTCCCGACAACACTTAGGGATCCTTTTTGTGGTTTCTCGCATTTCTTTTTCATTTACAGGCAGGACAAAAGAAGAGATTCACAACTCTGTCACCTCTACTGTCAGTAATTAATTTACCGTCCACAGTTCTGCCTGAACACGCTCTCAGAGCGGTTAGCCTTCTGAGATTTGAAGGCTTTGAGATGGTGGCAAATGCAGATGGAGGGGGAGGTACAGGTCTTGCAGGGTCTTGTTCAAGACCAAAAACATATCCAGTTCCGAGCAACAACACAATGCAGCCGTTGTCAAAACCGACAAGAAGACAGTCAGTTTGCCTTGAAAGAATGACTGGAGGTCAAATGAGCTAAAGTAATAGCTTGGCCAAATGCGGAAACAGAAATTCACAACATTCTGGATGTTCGTAAAATACTAACCATTTTGAACACGTGCATCATCACAAAGGCTCTTATCGTCAGCAGGTTCACGCCTCATAGTCGTTCACGCTCGGGCGTTCAATGTCATGACATACTGGGGAAACTGCGTATAATGAGCCCATAATTAGCCTTAAGCCTCTTAAAGTGGGTGTTTGCCAGAGAGAGCAAGGCAAACAGAGTTTTTGTTTAAATTTAAAACAAAGTTCAAGCTCAGTCGGCGGATGAGGCCCTCACATTCTGCGTCAGGGTCTGGATGAGCGGAGGACATCGATTTCATTAACCATCCCAGTGAGCGGCGCGCATAGCGACACAAGCGCGTAAATGTTAATGATATAAGAAACGGAAGGGTGGCTAATTGAAAGCCGTGTAAAATGTCAAACGTCTGTGTGCATGTTTTCATTTCCATTATTGCACCCGCTTTTTCCCATCCCGCCGTCTGTCTCTGCCGCGCTCGCCTTGCAATTATAACCGTTATTAATTATGAATCAGCGGCTGTATGAACGGGGGCAAGGCCGCCGGCCTTGTGCCATTGGTCCGGCGGACTTTTCAAACTCTCCAGTCGGTGACGTCGCCCAGAGAAGCACCAAGTTTTTATTTTTCATTTATTCATTCGGGTCCCTGCTGCAGTGAGACGCCATTACAGGGTCAAGACGGAGGGAGGATATGCAGCATATTCAATAATTACCCCTCATAAATAGTAATAATGATAGCATGGATCCAAGAGGGAAATATGTTTGCCCCTCAGCTTTGCCCACTTCATTTCAGAATGTGGAGTGATGAATTAATAAAAACAAAAAAAAACAGGCCCTGCGATGAGTGATGAGCTGGGGGAGGTATTGGAAAAACGTTCACACAACCCCAAAACTTTCCATGGAAAAAGTAGGACTGTTCAGGTTCTTCGTAATTCTTGGGGCCGTGGGTTGATGAACGCTGATTGGTGGCCCACACTTTGCCTGTACGACAGGAGAACGGAAAAATTAATAAGTGAATGCACAAATTAAGTAAAAAAAACTGAAATTTCAACATCCCAAGAATAACGTTTTTTCAAAAGCAAAATAGTCAAAATAAAAGTCAAAATATTGTGAAAAATTGTTGTTCGGCATCTACTTGTGTGTGACAGAGAAGAGGTACACCTTGCTAATTTGTTCCGTGAAAAACTTATTTTTTAAGTCTTATTTTGTATATCATATATATTATCTTGCAACTTCAATCTCTTTTTTTTATTGTTTTTACAGCATGGTCCGAATAAAACATTTTTTTTTTTTAATTGATCATTTGGGTTGTGGAGCAAGAGAAGTTACAAGAAGAGGTCAGATGATCAGGGAGCAGGAGCAGGCTGTTTTGAGCATATTTTTCAAGGAACAAAACGGAGCAACTTTCAGTTGGTGACTCGGAACAACCGAGGCAACGGAAGAACAGCCAACAAGCTGGGAGAGCTAAACCCAGGGAACATACTGAAACAAATTTATGGTTGAAGAATCTTCAGCAAAAACATACAAAGCTAAAGCACCATAACAGTCCTGATTTGAATATATTTTCTTGTCAAATATATTGTCTTTTAGAAATTTTTCTAATAATCAAAATAACCACAGGCGAGTCTATATGTTGTTTGCATACTGCATTCAAGTGAAGAGTACCGAAGTTGACACTGTAAAATAACTTTTTTTTGGGTCAAAATATTTGCCTAATTAAGTCCCCATCCATTCTAACCTTCTGATGTGCCGCATGTGAAAGCCTTTATTTTGCCGCCCAAACTCTCTAATCCCAAGTGAGTGTTGAGTTGACAGTGCGGGGGCCATCGCATTTTTTTTTTTTTTTTTGTGTGTGTGTGTGAACATGACTCTTAATGAGACGCAACCGTTTCTTCTTAAATTTGGAAACCATTTCCCCCTCAACATGGCAGGTCCTCTTCCTAACAATGATTCTCTTTTTTATTTCATTTTGCACTTTCCGCGGCCTTTGTGACTTCCTTCTTCTCGAAGGTTCACGCATTATGTTGTGATGACGCCTGAGAATTTCACTGGCAAAAACCAATTAGCACATTTAACTTCTTTGTTGTTGCTTTGGTTTTCTGCTCCTTTTTTTTTGTAGAATAATGACATTTAAAAACTTGGCACCATAGTGAACCATTGTCTCCACCTAACCACATCCTCATCCACTCCTTTGCACCAACTGATGTCCCTAAACTGAGATTCCTTCCACTGATATATTGACTGTCCCATCTCTAGTCCTATTTGCCATCGCTGCCAAAGGGACCCTCAATGTTACCCGCTTTGGTTTTTGTCACCACATATAAAATCAAATATTTTAAATCTATAGAGAAAATAAAAGTAAAAACTGTTTCTTAGAACTTGCATATGAGGGTCCTGCTCAAGGTTTCTCCTATTTTAAAAGTGTTGGCTTTCTGGGAGTTAGGCTTTGGCCTGGAGACAGCCTTGATTGGAACAGATGCCATAAAAATGTAGTTGAATAGAATTGAATAAGGAAAAATAGGTGCAGTACATGTCAAAACACTACTTTTTGCAGATGATGCAGTCCGATAAGTCTAATTGAACAACAAGCTCCATTAGGCTGGGACAGCCTTTAGTCAGGTGTACCTGTGAATATCAGAGTTTTGCACACAAGGGGGGTTGGGGCAAGAGACAGTCTGTGGTTCGAGGAGGGCATCAAGAGCGATAAGGTAAGATAACCTTGAGCAGGTGATCATCACCTGTGGTTACAAACATATTTAAAGTGGTAAGACAGCAGAGAGAGAGTAGAAAACTTTGACTACAAATGGCTACAAATTGAGCCTCGCGGCTGGGCCAAGTTTAGAGAGAGGAGCCGAGATTTGCAGACAGGGTCACGATGCCCCTCAAACATCTCCCACAGGAGGTGTTTGAAGCCCGTCCAGCCAGGAGGAGAGCCAGACTATTCTGGAGAGCGGTAGGAGGTGAAGGCGGTCTGGGGCATTGTTTTGTGAAGACCCTAAATGCCAATTAGGAGGTTTCTATGCTGTTTCAGAATATTTCACACTTATAAACTCAAACAGAGCCCCCCTCCTTATGCATTTTCATGCATTTGTCCATTTTCAAAGGCTTCCTCGGCACTGAAAACACATTTCTGCACAGAGAAATAAGTCTGCGTTTGGTTTAATTTTAGTGAAGCCCCACAACATTGATTCAAAGCTCTTTGATTTTCACTTTGACATCTTCTGAATAAAGGACTGTGCATTATAAATGAGGATTAATTAAGGGAGTCTGGCCCTCTCCCATATTGCGCAGCGTAGAAAGGGTTATTAGCCAGATGCCTTAGCCTTTTCTATGTCAGCTCACAGATGGGTAGAGGGGTGTTCTCTTTGTCGCTTCTCACTGCTATACTATCTCACATAAATTACTGCAAATGGTAGGTTTATGTTTAATTCTTTGATTATAGCAGAGCGGACAGAAGAGTGTCCTTTCCTCCACTTAGCTTAGCTTGAGAAATAACAACTGCCATGCACTTCTTTTGTGGTCATCTTCTGCTTTAAAAATGAGGATCAACCTGTCCTTTTGTTAGCTGAGCAGTGTCATCTCTTTTTGCACGCTCTGCTAAACATCGCAGCGCACTGGCCCGTGCAGGAGGTAGCCGCAGCGTGGGGTAACGCCAGGGCTCAACCCTTCGCGGATTTGAGACGGCTCACGCAGTTAGCGGCGCTAAAAACAGATGGCTGGGCTATCGTTAGCATTGGAAGCGCCACGGCTGTCTGTTCCTGATAGCCATCGCGGCGTGGGCCCGTTTACGGGCAGCCGCGGAGCCGAGGAGCCATCTGATCTTTCAAACGAGACGGACAAATCAAAGGCGTATCAGCTGTTACGCGCGGCAGCAACACGGCAGCAACTGTTGACATTAGCACGGGCGCGCTGTGTAATTCTATGAAACGGGCTAGTCAGGTCATCTTATCTGCACTGACATAGCCGCCGCGCAACACCTAATCCCGCTTATGTGCTAATGGAAATGTGGACGCGCGTTGTATCTCCCCAAAGAAAACAATAGACTTGTGATTACAGCGTAATGCGGCCTCGTACACCAAACGCGCACGTGCGCACAGAATACCTCCGGTCCTGGCCTGAGAGGGATATTATTTAATGGCGCCGTGGTTGTTTTTCCCGTTATCGGCCTTTCCGCAGACGCCCTGGCAGGAAAACAATGAGAGCGCACTAGACTCTCAGCCCCTGCCGCCGCCTGCCCCCCCCAAGAGTGTTCCGCTTTCGCACCTTCACAACAGGAGCCCGCCGTTTGCCTCAATCGCAGGCCCACCCCGGGTTTTTCATCCCAGCTGATATCCATTATTGAGTAAGGAAGGGAAGGAAGTGCGAGGTGGGGAAAGAGAAGCAAGGGGCTGCCATTTTTAGCTTCTGCAGGGGCAGATTGATGCGCACGTGAGCTTGAACCTTTTCAAGGTCATATAAATCAACACCGTAAAGGCACGTATACGCTCCTGTGCACGGGACGACGTCTACTTAACAGCACCTGCATTCATAATTTCCTTCAAGCGACTGATCCCAACCATAATCAGGAAGCCTGCGACCGTGGTAGCACTGCAATATACTAACATTCCAGCATTGTGTACACACACACATGCACCCTTGTACTTATCTTTGCACAGACCCGCAACCCAACCCGAACCTCAAACCAGGTCTTGACCCTCAAGACCTGGCCTCACAAGTTGTGAGGAACAGCCAAAATCGCCTCATTCCCAAATATGTCCGCACTATGCCAGTAGTACACATCAGTCCTCAATATGTAGTGAGTACAAGTACACACACAATGCTTGCAGGTATTAGAAATATATGTATTTTAAAGTCTGACATGTCAGGGGTGTGGTTCCCAACCAAGATGATCAGATTAGATCATTGTATTGTGTGTGTGTGTGCGTGCGTGCATGCTCACATTTAGTAACTACTGAATCCCAAAACCCTCATTATACTAACAAAATGGGGCCATAGTTGCAAAGTGGGGACATTTTGCTGCTCCTGTTTGAGGGTGAGGAAATGGTTTTAAGATTGAGGTTAGGACTGGGATTAGTTTGGGGTTTAGGTTAGGTTAGAGCAGGGTTAGGGAGTTAGTTGGGGTGGTTAGGGTTAAGGTCAGGTGCTGGTTAATGTGTTAGGGTGGGGTAATGTGTTATGCCTATGAAACAAGGACAAACAAGGACAAAGATGTGTGCGTGTGTGTGCGTGTGTGTGTGTGTTAAGCTATTAACTAAACGATAGCTATACCCTGCCAATAGTGAGCAGAAGGATAAGTGTGCATGAACTTTCCAGAATTACAACCAATCTGCGACCATTCAGTCCCGAGACTTGGTCACACCCTCATTGGTCACATGACTGCTGGGCGCCACCCACCCAGACACAACTGATCATCGCGATGACTCAACGATGTATTTTAGGCAGATAATGCTTGAAGGTTATATCTTGCTTATTTTGACATTTAGGATCTGTCTGTCTTCTTCCCCTCTTTCTCTGCTGCCCCAGCTCTCTTCCAGACCCCCCGCCCCTCCCAAAGACCGGTTGCAGGCTAATCAATCCCAATTCTATCTCTGATGCGTCCTATCACAATTTTGTCATTATAATCAGAGAGTGATTGGATTCTGGTGGCAAATGAGGGATTCTGAGAGGCAATTAGCAGACTAATAACTCCAAGTTCTGACATGTTGAAATGAGAGACGGATGGACGGATGCGGAATCTCTCGGCTGTGTGATTGAGGGGAAGGAGGGGGAGGACAAGCAGCCTCTTCTGAAAGCTCTCTGCTCGGAGACATCAGTCGCGGGCGCAGGCTTACTCCGTGTCAGTGGGAGAATGAGTGCAGTTGTAGAACAGATGGCCTGTTTTTTTTGGGCAACTGTTTGCAGTAATTCTTCTTCTGGACCTTCTGTTGGACGCAACACCAGGAGCAGACGCTGGTATTATCGGAACAAGAACGGACGTTACGGCGCTTGTTACTCGATTTTTTATTTTTATTTTTTTAAATCCGCCGCTGCTTCACCGACTGCGCGCGGCGATGTGAGTCACCTGCTAATTTTCCGCTATATTGGGCGTCAGATGGGTCCGTTTCTTTTGCTATCGTCATGGTATCATGCGCATATAAATACATAATAAAAATCCACGGAGTCATCGGTCTACTTGTTTGTTAGCAGTAAGCGGAAGACTGTCTGGCCCCTCCCCTTTCCCCTGGTGCAGAACCCCAATCTTGTCCTCTGGTTGGTTGGAACATGTTTGGGGGCACGGGTAGGTTCACCACAGTTTATGTATATTTCTGGGGCCTTTTCTGGACAGTAGGGGACCCACGATAACTGAACTTTTTCCACTGTCCTCTCATGAGGTGGGCCTCTAAAGGTTTGTGAAGAAAGATCTGCCAAAAGTGACCAAAATTAGTGATACATTTAAGTTTCATTTGTGCTTACAATGCAAGGATTATGCAGAAATGCTGTCAAACATGTGGTCCGCAGGCCCGAATCTGGCCCATTACATATGTATTTGCGGCCGCCACAAGTTTTATCTTTTAGCATCTTCACAAGTTGATTTGATTATGCGCTAAATGCATCCCCGGAAGGTTGTCTCACCTTCTTTGCCGGTTTTCACCTTCTGCCAACTCCCTTCTCCGGCATTTTCCGACTCGGCGGAAAGCTGATAAGCGTGAGCTCTTTGGCGTTTGCCCGCGTGTGAAAAGCCGATAAATGATGACAAGTTTGAATGCCGGCGTTCCTCTTCACTGTTTCCAAAACGCGCGAAGAGACGGTGAACGTTTTCACTTCCGACCTTTTTGTTCCTCTCTGTTTTCAAATGTGCAAAAAAAACAAAAAAAAAAACCTCTCAAATCTCTCAGACACTTAAATTGTTTACTTCCAGAAGTCACGCTTGGCTGTTACTTTAGCGATTTTAACTAAAATTCATGACATCATTGTCGGCACGATTCCATTAAAACTTGCGACACGACACTGGAAATATTAGTTACCCATACGTACACTGCAGCTCATGATACCGCAGGTATTATGCATGCTCGCCAGCGGCCTGCGTACATGAATCCATTACTGTCTGGACGCATTAGCGCGCGCAGCGGCTTGAGCCCGTAATGCAACAGAGCGGCGCACATTCATCCCGGGGACGGGCTACCGTAGCGTTACCTGTTCCGTGCGCGCCCGCTGGCCTCAGGTGCACGCGTCGCTGCCAGCGGAGCGCGTGATTAGCGCCGCCTGCCCGGCCATCCATCTTGGTCGGCAGAAGGGCAAGAGGCGGAGGGGCCGATGGGCCGCGGGGTACGGCTGTGCCTCCATCCACCGCGCGCGTGCGTGCGCGCGGGTGAGGTTAATGGCTTTGACTCCCGCGCGCTCCATCTCTCTCTCGCCTATCTCCTGTCGTTTCTTTACTCAAATCAAATGTTTGCCCACTCCTCTTAATCTTCCCCAGCCTCCTTCACCTCCGAAGCCCCCTCGTTAGCACCCGCCTATTCCCGCCACGCTTCGGCTCTCTGTCCGGTCCCCCCTTCCGCCTTTTCTCCCTCCCCCTCATTGCATATGCATGAGGGATGCGAGGAAGCGCTGGCATCAGCACAAACCCACCGGGCCATCCGGGGAGTCGGCGGACGGAAATACGGGGACGAGGGGACAGAAGGGAGAGGTTGAATAGACCTGACGATGTAATACAAGTGGGATTACAATGGAATTTGAATTTTAATGCGGGAATAGAAGTCCACGAAGCATTCAAGATTCATATTTTCGGTCACCCTTTCACGTTAAATAGTTCATCAGACAGGTCGTCGTACGCGTCCGCGGATCCGGCAATGTGCTGCTCCAGGGCCAGTTGCCAGGCAACGGCGTGCCTGTCATTACTGAGAGCTCGCGGAGAGGCGGCGTCAGCTCCGATGCGCGCACAAGGTCGCGGGGGTTAACTTTTACCACCGAGAGGGGGAGCGAGCGAGTGTTTCCATTCCTCGTTGCCGAAGTTTAGAAAAAAAAAAAGACTTGATGCCTGAAGGAGGGAGTTCTTCTCTGCCCCCCAAGACGCCGGAGGAAAATGGCCATCAACAGAGGAGGCATCGGAAGGCATGTCTTTTATTCAATAAGCAGCAGTTGATGCAGAGCACCTATAATTAAGTCAGTAATTTAATTAGTAATTGGGCGACTAATGGCTAACAACTTTGCTGTTGGCCTGATTGCGCAAGTTATAGCTACCTGGATTACTCAGACGTATCCCGGTTAATGTGATCTAAGTGAGCGAAAGACAAAAGAAAACAAACACTCGCTTCTTCACCTCTCAAGTCTTCCTCGCTGTGTCCATACGGGCTTCAAAAGAAATCCGATAAATGGCCCGAAACACGTGAACCGCGGCGCCGGCCTCAGATCCAATAATTAGAATGATCTGATTAATCCCAGACCGATGGGGCGTGCAGAGGTGAACACTCTTGTGACGTATAGCTGCGAGCGATCGGAGTTGACTGGAAAGGGTGCTGTTTTCCATTTTTTTTTAAGGGTCTAAAATGCTTTCATCCACGCTGGATCTCGGAAAACGGAGCGCCGAACAGCGACGCGCGGACGAATACGCGGGCGCACATCAGTCGCAAGTAATTTACCAGCATGTCAGCTTTGCCTGACCTGCGATTTTTTTTTTAGCGCTAGACGTCATTGTTTCCCCCTCCGAGTTCCATTTATCAAACACCGCCCCAGATATCACATCTGACAGATGAATAAATAAAAGGACAGGCGGTGGAACGCTAAAATCACAGGGGACGAGACCAAGAGCGCGGCTAATTGCTTTCAACGCCTTAATTCGACTCGTATCCTTCTGTGTCACGTCTGTTGTTAAATATGGCGCTCCACGTGCGCTCGCCCCGGCGGTAACTAACGACAACCGGAGCGGGAAGCGCCTCGGTCTCCACCCGGCCTCCTGCTGAGCGGAAGTGAAATGACGCGGTAACGAAAGCGCGCGCTGATGAGCTGCCACTCAAACGTCTCTCCCTCGACGGAGGACGCCAGGAAGGTGGAGGACGAGCTGTGCTCCTATAGATGTGCCGCTCGCCTTGATGGTAATTGCCAGGGCTCCTGAGTACCCGCACTGTGGCGCACAAATGGTTCGATTTTGTTTGGGCATGATTATTTGTGCGAGAAATGGATCCTGGCTCTGTGTTTTTGTGTTTTCGTAGTTGCTACATGTGTACCAAAATATTCACTCTAATGGAGAAGCAAGGGTATTTTATAGGGTCCTATTTGTTGCAGCAAAATGTCCCCACTTGGCAAACATGGCCCCATTTTGCTGAAAGATATAGGAGTTTGGTCCTCGAAAGGTAGTAAATGTGAGCACATACACACACTCAGTTAAAGTGTCTGACTATATATTTCTCATATAGCGATGAGTGTGAGTGTGTGTGCCTTCTTGTACTTGATACAGAATGAGTACCAATATCCGTATACTACCAGCAGGATGGACCTGTTTGCAATGTCAGGACGTTTAGGCCGGTCCCCACATCTTTGAAGGACTGTTTGAAGGGTGAAGATTTGGTTTTAAGGGTTAGGAGTTTAGAATCAGGTCTAAGTCGAGGTTAGAGTTAGGGTTAAGGTTTGGGGGAGTTAGTCTGGGTGGGTTCGATCTGGGTATTTCTATGAGAGTCCAACAAGGGCAGAAATATCAGGCTGTGTGTGTGTATGTATGCACGTGTGTAAAACACTTATTTTTTTCCTTTTGTTTTGCTTTGGAGCTCTGGAAGCTTCCAGACTGTTAGCATAGCCCCTCTGCCACGACTTATTAATCAACCTGGCAGACAGACACTGGTGGCACCGGCAATCTGTGCGCCAAATAGGGGAACTGGCCCCACTGTGATAACTTTCAACACACGACACCCACCGCTGAGCCTGCCAAATTAGGAGCAGCCCTGGCTAAGTCTGAAAGTCTAATAGTCGCTGAGGGGAGGTGATAGTCCACAGCTTGCCTGTGAGATATTTTCGGCTTTGGAGTCTGTGGGGCGGGGGGGGGGGGGGAAGGTGAGCTTGTACGTACTCCTTCTTCTTGGATATCCCGGCGAGACACCGAGACACTTACAAAGCGTCCGCCCCATCGGGAAAAGGCGCCCCGGAGCGTTCCTCCGGCGGGAGCCAATAATCACTGGCAAAAGTTCCAGGACGAGGGGGAGCGAGCAGCCAAACTTTGACTTTGGGCAGGTCAGAAGATCCGAATCCGTCGACTCCGCGCCGAAGTGTAAATAATTGTCCAAGCCCCGTGTGCAGCCGGGCGGAATGTGTAAGTGCCTTTTTGTTAATTCGGTTCTTTTATGGTCTGCTAAACCTCAGAGATTGGTGTTTGGCAAATGTTTTGCGGTGATTTTGAATCTTGTGAATAATGGATATTTGCAGTGTGGGGAACCATAAAATGTATCGGAACCAGACCGCTCCACTGTGAAAGGTTTCCAGGTTGCCTCGTATGCACGGGTGCCTCATGAATAATTCATCCCGGCTTCGGACATCTTTCCGTCTGTAGGCTCGTGCCGGCTCCTCTCTCCGGGCTTGTTTTCTCTCGCCGTCTCGCTCTTCGCACGAGCGCTTCGTCCGTTAGGTGTCCCCCCCCTACCTGGCGCCGTTCTCAAGGGGCGGGGTCCAAATCCTGTCTGGCCTTTGCAATGAGATTACGGGAGAGCAGGAAGGGTAACCGATGGAAGATTCCGGTGACGTCATCAAGCACTGACAGACCGCCATTTTTGTGCTCCTGCCAAAACTGAAGGTCACGCGTTCCTCTGCACGGTGGAATGACTGATGCTATTCACACACCATTACTCAGTGAGTGTGGTGGGAGGCCTTAAACGTACTTGGATCGTGCTTTAGAATGACGTTTTTGGTTAATTTACGAGACTTTATTGGCAATTAATCGGACTTAGCCCAATACTAGCTTAACAAAAGCTTAAGTATTCTGAATTCATCTCAATTAGGTCAGTGTAACATCTCATTACTTGTCCAGTCATGCAACATCACTAGGGTAGTTTATAATAGCCAATTAGATTAACCGGACCAGGAAGCATCACAAATCAGATGTGGCCGTATTTTGATGGGGTATAAACCGCACCAAAGTTCACCAGCGTCCAGTCGCAGGTCTGCTTATCTTTGTCGTATCTGCTTGTCAGGCCATGATGCCATCCAGGTCACCAGGCCCATATATATCCAATCATTTTCTAAAGGTTTTTCAAGCAATCGTGTAAACAGCATAACGGGATAACAGCCGTATTATTATTACAACCTCATTATAGTTATTGCGTTTCTCCGAACCTATAGACAAGCCTGGATTTGAATCTGATATTGATATCCATGTGCCCCAATTAGGATGAAATTAGTTGGTATGACTTTAATTTATTTGTAACATTTTATTGTCTTGATGTAGTTTGTGCAAGTAATTTGTCAAGTTAATGACAGTGTTATAAGATCTACAAGATATTTGACGGTTGTTTTTTTTTTCCCCCGCCTCCTTGTGTTCCATCTCGCAGTTGATGTAGGCCCAAAGTGAAAGGAGCCATAGATGCCGAGCCGGAAATCTATTCCGCGCTCTTGTTAGTAGAGTTGTGATGTCAACAGCTCAAGGGCCATCTCTTGAGATAGAATTTACACCGCAGACGCGTACCCTCGTGCACACACGCGCGCGCTCACAACATGTCAAGTGTCAGTAGCGCGGGGCCTCGCGCAGCTGACTGAGCCAGAGCGGAGCAAGTCAAAAAGGACACAAGATAATGAATGAGTGGTGGAAAATTGCCGGAATAGTTGAGCACTGCCAATCAGGAGGGTAGTGGATGCACTCTCTCCCACAAGAGCAGGACAGGAACACACTTTAATGGCGTGATTAGAGGGTTGTTAACATACATGGCTCACATGCGATGATATGAGCAACAGATGAATTTCCATCCATTTTGTGATAACCGCCCCTCATCTCCACAGTGGGGGTTGCTGGAGCCTAACCCCGCGGTCGTCAACCGTCTCTGCAAACTGCACCTTTATTGCTTTCATTTTATGGAAATGCATGCAAAGTCCTTGGAGGGGAAACCCGATTACTTTCTCCTGCGCATTATCCCAATTTTTTGCCATGCGTCTTGCTTATCTGTTGCTTTTACCGGCTGTCATCGATCTCATAAACAATGCAGCGAAGCATGGGTGAATATTTAAAGTGAAATAAATGGTAGTGTGGAAGACGGTTCATTTCATTTGTACATAAAGCTGAAAACTTGCCAGATGCTGCATTATGCAGGGAGCAGTTAATCAGGATGGAAGGTACCTTATACAGGAGCAAATATGGCTATCTAATTGGACTACTGTCCTTGCCTAAGTACAAATATTGGGGGATACTGATTTTTATTGCTGTTAGCCTGACTGACATTGCACTGAAATAATTCCCTAAAATTCAGGCTAACAGGAAGTCCTGTGTTCTGTCTTGCATGATTCAGGTTCAGGGAGAAAAATCTCTTTGGTTATTCGTAGTCAGAGAGCTGATGAGTCACATTCCCGCGACATGAGGCGTCAAATATCGCTGATGTGCGTCTGGGCAAACTGAAAAACCCAGCTTTCCTCTTGTTTGCAGCATTTTTCGCCGGCTGTGGGCCCTTTGACAACCGAGTCGTTATGAGCCTCCCAATGCAGGAGGAGGGTTTTATCATTGGGTGCATTGATCCAAATAGAGAAGACCACGGTGCTCCATCCATGGCTAATGCATTGTGGACATATTGACTATGACGTAGTGAGTTATACCTCCATTAAAAAGTCTCTAGTTCTTATTTATGCTCTTATTATATGCCAGACATGCTAAAAATAGCATGATAGTACTTCAGACACAAACATCAGTGGTTGAGGATAGTAGTTTGTTTATTACCTTCATGTACGTACAAAAATGATGTTGTCGCCATGACATGATTGATGCTGTTATAGCAGTTGCATATATTAATTGCACTGTTAGTGAAAACAAAAACACATCAGACTCAACTAAGGGATTGTGTAGGAGAGAAAATACTTCCTCCAGTGAAAAAAAATGTCCAATCATTCCCAGTGTTTGTCAGATTGAGGTTACGCGCTTCTAAATTGAGTGTTTTCAGCAGTGAGCCCCCCTGTTTTGAATGGAGTTGCACAGCAGTGTGTATGTGAGAGAGAAAAAAAAAAAAAAAAAAAGCCAAACCCCCGAACTGCAGTGTCGAGATGCTGTTTTGGTCCCTTTTAGCACAAAGCGAAGCCTCCCAGGATAGTCACTCTCCGAGTAGGAGGACAGAGCTGAGAGTTAGCAGCTTTAAAAAAAAAAAGAAAAAATCCAACCTGTGGTGGAGCCGTTTGGGTTTTCAACTCGAAGTTAAAATCAGGTGGAGTCGCGGCTGTCATCAGTCGTCTGTCGCAAGTCACACAGAAGTCTGCAAGGCGGTTGCGTCTTACCTGGTGCCTTTCTCCAGAGGATATACCCTTTAAAATTCCCTCTGTCCTTTCCCTCCTTTGCCAGTATTTTGAGGCTGTTAAAAATGATGCATTTCAGCACACAACGGTTGGAGGAAAGAAACCTTAATGGTTTAAAAGGGAACAGGTGGAAGATGCCTTTTCAAACTCCAAACAGTCCGCTGTTAAAGACTGATGACAATTTGATGCTAGATAAAGCATGGCGGGTGCCAGCTGAATCAAACCCAGGTGAACGCAACCGTTTCGGCCGCATTTAGAGCCACCCAAAGCGAGCGCTGCTCAAGGAGGAGTTGTAGAATGTAGGCCAGCCCAGCGTGGGAGCGTGGGCTCCGTTTTGAAGTGTTGCAGCATTTTTGCCAGGGTGTAGTAATAGCAGATGCCTTTACCTTCACAGAAACACACACACACACACACACATACACTTTGAATATTTACCTCAGGAAATCGTAACCACCCCACAACCATTACTGGTGTGTGAGCCGTGTTGGCATTAACAAGAATTTATCAATTTACGTTTTGAATGCTCTAATTGAGACCATTTCCATCAGGGTGATTTTAGGGTGATTTATACTGTATGGATTACTTGATCCCTTGCCACAGGTGTATAACTTGTATGACTGTTGAATTTGTAAACATCAGTGTTGCAAAATGGGTCCTTTTGAGGAACTCAAACTCTACACTCAGATGTAGTAGTGTGATAAGACGCCACCTCTTTTCCCTCTTCTTGATATTCCACTCAACTTGAAGTGAAAGTGGAAGTACGCAGTAACAATAGATACTGTGCACTGTGGTGGAACAAAACAAAGAAGAGTCAACAATTGCTACGGCTCAGGGTGCATATGAGTAGTTAAAAGGCTGGGAGCAGCTCCATGTAAGCTTTACATCACCCAGGTCTGGTCTTGGGAGGTGCAGGGGGAATGTCACGTGGATGACAGTGTTGTACCAACTGTCATTGCAGAAGGATAATGGTGCATGGTAGGTCCCTTCTCTCCTGTGAAGGGCTCTGGAGCTCCGTTTGAGAGAGTTTGGGGAAGACCCTTTCCCGATTTCATAGATGCTCAACAGAATGAACAGACTCTAGACTCGGACTCTAAACACACCAGTTTCACAGCCCTGCTCAGACCAGCTTGACTGTCTCTCCCTCTAAATCCTAATGAGCTACTATGAGCTCTGACCACAGATATTCTTTGCTCCACCCACAGACTTT
Source organism: Lagocephalus sceleratus (assembly GCA_911728415.1). Classification (NCBI taxonomy): domain Eukaryota; kingdom Metazoa; phylum Chordata; class Actinopteri; order Tetraodontiformes; family Tetraodontidae; genus Lagocephalus; species Lagocephalus sceleratus. Next base: position 5,311,239 of record CAJVRN010000234.1, on the reverse strand, counting down.
GCCTCTCCCGTTGGGGGAAGACGTGAGGAGGGCTTTGTGTAGGCGGATCCTTAGCACACGTAGCTGTGGTTGTATGGAAGGAGGTACCCAGCAGGAGGTTCTTCAAATCACCCCTACTGTTCGAGACACATTTACAGACTACAACAGTTTTTAGAAACTGAAATTTACGGGATGGGAGAGGAACTCTGGATAGACAAATATATGGATTAAAGACCTGAAAAAGTAAGTTCTGCAAATGTCCCCTCTGTAGTACCTAAGGAAACAACCTGTTGTCCGTGTAAGGCATCTCAATATCTTGTAGTCATTACAACACGAGGACTTGTGCTACAACACACCTCGCACTGATGTTTCATCTCACCACAGTTTCACACGAGGGTGTGTAACTACGCCCGCTCGGCTCCACACACTGCTACAATTTAATACAATTACCACTCCCACACCCACACATGTGCCACACGTCATGCCCCATCTGACCCGTGGCTCCCCTATTTCACCCGCCATTACCCTCCGACTCTGTGCCGGCTCCCTCAGGGATGGCGACACCCGAGGGGAGCCGAACGGTGGATAAGCAGGAATGTGGAGGAGAAGAACTGACAGGGAAACGAGCCAGAGGCGGATGTAAGTTTCCCAGTTTTTTGGGGTTTTTTTTTTCCCCACGATCAAGCCCTGGAGCTGTTGTTGCTCCAGGCTGCAAATGAAACCGGATCGATTGACACGCACAAAAAAGGTGGTTAAAAGAGATACATTGAATGAGACAAACGAATAGTAGACCCCCCCCACTGAGAGCACACTCTTCTTAGTTGACACCCTTCCTCTGCGTACAAGTGTTCCCAGCATCCCCCTGACATATTCGGACAATGAAAAACAAAATTGTGACATTCCTCCCCGCCTCCTCCTTGTTCAGCAACCCGCACGTCCGGACCGAGGAGCGCTCTTGCTCCCTGAGGAGCTGGCCTCGTTCGGCCACTTTCGCGCCGCATCTGTTGATGTCACGCGCGCACACCGGGAGGACGCCTCGGATATGTACGAAAGCCCACGTGCTCAGAGCAAGGTTGGCGACTGACGGGTTAGCACCGCTAACCAAGCTTGGGCGAGGTCAGCGGAAGTATAGTACCCCCAATCTGCCAAGCACAAAGACAGATTAGGCTGTTTTTCACTGAAGAACCCTCTTGACAGTTTAGTTTAGATCTGCTAGAGGTGTCTTTTTTTAGAGCAAGGACATATTACACCTTCCCAAACTTACTAATGGAGAGAAAGAGCAACAGATAGGTGAGAATTCGGAATACATTCTTGCAGAAGCCTCTCCGTCGTTACTTTGAAGGCAGCAGAGGCTGAAAATCTTCCTCTCTCCTCTATTTCAGTGCACGAGCAGAGCTTTGAGAAAATGAAGAAAGTCTAACTGGATTATAAAAATTAGGAAAGCTGAGACAATTTGAGGAATGCCACCAGGAAAATAAAAAACAGGATAAGTTCCCAAGGCAGTTCGGGAGATGATGGAGCCTCAGTTTGAAACCGGGGTGACCTGCAAAGGAGGGAGGGACCACGCTGCGTGGACATCAGAGCCCCCGTTCCCGTCCAAGGCCCACGCGCCGGCCGGGAAACCAAAACCATTTCATAGGTCACTTGACTGTCACAAGTGGAGGCGAGAAGAGCGGAGCGAGTTAGCCGAGACGTTTGGTGCATATGGACAAAAGCTTCTCTTTAAGGCTAAGGTTGAAGAGGAGAGGGTCCTTGGTTTCTCATTTTCCCGATATCCAAATACTTCTTCCGCTGTGTTGGCCCATTTAAGGCATTGGAAGAGTGTGTGTGTGTGTGTGTGTGGGGGGGGGTAATGCACACTTACATATCGCCTGGGTAAGGATGACGCCCGGCGCTTCCAAGATTCGTCACCTTCAAAGGACTTGGCCGGCACCCGGCGCCTGTGTGCGCGCACGTTCAAACATGCGTCTCCCATGCATTATTCAAACGTCGCGAGGCGAACACATCTGTTCCTTTCTCTGGACCAGGCTCCTCTGTTAGACAATAATTACTATACTGCCAAAAACACACACACAGGCCTCGTGGACACCCCCCCCCTCCCCCACTCCCCCTTCCCTGGCAATGAATCCACAGGGGGATGTAGTGTGTGAAATGCATCGTTTGTCATCCGGGCCCGCATGCTGTTTAAACACAAACTCATAATCACATGTGGATGCACGCAACTCTGCACACACACACACACACACACCCACCCAGTGAGGGGGGCGAGGCAGTGGCGGTTTGCGTGTGCAGGTGTCTAAATTCACGGGGGCAATACGAGGAAGGGGTAGGAGAGTGTATATGTTTGCATGATTGCCCTGTTTTGGTGTGCAGAGGAGAAAAGGAGGCAGTCTTCTCTGTAGTGGCAGGCTTTGATCAGCGTGTGTGTGTGCGTGTGTGTGTCTTGCCCCTCGGTGTCTCAGAGGCAGGATGAAACACTGTGCCTCTATCCGGGACTCACAGAACACCCACTATCCTTTAACACCCCCCCCCCAGCCCCTCTAACCACCATTCTTTAGCTCAGCCATTTTAAAGGCCATTCATGCAGAGCCACACTTTCATCTCACACTGCGGCATTTTGAGACCAGCGCCTGATGCCGTCCGGACGCTTTTTTTTGTTCAAAGCAGAAAAAGAAGGAGGAGATGTGGGCTGGTAAAGTTATCGAAGCAAGTTTTTATGCTCGAAAGTAACGTCTTGACCTATACCACATGTGTCGGAGTTCAGTCCTCAAGGGCCGGGATCCGGCCGGCTTTTCCGATCTACTTCTGCAGATTTCCACCTGGTAGATCCACCTGGTAGATCCACCTGGTAGATCCACCTGGTAGGTCCACCTGGTAGATCCACCTGGTAGGTCGGAAAACCGACCTACCAGGTGGATCTACCGATTGTGAAATAGTTTGGACATCCCTGACCTATGAGTTTCTTGTCCTGACTGGGTATGCGGAGGCCCCTGCCCCTGCCTCTATTTTGGTCGTTTACTGGGACCTCTCTGGGTGGAGAGTAGGTGTGTTCTCGCCAGCCGATGACAGAGATCAGAGTGCGTCGCTCTGTGGGTCAACAGAGAGCATCGGTGAGAATTGTGGATACAACAAGACAAAGACAGAATTTAGTGACAAAACGTATATTGGGCAAAGCTCGCTCAAACACCAGAGTGGACAACGGAGTAGTTTGTGAGCCCTAAAGGAGAGGATCTCCAGTAAATTCAATCTCAGTATAGCTGGGCATAGTAATTACGTTCAGGATCAGGACACAAATACTGTCTGTAAACTACAGTGCTTAACTAATTAGTCAATCATTTGTTTTAGGCGTAGTTGTTTGTTCATGTTCAGCACCTCAAGCCAGTGTTGAGCTGAGTGGGCGTGTACTGGCAGAGGCAGGGGGCGGGGCTCAGGAGGAGAGGCTCAGTTTGACCATTGTGTTTAAAACAGAAATGTAAAAAAGCTATGGACTCTACCTTTAAGTATGATGCTGCCTTAAATTTACAAGTAGGCCTACCTAAAATATGTCTACTTATCCGTACCCCAAGTGCCACTTTATTGAGTATGCATTAGATGTGGGAACTTGGGACAGCAGGGTTTCCCATAATGCATTTCATTTCACCTTTGTTGTGATGGCAGTCTGTGAGAGTTTAAAAGGCATGTCATTCTCTTAAAAGAAAAGATTAGTTTACAATATCAAGTGCATCTCACACAATATGCTTCAATTTTGTAACAGGGACTTTGACATCCTGCCACTAGAGTGCAGTGTTTTACATTTATTTATCATTGTTTTACAGTTTTACAGTTTTATCATAATTCCAATGTTGCCCCAAGTAAAAAATAGGTTTGACATCCCTGGGCTAGAGTGATATATCACTAAACCTTTTCACCTATATTGAAATGCACACAATGACAATTTATTGAGACTTTTTTAGCCAATCCTGAGGTGACCGTGGTCTCAAGATCGATGAATCACGCATTTGCCTGTGGCAAAAATAGAGAGAATGAATAACTTATTTTTGTAAGATGCTACGTAGCGGCCAATATATGTGTAGCATTTCAGGCACAAAGCATAAATATGCATGTGAAGCCGTACTCAAACCAAGTAAACATATTCTTCTCTCTGTGGACCAGTTTCTGCTGGCTTGTAATGAGGCGGTGCCTTCATAGAAAAAGCTCTTGTCAGCATTCGGCAGTTTGGTTCAAGTAAAGATGTTTTATAATTTAATGAGGATCTCTCTGTGGTTTTTTTTTTTTTTTACCTGGTCGGGAGAAACAAATACTTTTTTTAGCTTTTTTTTGCATGTAAATATGTATATTATGTACCAGTTAATGGAACAAATGATTGTTAAAATCAGATTATTGCTCAGAGGTGCACACAGAGATGCTGATAACTGTATTTCTACATGGCACCAGCATATCAAATAAGCTACCATTTAGCAACTTTTATTACCAAGAATTTGTTCATCTGAGTAAACAAAATTCCTGGTAATTTGAATTGAGCGCATTTTCACTGCACATCAAAGTGCCAGGAGATTTATTGAAGTCAGGCTGATGACCTTCGGGGGATGGATGTGACGGTTGGACCATACTGTAACTGTTGCAGTCTTTCAACTTTTTATAATCTTGCCCAAAATTCTGCAACTTTTTTTTTTTTTTACAGTGCATGCCCTACATTCAGCTCCACCAGTTTGTCGGATGTTCTTTAAAAAAAAAAATAGCCTCGACCTCGTCATTCGCTCTCTTCTTTTGCTCCATTTTCCAAATGATCAAAGCACAAACCTACAATGACAAATTAGGGAGATACTGGTGGTGGTGGTGGGGGTCAAGAATGAAGTCACGTTATGAAACAGTCTTAATATTGTAAGAAGAATGTTTTTAAAAAATCTATACAAAGAACTTAAAATATTACAAGAATATATACAAAGAACTTAAAATATTACAAGAATATTTCTCTATTTTTAAAAACAATTCCATGCTGAAAATTGTTATTATTTGCTGCATCACTGTTAGGACCTTCAGTTTTGTAGGCTTTTTTTTCCAGCCCTCCTGCCCTGACCCTAATAACCAGTCTTGGTCTCACCTGCGTCTAATTGGCCCCAGTCCCACTCCTTGTGTATTTAAACCGACCTTCTTTCCAATGCTAGACAGGCTTTCCTGAAAGTGCTCAGCATACCCCGAGTTGTGTTCTGTTCTAACATTTGGATTCAAGCAGGTTGGACTGTTACTTCCTGAATGACCGACCGGATTTTGATTTGTTTACCTGTTTTGGGCTAAAATTCTGGGTACTCTGTAAAATCTAAAATGAATCTGTAAAAAGTAAAATTCTGGGTAATCTGAAAAGTCATATTGCCTACTCTGTACTTTTTTTTAGGGGGATTTTGGGGTTTACGATGTTTTATTAAATGGCAACGGGGGGTAGTTTGAAGATAATTTAGGTGAAAATGTGCCATGATATTTCCAAATCTATTCTAAATAAAGGATGGAAAATATTCCCGAGATGGAAAAAGTGGCAGTACTGAAAGCTGTATTTTGTGGACTATAAATCATACTTTCTTTCATAGTTTGGCTGGTCCTAAAACTTATTAGTCAATATATCAGGAGTTGTTCAGAAGTGACACTGAGGATTAATTAAATTTCAATCCACATTAAAGGACTGTTCTTGGTCTTGGATTTTTGAAATAAATAGAAATAAATATAGTCCAAAAAATGCGGTAGTTTCCTCCCTGCAGCCTTCCGTTTTTGCATTTGAGACTCCAAACATGAGTTTTCCCCTGTTTAAGGCATCCTGTCCAGAATATTTCCATAAACATACATCTGAGTGAGCTCACGCTGAAGGTTCTGCTACAATCTGTTGTTTCTTTGAATAGAATCCGGGTTTGTTGGTGGAGCTCAGACATTAAGACAGAGACATATTTGTCACCATGTCATGGAGAGGAATCTAATCCAATGTTTGCTCCATGTGTGCTACCATGAACTTTTCCTTTTTAATCTCTCGCTGCAAGTATCCTTTCTGCAAGCATTCTGTGCACTTTAGCGACCTTATATCACACGATTCAGTCATTTCTTGGTACGGCTAAAAAACAAACGCGTTGAATTGATCACCAGTCACTGACAGGTTTGTGTTCTCAACAATCCCAGCATCAAGCTGTACACAAGTGTTTAACCTCTACTGTATAAGCTTAATGGATGACCTTTTCTGTGCACCTCCCTTTAATAAAACTCTAATTAGGGGTCCCATTAGGGTCTGAGAGGCTGCCTGTTAATGGGCACTTAAATGAAAAAGATTCAGGCCCTCGGTGAAACAATCGAAGGTGCATGGCAGCGATCACAGCAGCAGGGCTGGGCTACCCGGGATGATGAGAAATGCTCAGTAGTTTATTGCCCCACTGAGATTTGACACGCACAAAACAAATCGTGCTGCATTTATAGGCATGAAGCGGTTGTTCATTAGATTAGTCGTTAAGTTTAGACCGAAAGCAAAGGCAGCCGAGTAGCGGCACTCCATCTCGCAGTTTGTAATGAGAGCCTCCTCCTCACCTTCTTCAGAGGGCCTCGTTTCTTCATCTCTTTTTGAAGTCTTGTTATGGCAAATTTTGACGAGCTGGAGTCTGTGTGCCCAGGGTTCCTCAGCACCGGCGATCAGTCCGCCAAAGGGAACTACGGCCTGCTGGACCAGATCCAAGCGCTGCGCTGGCTCAACGAGAACATCGGCCACTTCGGCGGTGATCCGGAGAGGATCACCATCTTCGGCTCCGGGGCCGGGGCCTCCTGCGTCAACCTCCTCATCCTCTCACACCACTCGGAGGGTGAGTTGAGACGCTCGTGTCCGAGCCCACCTCATCTGAGTGTCTTCATTTATCATTGAGCCTTTTGTCTTTGTCCCAGTCCACATGCATGGGCGATTTAATCGATTTGTTGTCAAAACCATGTTGCTACAGCAGGTGGGGAGTACAATACTGTGTACCTACAACACACAGCAATGGTTAATCGCAAGCTATTAGTAGCTGAAAGGTATGCCAACAGGCACCCGTGCAAATTCAGACACAGTGCACTATCTTCTACTTTTAATCTTATGTTTAGTTTTTACATGTTGTTCAACTTCCAGGTCAGGTTTTGGTGCAAAGCTCTCAGCTATGCGCTCATCTCCGGTTAGTAATACATGCGCGAGGTTGACTTTCATCTGCCTTTTCAGGGTGTTAGCTTGACTTTTAAAACGTTGATTTCGGTCGCGCTAAAAAGCGTCCATGCCCTCTTGACGTCCAAATTTAGGGAGTAATAATTAACAATGTTGGGTTGCAACATTCCTCTATGTTACCTGGCTCTTTTAGCATTAGAGCCCTGTTGAAATCTGGCCATCAGACTTCACGCTCCCAGTTCCCAACAATGTGCCCCGAGGGCTCACGTGTTAACACCACGCCACTATGAAAAAAAGGCGGGGACCCACGCACCAATTGACTTTGATCTGAACTAAGACCAGCGTGCCTAACGACTCGGTCACGCGCTCCTTTGATCACACTCCCGAAGCCACCGTCCTCCGATCATAACTCCTCTGTTCCCTACATCGCGCTCGCCCTCTATTTGTTGCCGCTGTTCACTTCCTGTCTGGCACACGCAAATTGCAGACGACAGAATCGGTGGCATGCCGGGGGGACGCTCGCACAGCTCGCTCTGTCGACGTAGGCGAGGCAGCCTGTACACCCCCCCCTTGTCTTTCCATCTGTAGTTGTCACTGGCGTCTGTTCAACCTCCATAACAACCTGACAGAAACATTTCTCATTTCATTGGTATGTATACTTTAAATACGATTTGAAACGGGTGATACAGTTTTGAAATGGGTGGTGTGGTGGTGAGCACCGTCGCCTCACAGCAAGAAGGCCCGGTTGGGATGGAGGCTGGGGACTTTCTGTGTGGAGTTTGTATGTTCTCCCTGTGCCTGCGTGGGTTCTCTCCGGGAACTCCGGCTTCCTCCCACAGTCCAAAGACATGCATGATTGGGGATTAGGTTCATTGAAGACTCTAAATTGCCCATAGTTGTGAGTGTGAGAGAGAATGGTTGTTTGTCTATGTGTGTTAGCCCTACTATTGACTGGCGTCCAGTCCAGGGTGTACCCTGCCTTCGTCCATTGTACTGGGATAGGCTCCAGTCCCCCCACGACCCTCAGTGGAGGAACAAGCGGTAGAAAGCGAGCGAGCAAGTTTTGAAATGAAGCTTGTGATACCATGCTAAAAGTTTTTATATATTTTTTATATTTTGGAAGTGAGTGTCAAATATGGGATCGGAGTTACACGTCCTGTAAGGACAGGAAGTAGTTGGGAAAGTAATGAACACTCTTCCAAGGAAGGACCGCGAGATTCTTTAACGTTCTCGTTCAGCTCACCTTCTCTCTACCAGAAAAGTAAATACTTGTGAATATAGGATACTCTAAATGTGTTTCTGCTTTCTGCTGATTCTAGTCTCCGTGCTAAGCTAATCAAACCAAAGTAGGCATAGTTGGGAAAGCAAAGTGTATTTTCCTTCAAGTATAATTAACAGCCACAGGAGTTTAATCATACCTCTTTCAGGGGAGCATCGTTTTGGCAGCAGAGGGACCTTAATGGCGGTGAAATCCTGTACTAACCGCATGTCGCTGACAGCCTACCCCTACCCGCAAACCGCCACCTGTTCGTTCACACGCCCTCCGCTTTGTCGTCACCCCATCGTACCCATCATCCTCGTCATCAGCATCTAACATCATCAATGGCGCCTGTCTGTCACCCTCCCCCTCATTTTTCCGCCCAGGGATACCAGGTAAGAAGTCCCTGTCGCTCCGCGGGACAGACCAATCATGTGTAGCGCATCACAAATCAGTCCTGACAGTAGAGACATGCCAGACAAATGGTTGGCCTGCCGGCTGACACCAAAGGGATGGAGCTGTGGAGGTGTTGTAAATGATACTTATATTGGGCTTTGGAGCGATGCATGGGGGGGGGTAAACCGGCTGAAGGAACGCTTACCTCATGGTAACAGACACTATTATCATTGTTGTTGTTTGTTGGAGGGTCGTTTTTAAGGCCAAAATGTCTCCGCCCCCACTCGCACCCATGACACTTTCAGCTCCTCCAACCAGTGCGCAAGTCTGTCCTGTAAGTCAAGGCATCGTGAGCAGCTAATAGGTAAACCGCAGCTGTTTCCAACAAGGATAAAGTGATAAAAAAAATCCCATTTGTCGGCCCAATCAGACGACTGCAGGAAATGTCCTAAACGCACTCCTTTTCTCTATTTACTTTTGCAAGTGGGGAGGCATTAGTGTCAAGCCCTGGGACTCAATGGTGGGAGAGGAAGCGAGGAAGTGACAAAGAACTCTCTTCCCCAAACTTCCAATCCTCTGCGCAGATATAGCTGTTTCCAAGCTGCTTCTTACTGTAATTGATTTCCCGGTGAAAGAAGGATGCTGTTCAATAATTAACTGACCAATCTTTAGCCCAGTGGAGTAAAGAGGGAGAAGGGGAGAAAAAAAAAGCAGCGTGAGAGGGAACGAGTGAGGCGGGAGGCCTTTTAACGAGCCACTTGAGTGATTCAAACAGCACAGGACAGGCGTAACTAAAGAGACAAAGAAGACGGATTGAGAGCCTTAGACAAAAAAGAGCAGCACAACAGGGAAATGGTTCTTTTGAAATCTTAGATTACCTTGTATCTTTATGTCTGTATTTTTGTTTTTCCTTTTGGTGACCATATTTAGACCCTGTGTGAAAAAAAAAAAAAACCTGTGACATTTAAGGGACACGAATCCTGATCCTATCACTATGTCCCCTCAGGTCTGTTCCACAGAGCCATAGCTCAGAGTGGAACCGCCATCTCTAGCTGGTCCGTCAATTACCAGCCCCTCAAGTACACGAAGATCCTGGCGAGGAAGGTGGGCTGCACTTATGCTGAGACAGCTGACCTGGTCGACTGCCTGAGGCGGAAGAACTTCAGGGAGCTGGTGGACCAGGACATCCAGCCAGCTCGTTACCACATTGCCTTTGGGCCCGTGGTGGATGGAGACGTGGTGCCTGATGATCCTGAGATCCTCATGCAACAGGTGAGAAATGGGCCGTAAATGCGTTAAAGGGTGGATGGGGGGTATGGTTTGGAAAAATGTATATCTGACTGCTTTTCTCTCACCTCACCACCAGGGGGAGTTCCTTAACTATGACATTCTAATCGGAGTGAACCAAGGAGAAGGTCTGAAGTTTGTGGACGACAGTGAGGACAATGACGGGATCTCAGCTGCAGCCTTCGATTACACCATCTCAAATTTTGTGGATAACCTCTATGGCTACCCAGAGGGTGAGAAATGCCGATATTCTAATCCTTCCCTTCCTGCATCAGCTTCCTCCCTGAAAGAACACAGCAGGAAGTGTCAAGTGACGATCCAAAGAGATCAACAAATCATGCACAGTGAAATATAAACACAGAAAAAAGAAAACTGTCAGAAACATGAAAAAGGTTTCGACTCAAATTAGATATCCGCAAATCCCAATCTGGGAAAACGGTGGCAAACCGGGGCTGGCATACTAAAGAGATTGGCCATCATGGAGATTATCTTTCGCCGCGGTGGGTCTGCCTGTGAGATTCGCTGGGCTCTAACACCCACCGTCCCTCCCCATTCCCCAGGCACTCGGCTCTCAATCACAGAGCTGTTGTTTCTAGCGGCTCAGCCTGCAAACCCGCCGCAGCGGGACGCGGTCTCAATAAGGGCACGTCGGGATAATGCAGCTGCTTCAAACGCCTGTCACTCACTATATTTGTACAAACCCGCGTGTCTTTGTTGCATTTGCTGCTCTAAGTCACAACACACCTCTGCAAATTTCCTTGTAAATGAAGGTGCTTATCCGTATCTCCCTTATCTTTATCCTCTCCTCTCCTCCAGGTAAAGACATACTGAGAGAGACCATTAAATTCATGTACACAGACTGGGCCGACAGGGACAATGGGGACATGCGAAGGAAAACGCTCTTAGCGCTGTTTACGGACCACCAGTGGGTGGCACCGGCGGTGGCCACCGCCAAACTCCACGCCGAGTTCCAATCCCCAGTTTATTTCTATACGTTCTACCACCACTGCCAGACCGAGACGAGGCCTGAGTGGGCTGACGCCGCCCACGGGGACGAGATCCCTTACGTGTTTGGCGTGCCCATGATTGGCGCTACAGATCTCTTCCCGTGCAACTTCTCGAAGAATGACGTCATGCTGAGTGCTGTGGTCATGACTTACTGGACCAACTTCGCAAAGACTGGGTAAGTTTGACTTTAGTGCCTTTGGGGACTACTTGAGATCAGTGGTTCTCAAAGTGACGGATGCGCCCCCTACAGGGACATAGAGCAAATGCAGGGGGTGCAGATAGAATGATGGAATGAATCAATCAAATGAAACGGCTACAATGAAATGGACAGGTTTTTCAAAACAGTTTCAAATAATTACAATTTGTTAATTTGTTATTTATTTCTCCTTTTTCAAAAGAAGTTGTAGTCATCTCACTGTGTGTCCAAAGTGGTTTTCTCTGTCAACTGGACTGGGTTTCTTCTCTGCCAATGAAACCCAGTCCAGTTGACAGAGAGAACCACTTTGGATACGATGACCTGGATGACTGAGAATCTACACAGACATCCACTGTGTGTCCTGTTTTTTATTTTTTTTTAACCAAGGGGGTGGCACTGCTTTAGATATTAGGGATCAATATTAACTAAGCATTTTCTCATTTCACCTCCACCAGGGACCCAAACCTTCCGGTTCCTCAAGACACCAAATTTATTCACACAAAGCCCAATCGCTTTGAAGAGGTCATCTGGACCAAGTTCAACTCTAAGGACAAGCAGTATCTTCACATCGGCTTAAAACCTCGGGTCAGAGACAATTACAGAGCCAACAAGGTGGCCTTTTGGCTGGAATTAGTCCCGCACCTTCACAGTCTGCACGAGGAGCTCTTCCCCACAACGACCCGCTCGCCGGTAGGCCCTGGCCCAGGAACCCACCGCCCTTGGTCCAGAACGCCCGGCCCTCGTACTACTCGACACCCCTACCCAACCTTCTCTTCTGATCCAGAGATTGAGGGCTCAGAGCGTCCACACCAGAACCTCTTCCCCGGAGACACCCGGGACTACTCCACAGAACTGAGCGTCACAGTCGCTGTGGGGGCATCGCTCCTCTTCCTCAATATCCTTGCATTTGCCGCACTTTACTACAAGCGAGACAAGCGGCACGAGATGCGACGCCACCGGCTGTCTCCTCAGCGGGGAGGGCCTGCCAACGACTTGGCCCACAGCCAGGAGGAGGAGATCATGTCTTTGCAAATGAAGCACTCTGAGCACGATGCCCACCACGACCTGGAGCCGCTCCGGCCCCATGACATCCTACGACCCGCCTGCCCGCCGGACTACACCCTGGCACTCCGCCGCGCCCCTGACGATGTACCGCTGATGACCCCCAACACCATCACCATGATCCCCAGTACTATCACCAGTATGCAGCCTCTTCACGCCTTCAACACCTTCCCCTCCACCGGCCACAACAACACCCTTCCGCACCCCCACTCCACCACCCGGGTATAGTAGGGACTGGCCCCGACACTGTGCCACCTAAAGACCTGGAAGGCCCCCATGGATGAGGGACCTCCATCCTGTTGTCATCTTCTCTTGACTCTCCAAACAAACAGCTCCGACTCCTCCATCCAGTGCTGTTGAAGCGAACAGCGCCACCGCCGGTGCGCGGGGGGAGGGCAGCTGAGACTGCACAACAGCGGATGATCAGTTTGGGGGTGATTTAGATCTTCGAGGAATCTTCAGAGGGTCTGCCACTGATTCCAGACTCAAGCCCCTTGACACTTGTTGAGAAAAGGGACGTATGCTGTTCTCCTCCAGCTGTTATACCCCCAGTTTGGTTTTTTTGGGTTTTTTTTTTTTGACTTTGGTGTTTCTTTTTTTTCTCTCCCTTGTGTGTTATCAACATGTCATTTTTCTACAACCCTGTCTTATCCCCGTCTTGCTTTCCTCTTTCAGCCAATGATTCGCTCTCCCCACGCTGCTTCGCTTCAAAGTATTAAGCTGAAGGATGTGGCGTAAAGTACCTGCAGTTATTATATATGTATTAAAACACTGATCTCATTCTACCAGCGTTCTTGGTGCCAAGTATGTATTTATGTGTTTGCTTTCTCACCAAGGGAGAAAAAAAAATCAAGAAAATATTAAGAGATGCTGTCTGTTCTTATAAGATGTGCCAAACTGGCCCTCGATTGTGTTTTTGCTCTTCTTTGACCTTTTTCAACAATTGTTTGTTTTCCGTGGAAAGAAATTTTGTTTTCCTGAAAATATAGATATAGAGAAACGATATTCTATATAGCTATATATAAATGTGTACAAAGGAGAAAGTATATAAATGGGTTTTCTCAGTGGGGATCTATGCATGAATTATTTTTTAATGATGGCAGGGGGTGGGGGACACTATTTGTCAATGCACGTTTCCCAAATCGAATCAAACCATATCGGTTCATGCTGAATATATGTGCTGTTTGGATTTGTTTTTGTTGGGGGGTTTTTTTTTGGTTTTGTTTTTTTTCTCTTTTGGTTTATTTTTGGTTTTTGTTTCTCCGAGTCCTAGCGACCACGTGCCAAGAAAACGTCGCTGATCTCTAAAGACACTGGCTAATGCAGCATGCTAGCAGGCTATCAGCCGCCATCTTTTGCCACATTTCCTTCCCGCTTGTAAAGTTTGTTTGTGTTGGGTTACCACCACTTGTCCTAGCTTGCCTGCACAGAATTATTTTTGTATTTCAGAGTGTAGAGAAGGAGGGGGGGGGGACCCGAGACAGGCGGCTTTTTGCTCTTTCATATCCACCTCCCTTCCCCTGTCTGCGCCCCTATTTCCAGAACATGCATATTCTGTTTGATATGCAGTGGGTAAGAGAGCATCTGTAAGCCTGCGAAAAAAGAGAGAGAGAAAAATGTAACCACTTCACATGGGGCATAAAATGTGCCCTAATTAGAGAGTAAAGAGATAGAGAGGCAGACAGGCGAAGCAGAAGTTTCACTACCTACCTGCTAACTACCCTACAGCATCACCTTCGCAGCCACACCGCTTTCTCGATATTTTCGGGATCCTCTGCAACATTCCTCAATGCGACCGCGGAGCTCCAGGGACGCCTGACGTCGCCCCCCTATTTCTGACCTCAGTCGAGCCGTGTTGTCCCTCGCATTCCGGGCTTCGTTCGCGAAAGCCGACGACCTTTTCTGAGCTCGCCTGGTTGGGCGCGAGGAGGGTAAGCAGTGAGCCTCCCGTGGCCCTCGAGGTCAGATCTGCAACACCGAAGGCGCGGTCGGCCACGCTCGACGAGGGGTTAACGCAACAGAGCGGACAAATGCGGGTTTCTTTTCGGAGAGGTTGAAAGGACTGGACACGGCCGCCTCCATCTGGAATGGTACTTGCTTCCCCGCGCTGTAGCTTTAGCCCGTTCGTTTTCTGTTTCATTACCTAATAAGGACGCAGGGGCGGGACTACTGAGAGGCGAGACACCCACCCGAATCCTTCTTAATTAAGGGAAATGTGCACACCACCGGAGGATAAATAATGCAGGACGCATGATGGGATGGCGGGGCGAGAAAGTGGAAAACAAGACCCCGGGAACGAGGGTGGAAAAGGACTCACAGCCTTAAAATGTGGGTATCAAAAGGGAGGATGAATTCATCTGCATCACCTGAGGACATTCAAGGGTGCGGTCATCTTTTGAACCTAGAATGTTCACCTGGAGGACATATTGATGATCTGATACGTGCACTCAGATCCATATCTCTCTCTCCCTCTCTCTCTCTATATATATATACATATATATATATCCTTTTGTACGTACACATGTGGTAAATGGGGCAGTGAGGGATTGTGACATCAACCTCACAACAGATCTAAAGGGACACTATTAAAGGTGAGAATAGTCACAAGATCTGCTCTTTTTCTTTTTGTCTCTTTTATAACCTGAATGGAAGACGTCATTGTCACAGACTCACTGCCCACCCTTGAGAAAAGACCACCGTCGCAGGACAGACACCGGGGGGGGAGGATGGAACCTGTACATTTTTAAGTGTAAGACTCATACAGACAAAGATATTTGTAAATATTAAGTTTCTTCTCGTTTTTGTTCTTTTAGGGGAGAATGAGTGTTGTGGTCGCAACAGACAACAGGTGCAGTTTTTCTGGGCGGGGGTGTTGGGGGGGGTCGGCCTCGCCACAGACCAGTTTGCACATCCAGAAATCTTTAAATTTTTATTTTTGTCAATGTTTGTATGTTGCCTGTTAGCATATAGGCACCCCGTAGCATCTGAATCCTGTAGCAGAATGGACCTGAATCAGAAAGGTAAAATTTGTGGTTTGATTACAAGAGTGATCTACTTTGGTACAAACTAAGCTATTTCAGATATTTTTCGTCACAATTCCTGAATGTTACAGTCGGTTAGGTTCCCTTTTATAGCATCCCAGAGGCTAAGATCACTGCTAAAAGTTGAGCTAACTAATGTAAAAATGGTGGAAAGCAACGGCTAGAGGTTTAGAGTTAGCGCAAGTGGTATGTAGCATTGTTTACACGTAGCCTCTTAGTCAAAGCTGGGATAAATCTGAGGGCTTCGACACCGTAAGATGCCTCACATCCATAGAAGCAGATCACAAGAGTGAGCCGGGTGAAGTGTTGAAGTTGCTGGAATCTGAATTTTTAAGTGCTCTTTTTAGACTCAGACTCTTTTTCTCCCCGCCCCCCTTTTTGGTCCATTACTGCCGTCAACCGATCAAAGGGAAACGCACAAACGCAAACAAATCTCAAACTTGGTCTCCTTTGCAAAGTTGCACCTGTTGTCTTGGTTTTACGCTCTTTGAACTCTGAGACCTGAGATTGGAACAGAAAGTTAAACACTGGAATTTGAGAAAAACAAGATTTAAAAAAAAATGGAACATTATTATAAATAAATGAGGTGATGATATTTCTGTTTACTTTAGAATATTCTACACTGTATGCTGTGATTCTGATCTGGGAAACATTAAAGAAATTCATAGCCAGTCTGCCAGTTTTGTCTTTTTTTTAAATGAATCAATCAGTTTGCCAAATTTAGGACAAAAAATGACTAAAGATGCCTGGTATTATCAGCTTACTATCCATATCCATTATCGGCTTATTATCCAAGAAAATGTAATATCTGATATTATCAGTGTTTTTTTTTACTTTTTTAATTACATCTTTTACCCAACATGCATATATTAGACATCAAACTATTGAGCTACTTTTCTTCTCACTCACAATGTCAAAATATGAGAGATGTGATGTTAATTATTCAGAATGAGATTGAGGTTTCTCTGAAGAGGACCCCACAAAAATGGTATCGATTGATATTGGGATCAGAAATAAAGAGTTGGACAAGATCTGTATATGTGATATTGGTTACAAAAAAGACAATATCCAACGTCACTATCAGTCATCAAGCATGAGATCCCAAGACTCCAATTTTCTCTCATTGAGATGAAACAAAATCAGAATTCAATATAAATTTTGGATTTCTCAAAAAGTAAAAGGCACATTTTCCTAACTGTGAACTTAGATTTTGGCAAAGAGCTTGTACAATTGAGTCTGTAGCATTTCCATTGAGTTCTGGTTTGGGTCACTGATCTGGATCTGGTTATCCTGGGGTATTCCCGACCATCCTCTCCCCGTCCTCCAGGAGAAGTGGTGAATGATGGGAAATGTAGTGCCTCACCACCTAAGAAAGGCCACACCTGCGTGAAATGGAGAAACATCAGGAGTTACCAGCTGCTCCAGTGGTTGATTCAAGCAGAAGAAAAGTGAACCATTTCAAGACACAGTGATTTGAACAATCAGCAGGAAGGACTTCAAATCAGGGTGAACTATGATCCACAGCTCTGCTGGAAGACCTGGAGGATTGTTGGTGGTTGATCCCAGGCTCCTTTGACGTACATTTGTAAGTAGAGTTGATGAACCATTGATAATCTGTTTACATTCCGACACATTCCGACATGATGCTGAAAATCAGTGTATCACATGACGGCTCTTCAATAGAGAGTTTTTTAAAATATAAGATTAATTGATAGTCTCTGTGGAACTATCAAAATAATAAAGGACATTAGCTGAGTTTCAGACACATCGTGAGGAACATTTGCACATTGAATCAAGTTGCTCACATTATCCTGAGGTTAATTTCCCTCACCTGTTTCAGCTTGTATTGAGGCTGGTTGACTTATTTTTCCATCCTCAAACTCAGCAGAAACTTCCAGAGTGTACTTCGTCCCTCGCTCCAGGTTTGTGACGGTAATGTTGGTGTCTGTTGTTGTTAACTTCTGCATGATTTCCTGACCTTTGCGACAGGTCACAGTGTAGTTCTTGACTTCTCCAGAAGGAGGAGTCCAGTTCAAGGACAGTGTATTACGAGTGAGGCGATCAATTGTAATTTGTTTCGGTCTGTCCAGATCTGTGGGGAAAAATAGTTTCTCTTAGTTCTTGAAATTGAGGACGTGTTAGGCTAGATTTTAATCCTTTCATGAACAGATGAGAGTAAAGTCTAACAGTTGTCAAAGTTGATGATTATTGTTTATTCACGTAAAGTTGCTGACATTGAAATTTATTTCCCTCACCTGTTTTTACTTGTATTGAGGCTGGTTGACTTATTTTTCCATCCTCAAACTCAGCAGAAACTTCCAGAGTGTGCTTCATTCCTGGATCCAGGTTTGTGACAGTAATGTTGGTGTTTGTTGTTGTTAACTTCTTCACAATTTCCTGACCTTTGTGACAGGTCACAATGTAGTTCTTGACTTCTCCAGAAGGAGGAGTCCAGTTCACACACAGTGAATGATGAGTGAGGTGATGAATTGTAATTTGTTTTGGTCTGTCGAGATCTGTGGGAAAAATAGTTTCTCTGAGTTCTTGAAATTGAGGACGTGTTTGGCTAGATTTTAATCCTTTCATGAACAGATGAGAGTTAAGTCTAACTGTTGTCAAAGTTGATGATTGTTACTTATTCACATAAAGTTGCTGACATTGAAATGTATTTCCCTCACCTGTTTCAGCTTGTATTGAGGCTGGTTGACTTACTTTTCCATCCTCAAACTCAGCAGAAACTTCCAGAGTGTACTTCGTCCCTGGATCCAGTTTTTTGACGGTAATGTGGGTGTGTGTTGTTGTTAACTTCTGCACAATTTCCTGACCTTTATGACAGGTCACAGTGTAGTTCTTGACTTCTTCAGAAGGAGGAGTCCAGTACACAAACAGTGAATGATGAGTGAGGTGATGAATTGTAATTTGTTTCGGTCTGTCGAGATCTGTGGGAAAACAAGTTTCTCTTCGTTGAAATTGAGGACGTGTGAGGTTACGTGAACATGTTAGGGTCACTTTAATGAACAGATGAAAGTAAAGTCAACTGTTGTCAAAGTTGATGATTTTTACTTTTTCATATAAAGTTGCTTACATTGAAATGTATTTCCCTCACCTGTTTCAGCTTGTATTGAGGCTGGTTGACTTATTTTTCCATCCTCAAACTCAGCAGAAACTTCCAGAGTGTAGTTCGTCCCTGGATCCAGGTTTCTGATGGTAATGTTGGTTTCTGTTGTTGTTAACTTCTGCACAATTTCCTGACCTTTGCGACAGGTCACAGTGTAGTTCTTGACTTCTCCAACAGGAGGAGTCCAGTTCACACACAGTGAATGATGAGTGAGGTGATGAATTGTAATTTGTTTTGGTCTGTCGAGATCTGTGGGGAAACAAGTTTCTCTTAGTTCTTGAAATTGAGGACGTGTTCGGATAGATTTTAATCCTTTCATGACAGATGAGAGGGAAGTCTAACTGCACATTGAAATGTATTTCCCTCACCTGTTTTTACTTGTATTGAGGCTGGTTGACTTATTTTTCCATCCTCAAACTCAGCAGAAACTTCCAGAGTGTAGCTCATCCCTGGCTCCAGTTCCGTAACAGTAATGTGGGTGTTTGTTGTTGTTAACTTCTGCAGGATTTCCTGATCTTTGTGACAGGTCACAATGTAGTTCTTGACTTCTCCATGAGAGGGAGTCCAGTACAGAGACAGAGAATCATGGCTGACATGATTCACTTTAATTTGAATCGGACGGACGGCATCTGTGGGAGTAATAGTTTCTCTTGAATATTAAAGTTGAAGCCACATTTGACCAGAATTGAATTGTTATTCATGAACAGATGAGAGAAGAGTGTAACTGTTATAAAAGTTACTGGCAATTGCTTGTTGACATCAACATCAAGTAGATGACATTGAAATGTATTTTCCCTCACCTGTTTCAGCTTGTATTGAGGCTGGTTGACTTATTTTTCCATTCTTAAACTCAGCAGAAACTTCCAGAGTGTACTTCGTCCCTGACTCCAGTTTTGTGACAGTAATGTTGGTGTTTGTAGTTGTTAACTTCTGCACAATTTCCTGACCTTTGCGACAGGGTCACAATGTAGTTCTTGACTTCTCCAGCAGGAGGAGTCCAGTTCACACACAGTGAATGATGAGTGAGGCGACAAATTGTAATTTGTTTCGGTCTGTCCAGATCTGTGGGGGAAAATAGTTTCTCTTAGTTCTTGAAATTGAGGACGTGTTAGGCTAGATTTTAATCCTTTCATGAACAGATGAGAGTTAAGTCTAACTGTTGTTAAAGTCTCTGACTATTGCTTAGTGACATAAAGATGCATGACATTGAGATTTATTTGAGAGGGGGTCCAGTACAGAGACAGAGAATCATGGCTGACATGATTCACTGTAATTTGTATTGGACAGCCGGCATCTGTGGGAGTAATAGTTTATTTTAGATCTTGAATTTGAAGCCATTTTAGGCCACAGTTGAATTATTATTCATGAACAGATGAGAGAAGAGTGTAAAAGTTACTGGCAATTGCTTGTTTACATCAAGTAGATGACATTGAAATTTATTTCCCTCACCTGTTTTTACTTGTATTGAGGCTGGTTGACTTATTTTTCCATCCTCAAACTCAGCAGAAACTTCCAGAGTGTAGTTTGTCCCTGACTCCAGTTTTGTGAAGATAGTGTGGGTGTTTGTTGTGATTAACTTCTGCACAATTTCCTGACCTCTGCGACAGGTCAAAATGTAGTTCTTGACTTCTCCAGAAGGAGGAGTCCAGTTGACAAACAGTGAATGATGAGTGAGGCAATAAATTGTAATTTGTTTCGGTCTGTCGAGATCTGTGGGGAAAAATAGTTTCTCTTCGTTCTTGAAATTGAGGACGTGTTAGGCTAGATTTTAATCCTTTCATGAATAGATGAGAGTAAAGTCTAACAGTTGTTAAAGTCGCTGACTATTGCTTATTCACATAAAGTTGCTTACATTGAAATTTATTTCCCTCACCTGTTCTGGCTTGTATTGAGGCTGGTTGACTTATTTTTCCATCCTCAAACTCAGCAGAAACTTCCAGAGTGTAGTTCATCCCTGGCTCCAGTTTTGTGACGGTCATGTGGGTGTTTGTTGTTGTTAACTTCTGCACAATTTCCTGACCTTTGCGACAGGTCACAATGTAGTTCTTGACTTCTCCAGCAGGAGGAGTCCAGTTCACACACAGTGAATTGTGGCTGACCAGACTCGCTTTAATTTGCGTCAGACTGCCGACATCTGTGGGAACAATTGTGGGATGTTTGTCTTTGATCTTGACATTAAAGCCATGTTAGGCCAGAATTGAAGTGTTCATCATTCACAGATGAGAGTACAGTGTAACCTCTGTCATAGTTAGTTACCTGTTGAGGCCGGCAGTGAGGTTGTAATGCTTTGACGTCCATCTTCTGCAACCCTCTTGATGAAGAAAGTGTATTTGGTTTGAGGATGGAGGTTTGGAACCTTCACAGTTTTGTAGTCCTCCATCACCATGGTGCCATGATGTGACTTAGATGAGTAATCTAACTGCAGTTTGTAACCAGCAGAGGTGCTGGTGAGCGGCAAGGCAAGAGTCACCGAGTCCTGCTCAACACTCAGGACTTTTACAGCCTCTTGTGGAGGAACACCTGTGAGGAGAGCAGCTTGTTTGAACATCTTCTCACCCCTGGAATAGTTTCCAGCTCAGTTCATGGCAATGGTGACTGGTAAATAGCTGGTGGTCTAACACCTCCCACCCCCACACTTTGTGATTTATTCTCTTTTAAATTTAACACAAATTAAAAACTTGCAGAAGCCTCGCTCCACTGTCTGTTTTGTTGAATGGTTTGCTGACATCAACGGTGTGTTTCACATTAACGTGATATTTTAGACCGGAAGTACTCCGCTGATCAGAAAAGTCAACTTGGCAGTGGTTGCAAATACGTTTGTTTCTGTTAAACTCGCTGCCAATTTCTTTCTTTTTTTGGTTCTGCAGCAGCCAGCAACAGACTTTTCCAAAATAAAAACATGTCAGCACCATGCATTAATGTGTGATGAAATAATTGTTGGCGTTTATAGATTGATGAATAAACAAGATAATAGTGCGTTAACTTGCCCAGTTCTATTAAGAAGTGAAGAAGTTGATGGTTACTGAACCTGACAGTCTCACTTACTTTTACAGAACGGTGCTGGTGGGGAAGAGTTTCTTCCTTTAGCAGGTATTTCACCAGAGGATGTCGAGATCTCCTTTGATTGTGAGAGAAAACATTAAGAGTCTGGATATTTTTTCAAGATTGTTCCTGTTTGTAGTTTCATGTTTGAGGTCAGAGATAGGAACACTTACACTGTTCTTCCTGGTCTGCATTTTGGAGAACCCTCATTCACTCTGAATTCCTGAGACTTCTGAGAACATAAAACAAACAGTTCAAAACACAAAGTAAATGCAAAAGTTATGTCCTTTCATCTGGAAGGTTTTACCTGCTGGAATTTCAAAATTTGCAATGAAGTTGACGAATGCACATCCAGGAAACTGCGTCGTCGTCTCTACTATCATGCCGAGGCTGAAGTCACTTTCGGTTTTCTTTTCTTTTCATAACGGGTATTGTCAAAGGAAGTATTGAGGAAGAGATGAAAAAATTCCATCGCAGAGCAAAAGTTTTAAAAATGAAACATAAACTGGCAGAGGACATGGTTCACATTTACATTTGGGGGATGGGTGGATCATCAGTTCTAAAGTCAAAGTGTGGCATATTTATGGAAATGTGTCTGCATTAAAAAAAATTGGAGATTTTGACAAGTTGTTATGATCATCTTCAAAAATTTTATTTTTTGAGTCCAGTATGACAAAATGCAGTAATTATAAAGACACGTTGAGGACCAGGTTCACAAAGTTTGAAAGATGTTTAGCTGGAATTGTTTCAATGGAATAAATGTTCAAAAGGGTGGATAAAGATTTTTTTCAAAAATTAGTGGGTACAGCTCATTTGGATTGAACATGAAACTTCAACAGCGTCTAGCAAGACCCCAAGACCGGTTTTGTGACAGTCATGGTGGTGTCTGCTGTTCACATCAGTTTCCTGATCTCTGACAGGCCACAGTGTAGTTCTTGACTTCTCCAGTGGGTGGGGGTCCAGAGACGCTGAATCATGTTTAAATCTTTGTCGGACTGCCAACATCTGTGGGAATAAATCTTTTTGTTCAGTCTTGAATACAAATGTTACAATTTTGAATGTTTGTTCATGAACAGATGAGAGTACAGTGTAACTTTGGTTAAGGTTACGGACAGTTGCTTGCTGACAAATACTTGAAATTGAGTTCACCTACCCGTATACGCACGTGTCGAGGCCAGTTTATTTTTTTTCCCATTCCCAAAACAAGCATAAACTTCCAGAGTGTAACACGTCCCCAACTCCAAACTTGTGACGGTAGTGTGGGTGTCTGTTGTTTTTAACTTATGCACAATTTCCTGACCTTTGCGACAGGTCACGGTATAGTTCTTGACTTCTCCTTTAGCGGGGGTCCAGTCCAGAGACAGAGAATCATGGCTGACATGATTCACTGTAATTTGTATCGGACTACCGACATCTGTGGGAACAATAGTTTCTATTACATCAGGGGTCACCAAAGGGCCAGAATTTTATTGGACAGTCACTTTGGTGGCCGGACCCTCAAATAAAAATGAAATAAAAATCAAAATTTGGCATGATGTTATTTGTCCCCTAAATAGTCATAAATGGTGGATTACTGTTAAGAGTCTCAGTTGTTGCTTTTTTCAGTTGCTTTAATAGTGTGGAAAATGATATTTTCTCTTTGATCCTCACAATCTTGGAATCTAGTCACGGGCCGGACTGGATGGTTCGGCGGGCCGTATTTGGCCCGCGGGCCAAGAGTTGACGATCACTGTCTTACATCTTGAAGTGGAAGCCATGTTGGCCCAGAATTGAATTGTTATTAATGAAGAGATGAGAGTAGAGCGTAACTTTTGTGATAGTTAGTGGCAATTGCTTGTTGACGTGAAGTTGCTGGCTGAAATTTATTTCCCTCACCTGTTTTTACTTGTATTGACGCTGGTTGACTTATTTTTCCATCCTCAAACTCAGCAGAAACTTCCAGAGTGTAGTTCGTCCTTGGCTCCAGTTTTGTGAGGGTAATGTGGGTGTCTGTTGTCGTTAACTTCTGCACAATTTCCTGACCTTTGCGACAGGTCACAGTGTAGTTCTTGACTTCTTCATCAGAGGGGGTCCAGTCCAGAGACAGAGAATCATGGCTGACATGATTCACTGTAATTTGGATTGGACGGCCGACAGCTGTGGGAATAATGGTTTCTCTTAGAAACGAAGGCACATTCAGCCAAAATTGAATTGTTATTCATTGAGAGATATGAGTACAGTGTAACTTAAAAAGTTAAGAACAAATTGCTTTTTGATGTAAAGTTGCTCAATTTACAAAAAAAAAATGTATGTGCCTCACCTGTTTCAGCGTGTGTGGAGGCCGGTTTACTTATTTTTCCATTAATAAATTTAGCAGAAACTTCCAGAGTGTAGTTCGTCCTTGGCTCCAGTTCCGGAAAAGTAATGTGGGTGTCTGTAGTTATTAACTTCTGCACAATTTCCTGATCTTTGAGACAGGTCACAGTGTAGTTCTTGACTTTTCCATGAGAGGGGGTCCAGTACAGAGACAGAGAATCATGGCTGACATGATTCACTGTAATTTGTATTGGACGGATGGCATCTGTGGGAGTAATAGTTTCTCTTGAATATTAAAGCTGAAGCCACATTTGGCCAGAATTTAATAGTTATTAATTCAGAGATTAGAGTACAGCGAACCCTCGCTATAACGCGGTTCACTTTTCGCGGCTTCACTGATTTTTATTACAGTACATTGCGCTGAATCCAGATTGGCGAACTGCAGAGGAAAAGGCACCTGCGGTTGCACCCAAAAGGCGGAGCACGAAGTTTGAACTTTGAAAGTGTTTAACTGTGAGAAAATGTTAAATCCTGTGAGAATTGCGGGTTATTTCTGGAACGTAACCCCCACGATAAACGAGGGTTTACTGTTCAGTGTAATTTTTCTGAAAGTTAAAAACAAATTGCTTTTTGATGTAAAATTGCTCACTTTACAAAAGAAAAAGGATGTCCCTCACCTGTTTTAGCTTTTATTGAGGCTAGTTGACTTTTTTTTCCCTTCCCAAACTCAGCCGAAACTTCCAGAGTGTAGCTCGTCTTTGGCTCCAGTTCCGTCACAGTAATGTCGGTGTCTGGTGTTATTAACCTCTGCACAATTTCCTGACCTTTGCGACAGGTCACAGTGTACTTCTTGACTTGTCCATGTGGAGGATGCCATTTCGCTGACAGTGAATTACTTTGGGTGCAATACACTGCAAGTTCCCTAGGAATGCCAAAATCTGTGGGGAATAATGATTTCTTTAGATCTTGAATTTGAAACCACGTTCAGGCAAAATTGAAGTGTCATTCATTGAGACATGAGATGAGAGTACAATGTAACGTGTGTGAAAGCGAATAACAAATTGCGCCTGTTCTGGCTTGTATTGAGGCTGGTTGGCTTATTTTTCTGTGCAGGCATCTGTGGGAGTAAAGCTTTCTCTCAGATCTTGAGGTCGAAGCTACGTTAACCCAAGATTAAATTGTTCAGCATTAACAGAGCAGCCAGCCAATTCGCCGTGACAACGGGTCGCTGTCCGAGCAGTGTCGTCAACTCCGATGGCTGAAGGATGATGAAGGTCATCAACCCAAGCGGTATGTGGTGACCTCACCACAAGGGGAAGCTTCTGAGATAATCAAATGCTTTCTGGTGTAAAAATGTGTAGATTTAACTTTGACATATTCTGCTTCTTTACTGCATGTTAAGATGGTCCCTTGACATCTAAAGGAAATGTTAGAAATGTGCTTTGGTTTATAAAAAAAAAAAAGATGGAGCACAGTTGGACTCTGTAGTTTCCGAAGTCCTGCTCAGAACACCCAGTTTGACAGCCTTTCCCTCAAAGCTCTTGGGGAACAGTTGGGCGGAAGTTCAAAATGCAACATTTTACGACACATTTACAGATTACGACAATTCATTGAACATTGAATTAGTTGTCAACACTAATATTTACAGGTTGGGGAGGCCCTCTGGATACACAAATATATTGATGAAAGCAATGAAAAAGTAATTTTCATAATATGCCCTTTTTTAAGAAGTTAATAAGAAGATGGTGATTGAACATCACAGTCACACTTACTCAGACTGGGTGGTGCCGGTGATGCAGCATTTCCTCCTTCACCAGGGGTTTCACCAGAGGGTTCGCTGGACTCCTTTGATTGTGAGAGAAACATTTTTTTTTTAAAAAGAGCGTATGATGCAGAGTCTGGATCATTTTTAATGCTTGTTCCTGTTTATGGTTGAGGTCAGAGATAGAAACACCTACACTGTTTCTCCTGATTGGCATTTTTGGAAAAAACACACTCACTCTTGATGACTTAGACTTCTGTGAACAGAAGACAAAGAAACAAAAAACAATGTAAACATTAAAAAGATACACAACGTGAATGACTTTTGTTAAAAAAAAAACCTAAAACACACCAAATTCATCTTTGTTTGTGTAGCATCTGGATACAATCAATCATACAAATACTAATCAGTTTGATGAAAGTAAAGCTTACCTGTAATTATTTATATTTATTTCCTTTCGTCTGGAACAGTTTAACCTCCTGTAAGCGCAAAATTCTTGAGTTGTGGATGAGTTGATGGGCGTGCAACAGCACGGGGCTGTGCTTTTATCCTGTGGCTGAAGTCACTTTAGTTTCGTTTTCCTGGAAAAAGTGTTCGTGTGAACAGAAACTATTGCACAAGACAAACCATTTCATAATAGAGGAAAACTTTTTTATATGGAGACAAAATATTGACGGTATTATTTGGATTTGAAAATAATTTTTTTGTGAAGTTGGGTTGACATTGAAACCAATTTTGTTGTCATTCAAAGGTCATATACATTTATTAAAAATGTCAATCAGTTTTAAGATTTCTTCTCGATGTCCATCATTTTTCAGAAAAAAATTAGGGTTTTTTCATGAGGAAGAGATGAAGAAATGAGAGTGGCCTTTGCTGGTGGGCACCATTCATTTATCATTTTGTCAATGCCAAAACAGGTTTCAATGTCAATAAATTTTTTGTTGAAGAAAAATTGTTTGCAGTTCAAAATATCCAATTTAAAGTCCATTAACTACAGTTTCTTATTTATCCAACAGGGAAGCACTCTTAGATGTTCAAGGGTCGTGGACAAATTTATTGACGCAAAAAAATTCTGTCCTACCCTCATCAGCCCTAATGTCTAAACATGCAACACATATATGGAAATATATCTATATTATTTACTTTTTACTTTTTATTTATTTATATGGCACTTTTAATACATTTATGTAGTTCAAAGTGCCTCACAGATGATAAAAACATATACAATCCAACATTAAAAGAATAAAAACACCATAAATATAAACAATATAAAAGCACACACATACGTAGACCCATATGCATACTTACATACAGACAGACACTCAACACACATCCCCGCGCACACAAGCAAGCTGAGACATGGCCAGGCACCTAGACCTGGGACGAGGGAGGGAGACGCCACCTTTTTGGGGGGCAGATCAGGCCGAGGGAGGACATGATCCATGACCGCAGGGGGTGCCGCCACAGAGAACCGCCCCGACCCGGCGGACAAGATACTCCGCACCAAGGCACAGAGCCCCCAGGCCCCCCAGGCCAGAGCCATCCACAGGACAGCACCCCCAGCGGTAGACCGGATACATCCCCCAGCCTGGCATGCCCCCATGAGGAAACACTGGAGCTAAAAACTGAGAGACTAAAACAGTAAAATGAGATAAAATGTGTAATATCTATGAATTAAAAGTTAAAGTGGGTTAAGAATGGTTAAGAATAGTTAAGAACAGGACATAAAAACATATAAAAGAAATAAATATTAAACAAATAAATAAGTAAGTAATTCGGTAGGAAGCATACGTAGTTAGGACATAAGAAACATATAAAAGAAATAAATACTAAACAAATAAATAGATACATGGTAGGTTGGATACAGGCCGATAATTATTTAAAACGGTGGGGTCTAGATTGCTCTTCTTCAGCAGGGGCCTCACCACCGCCGTTTTAAAGGCGGTGGGGAAGACATCTGTCTGAAGAGAGCAATTCACCATATATAGAAGGTAATCCTCGAAGATTCCATAAAATGTTTTGAAAAACGGTGTGGGAATTGGGTCTAGTAGGCAGGTTGTGGGCCTTACTTGGGAGAAAACTCGACCAAGTGTCCTCGCATCAACCAGGGCAAAAGGCTCCAGTGTCTCCTCTGGTAAAAGCAATGATCCAGGAGTGTTGGTTAATTGTTGGGATAAAAGACTGGATCTAATATCATCAATTTTACTCCTGAAGTGGTCTGCAAAGGTCTCACAGAGGGTGTCGGTAGCTGTTGTGGAACACCTGTTAAAATTACTTAAAATTATTTAATTAGTTAAAAGCTCTATCATGGAGAATAAAAATGTTGTATTGTTTTTATTATTGGTGATTAGTCTTTTGAAATAGGAGGTTCTTGCTTGCCTGATTTTGTTATTGTATGTTTTGAGGTATTGATAAAATATTTCTTTATGAATGGTTAATTTGGATTTCCTCCAGTTCCTCTCAGCACTCCTGCAGGTTCTTTTCAGTTTTTTAATTACTTCATTTCTCCACAGTGGTGTGGGTTTTGTCCTTACTGTTTTTTTGTGACCAGTGGAGCTACAGAGTCCAGTGTTGACTTTAATTTGTAGTTAAAAGTGTCAACAATAAAATCACATGGTGCTGGTAAAAATCTCTGCAGGAGTGCTCTGTAATATCTGGATAAAATTTGCAGCCACTTCAGAAGTCAGGTAGCATCTCTTTACTGTTCTCGAGGAGGCCCCCCGCTGATTCAAACTGGTGATGTTAAAAAACACACAATAGTGGTCAGACACAGCCAGATCCACAACAGAGGAGCCACCCACGGACAGGCCATAGGTTATGACCAGGTCCAGGGTGCGTCCGCTGCTGTGGGCCTGCTGTGGATTATAAATAAACTGGAGACTTTGACAGGTTGTTGTGATCATTATCAAAATTGTTTCTTTTTTTTAGTATGGCAAAATATAGCAATTATAAAGACAAATTGAATTGATTAGGTTCGCTTTTTTTCAAGTTTGAAAGATGTTTATTTGAAAATTCTGAAATTGAGCCAGAAATGTTCAAGTGGGTGGATCCAGATAAAGAAATGGGTGGGTACGGCTAATTTAGATCGATCATATGCTCGGTCTAGATTAGATGCACCGTACAAGTATGATTCAAAAGTTTCATTTATGACATAAAAGTGGAATTCCTTTGTTTTTGTTTCAAGAAACATTTTAAACACTCAGTTTTGTGAATGTTTAAAATGTTTCTTGAATCGGACGATCACTCATCAAGTTTGTTCTTATTGCCTGTTGTCTACATTTTTTGTTTATTTTTTTTAATCTTAAATAATTCAATATGTTAAGTTAAATTGTATGCACACTGCACTTTAACCAGGTTCAAGTCAATTGGGAGTTTTAAAAATAATCCTAAGTACTATGACCAAATCAACTTTTCACCTTCCATGGAACGATTTTCCTCTTCGACACATACTCTCACACATATCATAGATACAATTGTCTGGCAGTGGACGGCATATCTAAGAATCACTCTGTTCTGATCCCATTGTTATCAAGGACAACAGTAGTTTGGGAACTGTATTGGGAATTACATTTGATTCCTATATGTTGTGATTATTCAGTTTGCACTAACTGTAACAGAGTGTCAAGGCAGGCTTTGAGACTAGTGTGGATATGGAACACTGGGCATCTGTGGTACTGAAAGCTAATTGTGTGTGCATGTGTGTGTGCGCTTGTGGTTTAGGCAGGAGCACAAAAAAATGATTTGCACCGGGGCCTATCACCATGATGCTACGCCCCTGGTACACTTATTAATATTAAAGTTCTCTGGTTCCAAGCAAAAGAAACACACTTCAAAATAATGAACAACATCCATCCCTCCAAACAACTACTCAGCTCCATTTTGGTTTTGATGATAAAATTGTTCATTTTGTGAAAAGGACAGTGTGACGACTAGCGTTGTGTGTGTGTTGGGGTTGTCCTCTTGCTCCCTGTGTTCCTGTATGCTCTTTCTTTTTCACATGCAAATTAGCCTGTGCCATTGCCCGACGGTGATTGGAGGGGCGTACCTGTTCTCTCCTCTGATTGGTCGCGCCAAGGACTCACCGGCTATATCAAGAGCCAAGATGGCAGAGGCTATCGCCGCGGCGGCGGCAGGGCAGCGGACCTCATCCTCCTCATATCCCAACCAGCCACATGCTGTGTTTCTAATGTATGGCTTACCTCTGTTGGGGAGTAGGGTTGGACTGCCAGTTTGTTTAATGACGTTTTCCCCTGTTCATTTAGTTAGGGAGGTAAGGTTTTGTCATTTGTTTTTCGGTTAGGTTAGCTATTTCCTTTTCACATAGCCTCATTTTGTTTTGTTATTTTGGCATTAGTCCCTCCTGAAGTTTGACCCAACATATTATTTGGCATCCCTCTTCATTTTTGTAAATACACCCTCCTAATTTCGTTTCATTCAACGATTTGTCCCGGTGGCTCCTTGGGACTTGTCTCAGATACCCCTAGACTGAGCGTAACAACATAGAAACTATGAACCACGTTTTTTCTCTTGTGGTGTGGTATTTAGGTTCTGGGTTGACATTTATATAATATTGTTATTTGTCACCTAAATAGTCATAAATGGTGGATTACTGTTAAGAGTCTCAGTTGTTGCTTTTTTCAGTTGCTTTAATAGTGTGGAAAATGATATTTTCCTCTTTGATCCTCACAATCTTGGAATCTAGTCGCGGGCCGGACTGGATGGTTCGGCGGGCCGTATTTGGCCCGTGGGCCAAGAGTTGACGATCACTGTCTTACATCTTGAAGTGGAAGCCATTTTGGGCCAGAATTTAATTGTTCTTAATGAAGTGATGAGAGTAGAGCGTAACTTTTGTGATAGTGGCAATTGCTTGTTGACGTGAAGTTGCTGGCTGAAATTTATTTCCCTCACCTGTTTCAGCTTGTATTGACGTTGGTTGACTTATTTTTCCATCCTCAAACTCAGCAGAAACTTCCAGAGTGTACTTTGTTCCTGGCTCCAGTTTTGTGACAGTAATGTGGGTGTCTCTTGTTGTTAACTTCTGCACAATCTTCCGGTGTTCGCGACAAGTCACAGTGTAGTTCTTGACTTCTCCATCAGGAGGAGTCCAGTCCAGAGACAGTGAATCATACTGGACAGAATTGACTTGAATTTGTGCTGGACTTCCAACATCTGTGGGAACAAAAGCTTTTTTAGATCTTGCAGTTAAAGCCACATTAAGCCAAAATTGAATTGGTCGCTGTGGTCAAATCTGATGGGTGATTATGATAATCATCAAGTATTTCACCAGAGGATGTCGAGAACTCCTTTGATTGTGAAAGAAAAATTATTTTGACTGATTGTTGCTTTTTATTATTGAGGTCAGAGATAGAAAAACCTACACTGTCGTTCTGGGTTTGTGTTCTGGAAAATCCACAATTCTTCTGGATTACTGAGACTTTTATGAGCAGAAACCAGAGAAACAAAACCCCAAAGCAAATATAAAACATCCGCAATGCTAACTTCTTTTGATTGAAGAAGAAACCAACAAAAAGACATCCACACACCCTCTTAATGATGACACTGAAAGGAACGAAAAAGACGCTTGCTTTATTTTGAATTTAAACGAGCTCACCTGTGTAAGCATGTGTCAAGGCCGGTTTACTTATTTTTCCATCCTCAAACTCAGCAGAAACTTCCAGCATGTAGCGCGTCCTCGGCTCCAGTTTTGTGACAGTGACGTTGGTGTTGTTGTTGTTAAGTTGACCACCAACTCCCAGTCTTTTAGACAGGTCACAATGTAGTTCTTGACTTTCCCAGCAGGAGGAGTCCAGCGCACCAACAGTGAATCACGTCTGACGCATTAGACTTTAATTTGCGTAGGACTGCTGACACCTAAGGGGATAATAATTTCTCTTAGATCTTCACAATGAAGCCGCATTTGGCCAGAATTCAATTGGCATGAACAAATGAGAGTACAGTGGAACTTTTGTGAAAGTGAAGTTGCTGACGAACACGAGTTTCCCTCACCTGTGTAGACATGTGTGGAGGCTGGTTTACTCATTTTTCCATTCTCAAACTCAGCAGAAACTTCCACAGTGTAGAACGTACATGGGTTCAGATTTGTGGCAGTGAGTTGGGTGTCTGTTGTTGTGAAGTTCCACACAATTTTCCTGCCTTTGCCACTGTTGACTTTGTACTTCACGACTTCCCCAACAGGAGGAGTCCAGCATACCGACATTGAATTATGACTGAGGTGAAAAAGGGTCATTTGTGGACTGCTGACATCTGTGGGAATAATGGTTTCTCTTAGAAACGAAGGCACATTCAGCCAAAATTGAATTGTTATTCATTGAGAGATGAGAGTACAGTGTAACTTAAAAAGTTAAGAACAAATTGCTTTTTGATGTAAAGTTGCTCAATTTACAAAAAAAAAATGTATATTTGCCTCACCTGTTTCAGCGTGTGTGGAGGCCGGTTTACTTATTTTTCCATTCATAAATTGAGTAGAAACTTCCAGAGTGTAGTTCGTCCCTGGCTCCAGTTCCGTAACAGTAATGTTGGTGTGTGTTGTTGTTAACTTATGCACAATTTCCTGACCATCACGACAGGTCACAGTGTAGTTCTTGACTTTTCCATGAGAGAGAGTCCAGTACAGAGACAGAGAATCATAGCTGACATGATTCACTTGAATTTTGGTAGGACTGCAGGCATCTGTGGGAGTAAAGCTTTCTCTCAGATCTTGAGGTGGAAGCTACGTTAACCCAAGATTAAATTGTTCGGCATTAACAGAGCAGCCAGCCAATTCGCCGTGACAACGGGTCGCTGTCCGAGCAGTGTCGTCAACTCCGATGGCTGAAGGATGATGAAGGTCATCAACCCAAGCGGTATGTGGTGACCTCACCACAAGTGAAAGCTTCTGAGATAATCAAATGCTTTCTGGTGTAAAAATGTGTAGATTTAACTTTGACATATTCTGCTTCTTTACTGCATGTTAAGATGGTCCCTTGACATCTAAACGAAATGTTAGAAATGTGCTTTGGTTTATAAAAAAAAAAAAGATGGAGCACAGTTGGACTCTGTAGTTTCCGAAGTCCTTCTCAGAACACCCAGTTTGACAGCCTTTCCCTCAAAGCTATTGGGGAACAGTTGGGCGGAAGTTCAAAACACAACATTTTAAGACACATTTACAGATTACGACAATTCATTGAACATTGAATTAGTTGTCAACGCTAATATTTACAGGTTGGGGAGGCCCTCTGGATACACAAATATATTGATGAAAGCAATGAAAAAGTATTTTTCATAATATGCCCTTTTTAGGAAGTTAATAAGAAGATGGTGATTGAACATCACAGTCACACTTACTCAGACTGGGTGGTGCCGGTGATGCAGCATTTCCTCCTTCACCAGGTGTTTCACCAGAGGGTTCGCTGGACTCCTTTGATTGTGAGAGAAAACATTATAAAAAAGATCATATGATGCAGAGTCTGGATTACTTCTAATGCTTGTTCCTGTTTATGGTTGAGGTCAGAGATAGAAACACCTACACTGTTGCTCCTGATTGGCATTTCCTTAAGTGCAAAATTCGAGGTGAAGTTGACAAATTGATGTCCAGGTAATGACACAGAGGACTGCGCCATCTGTGCTTTTATGCTGTGGCTGAAGTCGCTTTCGGTTTTGTTTAACTGGAATAACTGGTTTTGTGAACTATTGTGCAAGACGAGAAACAATTCCTTCACAGAGCAAAAGTTTTAAAAATGAAACATAAACTGGCAGAGGACATGGTTCACATTTGCTCAAAATTTGCGGTGAAGTTGACGAACGGATGTCCAGGTAATAACACACAGGACTGCGTCGTCGCCTGTACTATCATGCTGTGGCTGAAGTTACTCTCAGTTTTGTTTTCTAATAACAACAGGTATTGTGTAATGGAACTATTGCCTACGACAAAAAGCAATTGCATAACACAGCAAAAGTATTGGGTGGTGTGGCTGTAAGCACTGTCGCCTCACAGCAAGAAAGTTCTGGTTGGGGACTTTCTGTGTGGAGTTTGCTTCTCCTGTGTGGGGTCTTCGGGTACTCTGGCTCCCTCCCACAGTCCAAAGACATGCATGATTGGGGATTACGCTAATTGGAAACTTGAAATTGCCCATAGGTGTGAATATGATGAGAGAGAATGGTTGTTTGTCTATATGTTAGCCCTGTGATTGACTGGTCCAGTCCAGGGTGTACCGCGCCTTCGCCCAATGAGCTGGGATAGGCTCCAGTCCCCCCCGCGACCCTCAGTGGAGGAGCAAGCAGTAGAAAGCGAGTGAGCGAGCAAAAGTATTAAAATGAAATGTACACTGGCAGAGGACATGGTTGACATTTGCATTTGGGTGGATCGGCAATTTTCAATGTGAGGATGAAAAGGATAAGTTTGTGAAAGACATTAACTTCAGTTTCTTATTCATCCACCACTGTTAAATTCAGCCTAGTGGACACATTCATTTGCTAAACTATATCTATCTGTACCACCCTCATCAGCCCCAATGTCCAAGATTGCGACACATTTATGGAAATGTATCTTCATGAAGAAAAAAAAAATTGAAGATTTTGACAAGTTGTGGTGATCATGATCAAGAATTTTATTGTTTGAGTCCAAATTATCAAGACAAATTGAGGAATAGGTTCACATAGTTCGAAGGATGTTTCGTTGGAAATTGTTAAAATGACCCAGAAATGTTGAGTGGATACAGATAAAAATGGGTGCTCAGAGGTAAGTTGTTTGGTCAGTTTGGTTCCATTTTATGGCATCCCAGAGGCTACAACCACTGCTAAACAATCACTGTGGAAACAGGAGCCAATGATTTGGAATAAGTGCACATGGTTTGTAGCGTTGTTTACACGTAGGCTCTTAGTCAAACCCGTGATAAATCTGAGGGCTTCGACACCAAAGCAGATCAAATAGGTGAGCCGGGTGAAGTGTGGAAGTTGCTAGAATCTTAAATTCAGTCTCCTTCACAAAGTTCCATCTGTTAACCTTTGACCTCAGACACCCGAGACCTGAGAGAGGAAAAAGTTAAAAGCTGAAATTGAATAAAATCAAGGTTGCTAAGAAATGGAAGATTATTATCAATATATGAGGTGATGGCATTTGTGTTTACTTTTGTTTAGAGCGGTGTTTCCCAGCCTTTTTGAGCCACGGCATACATGGCAAAAAAGGTTGCAAGAGTGTTGTTGAAGTAAAATGAAAATCTTAATTTGGCCACAGTGAAACCTGGGCCTCTTTAGTTAAAGGTTCACAACAAAAACTCCTGTTGTTTTACCCCACATATTTATATCGAATCGTCGTCGTATAAAATATTTCCACATTAATCACCCATTTTTCCTTGGAAGCTCACTTTTACCAATTGTGTAACACAATGTGATCAAAGATAAAAACAAGTAACTGACTAGAAGAGTTTAGATTGTGTCAAACTTTAAAATTACCACATCAGAGAGATGTGGACGGACATGCTGTGGAACCACGGTGATCATCGTAGAAAACAATTCAGTAGGGAGCGTATTTGTGACACGGGGTGAGGCGAGGACGGTCCCAGAGTAGCAATCAGGTCAAAGAGGAAAATCTTCCACAGCACACCGAATGATTCCACACGGCACACTGGTGGTTGAGAAACACTGCCTTGGAATGTGGTATACTGTATCCTATGATTGTGATTTGGGAAGCAAAAAAATTCAGCCAGTCTGCTACTTTTGTGTTTTATTTGAAGCAGTTTGCCATATTTAGAATGATTATAGTGATTATTGACATAAAGCGTAAGATCCCAAAATACCACTCTAACAAACTTACAATTTGCCCATTGAGATTAAATGAAATCAATCTACAATTTATAGATTGTGTGAAGTGAAAACAAAAAATAATATTTTGCAAATACAAACTTAGATCTTGTGCGATATAGAGTCTAGTAGAGATATAGAGTATACATTTCCGCTGAGTTCTGGTTTGGGTCACTGATCTGGATCTGGTTATCCTGGGGTATTCCCGACCATCCTCTCCCCATCCTCCAGGAGAAGTGATTAATGATGGGAAATGTAGTGCCTCAGGTCTTCTCAAGATGGCGTACCTGTGTGAAATGGAGAAACATCAGGAGTTACCAGCTGCTCCACTGGTTGATTCAAGTAGAAGAAAAGTGAACCATTTCAAGACACAGTGACTTGAACAATCAACAGGTAGGACTTCCGATCAAGGTGAACTATGTGAACTATCCCCTGGAGGGCCTGCAGGACTTTTGGTGGTTGATCCCAGGCTCCTTTGACGTACATTTGTAAGTAGAGTTGATGAACCATTGATAATCTGTTTACATTCCTACACTGAAGAGGCAGCTTGATTAAATGTGAGCTCTAACTGTGACATGTTTATAATCAGTGTCACCTAACAGCTCTTCAATGGAGAGTTTTTTAAAAATATCTTTGATTTATTTATAGTCTCTGTGTGGAACTATCAAAATAATAAAGGGCATTAGCTGAGTTTCACACACATCCTGGGGAACATTTGCACATTCAATCAAGTTGCTCACATTATTTTGAAGTTAATTTCCCTTACCTGTGTAAGCATGTGTGGAGGCTGGTTTACTCATTTCTCCATCCTCAAACTCAGCAGAAACTTCCAGAGTGTAACAAATCCTTGACTCCAGAGTTGAGACAGTAATGGTGGTGTCTGTTGTTGTTAACTTCTGCACAATTTCCTCACCTTTGCGACACGTCACAATGTATCTCTTGACTTTTCCAGCAGGAGGATACCATTTTGCTGACAGTAACTTAAGTTGGGTGCGATAAACTGCAAGTTTCCTAGGAATGCCAACATCTGTGGGGAATAATTTCTTTAGATCATGAATTTGAAGCCACATTCAGCCAAAATTCAACTGTCATGCATGTCATACATGAAATGAGAGGACCATGTAACTTGTGTGAAAGTGAATAACAAATTGCTTATTGAAATAAGTTTCCCACCTTATTTTGAAATTTATTTTCCTCACCTGTTTCAGCTTCTGTTGAGGCTAGTTTACTTTTTTTTCCCTTCCCAAACTCAGCATAAACTTCCAGAGTGTAGCTCATCCTTGGCTCCAGTTTCGTAACAGTAATGTGGGTGTCTGTTGTTGTTAACTTCTGCACAATTTCCTGACCATCACGACAGATCACAGTGTAGTTCTTGACTTTTCCATGAGAGGGAGTCCAGTACAGAGACAGAGAATCATGGCTGACATGATTCACTTTAATTTGAATCGGACGGATGGCATCTGTGGGAGTAATAGTTTCTCTTAGATCTTGAAGTTGAAGCCAAGTTTGGCCAGAATTGAATTGTTATTAATTAGATTAGAGTACAGTTTCACTTTTGTAATAGTTACCTGTTAACTGCTAAAAAAAATAATTTAAATAAATAATAATCCCTCATTTTGAAATTGTTGTGTGTTTTTAATTTGCAACATGTCCAATGCAAAAATATGAATCGTACATTTTTGAGTAACCAGCCAATCATTGACAAGAGATTTGCACAAGTTATCCAAATGTGATGCCTGAAGGGTGAAGACACAAATAAATGGACGAAAGCAATCTAAAAGTATTTTGCATCATATGCCCTCTTTCAGAAGTGAATGAGAAGATGGTGATTGAGCCTCACCGTCACACTTGCTCTCAGAATGTGATGCCTCTGATGCAGCATTTCCTCCTTCACCAGGTGTTTCACCAGGGGGTTCGCTGGACTCCTTTGATTGTGAGAGAATTTTTTTATTTAAAAAGAGCGTATGATGCAGAGTCTGGATCATTTTTAATGCTTGTTCCTGTTTATGGTTGAGGTCAGAGATAGAAACACCTACACTGTTTCTCCTGATTGGCATTTTGGAAAAAAACACACTCACTCTTGATGACTTAGACTTCTGTGAACAGAAGACAAAGAAACAAAAAACAACATAAACATTAAAAAGATACACAACGTGAATTACTTTTGTTAAAAAAAAAAGCCTAAAACATACCAAATTCATCTTTGTTTGTGTAGCATCTGGATACAATCAATCATGCAAATACTAATCAGTTTGATTAAAGTAAAGCTTACCTGTAATTATTTATATTTATGTCCTTTCGTCTGGAACAGTTTAACCTCCTGCACGTGCAGAATTCTTGAGTTGTGGATGAGTCGATGGGCGTGCAACAGCACGGGGCTGTGCTTTTATCCTGTGGCTGAAGTCACTTTCAGTTTAATTTTCCTGGAAAAAGTGTTCGCGTGAACAGAAACTATTGCACAACAAACAATTTCATAACAGAGGAAAACTTTTTTATATGGAGACAAAATATTGATGGTAATATTTGGAATTGACAATAAACTTTGAAGTTGGGTTGACATTGAAACCAATTTTTTGGCATTGAAAAAAGTTTTATTCAAAGGTCATATACGTTTATTAAAAATGTCAATCTGTCAGTTTTCAGATTTCTTCTTGATGTCCACTTTTCACAAACAATTCGGGTTTTTCATGCGGAAAAGATGAAGAAATGAGAGTGGCCTTTGCTGGTGGGCACCATTCATTTAACCTATTTTCAATGCCAAAACTGGTTTCAATGTCAATAAAATTTTTGTTGAAGACAAATTCTGTTTGCAGTTCAAAATATCCAATCTGAAATCCATTAACTACAGTTTCTTATTTATCCAACAGGGAAGCACTGTTAGATGTTCAAGGGTCGTGGACAAATTTATTGACGCAAAAAAATTCTGTCCTACCCTCATCAGCCCTAATGTCTAAACATGCAACACATATATGGAAATATATCTATATTATAAATAAACTGGAGACTTTGACAGGTTGTTGTGATCATTATCAAAAATGTTTCTTTTTTTTAGTATGGCAAAATGTAGCAATTATAAAGACAAATTGAATTGAATAGGTTCGCTTTTTTTCAAGTTTGAAAGATGTTTATTTAAAAATTCTGAAATTGAGCCAGAAATGTTCAAGTGGGTGGATCCAGATAAAGAAATGGGTGGGTACGGCTAATTTGGATTGATCGTATGCTCGGTCTAGATTAGATGCACCGTACAAGTATTATTCAAAAGTTTCATTTATGACATAAAAGTGGAATTCCTTTGTTTTTGTTTCGAGAAACATTTTAAACACTCAGTTTTGTGAATGTTTAAAATGTTTCTTGAATCGGACGATCACTCATCAAGTTTGTTCTTCTTGCCTGTTGTCTACATTTTTTGTTTATTTTTTTTTATCTCCTTGATGATGTAGATGCTTCTGGACTCGGCTTGGCTTGATCTTCATGTGAGCCAATTCAATGTTTTCCTGGAGCTTTCTCAGTAGCTGTACCATGCATGCCTTGGTCAGTGTTGCGAGGTCATCCATGTAGGTTGTGACTGGTGGGAGCCTCAACCCAGGTCTTACTCACTGTCCGCCAACCACCCATCGAGAGGGATGGATAATGACCTCCATGACTTGGGTGGAGGTGAAAAGTGCTGAAGGGAGGTCACCGAAACGTCAAGTAAAGGAGATTTATCCTCTCCTTCTCCTCCTCTGTTGCATTCCTCCATTCCTTCTTCAGCTGCCTTCTCTCCTGGACAAGTCAATCTATTTATGTCTACCTTCTGGACTTGGTGGGAGTACATCATTTGCTTTCGGCCAACCGTTCAGCTCCATAGACATAGATTCGGTTGCCCATTCTCTCCAACTTCTTCATGGTGGTGCCTCTGATCCCTTCAAGGATGTTGCAGAGATCAGACTTCACTTCCTTCCACAGGGTCTGGTCACAGGATTTTGGCCATTTGACGGCTTTCGCTCCAGGATCTTCTTTGCTTGTGGTGGGGATGTGCTGGCTTCAGGTTGCTCTCCTGTTCCTTGTTCCTCCGCCTCTGGGAAAGGGCTGTTGATGTCCTGCAGACTGTGGTGTGTGTCCCTCTGCTGAACTTCAGTTGAC
This sequence comes from Lagocephalus sceleratus, assembly GCA_911728415.1. NCBI lineage: Eukaryota > Metazoa > Chordata > Actinopteri > Tetraodontiformes > Tetraodontidae > Lagocephalus > Lagocephalus sceleratus. The sequence continues at coordinate 5,271,719 of CAJVRN010000234.1, read as the reverse complement.
TCACTCGGCCTGCTCCTTAAAAGGTAGCTGTCGATGTGACTTCCCTGTTGATTCTTCTTCAGGCACCCTTTCTTGCCCTGGTGAATCTTTAGGCAAAGGGTGCAAGTTGGCTTTGCCCAACCACATATGTACTTCTGGAGCTTGTGTCCCACTGTTGCCTTTTCAGGTATGCTGATCATCAGTCTCATAGTCAATAAAGTGATGAACAGTAAAGAGATGGCCAGATGAACTCCAACTCAAACCAAGACTTAAAACTCAATTTTCATAATGGCCACTTAGGGTGTTAAATGTTGTCATTCATTCATTCAATAATAAAAATGAAGAAAGGAAATAAAGAACACATGACAGTTGAGGATATTTAACACTTCATTTAGGTAAAGCACTGTAGTAAGATTGAAAACAAAACAAAAAAAGTGAAAAGTCTAGAATGTCCTGAAGGTTTTGCTGTGCTTATGTTACATTTTTGCCAACAAGCAACATTCTTGGTTTTGATTGTCTTTAAATGTAATGTAGTGTCCTTTGTAAATGGCGTGGTGTCAACCGCAGCCTCCATATTGCTTTCTGGTCTTGTTGAGGTTGATCTCTATTTTTCTACGATTCTTTCCCTCTATTAAAGACAAAAGTTTCCCTGTGCCTGCTTTAGTCTCCAGGTCGTGGAGGAGGCCATATCCATGGGCTCTGTAAAAACAGCAATTAGAAATATGAGTGTCAGAAGTGCTTGGCTAACATCAGCTAACTACATTGCGATGACTACAACTAAATCAAACTCACCTGGTTGTAGGAGAAGCATCCAAACACATGTGGGTGACAGCAGTCATGAAGGGCTTTGACTGTAAGACCTTCATGCTGCCCATTTTGTTAGCCAGCTGAACAAGAAGGTTAGCGGCGCCGTCCCTGACTGCACTGGAGCGATGGCTGTAGAAAGACAAAGACAATAATGTTCACATTTGAAGTTCTGACACAAATTCTTATCTGATTTTCACAGTCTCACCTCAGGCCTTTGCTGAGCAGAAAATCTAGGACTTTGTTTGCGTTGCAGTACTGAACCATTTTCTCCAAGGCATTGCTGGCGCCCTCTCTTAGAACCTGAAGGGAGGCAAACCTTAGGAGCAGAGGGGTCCCTGTTAGAGCCACAAGTCTGTCCATGTTGGGCTGCATGTGTTCGTAGAGAACCCCCATGGTCTCCATCGCTTTACAGCTGAGAGCAGAGCGGTTGCAACAAATCTAAAGAGGAAGAACAAGTTAAAGCATCTTCAAACACAGATGCAAACTGAGAGAAAAGGTACAAGAAGCATTAGTCATTACCTCGGTGTTAACGTTGACACACACTTGCTGGAGGTTTTCTTTCAGTATTGTTGATTGCTTCTGTGCCAAATCGTTGATTTGCAGCAAGCCTTCTATATGCTTTTCCCTGTAAAGAGGTTACGGTTATTTCAACAAGAGTTCATTCAGAAAGAACAAGCTTGATTCATAGTTAGTTCAACTGTTACCACAAATAATGGAATATTATGTGTCAGGCAATGCCATGTCCACCTGTTTTCATTAGTAGCAGACATAAACAATTCAATTGTCTATTTTGAAGTGTTACAGCTCATATTTTCACAACAGTGTAAGAAAAACGGGTTGCATCATCACAGGAATTTTTAGTCAATCACAGGAAGCAGTAGCATCATTCTAGTGCATGGTCATACATGTGACTTCCTATTTTGAGCATTATTCACCACTGATAGAGGAAACATTCTTCATTCATAACTAACACTTTGTGGTGTGCTCTCAAAATCTTACCAATCACTTGCTGAAAGATTCTCTAAAGCAGAAACCAGAACTTTTTTAGCAGTTGTGGGATTAATCAACTCTTTGCAGTTCTCTGAATAGTTCTGGGTTTCTTTAAGCTTCTGTGGTGCAGGATCTACCCGTGGTACTTTTGCAGCCACGGTAACAGGAGCAGCAGGTGTCCCTCTATACTGACTCCTCTGTGGAGTTGCAGGGGTACTTGGTGCCACGTGCTTTTTTGGATCCTGTTGGATCTGGGAGCGTGGCCGTTGAGCTGCAATCACACTTGTCTTCTTAGGGCCACTGCTTTCTACCACTGACGTCGTTTCATGAAAGTAAGCCTGTATTTTTTCATAAACTCTCTGAAACTTGGGTGTGACCTGCTGAAGTCTGATTCCAGAAACCAGCTTTTTGTCTGTTTGGAGAGAAGAATAAATCAGTATCAACTTACTACTTTATGTTTTAATATCTAATGAAACATAAATCAGACAACGCAGTTAAACAACTGACAAATGAAGTTAATATTAATAATTATTTTATGTTTAAAATGCAATTCTGGTTGGTCAAACAAGTAAAGAAAAAAATGAAATGCGTTTTTTCTTTTTCCCTGTGCAGATGGTGGAGTACGTGAATTACTTAGTTTTAGAGAAACGGGGAAGTTGGATGAAGTGAAGTTGTTTTTTGCTTTGTTTCTTTAAACAATGAAGTGATATTTGTGTGAAAACTTACCTGGTTTGCTGCGATACTTCAGGATAGGTAAACGGCATGTTCTTTTAATTTCACGTTTTAAGGAATGTTCTGACTCTGCAGATGAAGAAAAACTAATATATGGTAGTGTAATTTGATCAAGCATTTCTGGGCTGCTTGATTTACTCTTGCTGCGATTGTATTCCTGTAAAGACAAATAATAAAACCAAAACACAATCAAAGTTATTTAAATGGAATAAACACATGCATACATGTAGATATGTGTATATACATATAAATATATCTGTGTGTAATCATATATATAGACACAGAGGGGCTTCTATGTTGAAGTAAAGCTTTAAGTTCTATAAATTTTGAGTTAGAAGGGTAGATTTCCCAACTCACCATTTTTCTGTTCATTGTTATACAGTAGATAGTAGATGTGTTTTTGCTATTTAAACTTAATGACGATGTATTTAATTTTTTAATGCAGTAGTAAAGGTATATATGTGGCTTTGTAAATAAGGATCAGCATAAACATAACTTTGATCTTTGTTTTTTTATTATATAATCAGATGGGGCTTTCAATCAATCAATCAATCAATCTTGATTTATATAGCGTCTTATAGAATCAAAATTGTTTCAAGGCGCTTTACAGTGATGTTACTGTGGTGAAGTAGACATCAAAGACGCATTGCTTCTAACAGCAACTGCAGGAACTACACTAATCTGGTGATGCAGATTTTCCATGATGGCCATCTTTGGAGCAACCACATTGCTGGAACACTTCTCCACATCATCAGCCGGCATCTCAAGCTCAAACGGTGTTTCACCCCTTCACCTGGATGCCTCGCCTGAGTGGGGCAGCAAAAAGTGACTAGTTTTCTCCTGTGGGAGGGTTCCAGCTGTGGGCTCTTCTTCAGCCACAGCCATCTTGAGCTGCTCTCGGCTGCTGATGCTGTAGATTTTCTTTGCTTATGTTACATTTTGGCCAACAAGCAACATTCTTGGTTTTGATTGTCTTTAAATGTAATGTAGTGTCCTTTGTAAATGGCGTGGTGTCAACCGCAGCCTCCATATTGCTTTCTGGTCTTGTTGAGGTTGATCTCTATTTTTCTCCGATTCTTTCCCTCTATTAAAGACAAAAGTTTCCCTGTGCCTGCTTTAGTCTCCAGGTCGTGGAGGAGGCCATATCCATGGGCTCTGTAAAAACAGCAATTAGAAATATGAGTGTCAGAAGTGCTTGGCTAACATCAGCTAACTACATTGCGATGACTACAACTAAATCAAACTCACCTGGTTGTAGGAGAAGCATCCAAACACATGTGGGTGACAGCAGTCATGAAGGGCTTTGACTGTAAGACCTTCATGCTGCCCATTTTGTTAGCCAGCTGAACAAGAAGGTTAGCGGCGCCCGTCCCTGACTGCACTGGAGCGATGGCTGTAGAAAGACAAAGACAATAATGTTCACATTTGAAGTTCTGACACAAATTCTTATCTGATTTTCACAGTCTCACCTCAGGCCTTTGCTGAGCAGAAAATCTAGGACTTTGTTTGCGTTGCAGTACTGAACCATTTTCTCCAAGGCATTGCTGGCGCCCTCTCTTAAAACCTGAAGGGAGGCAAACCTTAGGAGCAGAGGGGTCCCTGTTAGAGCCACAAGTCTGTCCATGTTGGGCTGCATGTGTTCGTAGAGAACCCCCATGGTCTCCATCGCTTTACAGCTGAGAGCAGAGCGGTTGCAACAAATCTAAAGAGGAAGAACAAGTTAAAGCATCTTCAAACACAGATGCAAACTGAGAGAAAAGGTGCAAGAAGCATTAGTCATTACCTCGGTGTTAACGTTGACACACACTTGCTGGAGGTTTTCTTTCAGTATTGTTGATTGCTTCTGTGCCAAATCGTTGATTTGCAGCAAGCCTTCTATATGCTTTTCCCTGTAAAGAGGTTACGGTTATTTCAACAAGAGTTCATTCAGAAAGAACAAGCTTGATTCATAGTTAGTTCAACTGTTACCACAAATAATGGAATATTATGTGTCAGGCAATGCCATGTCCACCTGTTTTCATTAGTAGCAGACATAAACAATTCAATTGTCTATTTTGAAGTGTTACAGGTCATATTTTCACAACAGTGTAAGAAAAACGGGTTGCATCATCACAGGAATTTCTAGTCAATCACAGGAAGCAGTAGCATCATTCTAGTGCATGGTCATACATGTGACTTCCTATTTTGAGCATTATTCACCACTGATAGAGGAAACATTCTTCATTCATAACTAACACTTTGTGGTGTGCTCTCAAAATCTTACCAATCACTTGCTGAAAGATTCTCTAAAGCAGAAACCAGAACTTTTTAGCAGTTGTGGGATTAATCAACTCTTTGCAGTTCTCTGAATAGTTCTGGGTTTCTTTAAGCTTCTGTGGTGCAGGATCTACCCGTGGTACTTTTGCAGCCACGGTAACAGGAGCAGCAGGTGTCCCTCTATACTGACTCCTCTGTGGAGTTGCAGGGGTACTTGGTGCCACGTGCTTTTTGGATCCTGTTGGATCTGGGAGCGTGGCCGTTGAGCTGCAATCACACTTGTCTTCTTAGGGCCACTGCTTTCTACCACTGACGTCGTTTCATGAAAGTAAGCCTGTATTTTTTCATAAACTCTCTGAAACTTGGGTGTGACCTGCTGAAGTCCGATTCCAGAAACCAGCTTTTTGTCTGTTTGGAGAGAAGAATAAATCAGTATCAACTTACTACTTTATGTTTTAATATCTAATGAAACATAAATCAGACAACGCAGTTAAACAACTGACAAATGAAGTTAATACTAATAATTATTTTATGTTTAAAATGCAATTCTGGTTGGTCAAACAAGTAAAGAAAAAAATGAAATGCGTTTTTTCTTTTTCCCTGTGCAGACGGTGGAGTACGTGAATTACTTAGTTTTAGAGAAACGGGGAAGTCGGAAAGTTGTTTTTTGTTTTGTTTCTTTAAACAATGAAGTGATATTTGTGTGAAAACTTACCTGGTTTGCTGCGATACTTCAGTATAGGTATACGGCATGTTCTTTTAATTTCACGTTTTAAGGAATGTTCTGACTCTGCAGATGAAGAAAAACTAATATATGGTAGTGTAATTTGATCAAGCATTTCTGGGCTGCTTGATTTACTCTTGCTGCGATTGTATTCCTGTAAAGACAAATAATAAAACCAAAATACAATCAAAGTTATTTAAATGGAATAAACACATACATACATGTAGATATGTGTATATACATATAAATATATCCGTGTGTAATCATATATATAGACACAGAGGGGTTTCTATGTTGAAGTAAAGCTTTAAGTTCTATAAATTTTGAGTTAGAAGGGTAGATTTCCCAACTCACCATTTTTCTGTTCATTGTTATACAGTAGATAGTAGATGTGTTTTTGCTATTTAAACTTAATGACGATGTATTTAATTTTTTAATGCAGTAGTAAAGGTATATATGTGGCTTTGTAAATAAGGATCAGCATAAACATAACTTTGATCTTTGTTTTTTTATTATATAATCAGATGGGGCTTTCAATCATCAATCAATCATCAATCAATCAATCAATCAATCTTGATTTATATAGCGTCTTATAGAATCAAAATTGTTTCAAGGCGCTTTACAGTGATGTTACTGTGGTGAAGTAGACATCAAAGACGCATTGCTTCTAACAGCAACTGCAGGAACTACACTAATCTGGTGATGCAGATTTTCCATGATGGCCATCTTTGGAGCAACCACATTGCTGGAACACTTCTCCACATCATCAGCAGGCATCTCAAGCTCAAACGGTGTTTCACCCCTTCACCTGGATGCCTCGCCTGAGTGGGGCAGCAAAAAGTGACTAGTTTTCTCCTGTGGGAGGGTTCCAGCTGTGGGCTCTTCTTCAGCCACAGCCATCTTGAGCTGCTCTCGGCTGCTGATGCTGTAGATTTTCTTTGCTGATGTTACATTTTTGCCAACAAGCAACATTCTTGGTTTTGATTGTCTTTAAATGTAATGTAGTGTCCTTTGTAAATGGCGTGGTGTCAACCGCAGCCTCCATATTGCTTTCTGGTCTTGTTGAGGTTGATCTCTATTTTTCTCCGATTCTTTCCCTCTATTAAAGACAAAAGTTTCCCTGTGCCTGCTTTAGTCTCCAGGTCGTGGAGGAGGCCATATCCATGGGCTCTGTAAAAACAGCAATTAGAAATATGAGTGTCAGAAGTGCTTGGCTAACATCAGCTAACTACATTGCGATGACTACAACTAAATCAAACTCACCTGGTTGTAGGAGAAGCATCCAAACACATGTGGGTGACAGCAGTCATGAAGGGCTTTGACTGTAAGACCTTCATGCTGCCCATTTTGTTAGCCAGCTGAACAAGAAGGTTAGCGGCGCCGTCCCTGACTGCACTGGAGCGATGGCTGTAGAAAGACAAAGACAATAATGTTCACATTTGAAGTTCTGACACAAATTCTTATCTGATTTTCACAGTCTCACCTCATGCCTTTGCTGAGCAGAAAATCTAGGACTTTGTTTGCGTTGCAGTACTGAACCATTTTCTCCAAGGCATTGCTGGCGCCCTCTCTTAAAACCTGAAGGGAGGCAAACCTTAGGAGCAGAGGGGTCCCTGTTAGAGCCACAAGTCTGTCCATGTTGGGCTGCATGTGTTCGTAGAGAACCCCCATGGTCTCCATCGCTTTACAGCTGAGAGCAGAGCGGTTGCAACAAATCTAAAGAGGAAGAACAAGTTAAAGCATCTTCAAACACAGATGCAAACTGAGAGAAAAGGTGCAAGAAGCATTAGTCATTACCTCGGTGTTAACGTTGACACACACTTGCTGGAGGTTTTCTTTCAGTATTGTTGATTGCTTCTGTGCCAAATCGTTGATTTGCAGCAAGCCTTCTATATGCTTTTCCCTGTAAAGAGGTTACGGTTATTTCAACAAGAGTTCATTCAGAAAGAACAAGCTTGATTCATAGTTAGTTCAACTGTTACCACAAATAATGGAATATTATGTGTCAGGCAATGCCATGTCCACCTGTTTTCATTAGTAGCAGACATAAACAATTCAATTGTCTATTTTGAAGTGTTACAGGTCATATTTTCACAACAGTGTAAGAAAAACGGGTTGCATCATCACAGGAATTTCTAGTCAATCACAGGAAGCAGTAGTATCATTCTAGTGCATGGTCATACATGTGACTTCCTATTTTGAGCATTATTCACCACTGATAGAGGAAACATTCTTCATTCATAACTAACACTTTGTGGTGTGCTGTCAAAATCTTACCAATCACTTGCTGAAAGATTCTCTAAAGCAGAAACCAGAACTTTTTTAGCAGTTGTGGGATTAATCAACTCTTTGCAGTTCTCTGAATAGTTCTGGGTTTCTTTAAGCTTCTGTGGTGCAGGATCTACCCGTGGTACTTTTGCAGCCACGGTAACAGGAGCAGCAGGTGTCCCTCTATACTGACTCCTCTGTGGAGTTGCAGGGGTACTTGGTGCCACGTGCTTTTTTGGATCCTGTTGGATCTGGGAGCGTGGCCGTTGAGCTGCAATCACACTTGTCTTCTTAGGGCCACTGCTTTCTACCACTGACGTCGTTTCATGAAAGTAAGCCTGTATTTTTTCATAAACTCTCTGAAACTTGGGTGTGACCTGCTGAAGTCCGATTCCAGAAACCAGCTTTTTGTCTGTTTGGAGAGAAGAATAAATCAGTATCAACTTACTACTTTATGTTTTAATATCTAATGAAACATAAATCAGACAACGCAGTTAAACAACTGACAAATGAAGTTAATACTAATAATTATTTTATGTGTACAATGCAATTCTGGTTGGTCAAACAAGTAAAGAAAAAAATGAAATGCGTTTTTTCTTTTTCCCTGTGCAGACGGTGGAGTACGTGAATTACTTAGTTTTGGAGAAACGGGGAAGTCGGAAAGTTGTTTTTTGTTTTGTTTCTTTAAACAATGAAGTGATATTTGTGTGAAAACTTACCTGGTTTGCTGCGATACTTCAGGATAGGTAAACGGCATGTTCTTTTAATTTCACGTTTTAAGGAATGTTCTGAGTCTGTAGATGAAGAAAAACTAATATATGGTAGTGTAATTTGATCAAGCATTTCTGGGCTGCTTGATTTACTCTTGCTGCGATTGTATTCCTGTAAAGACAAATAATAAAACCAAAATACAATCAAAGTTATTTAAATGGAATAAACACATACATACATGTAGATATGTGTATATACATATAAATATATCTGTGTGTAATCATATTTATAGACACAGAGGGGCTTCTATGTTGAAGTAAAGCTTTAAGTTCTATAAATTTTGAGTTAGAAGGGTAGATTTCCCAACTCACCATTTTTCTGTTCATTGTTATACAGTAGATAGTAGATGTGTTTTTGCTATTTAAACTTAATGACTATGTATTTATTTTTTTAATGCAGTAGTAAAGGTATATATGTGGCTTTGTAAATAAGCATCAGCATAAACATAACTTTGATCTTTGTTTTTTATTATATAATCAGATGGGGCTTTCAATCATCAATCAATCAATCAATCAATCTTGATTTATATAGCGTCTTATAGAATCAAAATTGTTTCAAGGCGCTTTACAGTGATGTTACTGTGGTGAAGTAGACATCAAAGACGCATTGCTTCTAACAGCAACTGCAGGAACTACACTAATCTGGTGATGCAGATTTTCCATGATGGCCATCTTTGGAGCAACCACATTGCTGGAACACTTCTCCACATCATCAGCAGGCATCTCAAGCTCAAACGGTGTTTCACCCCTTCACCTGGATGCCTCGCCTGAGTGGGGCAGCAAAAAGTGACTAGTTTTCTCCTGTGGGAGGGTTCCAGCTGTGGGCTCTTCTTCAGCCACAGCCATCTTGAGCTGCTCTCGGCTGCTGATGCTGTAGATTTTCTTTGCTTATGTTACATTTTGGCCAACAAGCAACATTCTTGGTTTTGATTGTCTTTAAATGTAATGTAGTGTCCTTTGTAAATGGCGTGGTGTCAACCGCAGCCTCCATATTGCTTTCTGGTCTTGTTGAGGTTGATCTCTATTTTTCTACGATTCTTTCCCTCTATTAAAGACAAAAGTTTCCCTGTGCCTGCTTTAGTCTCCAGGTCGTGGAGGAGGCCATATCCATGGGCTCTGTAAAAACAGCAATTAGAAATATGAGTGTCAGAAGTGCTTGGCTAACATCAGCTAACTACATTGCGATGACTACAACTAAATCAAACTCACCTGGTTGTAGGAGAAGCATCCAAACACATGTGGGTGACAGCAGTCATGAAGGGCTTTGACTGTAAGACCTTCATGCTGCCCATTTTGTTAGCCAGCTGAACAAGAAGGTTAGCGGCGCCGTCCCTGACTGCACTGGAGCGATGGCTGTAGAAAGACAAAGACAATAATGTTCACATTTGAAGTTCTGACACAAATTCTTATCTGATTTTCACAGTCTCACCTCAGGCCTTTGCTGAGCAGAAAATCTAGGACTTTGTTTGCGTTGCAGTACTGAACCATTTTCTCCAAGGCATTGCTGGCGCCCTCTCTTAAAACCTGAAGGGAGGCAAACCTTAGGAGCAGAGGGGTCCCTGTTAGAGCCACAAGTCTGTCCATGTTGGGCTGCATGTGTTCGTAGAGAACCCCCATGGTCTCCATCGCTTTACAGCTGAGAGCAGAGCGGTTGCAACAAATCTAAAGAGGAAGAACAAGTTAAAGCATCTTCAAACACAGATGCAAACTGAGAGAAAAGGTGCAAGAAGCATTAGTCATTACCTCGGTGTTAACGTTGACACACACTTGCTGGAGGTTTTCTTTCAGTATTGTTGATTGCTTCTGTGCCAAATCGTTGATTTGCAGCAAGCCTTCTATATGCTTTTCCCTGTAAAGAGGTTACGGTTATTTCAACAAGAGTTCATTCAGAAAGAACAAGCTTGATTCATAGTTAGTTCAACTGTTACCACAAATAATGGAATATTATGTGTCAGGCAATGCCATGTCCACCTGTTTTCATTAGTAGCAGACATAAACAATTCAATTGTCTATTTTGAAGTGTTACAGGTCATATTTTCACAACAGTGTAAGAAAAACGGGTTGCATCATCACAGGAATTTCTAGTCAATCACAGGAAGCAGTAGCATCATTCTAGTGCATGGTCATACATGTGACTTCCTATTTTGAGCATTATTCACCACTGATAGAGGAAACATTCTTCATTCATAACTAACACTTTGTGGTGTGCTCTCAAAATCTTACCAATCACTTGCTGAAAGATTCTCTAAAGCAGAAACCAGAACTTTTTTAGCAGTTGTGGGATTAATCAACTCTTTGCAGTTCTCTGAATAGTTCTGGGTTTCTTTAAGCTTCTGTGGTGCAGGATCTACCCGTGGTACTTTTGCAGCCACGGTAACAGGAGCAGCAGGTGTCCCTCTATACTGACTCCTCTGTGGAGTTGCAGGGGTACTTGGTGCCACGTGCTTTTTGGATCCTGTTGGATCTGGGAGCGTGGCCGTTGAGCTGCAATGACACTTGTCTTCTTAGGGCCACTGCTTTCTACCACTGACGTCGTTTCATGAAAGTAAGCCTGTATTTTTTCATAAACTCTCTGAAACTTGGGTGTGACCTGCTGAAGTCTGATTCCAGAAACCAGCTTTTTGTCTGTTTGGAGAGAAGAATAAATCAGTATCAACTTACTACTTTATGTTTTAATATCTAATGAAACATAAATCAGACAACGCAGTTAAACAACTGACAAATGAAGTTAATACTAATAATTATTTTATGTTTAAAATGCAATTCTGGTTGGTCAAACAAGTAAAGAAAAAAATGAAATGCGTTTTTTCTTTTTCCCTGTGCAGACGGTGGAGTACATGAATTACTTAGTTTTAGAGAAACGGGGAAGTCGGAAAGTTGTTTTTTGTTTTGTTTCTTTAAACAATGAAGTGATATTTGTGTGAAAACTTACCTGGTTTGCTGCGATACTTCAGTATAGGTAAACGGCATGTTCTTTTAATTTCACGTTTTAAGGAATGTTCTGACTCTGCAGATGAAGAAAAACTAATATATGGTAGTGTAATTTGATCAAGCATTTCTGGGCTGCTTGATTTACTCTTGCTGCGATTGTATTCCTGTAAAGACAAATAATAAAACCAAAATACAATCAAAGTTATTTAAATGGAATAAACACATACATACATGTAGATATGTGTATATACATATAAATATATCTGTGTGTAATCATATATATAGACACAGAGGGGCTTCTATGTTGAAGTAAAGCTTTAAGTTCTATAAATTTTGAGTTAGAAGGGTAGATTTCCCAACTCACCATTTTTCTGTTCATTGTTATACAGTAGATAGTAGATGTGTTTTTGCTATTTAAACTTAATGACGATGTATTTAATTTTTTAATGCAGTAGTAAAGGTATATATGTGGCTTTGTAAATAAGGATCAGCATAAACATAACTTTGATCTTTGTTTTTTTATTATATAATCAGATGGGGCTTTCAATCATCAATCAATCATCAATCAATCAATCAATCAATCTTGATTTATATAGCGTCTTATAGAATCAAAATTGTTTCAAGGCGCTTTACAGTGATGTTACTGTGGTGAAGTAGACATCAAAGACGCATTGCTTCTAACAGCAACTGCAGGAACTACACTAATCTGGTGATGCAGATTTTCCATGATGGCCATCTTTGGAGCAACCACATTGCTGGAACACTTCTCCACATCATCAGCAGGCATCTCAAGCTCAAACGGTGTTTCACCCCTTCACCTGGATGCCTCGCCTGAGTGGGGCAGCAAAAAGTGACTAGTTTTCTCCTGTGGGAGGGTTCCAGCTGTGGGCTCTTCTTCAGCCACAGCCATCTTGAGCTGCTCTCGGCTGCTGATGCTGTAGATTTTCTTTGCTTATGTTACATTTTGGCCAACAAGCAACATTCTTGGTTTTGATTGTCTTTAAATGTAATGTAGTGTCCTTTGTAAATGGCGTGGTGTCAACCGCAGCCTCCATATTGCTTTCTGGTCTTGTTGAGGTTGATCTCTATTTTTCTCCGATTCTTTCCCTCTATTAAAGACAAAAGTTTCCCTGTGCCTGCTTTAGTCTCCAGGTCGTGGAGGAGGCCATATCCATGGGCTCTGTAAAAACAGCAATTAGAAATATGAGTGTCAGAAGTGCTTGGCTAACATCAGCTAACTACATTGCGATGACTACAACTAAATCAAACTCACCTGGTTGTAGGAGAAGCATCCAAACACATGTGGGTGACAGCAGTCATGAAGGGCTTTGACTGTAAGACCTTCATGCTGCCCATTTTGTTAGCCAGCTGAACAAGAAGGTTAGCGGCGCCGTCCCTGACTGCACTGGAGCGATGGCTGTAGAAAGACAAAGACAATAATGTTCACATTTGAAGTTCTGACACAAATTCTTATCTGATTTTCACAGTCTCACCTCAGGCCTTTGCTGAGCAGAAAATCTAGGACTTTGTTTGCGTTGCAGTACTGAACCATTTTCTCCAAGGCATTGCTGGCGCCCTCTCTTAAAACCTGAAGGGAGGCAAACCTTAGGAGCAGAGGGGTCCCTGTTAGAGCCACAAGTCTGTCCATGTTGGGCTGCATGTGTTCGTAGAGAACCCCCATGGTCTCCATCGCTTTACAGCTGAGAGCAGAGCGGTTGCAACAAATCTAAAGAGGAAGAACAAGTTAAAGCATCTTCAAACACAGATGCAAACTGAGAGAAAAGGTGCAAGAAGCATTAGTCATTACCTCGGTGTTAACGTTGACACACACTTGCTGGAGGTTTTCTTTCAGTATTGTTGATTGCTTCTGTGCCAAATCGTTGATTTGCAGCAAGCCTTCTATATGCTTTTCCCTGTAAAGAGGTTACGGTTATTTCAACAAGAGTTCATTCAGAAAGAACAAGCTTGATTCATAGTTAGTTCAACTGTTACCACAAATAATGGAATATTATGTGTCAGGCAATGCCATGTCCACCTGTTTTCATTAGTAGCAGACATAAACAATTCAATTGTCTATTTTGAAGTGTCACAGGTCATATTTTCACAACAGTGTAAGAAAAACGGGTTGCATCATCACAGGAATTTCTAGTCAATCACAGGAAGCAGTAGCATCATTCTAGTGCATGGTCATACATGTGACTTCCTATTTTGAGCATTATTCACCACTGATAGAGGAAACATTCTTCATTCATAACTAACACTTTGTGGTGTGCTCTCAAAATCTTACCAATCACTTGCTGAAAGATTCTCTAAAGCAGAAACCAGAACTTTTTTAGCAGTTGTGGGATTAATCAACTCTTTGCAGTTCTCTGAATAGTTCTGGGTTTCTTTAAGCTTCTGTGGTGCAGGATCTACCCGTGGTACTTTTGCAGCCACGGTAACAGGAGCAGCAGGTGTCCCTCTATACTGACTCCTCTGTGGAGTTGCAGGGGTACTTGGTGCCACGTGCTTTTTTGGATCCTGTTGGATCTGGGAGCGTGGCCGTTGAGCTGCAATGACACTTGTCTTCTTAGGGCCACTGCTTTCTACCACTGACGTCGTTTCATGAAAGTAAGCCTGTATTTTTTCATAAACTCTCTGAAACTTGGGTGTGACCTGCTGAAGTCCGATTCCAGAAACCAGCTTTTTGTCTGTTTGGAGAGAAGAATAAATCAGTATCAACTTACTACTTTATGTTTTAATATCTAATGAAACATAAATCAGACAACGCAGTTAAACAACTGACAAATGAAGTTAATACTAATAATTATTTTATGTTTAAAATGCAATTCTGGTTGGTCAAACAAGTAAAGAAAAAAATGAAATGCGTTTTTTCTTTTTCCCTGTGCAGACGGTGGAGTACGTGAATTACTTAGTTTTAGAGAAACGGGGAAGTCGGATGAAGTGAAGTTGTTTTTTGTTTTGTTTCTTTAAACAATGAAGTGATATTTGTGTGAAAACGTACCTGGTTTGCTGCGATACTTCAGTATAGGTATACGGCATGTTCTTTTAATTTCACGTTTTAAGGAATGTTCTGACTCTGCAGATGAAGAAAAACTAATATATGGTAGTGTAATTTGATCAAGCATTTCTGGGCTGCTTGATTTACTCTTGCTGCGATTGTATTCCTGTAAAGACAAATAATAAAACCAAAACACAATCAAAGTTATTTAAATGGAATAAACACATACATTCATGTAGATATGTGTATATACATATAAATATATCAGTGTGTAATCATATATATAGACACAGAGGGGCTTCTATGTTGAAGTAAAGCTTTAAGTTCTATAAATTTTGAGTTAGAAGGGTAGATTTCCCAACTCACCATTTTTCTGTTCATTGTTATACAGTAGATAGTAGATGTGTTTTTGCTATTTAAACTTAATGACGATATATTTAATTTTTTAATGCAGTAGTAAAGGTATATATGTGGCTTTGTAAATAAGGATCAGCATAAACATAACTTTGATCTTTGTTTTTTTATTATATAATCAGATGGGGCTTTCAATCAATCAATCAATCAATCAATCAATCTTGATTTATATAGCGTCTTATAGAATCAAAATTGTTTCAAGGCGCTTTACAGTGATGTTACTGTGGTGAAGTAGACATCAAAGACGCATTGCTTCTAACAGCAACTGCAGGAACTACACTAATCTGGTGATGCAGATTTTCCATGATGGCCATCTTTGCAGCAACCACATTGCTGGAACACTTCTCCACATCATCAGCAGGCATCTCAAGCTCAAACGGTGTTTCACCCCTTCACCTGGATGCCTCGCCTGAGTGGGGCAGCAAAAAGTGACTAGTTTTCTCCTGTGGGAGGGTTCCAGCTGTGGGCTCTTCTTCAGCCACAGCCATCTTGAGCTGCTCTCGGCTGCTGATGCTGTAGATTTTCTTTGCTTATGTTACATTTTGGCCAACAAGCAACATTCTTGGTTTTGATTGTCTTTAAATGTAATGTAGTGTCCTTTGTAAATGGCGTGGTGTCAACCGCAGCCTCCATATTGCTTTCTGGTCTTGTTGAGGTTGATCTCTATTTTTCTCCGATTCTTTCCCTCTATTAAAGACAAAAGTTTCCCTGTGCCTGCTTTAGTCTCCAGGTCGTGGAGGAGGCCATATCCATGGGCTCTGTAAAAACAGCAATTAGAAATATGAGTGTCAGAAGTGCTTGGCTAACATCAGCTAACTACATTGCGATGACTACAACTAAATCAAACTCACCTGGTTGTAGGAGAAGCATCCAAACACATGTGGGTGACAGCAGTCATGAAGGGCTTTGACTGTAAGACCTTCATGCTGCCCATTTTGTTAGCCAGCTGAACAAGAAGGTTAGCGGCGCCGTCCCTGACTGCACTGGAGCGATGGCTGTAGAAAGACAAAGACAATAATGTTCACATTTGAAGTTCTGACACAAATTCTTATCTGATTTTCACAGTCTCACCTCAGGCCTTTGCTGAGCAGAAAATCTAGGACTTTGTTTGCGTTGCAGTACTGAACCATTTTCTCCAAGGCATTGCTGGCGCCCTCTCTTAAAACCTGAAGGGAGGCAAACCTTAGGAGCAGAGGGGTCCCTGTTAGAGCCACAAGTCTGTCCATGTTGGGCTGCATGTGTTCGTAGAGAACCCCCATGGTCTCCATCGCTTTACAGCTGAGAGCAGAGCGGTTGCAACAAATCTAAAGAGGAAGAACAAGTTAAAGCATCTTCAAACACAGATGCAAACTGAGAGAAAAGGTGCAAGAAGCATTAGTCATTACCTCGGTGTTAACGTTGACACACACTTGCTGGAGGTTTTCTTTCAGTATTGTTGATTGCTTCTGTGCCAAATCGTTGATTTGCAGCAAGCCTTCTATATGCTTTTCCCTGTAAAGAGGTTACGGTTATTTCAACAAGAGTTCATTCAGAAAGAACAAGCTTGATTCATAGTTAGTTCAACTGTTACCACAAATAATGGAATATTATGTGTCAGGCAATGCCATGTCCACCTGTTTTCATTAGTAGCAGACATAAACAATTCAATTGTCTATTTTGAAGTGTCACAGGTCATATTTTCACAACAGTGTAAGAAAAACGGGTTGCATCATCACAGGAATTTCTAGTCAATCACAGGAAGCAGTAGCATCATTCTAGTGCATGGTCATACATGTGACTTCCTATTTTGAGCATTATTCACCACTGATAGAGGAAACATTCTTCATTCATAACTAACACTTTGTGGTGTGCTCTCAAAATCTTACCAGTCACTTGCTGAAAGATTCTCTAAAGCAGAAACCAGAACTTTTTTAGCAGTTGTGGGATTAATCAACTCTTTGCAGTTCTCTGAATAGTTCTGGGTTTCTTTAAGCTTCTGTGGTGCAGGATCTACCCGTGGTACTTTTGCAGCCACGGTAACAGGAGCAGCAGGTGTCCCTCTATACTGACTCCTCTGTGGAGTTGCAGGGGTACTTGGTGCCACGTGCTTTTTTGGATCGTGTTGGATCTGGGAGCGTGGCCGTTGAGATGCAATCACACTTGTCTTCTTAGGGCCACTGCTTTCCACCACTGACGTCGTTTCATGAAAGTAAGCCTGTATTTTTTCATAAACTCTCTGAAACTTGGGTGTGACCTGCTGAAGTCCGATTCCAGAAACCAGCTTTTTGTCTGTTTGGAGAGAAGAATAAATCAGTATCAACTTACTACTTTATGTTTTAATATCTAATGAAACATAAATCAGACAACGCAGTTAAACAACTGACAAATGAAGTTAATACTAATAATTATTTTATGTTTAAAATGCAATTCTGGTTGGTCAAACAAGTAAAGAAAAAAATGAAATGCGTTTTTTCTTTTTCCCTGTGCAGACGGTGGAGTACGTGAATTACTTAGTTTTAGAGAAACAGGGAAGTCGGAAAGTTGTTTTTTGTTTTGTTTCTTTAAACAATGAAGTGATATTTGTGTGAAAACTTACCTGGTTTGCTGCGATACTTCAGTATAGGTATACGGCATGTTCTTTTAATTTCACGTTTTAAGGAATGTTCTGAGTCTGTAGATGAAGAAAAACTAATATATGGTAGTGTAATTTGATCAAGCATTTCTGGGCTGCTTGATTTACTCTTGCTGCGATTGTATTCCTGTAAAGACAAATAACAAAACCAAAACACAATCAAAGTTATTTAAATGGAATAAACACATGCATACATGTAGATATGTGTATATACATATAAATATATCTGTGTGTAATCATATATATAGACACAGAGGGGTTTCTATGTTGAAGTAAAGCTTTAAGTTCTATAAATTTTGAGTTAGAAGGGTAGATTTCCCAACTCACCATTTTTCTGTTCATTGTTATACAGTAGATAGTAGATGTGTTTTTGCTATTTAAACTTAATGACTATGTATTTAATTTTTTAATGCAGTAGTAAAGGTATATATGTGGCTTTGTAAATAAGGATCAGCATAAACATAACTTTGATCTTTGTTTTTTTATTATATAATCAAATGGGGCTTTCAATCAATCAATCAATCAATCAATCAATCTTGATTTATATAGTGTCTTATAGAATCAAAATTGTTTCAAGGCGCTTTACAGTGATGTTACTGTGGTGAAGTAAACATCAAAGACGCATTGCTTCTAACAGCAACTGCAGGAACTACACTAATCTGGTGATGCAGATTTTCCATGATGGCCATCTTTGCAGCAACCACATTGCTGGAACACTTCTCCACATCATCAGCAGGCATCTCAAGCTCAAACGGTGTTTCACCCCTTCACCTGGATGCCTCGCCTGAGTGGGGCAGCAAAAAGTGACTAGTTTTCTCCTGTGGGAGGGTTCCAGCTGTGGGCTCTTCTTCAGCCACAGCCATCTTGAGCTGCTCTCGGCTGCTGATGATGTATACCTAGGGGCTTTCTTTAGTTGTTTAGGCTCCAGCTCCATCTTTTTCAGGCAAAATTTAAAAGCAAAATAGACCTAATTGAATGTTTGGTTGATTATTCGATTTAATAATGTCTGAAAAGCCAACTAGCAAAAAGGTCACTGCTCTACTCTGGAGAAATCACATCATACTGAACTGTTGCTTCTGTACTACTGAACCTGATACCGATGATTACAGCTAAATCAAACTCACCTGGTTGTAGGAGTGTTGTGTTTTATTCTTTCTTGTGAGGTTGTTATTGTGGTTCGTCTGAGCGTTTGTTGTTTGTCTGATCCAAAGGAATATAAGTTTGCATGCTCTTGTTGTGAAAGGGGGAGTTCCTGTTCCATATTCGTAACCTAGCAACCAAAAAACAGAAAATTAGTAGCGTTAGCCGGAGCGCTAGCTAGACGGACTTTACCACAGTTTGTACACGTTGTTTGTTCACCAGAAAAGAGTCAATAAACGTTTTGATTTATACCTGCACGTCGTTTTTTTAGAACTTCCATTATATTTTGGTGCCGAAACCGGGGATCTCTCTAGACTAAAATTTGTTGACGTTTTTTTTTTTTTTGCTGGAAGTAAACTACGATTATGACCGACGTTCTGGAACGTATGAAGAAAAAGCGAGGAGCAATTCGTGCTGCTATATCAAAGACACTTGCTCGCATGGAAGAAGAAGCAAGCAAGGAGATTATTGACTGTGGTAAACTGCGTGAATTGCTATCTCTACTGACTACTAAGGAGGGGCAAGTAATGGATCTGGACGGCGGGATTGAACAGGAGACCCCAACGGAGGAACTTGAGGCTGAAATAGAATCCGTGCAGGGATACCAGGGCCGCATTATTACATGGAAAACTCGTGCGAGCCTGCTAATCCAAAAGGGGCAGGAAGAGGAGTCTCCAGTCACTCAGTAGAACGACTGTTAAACTGCCCAGATTAGTAATTGACAAGTTCCACGGAGAGATAAGCCAATGGCAAGAATTCTGGAGTCAATATGACACACAAAGGATATTGTGGTCAGTGCACACATGTCCAAACTACTGACCTTGACACCTGTGAAAAAATCCTCAGATATCGCAGCATTGAGATCTCTTTATGATGAATGTGAAATTCAGATATGCAGTCTAGAGTCCCTGGGCGTTCACAGTGACACATACGGCAGCCTGCTATGCCCTGTATTATTGCAGTTGATACTAGATGACTTGGCATTAGGCTACACACGCACATTGGATGCTGATGGTGAATGGAAGGTGCCTGAGCTCATTAAATTCCTACAAAATGAAGTGCAAAGCAGAGAGAGATCACTACAACTGACCAGATCAGGCAGCTCACAAGCGGAGAACCCGCCAAAAGGCAGACCATTCACAAAACACTCCAATGAGAATAAGTGGTCTAAAACGTGGTCTGTACCTTCAGCAGCTGCATTGCACACAGCCACTAACGCCCCTCAGATCTGTGTGTATTGCGACAGTCCCAGTCACAAGCCAGAAAACTGCCCAGAACATTCAGTGACTGCTCGAAAGGAAAAATTGAGAAAAATGGGAAGATGTTATGTGTGCCTAGGCTCCAAGCACATAGCAAAATTCTGCAAGGTTAAAGGTGTCTCATGTGCATTGTGTGGTCGCAGACACCACCCGTCAGTCTGTGATCCAAAGGAAGCACAGCCAGATGCTAACAGAACCAGCACAGATGCTGTTGTCTCTTCTGTGTCCAGCACATTGAAGCTAAAACTTAATGAACCCAACACAGTGCTGCTACAGACAGTGAAAGCATGGATAGAGGGCCCAGCAGGTAGAAAAATAGTGCGTTGCCTATTAGATGGAGGCAGTCAGAAAAGCTTTGTGCATGAGAACCTGGCAAAGACACTGAAGCTGCCAGTATTAAAGCAAGAGACATTGAACCTCCACACTTTTGGATCTGCAGGTCCCAAGACCACAAAATGCAACATTGTCAAGGTATTGCTAGAGAATGTGTGGAATGCACAGCAAAGGATTGAAATTACAGCAGTTGAAATCCCACAAGTGTGTACGGCAGTAATGAAGGTGCCTGGCGAGCACATCAGAGGAGAATTCAAGAAGAGAGGTCTGCACTTAGCAGATTTCCAGTTAGACGGTGCTGAGGACCCTGAGCTTTCAGTTTTAATTGGAGCTGACTTTTACTGGCAAGTGATGACGGGCAAGATGGAAAGGCTAACAGAGTCACTAGTGGGCTTAGAAAGCACCTTCGGATGGACTGTCCAAGGGCCAGTCTCAATGTCTAGTGTGTCAGACACAGCCTGCATGCACGTCAGTCAAGATGAGGACAACCAGATCTCAAAACAGTTACATGCTTTCTGGGAGATAGAATCACCGGGCATTGGAAATGACAAAACTGAAAGCCCAGAGGATAAGGAGGCTCTTCAGAGCTTTGAGCAGACCACCATATTCAAAGACGGTCGCTACCAAGTTGAATTGCCATGGCGACGTGACAGCCCACCTTTACCAGACAACTTCAGAGTTGCGAGGAAAAGGTTTGAGAACCTGAAGAGAAGGCTGAGTGCTGACGCCGCATTATACACAAGGTACAACGATGTCATAGAAGATTACGTACAGCACGGAATTTGTGAGGATGTCCCAGAGAATGACTCTGTAGCAGAATCAACAGAGGTTGTGAAATATTACCTACCTCATCATGCTGTACTCCGCGAGGAGAAAGCGACGACTAAGTTGAGAGTAGTGTTTAATGCCTCATCACACGAGGCGGGAAGTCCTTCACTAAACGATTGCCTGTACACTGGGCCAAACCTGAACCCTGATTTGTTAGATGTTCTAATCAAATTCAGATTGCACAAGATAGCCTTCACTGCTGATATCACAAAGGCTTTCTTACAGATAGCTCTAGCGGACAAAGACAAAGATTCAGTCAGGTTTCTGTGGCTACATGGGCCCCCTGCAAATGGACTACGAATTCACCAGAGCTCAAGGCAAAATGGATGGAAGAAGGATTGGAACAAGCAACAGAATCGGTCACTTGTGGAAATGTATTCAAGGTACTGGGCCATGTATGGAAACCAGAGAAGGACCATTTTGTGTTTGACTTGAATGAATTGTTGGACATTTTGAAGGGAAAACAAAACACAAAGAGAAGCGTGCTGCAAACTTCTGCTCGCATATTTGACCCTATTGGGTTCCTGACTCCGTTCACCATTAGGGTAAAGCACCTTTTCCAACAACTGTGGGAGAGAGGAATTGGCTGGGATGACCAGCTACCCCCCGCCTTCCCAAAAGAATGGAACCAGTGGTGCTCAGAGCTGCCACGACTCCACCTGGTGGCAATTCCCAGGTGTTACCACGCGAAATCCAACCAGACATGCAATCAGTACAACTGCATGTATACTGTGACGCTAGTGAGAAGGCATACAGTGCTGTTGCATACCTGCAAGGAAAGAACCAAGACGGAGAGATTATAACAAGCTTTGTATCATCAAAGTCAAGAAAGTAAAGAAACTGACTTTACCATGCTTGGAGTTAATGGGAGCATTGATTGGAGCGAGGCTGGGAAACAATCTACTGAAATCCCTGAATATGGAAAAGAATCAACTCAAACTGTGGACTGACTCAATGGCCACTTTGCACTGGATCCGCAGCACAGCACAAAGATGGAAGCCATTTGTCGAAAATAGAGTGACCGAAATCCAAAGTCTGACGAACCCAGAGTCATGGTCACACATCAATGGAAAAAACAATCCTGCTGACCCTCCCACGAGAGGCTATAGCGTTGACAATCTCATTCAGAGTCAGCTGTGGTGGAACAGGCCAACGGCTCCACTGCCAGTTGAACCAACAGATACCAATGAAGAGGACTGTATTGCTGAGAACGCAAATGTTGAGCTTTGGACTAAATTCGCAGTAGCAGTACAGTTTGCTAGCACTGACCCAGCTGAACTGCTGTTAGACCTAGACAAGTATAGCAGACTGAGAACAGTGTTCAGAATAACTGCGTGGGTGAAGAGGTTTGTGCAAAATGCCCGCACGAGCCAAAGGACCCGTGGAGAGCTCACTGCCGAGGAGCTCACTGCAGCAGAAATGTACTGGGTAAAAGTGACACAAGAGGAAGGTTTCAGCGAAGAAATGACTCTGCTAAAATCAGGACAAGAACTTCACAAAGGTTCAAAAATCAAAGACTTGAAACCATTCCTAGACGAAAACAGCCTTATCAGTGTAGGAGGACGGCTACAGCAGTCAGAGTTCATTTTCAGAGAACAGCACCCTTGGGTGCTTCCACCAAAACACAGATATACCGAGCTCCTAGTTCAAAACTACCATGAAAGGGTGATGCATTCTGGGGTCAGGGATACTCTAGTGCAGTTAAGGGAGAGCTACTGGATATTGCGAGGCAGGCAGCTGGTTAAACAGATTGTAGCATGCTGTCACATCTGTAAGAGACTAAAGGTGAGACCAGCTCAGCAAGTTACCGCTGGGAAAGGGCTGTTGATGTCCTGCAGACTGTGGTGTGTGTCCCTCTGCTGAACTTCAGTTGACTCACTCGGCCTGCTCCTTAAAAGGTAGCTGTCGATGTGACTTCCCTGTTGATTCTTCTTCAGGCACCCTTTCTTGCCCTGGTGAATCTTTAGGCAAAGGGTGCAAGTTGGCTTTGCCCAACCACATATGTACTTCTGGAGCTTGTGTCCCACTGTTGCCTTTTCAGGTATGCTGATCATCAGTCTCATAGTCACTAAAGTGATGAACAGTAAAGAGATGGCCAGATGAACTCCAACTCAAACCAAGACTTAAAACTCAATTTTCATAATGGCCACTTAGGGTGTTAAATTTTGTCATTCATTCATTCAATAATAAAAATGAAGAAAGGAAATAAAGAACACATGACAGTTGAGGATTTGGAACACTTCATTTAAGTAAAGCACTCTAGTAAGATTGAAAACAAAACAAAAAAAGTGAAAAGTCTAGAATGTCCTGAAGGTTTTGCTGCGCTTATGTTACATTTTTGCCAACAAGCAACATTCTTGGTTTTGATTGTCTTTAAATGTAATGTAGTGTCCTTTGTAAATGGCGTGGTGTCAACCGCAGCCTCCATATTGCTTTCTGGTCTTGTTGAGGTTGATCTCTATTTTTCTCCGATTCTTTCCCTCTATTAAAGACAAAAGTTTCCCTGTGCCTGCTTTAGTCTCCAGGTCGTGGAGGAGGCCATATCCATGGGCTCTGTAAAAACAGCAATTAGAAATATGAGTGTCAGAAGTGCTTGGCTAACATCAGCTAACTACATTGCGATGACTACAACTAAATCAAACTCACCTGGTTGTAGGAGAAGCATCCAAACACATGTGGGTGACAGCAGTCATGAAGGGCTTTGACTGTAAGACCTTCATGCTGCCCATTTTGTTAGCCAGCTGAACAAGAAGGTTAGCGGCGCCGTCCCTGACTGCACTGGAGCGATGGCTGTAGAAAGACAAAGACAATAATGTTCACATTTGAAATTCTGACACAAATTCTTATCTGATTTTCACAGTCTCACCTCAGGCCTTTGCTGAGCAGAAAATCTAGGACTTTGTTTGCGTTGCAGTACTGAACCATTTTCTCCAAGGCATTGCTGGCGCCCTCTCTTAAAACCTGAAGGGAGGCAAACCTTAGGAGCAGAGGGGTCCCTGTTAGAGCCACAAGTCTGTCCATGTTGGGCTGCATGTGTTCGTAGAGAACCCCCATGGTCTCCATCGCTTTACAGCTGAGAGCAGAGCGGTTGCAACAAATCTAAAGAGGAAGAACAAGTTAAAGCATCTTCAAACACAGATGCAAACTGAGAGAAAAGGTGCAAGAAGCATTAGTCATTACCTCGGTGTTAACGTTGACACACACTTGCTGGAGGTTTTCTTTCAGTATTGTTGATTGCTTCTGTGCCAAATCGTTGATTTGCAGCAAGCCTTCTATATGCTTTTCCCTGTAAAGAGGTTACGGTTATTTCAACAAGAGTTCATTCAGAAAGAACAAGCTTGATTCATAGTTAGTTCAACTGTTACCACAAATAATGGAATATTATGTGTCAGGCAATGCCATGTCCACCTGTTTTCATTAGTAGCAGACATAAACAATTCAATTGTCTATTTTGAAGTGTTACAGGTCATATTTTCACAACAGTGTAAGAAAAACGGGTTGCATCATCACAGGAATTTCTAGTCAATCACAGGAAGCAGTAGCATCATTCTAGTGCATGGTCATACATGTGACTTCCTATTTTGAGCATTATTCAACACTGATAGAGGAAACATTCTTCATTCATAACTAACACTTTGTGGTGTGCTCTCAAAATCTTACCAATCACTTGCTGAAAGATTCTCTAAAGCAGAAACCAGAACTTTTTAGCAGTTGTGGGATTAATCAACTCTTTGCAGTTCTCTGAATAGTTCTGGGTTTCTTTAAGCTTCTGTGGTGCAGGATCTACCCGTGGTACTTTTGCAGCCACGGTAACAGGAGCAGCAGGTGTCCCTCTATACTGACTCCTCTGTGGAGTTGCAGGGGTACTTGGTGCCACGTGCTTTTTTGGATCCTGTTGGATCTGGGAGCGTGGCCGTTGAGCTGCAATGACACTTGTCTTCTTAGGGCCACTGCTTTCTACCACTGACGTCGTTTCATGAAAGTAAGCCTGTATTTTTCATAAACTCTCTGAAACTTGGGTGTGACCTGCTGAAGTCCGATTCCAGAAACCAGCTTTTTGTCTGTTTGGAGAGAAGAATAAATCAGTATCAACTTACTACTTTATGTTTTAATATCTAATGAAACATAAATCAGACAACGCAGTTAAACAACTGACAAATTAAGTTAATACTAATAATTATTTTATGTGTAAAATGCAATTCTGGTTGGTCAAACAAGTAAAGAAAAAAATGAAATGCGTTTTTTCTTTTTCCCTGTGCAGATGGTGGAGTACGTGAATTACTTAGTTTTAGAGAAACGGGGAAGTCGGAAAGTTGTTTTTTGTTTTGTTTCTTTAAACAATGAAGTGATATTTGTGTGAAAACTTACCTGGTTTGCTGCGATACTTCAGTATAGGTAAACGGCATGTTCTTTTTAATTTCACGTTTTAAGGAATGTTCTGACTCTGCAGATGAAGAAAAACTAATATATGGTAGTGTAATTTGATCAAGCATTTCTGGGCTGCTTGATTTACTCTTGCTGCGATTGTATTCCTGTAAAGACAAATAATAAAACCAAAACACAATCAAAGTTATTTAAATGGAATAAACACATGCATACATGTAGATATGTGTATATACATATAAAATATATCCGTGTGTAATCATATTTATAGACACAGAGGGGCTTCTATGTTGAAGTAAAGCTTTAAGTTCTATAAATTTTGAGTTAGAAGGGTAGATTTCCCAACTCACCATTTTTCTGTTCATTGTTATACAGTAGATAGTAGATGTGTTTTTGCTATTTAAACTTAATGACTATGTATTTAATTTTTTAATGCAGTAGTAAAGGTATATATGTGGCTTTGTAAATAAGGATCAGCATAAACATAACTTTGATCTTTGTTTTTTTATTATATAATCAGATGGGGCTTTCAATCAATCAATCAATCAATCAATCAATCTTGATTTATATAGCGTCTTATAGAATCAAAATTGTTTCAAGGCGCTTTACAGTGATGTTACTGTGGTGAAGTAGACATCAAAGACGCATTGCTTCTAACAGCAACTGCAGGAACTACACTAATCTGGTGATGCAGATTTTCCATGATGGCCATCTTTGGAGCAACCACATTGCTGGAACACTTCTCCACATCATCAGCAGGCATCTCAAGCTCAAACGGTGTTTCACCCCTTCACCTGGATGCCTCGCCTGAGTGGGGCAGCAAAAAGTGACTAGTTTTCTCCCGTGGGAGGGTTCCAGCTGTGGGCTCTTCTTCAGCCACAGCCATCTTGAGCTGCTCTCGGCTGCTGATGCTGTAGATTTTTTTTCCGTATTGTTTTTTTCTAATTTTTCTTTTCTTATTTTTTTGGTGAGCAGATGCATTTGTGTTTGATTTGAAAAATCTCAGGGCAGACACCACATCTATGGAGTTATAGGGCTTTTAGGTGTGAGACAGTTCTAAAGAAGCAGCAGAGATGCGTGAGACTACAACTCTGCCTCTTGCGCTGAACTCTGGATTGTCATGTTTTTCGGGGTTTAATAAAATTAGCCAAATTCCTAGAGATGATAGAAGCACCCGCTAAGGTTGGGTGAACCCCATCCCACCTCATCAGACCAGGTTTTTCCCAGAAAGAGTTCCAATTATCACCCAACCGGCTTGCCTTCCCAGCTGCTAAGGGGACCAGCTACAGGGCTAACTACTGGTTTCTCCATGGTGTGTAACCCTGCTTCCAATTCAGAAAGGTTCGCCTCCAGAGCGACCAATAAACCACATTTATTCCATGTACCGTTATTACGAAAGGAGGCAGAGGAGTAACTAAACATGTGACAGGAGAGAGCAGTCAAAGCAGAAGGAAGGAGATTAGCCATAGCCGCTAACAGACGAGGTGTAAAAATAACAGGTGGTTGTGAGACAAGTGGCAAAAAATAGGAGTCCACCGCATATGTGTGCAGGGTTTTTGTGATTTTAAAGATGTGTAAGAGGAGTGAGAACCATTCCACGGACAGAGCAGCATACAACAATGCCGGTGAATCAGGAGGTAGCGCTTACTCGCCGCCGGAACTCGGGCTGAATCCGTGTTGGAGGAATAACTCGGCTACTACTAATAACAGCGAGAGACCCTCAAATTTAAATATAAATGTACATGTGTGGTCTTTTTCGATGTTTACTTCAATAAAGTGAAGCACATTTCCTCAGGAAACATGTCACAAGCTGCGGCCTGTCTGCGGTCTTCCCGAGGTAACGGTGCTTCTGTTGTGACCTGATTTATGTGCTACTGAAGGAATACAAACTGTAGCCATTAAATATATCGGGCCAAACTCACCTGATATTTACTCACGGCTATAAACCAATAAATTAAAATGAAAAAGAGCAACGCAATGGGCGAATCCTTTACCCTCTGTGACTACGTGAAACAAACGATTCCAACACGATTCAGACACTACTAAGAAGGAGAACAAAACAATAATGTGTGATATCTGCTTCGGTTAGGCTAGTCAGGCCTCTGCGTATGCTGAGAATGTAGTCATAGAAGCTGAGGCCATGTGGGGGCAGAGGCCAACTCGCCCCCGCCTGAGTGAGTAGTGTAGCTGATGCTGTCTATGTAACCGAGATACGCCTCCTGCTGTGTGACCGTGTCCGTATTTTAATAAACAGAGACAACGCTGGGGTGGAGGGGGAGTCTCCGGGTCGGCGCGGCGGAGTACGTGTCTGATCGGTGGGCGACTCTCCCTTGCAAGGTCAAAAGGTACTTCAGTTTGGTCTCAACTTGTGTGGTGAACTTTGTTGGTGCGCCTGCCTGAATACACTTCTGAGGACTCGAGTGAGGATTCGACGACAGTAGTAGTAATAATAATAATAATAATAACAGTAATAATAATTATAATAATAATAATAAACAGTAATAATAATTATAATAATCATCATCATCATCATTTAATGCGCATCAGAAAACACAAGAGGGCGGTGTTGAACTCACGTGGACGGCTTGGCGAGGACGCGCAGTCGACGTGTGCGCGCCTGGGCGGAAGTGCGTCATTTGAGACCAGACGCCGGCGACAGCATCTTCCGGGACGCCGCGGTCTCCCGACGTCGGCTAAGAGCCCGTTAGCCGCTAACGACGATCGAGACTCCGTCGCCCAGAAAAGCCGGTTAATTTTTTTTTTTGTTGTCGTCGTTCTTCGCGGTAGGTTGGTGACCCCCGCGAACGAGGCACGCGGGTGGAAAAAGAGGCGCGTGTGCGCGTCCACGTGGCTGTAACGCGGTGTTTGAGGGAGCTAACCGGTTAGCCACGGCTTAGCCAGCTTATTAAAGTTCAATCTGCGACAAAGATGCTTTCAGGGGGTCTGAAAACCTTTTAAATCTTCCCAATATTTACTTGAAGAAGCTTTAAAAAAGTGAGTAACATGGCTAGGGTCACACCGTTACTGTCGTGTTTTTACACTGTGGCTGATGTTTTTAATGTTATTGTCTGTTTACATGATGTATATTTTGGGTTTTGATCCATTTAAAAAATAATCAACCACAATAAAATAGCGTATTTTCAGATTATGGAACCTAACGGTTCATAACAGCTCTTGTTTGATGTTACTTCTCACACAATATTTGTTCGATTGTGATTTTTCTGCGACAGTCTTTTTGTTTTCCTCCAGCTGGTGATTTAACCGATGGATCCACGGAACCCAGGGATGTCCAGCGTCCCACAGTCGGCGCCCGTGCACGCAGAGGCCGCCCCCGTGGCTGTGGAGATGGACCCGGTGGAGTACACCCTTCGGAAGCGCCTGCCCCGGAAGCTCCCGAAGAGGCGGAACGACGTCTACGTCAACATGAAGACGGACTTCCGGGCTCAGCTGGCACGCTGTCAGAAGCTCCTGGAGGGAGGCGGCCACAGGGAGATCTGCGTTCACGGCCTGGGCCTGGCCATTAACAGGGCCATCAACATCGCCCTCCAGCTGCAGGCCAGCAGTCAGGGGGTTCTGCAGCTGGCGGCGAACACCTCCACGGTGGAGCTGGTGGACGATCTGGAGCCCGACGATCCCGATGAAGCCAGAGAGCCCATGACACGTACGCGCAACAACTCTGCAATTCACATCAAGGTTTTCTACCCAGACCCGCAGTGACATCTAAGCGTGTGCGCAGAGGTCTGGTATACATCTTCGTGTGCTCTTTGTTTACCCATAACCCCGGATTAGGCAGACACGGATGTGGGGACCGCATACAGATGATTGGCCATGTGGGTATCGCTGGACTGCGTTGATCCCCAGAACCTGCTCCGCCTCGCACCGTGTCTGAACCTGTTGTCCGGGTTTCACGTTGCATGCCTTAAAAGGATCGGCGATGTTTGCCGTTCTGAAACGTGATGGTGACGTAGTGGTAGGCTGTGCCATCTGTAAGTGTGTCTTTAATTGGAGGCTCTACGCCTCAAAGGTCAAGTGTGTTTATAATGTAAAAACATTAGAAGAGGGAAGATTCCGTTTCTAATTTCAGGCTGGTTGTTCTCGTAATCGTCCACTAGGTGTCAGTAGTTGTCGATATGTGGTCACGAGCCTTTTGAACTGCTTATGTTTCGTTAATGACGAGCCCCCCCCCACACACACACACACACACACAAAAACGTGCGTTGTTGGAATGTGAAGTAAACGCTGAGCATGTTATTTTGCTGTCCTTGAATAAAACGTCTCCTTCACTTGGACTGATGGAGCTCATTAACTCGAGAGACGCGAGCGGAGATAACGAACAAAACGGACAGACTTCCCCTTGTTGTGTTTCCATCGTATCTTCACCCAAGGACAAATATTTGGCATTTTAAATAGCAAACCATACAGTGATGGGACAAAACCAAGTCAAGAACAACAGGAAACAAAACATGTACAAACATCCTCAGAACATCTTCCAGTTGCACAACAAGATGTAAAAATAAGGGGAAAAAACAAGGAAGAAGCCTTAACTAGTCTCAAGTTCCCAGGGCCAACTAATCGCCTGAAATGCGATCTGATGGCGCGAGGAAATGGCATGAGCGTCAGATGCTGCTAAACTCTAAAACGAAATGGCATTTTCCCACGAAACGCGTAACCTCCCCCACAACCGTCCTTTGAGTGACTGCGTACATAAGCGTTGGACTATTTGGTTTTGGTAGCATTTAAAAAAAAAAAAAAAAAAAAGGTAGCACAAGCCCAGTTAACACAAAAAAGTAGTGAGTATAAAAGTGTATAAATATCACATTACAAAAAAGTATCATAAAAAAGGAGAAGTGACTAATGTTTCAGTGAGACAGGTGTCACATAAGGCTCGCGGGTTGAAATGTTCACTTTTACCGCCTCCGCCTGCCCCTGTCGCAACCTCCCCAGCCTTAACTTTCCACGTGCAAGTCTTGTTTTTTTTTGGTTTTTTTGGGGGGGGTTGTTTGTTTTTTTTTTCACTGAAGAGGTGAATGTCGGGTTAGATACCCGGGAAACGGATAACGTGCACGCATGCAGTCTTAAACGCAGAAGTACATTCACACACAAAGTGCAAGTGAGTGCCAGTAGAACAGCTACAGGAGCAGTGCTTCCCATTGGATTAACTGATCAGAATGTGCTTCTCCATATCCGTGATTCTACATTCAGGTGCTTTCGTGTCCCGTCGGACCGTCCTTTCCTTTTTGGCGCCCGCCTCTCCTCAGCGTGGGGACGGTTCTCTTCCTCCGTTCTCACCACAGCCCCACGGCTCGGCGGCGTCACGTCCCTCCTCCGCCTTTCGGAAACACAAACCATCTTTCCCCCGGTGTGGAAGTGTCAGCCGGCATCAGCTGACATCTTGCTGACAGGCCTGCGCGTCCAGGAGGAGGAGGCGCACTTTGCCTCGCAGGAAGTTGACGTGGACTTGGAGGAGCTCTGTCGCCGTGGACACCCGCCATGTTCCCTCTATCTCCGCCGTGTTGGCTGGTGGGGTAAATTCCTGACAGAGAGGAACAGACAAAAGCGACTTTTTCAACAGGGTTTCCCTCGTTTTGTTTTGTTTTTTGTCGTGTTTTTGACTCCAAATGTCGGGTATGATTTGAAGAATACCCAAGAGGGGGAAGGCCGTATCGTACAAATTTGCTACTTTCTGCTGATTCATCATGATTCGGTCAGCTCGATAAGGCTCGGCAAGGTTTTCTCGAGGTGGCGAGAACAAGAGCCAGCACCTTCCGGGTCAATTTGTACTTCTGTACTCGAGCGCAGACGCCGCGGTAGTCCTCATAGGCCCCTCCCACTACGGCGCAACCTTCATCTGTGCAGATTTTGGTTCCCAGTTGTCTGCGTTACCCTCTCAGACACCAAGCGAGAAATAAGGCCCGTCTGGAAGATGCTGAGCTCCCAAACAAGGGATGCAAGAGCTTTCTCTGCCCTCTTGTTAGTCCTTGGGCAGCCTCGTGCTGACATGCTAATATTCCATTTGACAAGTCTTATTTATGTATTTGTGCCTAACTTGTGAAAAGTACATGTGGGATATGGGAATATTTTGGTGATGTCCTAACCCTTCACTCTATTCACAAAAGATACTTAAGAGACTGGATTCAACGTAGACCCTTGCGAGCGCATTGCAGGCTACATTTCCTGCCGAGTCCCAGAGTGACCTGGACCTTTTCGATCGAGGCGGCAACCTCACCTGGATGTCGAGGCTGCGCAGCACGGCGTTGACGCTGAGCAGGTTTCGGACGGAGTTGTCGATGTGGCCGTGCAGGGCCGCGTTGGTGACCGAAGTTCGCAAGAAGTTGAGGGCCTGCTGCAAGAGCCATAAGCCAGACTGCACCTCCTGGGCCTTCGCTAATGCCTTGCCAAAGCAAATAAAAGCCGTTGAAAACAAACGTGCAGCTTTTGCTTCGGCGCTCGGTGTTTACTTACGTTTTTCTTCTCCCAGACATCAAAATCGACTGTTGTTTGAGGAACAATCAGGGAATCTGACAGGGTGCATCCCTCCCTACACAACTTCTACAGAGTCAGAAAGAGTCAAGTTAACATGGGGCAAACCGTCAGTGTAGTAGCTCCCCCCTCTGATTCAGGCATCGACGGCTCACCATGGCGGTTTCTGCGTCCTGTGCCTCCTTGATGAAATGGTTGAGGACTCTCAGGTCACAGATCGGCCTCAGAGGGGATGGCAGGCTTGGCTGGGTCCACTCCAACACGATCAACAGGAAGGCAAGCAATCCTGCCGTCCCACACACAAAAAAAAAGAGGGGGGTCAGCAAATAGGGAACGAACTGCAAAGGAGCAGCGAAGATTCACTTCAAAGGTGCTTGAGGACCAGGAACACTGAGGAAGGAGAAAGACCCCCCTCATCAAATGACCGGGGCCAAAAACTGAAATCTGTCCTCTCCTCCAACCGCGCATCAATCAGCCCAGAGCATCACTACGTCTTTTCGGTTCACTTCCTGTCTTTGGTTGCTGGGCTAGTGCACTCGAATCCAAACGGAGCAAAAAGTCAAACCTGAACCCCATGTGGCATAGCGTAACGCTGCCTTATCTCTGTCAAATTCATGTTTCACAGAGGCCGCGTCCTTCTTGGAAAGCTCAAAAGCTAATATTTGAAAAGGGGTACTTCTCTCGTGCGATGTGCCTATTGACAGTGACGCACACATTTGAGAGTGGGCCTGAATCTGAAACCGTCACGTACTACAAGTTAAGAAAGATAGCGAAGGGTGTCCTCTGAGAGCCCCTTAAATTAGGATACTCTATTTCTTTTTGGGGGTGGGTACATCCCAAGTGAACTAAAAGAAGTATGTTTCTCTAACTGTAACGTTTGCCAGGGGCAAGAATTGCAGACTAGGCAGTTTTATTTTTCATCGTAAGTAAGTTTTCTTATGATTTCTGTCAAATTATTGTTTTCCGCATGTTTCAGCTTTAGTCGCAGTATCAAAAATAGAAGATTGAAAGATATGCTCTCAAGCTTTCTACCTCTGTGTTGTGGATTCTCCACTTGAAATCCTGATTTCCGACCAGGAGCTGGCCCGATGCCGCTTGTGCTCACTTTATTTAGAACAGGGTCGTATTCCCGAGCGTCCCGCCTCACCAAGCACGCGGTGAACTCCGGCAAATTTCTTGGCATTAAGGCCCGTTTGTAGAGGCTGCGGGTCATGTGGACGTCAAGCCTTTGGTTCCGCTGAATGCGCTCTTTCACGGCGGTGGGAGTGTGTGACGCAGAAGCCCACCGTGGATGATCATCCAGCGGTCCCGCTTCAGACGCGAGGCAGGCCTCGAGCTCCCGGGGGGCGGGAGGGGGTAAAGTCAAGGATGAAAATGCCACAACTGGCAGTACGTCGAGCCTCGCAGAGGTCAAAAGTATAATCGGCTTAAACTCTGTGCCCTGTTCCTCGCCCTGTGGAGGCAACGGTTTTACAGTGCGCCGATAAGTCTGACTCGTATTTCTGTAAACTCTGTCTGCAAACAAACACGCAAGTAGTTTGGCAATAGAGCCGCGGCAGCTTGTAACTCAAGAACAGGATGTATGTGCCTTGACGACCCAAAGAATGTTGCCCGATTTGACTCGGCACTCGATTTGTTTGGGTCAGCTGACAGATCATACTGAGCTTTCGGGGGTGTGCCCCCCACCAACCGACTGTCCAACAACTCATCCAGCGGTGGGGGTAAGTTTTTTTTTCTTTTTGAAATTCAATTCAACGCCCCATACGATCGAGGGCGCCTCAAAATCCCCAAGCAAGTGACATCAGCAAAGGAAAGCTCCCATTTAACCCCCTTTCCCCTAAAGTTTCCCTATCTTTCCTAACATCATTCGGATTCGCGCAGCAGGAATTCCGCCTCCTCGGTCTCCCGGAGCAACAGGGTGCTTGAAATAGGGTAAAAAGCCGCACGTCACAAGGCAAACTAGGCCGCTTTGGAACCTCTAGCCAAGTAGGGCACCCTTAAAACCTGGCGAGGGCACGACGTCTTAGGAAGGTTACCGGAGCAAATCCCGGCATCCCCTTACGCGCGTCGGTTTGAACTTATTTCCTGTTATCAATTTCAGGTTTAGTGAGGTCCCCGGCGGCTGGAGGTGCGCCCCTGCGGATCGGCGACCCGGACTCCGATCAACCGGAGGACGTGGCACGCTTCATACCGACTTAAGAGGTGCGGAGGCAGCGTGACCGCCTTCTTTTCTCTCCCCTTTGACCGGTCGCTTCCTATAACACGATCACTTTGTTGGGTAAGTGTGTGACTCAGCTTGGGGATTATGGGTGACCCTTTCACCTCCGCCAGGGCCTACGTGAGAATGCACAGACCTGGACTGTGTGTGTACACTGACGGGTATGCCCCCTCTCTCTCTCTCTCTTTCTCTCTCTCTCTCTCTCTCTCTCTCTCTCTCCATGTGGTGGAATTTGCCATCCAGGACTATGGCCAAGCGAAAAGTTTAACGGTCAGCGCTCCGCTGCCAAAGCCGTGTTGCTATTTTAAATTGGAGGCCGCGGCCCACAAGTGGCGGCGCAGCGGATAACAGCGGCGATCCACTCACAGGTATGTGACAGATGCTTTCACAAGGTGGGCCACGCGCGCACGTGCGATGATGCCTCTGACAATGTGCTATTTTAACCAACCGCGTGGTTGGTTAAAATAGAGAGGGGGGGGTACAAATATAAAGCCCAGACTCCAGAATAGCTGCTTTTAAGTGGCTCGTGGCCTCCTTGAAGCCCTTTTTCCCGTGACCAACCGCAGATTGGACCAAATGAACCGCGATCAGATGACTCCTCAGCATCTTTTCCTGCTTTCCTGGAACCCACCACGGCCGTGGGCAGTGAATCCGTTTCGGCTGTGAGGAGCGCGCAGCTGGATCGCGCTGTATCGACGCACCGTGCCCCCCCCCCACCCCCCAATGTGCTGTGTCACGCTCCCGAAGAGTGACAGACGGCACATTCTCCTCCTCAAATGTACACGTTTTTTTTTTTTTTTTTTTTGCGGTCTCCACACGCGCCAACATGACAACGGAACAGTTTCAGTCGACTGGGGCCCCCGTGGGTCAGACATGGAATTTGGCACAACTTTGCGCAAAAAAAAAAAAAAAAAAAAAACACAGCGCCCGATCCAAGACAAACCGCAGCGACCCGTGTGCGCTTAACGACCTCCGCGCACGCCACACACGACTCTTGAACGCAAGTCGAACCGGCAGCCCGACAAACGTGTGGTACAATATCAGAATCCACCTGCGCACCGCGTCACCCGATACCCCCCCACACACACACACACACACACACACACACACACACACCACCTCCGCGGGCGCACTTACCTCTACCCGTTTTCTGCAACATTCGCGATCAGGTGGCGCATCGTTTAAAAACATCGTGAAAGAATTTCCTCAAAGACGAAAAAAAAAAAGAAAAGGATTTTTTTAAAAAAAAAAAAAAAGTGGAATTCACAGATTTTTGTCGATAACTCCAGCCAGAGGCGCGGATCGGCTCCTTTTACGCACGAACCCGTGGCGGTGCGCGGCGCCGCTGCCGCGTAAAGACAGAGGGCTGCAGCAGCCGCCGGGCTTTGGCGAAACCTTTTATTTACTCCCAGCAAAGGATATAGCGATAACGTGGTAACAACCGCAAAGACGAGGAGGCGGAGGGTATGCTTTTTTTTTTTTTTTTTTTTTTTGTTCTGTTCTCCCTCTCTCTCTCTCTCTCTTCCCTCGTTACGCGCCGAGCGATTAAACATCAACCCGGCCGTGCACACCCCACCTGTGAAAGTAGACTAAAGGCAGTGTAGAGAGGGGGGAAAAACATGAAGGCTTGTCCATAACTCACTGGGAAACTCCATAGCGGTGTCCGCATAGCCCCTCTCAGGGTCCTCCTGGATTGGCCCAGAGGTCCGTCTATTGCCCATTAATTGGAAACGAAGGTCTTTTGTGGTTCTGCTACACTTATCCGGTAGGTGTTTCTAAAAACCGATCCCGTTTGATTTTTTTTTTTTTTTTTTAATTAATAACATTGAAAATAAATACGCATTGTTTCTGCGATGACAATCGGGGGCTTACGTCCTTCCTTAAAGCCCCCCCAAAAAAAATGCGTTCTTTCATTGTTATCAAAATAAAAGGGTTTTAAGAAAGAAACATTTGGGCAAAGAAAGAGAAAAAAAGTAAATAAGACTGTTGGGGGACATCCGTTGACAGAGCGTTATAGAATGTGGTGGTGTAAATATTTACTCGGGAGGAAATTTGAAATGAGCCACGCTCAGAATCGCTGTTTTCCAAACTATCGTGTGTGATGACCGCAGTGAGGTTAATTGTGCCGCTCGGTGGCATCCTGTTGTTGCTGGGGAGTCTCACACACACACACACACACACACACACACACACACACACACACACACACACACACACACAGAAGCCTTGAGGATCCCTTCCATTGATTAGTGTGTAACCTCCGTTTATAGATTAGTTTATATTCATTTTAAGGATCACACACACACAACCATTCATTCATTCACTTGTAAGTCTCCAGACAGCAAACTCCTTCCAAAGAGGGTCTGAGTTCTTCCCATATTCTGCATCCATCTATCCATCCATATTCCCCACACTTCCTCCTAATCCAGGTTGCTGGAGCCTCTCCACTGTAGTTCGGAGTATGGGGATGCTCCGATCACTTTTTTTTTTTTTTTTTATTTCATTTTGAGTATCTGCTGATATCGAGTGCCAATCCAGTACTTTGGCAATGCAGTCATCTATCCAAGTTCTTTCTTCACTTTTTTTTCGCGATTATGACTGAAGCAATCAACGAATCGTCGCATCACGATTCAGTCATACTAAGCTCCGCCTACCGATGACAGGTACTAAAAAAGGTGTGAAACTTTCGACACCGGTCGGGACCGGCGAAAAATTCAGGGCAAATGTTTTAAATGCGCTACCGCCCGATGTGCATCATAACGTCGCTATTCGTCCCCCACTTTAAAACATCTCTGCTCTTTCCTGGCCTACCGCCCACTGAGTGACACGTCAGTCATCCCTATGTTTTCTAGATTATATGAATGTTTCCAATATGACGTGATTCCTGGTTCAAACCTGGTTGAAACTAACCAGTTATACAACTTATAAGTAAGTTGTAGACTTATAAGTTGACACTTACTTGTATAAGTTGTATAACTTAGGTTAGTTACCTGACTACATACTTTCTGTTTTCCTTTTTTTGGCCTCCGTTCTCTTTTTTGTCCACCATTTTCAGGTCAACCTAACCATAGCCATAATGTGTTATTTTCTCAAAATGATTTGTACCGTTTGTATAGCGTGACTTTGATCTGTAGAGAATGGAATGAAAATTGTAATGTCTTGATTTGCTTATGCCAATTTACATAGAGCAGTTAATAAAAATAAAATGACAAAAAAAGATGCCGAGAAAGTGTTACTTATGTATTTATTTTCTTCCCAAAGTGTGAATTAAGGAGGGATAAATGGTGCAGGTGCATACAGGTGCAGTTTGGACGTACTTTGCTGAATTGTTGATGATTACCCACGCTTCATTCATCATAGTCCCCCCCCACCCCATTTGGGTTTGTAGGACTTTAGACTTCAGAACACAGAGCTCTTCGTTGAGTTCTTGGAATATCACCTCCTGTACGTGTCCGCATATCACGTGGTCGTACGCATCGAGAGACTTGCACTCGGCTTTTTCAACCACGTACAGGTAAATATCAGATTGAATGTTGTTAAAGTTGTTTTTTCCAGTCAGCCCTATCCGCCTTATGTCAAGTGAAGATGTGTGGAAATGACAAAAAGGACCTTTCTGAAGCTCCCCAGGACCACAGAAGCTTCCATCATTCTGAAATACAAAAAAGTTGGAGCAACCAGGACTCTTCAAAGAGCCGGCTGCCTGAGCAATCTGGTGGAAAACTGACCCCGGCAGGCACTCGGGCTGAACTCCCGACATCCTTATGTGGTTCCAGAAGGTCAGCCATCAGGGCTTTGTGGCAGAGGGTCCAGGTGGCTGTCCCTAAAGTCCCCACCTGGAGCACCTATGGGAGGCTCTGTGAGAATCAGGACTGGGCTTTGTTGGCTCGTTGGCCTGTCCTCGCCCACTTGCTACCACCCCTGCAGGAAAACATGGCATGGATTTTGTCCAGTTCAACTCTATACTGGCCGCTCAACCCAGGGTAAATGTTGCAAAACTGAAATGACCCGAAAGTGGTTGCAAAAGAAACTTTTCAAAGTAAAGCAAACCAATGTTTCCTCAACGGCCTGGGTAGGCTTTGTAATTGTTACAATTTCTATGGGACATCAAAGCAAATGTCCACCACTCGACGGCTGTGGGAGACAACTCGAGGAGCCGGAATGTCTCTTTAGACTCAGCATACAGTTTCCACTATGCTCACATGTGCTTGGATATATATCAATTCCATCCTGTGCACGGGTTGACATCCTGCGTCCCCACCGTGACCTCCCGAGAAACCGACTTTTGAGCCGATTACAAAGGAAATATCAAACTTTCCAGGAAGTCCTTAAAGCACTTTCTGGAGCTCCCAAGTGCTTTCCAGGGGGCCAGCGGCTCCTCTCTCAGACGGGAAGCCCGACTGCGACTGCATCGGGCTCCCAGCGCTCACTTATCAGCTGACATAGATACCGTAAATCCGCTGGCACAAATACCTGGAAACGCTGATAAATGTTACAGAACACGCTTGCGTGTTTGCTTTTTCACAAGCATGTCGGCACTGCATGAAGCGCACGTGCAGAGACCACGAAGTGAGAGGACAAATCTCTATAAAGGATGCGCAAGTATTGAAGTTGGTGTTGCCCCAAGATATAGATGTAAACCGTTCACCGATAAACTGGACCCATAACTAATGTTTTTATCCCAAAAACATGATATCCAATTCGAGGATAATAACCAGATTAATGGAGTCCTACGACATAATTCCAAACCGATGCCATCTATAAGTGTGCACTGCAAAATCTATATCATCTAAGTCGCTCTGTTCCACCGCTGTTGTAAACTTAAAACAGTGTTTACATATTGTCGCGCTGTGTGCTCAAAGGGCTGTTTGCTTATGTCTGAGCCAATGAGACGCGGCGCTAGCGGCGAGGGAGACGAGGTACGTGCTGCGAGCCATGCTCCAGCGGCCGTAGCGGGGGACTGGGGTGGGGTGGCGCGGGGGCGAGGGATGTGCAGGGGCGTGCAGGGACGGGGGGGGAGTCCAGTCACACTGACTCCTTGGATGGGACAGAGGTATGGGGGAGGTGGGGGTGGGTTGCAAAATTGGGGATGAATACAAACACTTTTTCCCCTGTGCCTCACCGACTCGCTTATAAACAAAGCAATTTGCCTTTACTTTGTGTGTGTGTGTGTGTGTGTGTGTGTGTGTTTTTGGCTTTCCTCATCCAGACCTGGCCCCCCGCCAGCAAGGTCTACTCCTGTGGCGCGACAGAAGACAGGAAGCTGACACAGAAGAATAGGGGGGCCTGAGCGCGAGGGATGCCGGAGACAAGGCGCGGAGCCGAGACAGGAGACACCGATGACATCCGATTCGAAAGCATTTCGGCCAGCGGGGCATTGTGACGTCACCCCCCCCCCCCCCCCATGGATCCATCCCATGATCCATCCCATGATCCTAATGACACCCCTGGCCTTTCTGCTCTTGAAGCTGATTAAAGAAAAGGGAGTACTTTTATTTTGTGTGATATGACGGGCCAACTCAAACTGAATCAAGGTATCGGCACAATGGCCAGTGGACAGATTTTGCGGTCGATGGTCTCTAACAAATGCTGCAACACCTCCAAACTTACAACTAATTTGGTGTTTTCTCAATTTTTTTCAGGTAAATATATTGTCAATGACATGAAGAGCAGCGTAAGATAATCTACCGCAGTCCAGAAAATGTCCGTAAATGTAAATATGAGGCCAAATTTCAGCAAAATATTCAACCTTTTCAAGCTTTTCTCCTTGAAAGTATCTATGAATTTGTAAATAACATAAGATTTTAAAGTAAAGTCCAGGCAAGAAGCTTTGATTCCATGGCAGGTGTCTTGTCAAGTTGCTTTTAGGGAGTATATTTGTGTCCCGGCTGGACTAATCTCACACCTCCTGTTATCCAGTCGACCTTTTGTCTCCTGTCGTTTCCAGCACGCGCACTCCTCTGGCTGACACGTGCACATAATGACTTCCTCTCTTTATTAGTGTTGATATAAAACAAAAATGGACCCTAGCCACGGGTAACACCCTGGAGAACTGAGTCCCCAGAGGGTTCCAAGGCCTCACAGGCCCGAGATCCACCATCACGGTGGGTCCCGCTACCCTCAAAAGAGGCCTCAATCCCACCATCAGAGCAGACCTGGAACCACAAGGAGGTATTTGGTATCATTTGACATGGGGGGGTCAAACGGCCCAATTTATGAAATACCCTGCAGTTTTGTGTTTGTCCACTTGGAGCGCACAAACAGCTTTTGTGCGCTCCAAGAAATACAGAAATTCTCTTCAACAGACGGAACACGTCCGATATTCTGAAATATAAGTCAAGTCATATAAGACTACAGAAGTAGAGCAACGTTTACTTTCAGCTCTTCCATTCATAAAACCCACCTAGTGCAAGTAGCTCACTATGACGACGTCCTAAAATCTACAGACAAACTTGAAAAAGTCCGGCGCTACACACTTTTCCTGTCATGTTTCCTCTCGTGGGACAGGAGCTGTAACATACAATGGTGTTTGTTTTAGGGCGATATTATAGGTTCTATTGTACTTCTTTAACCGCTTTGTCGGAAGGTCGTCGTGTGTTTGAGCAGGCCGACACCTGCGCGCGGTGTTGGGTTTCAAAGATAAGCGCTGGTGGCCGTCGCCGCGCTTTTGTCCCCCGTCGCCTTTGGTGATCCTGTGACCGGCTGCCCGGCTTCGTGGTGTCCCGGACGTCCTCGGGCGACAAGATCTGGCGTCCACGCTGGCATACCAGGAAGGTGCAAAATGATCTCGACAACACGCCGTTATCTCTCCGCACTTGTTTGCTCCTTATTGCCTTATTTGAAATACAGCAACCAGCGGGGCGCTCTATTAAAGGTGTGTAGCGTGCATCCAAACTTGTGGGCCTCTGAAGACCAGACGAGGGTTCAAGGCTCTTGGTCCCAGTGGCGCCTGGCCTCACACAGGGCGGTGTCTCCCTCTGTGGTAGGTCAGCTTC
Organism: Lagocephalus sceleratus; assembly: GCA_911728415.1. NCBI lineage: Eukaryota > Metazoa > Chordata > Actinopteri > Tetraodontiformes > Tetraodontidae > Lagocephalus > Lagocephalus sceleratus. Next base: position 5,230,603 of record CAJVRN010000234.1, on the reverse strand, counting down.
ATGACACAGTTAACGCGGGAACTGCTCCATACCAGAAGCCGCTCCATCATACGCCGTTAGATATGGCTCTTTGCAGTGGGTCAGGGGTCAAATTGGGAATTCTTGTGTGAATTAAATACCACTGTTACCACCACAGTTCACAAAAACAATCCAGTATCTGGCAATATTTTATTGCCCTACTCCCCGCCGTGTTGACAAACCCACCTGATATTGATTCGTTCATGGGGACATGGAGCCATTTATTTATTTAGCCATTGATAAATGTGTCTTTGGCTCCTCATGTTCAGCTGCTTGCTCAGCACTTTATAGGCCTTTATCACTTTTGCCCCCCCGCCCCCCCCCAAAACAAAGTGTTACGTTGGTACATCTGTCGCCAGACATATTTGATTTGTCTCGTTTTCGAAGAGTCAGTGGGTTGTTCTGTGTGACGTTGATATTTGTGCTTCCAGCGATGCAGCAAAATAGACGGGCCGTCGCGTTTTAATTTATTTACAACCTCTGTGCGTGCGTGCGTGCGCGCGCGTGTGCTTGTTGACAGAGGACAAGACGTGAAAGCGGAACTGAAATCCTGTTGCCAGACCTCCGGACCTTTATTGAAGTTGCAAACGGCCACCTTGTTTTGATGAGCTCGGTGTTTTACGCAGACCGTCTTCATAAGGACACTTCTAACATGTACGTATTCCAAAACGTCTCTTTCTTTTAACGTTTAGACTTCGGTTTACCAGAAAGTCGTGGGCAAATGGATCGAGGTTCTGAGATTGACTGGGGAAGAAGTGGAGCCGAAGACGACCCGTGCGGATGCGCGTCGAGAACGCTGCGTAAAAACGTCCACGTCGGTCTGATCAACCCGGTCAGAGACGCTTCAAGATGCTCTCTGGTGAAAGGAGACTACCTCTACGCCCACTACGGTTGCGATGGACTGGATGACAGAGGCTGGGGCTGCGGCTACCGCACCGTCCAGACCATGGCTTCCTGGCTGTGCCTTAACTGGGACCGAACCAAACGCGTGCCGAGTCTTCCTGAAATCCAGCAAGCCCTGATCGCCGTTGGAGATAAACCGGACGCTTTCCTGGGCTCCAGGGAGTGGATCGGAACAGTGGAGGCCTCGTTGGTACTCGATTATTCCTTCCAGCTGGCCTCCAAGTTGATCCACGTCGGGCGCGGAGGCGCAGATCTGGAGCGCGTCGCGGTGGAAGAGCTCCACCGGCACTTCGAGACGCACGGATCTCCGGTCATGATGGGAGGGGACAGGGACAACTCCTCCAAGGGGATATTAGGAGTGTGTTCAGGGGACGCGGGGAGCTACTTATTAGTGGCGGATCCCCATTATTACGGATGTGAACGGGACCGAGCGGAGCTGCAGAGGCGTGGGTGGGTGGCGTGGAAACGAGTTTCCTCCCTCGACCGGTCTTCGTTTTATAATCTTTGCATGCCCCAGACCGCCAGGAGCTGAGAAAGAAGAATTCGAATTTCCTTTTTTAGACGTGGGTGGTGTTTGGGGGAATAGCGCTATCTTGAGGACGAAAGCTGTAATTACAGCGAATACCACAACAACAAAAAAAAGTCTCCCTTGTGTTTATTTAAAGCTTTAAAAATGTTCATTAACCTAACTGAGAAAGATACCAAACTCAACTTAAGAGAATAACAATACCAGGTATTGTAGATCTCAAACTGTGCATGATTGCGGGTTATTTTTGGTAAATTTTGACCCATTGTTGCTGAAGACTATGGGTTCTAAACTGCTTGTTTCATCGTTGTAGATGTGAAATGAATATTTTGAGGATAAAAGAGAAACTCAAAAAGCAAAGTCGTTTGCTATAGTCACGGTTTATTTGATTAGATTATAGCATTTGAATGAATGTGTCGTAGTTTTCAGTTTTGAATGACGCTAGTTTATTTCAGATCTCTGACATGCAGTTAGCGTAGAAGATCTGAAGGTTGTCGACTTCCATTCTCTCCTTGATGAAAGTCTCAACGTTCTGGAGACTGACTTCCACCACATGGTTGTTGACCCGATCGTTCAGACCGTACGCCGCAAAAGTGGGGAACTTGTACCGCACAAAATATGGCGCGTTTTGGTCGAATTCGGTGCAACAGTAAGCGGACCAAATATACTCCGGTATAGCGACGCGGTCAATGTTGTTTCGCTGGATGGTGTGGCCAGAGGTCGTGACCCCGGTCACCACGTAGGCCTTGCCGCGGCAGTAGTTGTTGAAACGTCTGCGGATCAGATCCACGTATTTCGCCCAGGGACCCGTCTTGAACTCCTTGTTCTGGGGGACCACGTTGGTCAAGGTGTAGGTGGAAATCTTGTCCAGCTGGTCGGCCTGGTGCATGGCGGGGTTCAGCTGTCCGCGCTCATACAGGACGGTGTTGGCGTAGTCCTCCAGCACGGCCTGGGTGTCCTCAAAGTTCATGTGAAGGCTAAGGGTTGTCAGGAAGGGCTCCATGTTGCTGCTGCTTTTTTCCGAAGCCAGCTGTCAGGGTTGGAGGAAAGAATCACGGTAGTATCCATTCCTTTTTCGCAATTAATTGTCACATGCCAGGGAATAAAACCTACGACTTTAACCATTAAAGATGACATTTGCGCTTAGGTCAAGCTCATGGGAACTTACCTGTGGCTCAAACATCCACGGAACGTCCACCTTCATCTCCCCATCCGACTTCTTGAAGGTGTAGCCTGAGTAGACGGGGATGCGCTTGCGAGGGTCGTATAGAGTCACGTAGTGAGGTTTATTCCCGTACCTCTGGCAGATCTTTCTGAGAGAGCTGCTGATGAAGCCTCGGGGGGGAGTGCCCATGTACAGAGAGTCCTTACACCCATCGAAGTCCTCGACCACCCTCGCCTGGACCCCCTGGAGCAGCTCGCAGCTCACCAGGCACGCGACGACCAGCAAGGCTAAGGCGCACATCACCGACATAGGTATGATCGCACAAGAAAAAAAAAGGCTTCTTCTCTCGGACTTCCTCGACAACAGCCGCACGCGGTTCTATCACAGCATCTGTCGCGAAGAGAGAGGAGCTTCTCTCCTCATCAGAACTGGGAGCAAACTGGTCTCCCATTGTCAGGTCCTTTCCATATTCAAAGCAACAGTTGGAATTCGATAGTGGTGAATGTTATCGGCCATAAAACTTTATCAAGTACAGATAATAAAATTAAGTTACATTTTTTACCTCTTATGGGAAAAGGAATCTTTACCTTACTATGGAATATATTTAGCCATTATGAAGTAGAAAAAGTGTTGAAGACCATCTAATAATTGCTTAGAGGTTTATTCAAGCAAATTTGTGTATATCTATTATTTTCCACAGATTGCTGATGACACTAAAGCAGACATTTTGTTGTTTTTAATTATACTTGTCAGACACGCAGTCACCAGCGAAGACCTGGAAGTTGCTGTCTACGAACATTTTCTTCTTCAGGAACTCCTTCAGCTGCTGGACGGACAACTCCACCACCTCGCTGGTCTCCTCATTGAGCGCGTAGTGTGCAAAAGCCGGGAACATGTAGCGCTCGCTGTAGGGTATGCTGTGGTCGTAGTCCATGCAGCAGTAAGCCGACCACAAATATGTGGGCACTGCGACGCGCTTGGAGTTCCTCCGGGTGATGAACTTCCCAGATGTGGTGACCCCTGTGACGATGTACGCTGTTCCGAGGCAGTAGTTGTTCAGCCGTTTGCGAATGATGTTCTCCTGGTCTCTCCAGATACCTCCCGTGACGCCTGACACCACCGGGACCACGTTGGTGAGGGTGTAGGTTGCGGACTTGTCTTCATGGTCATACTGATGCACCTCTGGGTTAAGAGTGCCCCGCTCGTACATGATGGCATTGTTGTAGTCCTCCAACGTGGCTTGCATGTCGTCAAAATTCATGTGTATGTAATCCTGAGGGAAAGGCTGCATGTCGGCCGTATCAGAATATGTAGATAGCTGCGGGAGAAGAGAGAAGATATGAAAGAAGGTACAAAAATGTCAGTTAAATAATGTCCGAGCGTCATGTTTTCTTTACCTGAGGCTCGTACATCCATGGTATGTCGATGCACTTCTCCCCCGGTGAGCTTTTGAAAATGTATGCAGAGTAGACGGGGATGCGCTCCGCGCTGTTGTACAGCGTCAAGTAGCGAGCCTTTTTGTTGAAACTCTGGCAAATGTAATGGAGGTCCTTGCTCTCGTACCCTGCCGGCAGCGTTCTGGAGTAGAGGAAGTCTCGGCACTCGGAGGACAGTTGTTTCTCCACCCTGCCCTCCACCGCTAACATCAGCGCGGTGACGAGGAGGAAAGCCATCGGGGCCCAAAGTGCCATGAGGAGGTCTTTCCGGGTGTGAGTCAGAGCTCAAAACTTGAAGAAAATATCCAGAAAAGTCGGGTACACTTTCATCAAAATGTGTTCCTCGATCTATCTACCGAGCAAAGCCAGCGAACCTAAATTGCTCCCTCCCACATGCAAACCAGTCCGCAGATCCACCCACAAGTGGATGAGCAACTATTGATGGCGAGAAGTATCAAAAATCTCACGTGACACAATTCTGGGCAAGTTCCTTTGATTTTAAGGTACAACTATGGAGATGTACACAAATGCTGTATGAGCCCCTAAAAGAAAGAAGACAGTCATGAAGCACTTTTCTTTTTATTATTCATGACACCTTTATTCTGGTAAATTGCCAAGAGCGATCTCAGTGGCTGAGGCGCTGATTATCTGAGTACAACATTCAAAGCGTGCTGGAGTGGGTGGATATGGTGCAATTCAAGAGCGTCATCAGCAGAGAGGTCAACAATGCCTGACTACCGTCCCTTGCGTGGGCCCCCCGGCCAACTTTGCATGATATCCCTTTCAACCCCCCCCCCCCCCCAAAGGACTGGTTGCCTCACTTATTCATGTCAGATAAAGGATTTGTTGCAACATTTATTGGATTCATTGCTGGTATGCCTCAACTAGAAAGAAACAAAAACAACTGGAGGCTGGGTAACTTTTTCGTTGCCTCTTTATTAGTCCTTTTAAGGTGCAGTTAGGCTGTTTATTCTTGGTTGGTGATCACTTTTGTCATCATTATAGTGTGATTTTACTTGCAAACTTTACAAGTCCTTTTTTTCCCCTAATCCGCATAGTTGGGGATTTCGCTGTCCCATCGGACCTTGGTCACCTCCCTCCTCTTCTTGAAGCTGTTTTCCGACACGCATCCTTTGTAGAAAATTGTCACGTCGCCGTCCACGTCTGCCTGGCTCTTCAGGAAACTCTCCAGCATCTTCAGGGGAACCTCTGCCACGCCTTGTTCAGTCCGTGTGTTTGCGGCGTATCCCCCGTAGCTGGGGAACATGAACCTCACCTCGTATGGCGAATTGCGGTCAAAGCGCGGGCAGCAGTATGCCAGCCAGACGTGTCCGGGGATTGCCAGGCGCTCTCTGTTGTCCCGCTGGATGGACTTCCCTGAAACTGTGGCCCCCGTCACCACGAACGCCGGGCCCTGGCAGAAGTTGTTGAGGCGGCGGCGAATGAGATCCATGTACGGGTCCCAGGACACTTCCAGTAGGTCCGTGATGAGTGGCACCACGTTTGTCAGGGTGTAGGTGGAGGACTTGTCATCCAGGTCCGATTGGTGGAGGTCGGGATTCAGGGGGGTACGCCTATAATCCACGGCATCTGTGTAGTCCTCCAGCACAGTCTGGCTGTCCTGGATCAGAGGTGGGGTGTCGTCGGTTAGGGGGATCGCTCGCATGTTGCCACTGGCCTCTTTCGAAACCAACTGAAACCAAGAAATCTGGATTTTAGGATCCCCGGCGTCACAATTCCGATCAAGAACATGCGGTATTTGGGCTTTCTACCTGTGGCTCATACATCCACGGCGTGTCCATCCTCATCTCCCCATCAGTCTTCTTGAATATGTAGGCCGAGTAACGGGGGAGGCGGTGGGCACCATCGTACAGCGTGGCGTAGCGCACCTCGTTTGCATATCTCTGGCAGATCCTCCTGAGTCCGCTCCCCGTTATCCCCGCTGGAGGGGTCCTAGAGTAGAAAAAGTGGCTGCACTCCCCGAAGGTCCCCACCAAGCTGGCGCCCCCCAAGTGGGGCATCATCAGCAGGCAGAGGGTTGAGAACCAGGCGGAGAGGGCGCACATCGTGGCGCGACCGGAGCGGCAGAGACGGGAAGAGAGGCTTTCGTTACCGATCCATTCGTCATATCATCCTCTCCTGGTGTTGCTCCTGTACTGCCTGCTGCTTGAACAGCAACTATGCAAAATATATCCACTTATCTCCTGCTTCTACAACATCTGTGCAACTCTCAGAAAGACATGACCTGTTGAGCCGAGCTTTTAATATTCATCAAAATCAAATTGAAAAAGATGCCGTGGGCATTTGAAAAACCTCAAGAGGTTCAAAACAGTTTTCCGGGACTTTTAAGCTGCCAACATGTCAGTCCATAAACTTCTTGACCTCCTTGGATGGATAGATACACCTTTAGATGTCCAAATGCACTCAAAGTTATATCCATTAGGTGATTCACATTTGTTAAGCAACTTGAATTTTTGGTTTTAAAGGGGGGCTTTATGAATAAATGCTTGTTATAATATCACTGTGGACTTATTTGAAAAGTTGAAAGTGTTGTTATTTCAGTACAACACATTTTAAAGTAAAAAAAAAAAAACCTCTTTTTTACAAAAGCTTTTCATTAGATTGTAAAATGTGACAAATTATTTTACAATCAAGGCTGCAGCAGTTGTTGACACCTGCTCCAACTTGTTTTACTGCCAGCATATCAATAATGTGCTGGTTAGCACTGTCGCCTCACAGCAAGAAGGCCCCAGGTTTGAATCCCGGTTGGGATGGAGGCTGGGGACTTTCTGTGTGGAGTCTCCATGTTCTCCCTGTGTGGGTTCTCTCTGGTACTCCGGCTTCCTCTCACAGTCCAGAGGACATGCACAACTGGGGATTAGGTTGATTGGAGACACTAAATTGTCCATAGGTGTGAGTGTGAGCGTGAATGGTTGTTTGTCTGTGTGTCAACCTGTGATTGACCAGGGTGTACCCCACCTTCACCCAATGTCAGCTGGGATAGACTGCAGCCCCCCAGTGAACCCTCTGTGGAGGACTAAGCAAGTGGGATGGACGGAAGAATTTATTTTACGCACCGATGGCCTGAAAGTGAACTCAGATGTGCACATCTACACTTTTTTTTTTTTTTGGGGGGCAATAGCGTCCTCTGCTGCCCAAAAAAACCAAACAGCATCTTGCTTGGCCACATGCTCCGCTTCAGTTTGCTTGATCAGAAAACATTTTAAATCTCGGAAAACACAAAGTGACTTCTTAATCCCTTGTTCTGTCATTTACCAGCGAGCTAACTCCTTCCAGCACCCACATTGGTCCAGCTGCTTGTCAACGTTGTCACTAAATTAAACAAAATTATTATTTTTTTAAATTTTGAGGTTAATTAAAAAAAAAAAAAATAGCCAGACGTTTAATAAAATTAATAAGAATTAAATGACTTTATGTTCTTTATTTTTGAAGGGCGCACCCTCTGGTCGGGGGTGGGGGTGGTCGTCCCAGCACCCACATTGATCCAGTCACTAAATGAAACTTTTTTTTTAATTTCTTTGAGGCTAAAAATAAATTTTAAAAATAGCCAGACTCTTCAGAAAATTAAGCAGAATTAAATGACTTTCTGGTCTTTATTTTTGAAGCGCGCACCCTCTGGTCGAGGGGGGGTCGTCCCAGCACCCACATTGGGCCAGTCACTAAATTAAACAGAATTTTTTTTAATATTTCTTTGAGTATAAAAATAAATTTTAAAAATAGCCAGACTCTTCAGAAAATTAAGCAGAATTAAATGACTTTCTGGTCTTTATTTTTGAAGCGCGTACTCTCTGGTCGGGAGGGGGGGCGTCGTCCCAGCACCCACATTGGTCCAGTCACTAAATTAAACAGATTTTTTTTTTTTTATTTCTTTGAGTATAAAAAAAAAAAAAAAAAAAATAGCCAGACGCTTCAGACAATTAAGCAGAATTAAATGACTTTATTTCTTTATTTTTGAAGCGCGTACTCTCTGGTCGGGAGGGGGGGCGTCGTCCCAGCACCCACATGGGTCCAGTCACTAGATTAAACAGATTTTTTTTTTTAATTTCTTTGAGTATAAAAAAAAATTAAAAAATACCCAGACGCTTCAGACAATTAAGCAGAATTAAATGACTTTAGTTCTTTATTTTTGAAGCGCGTACTCTCTGGTCGGGAGGGGGGGGGTCGTCCCAGCACCCACATTGGTCCAGCCGCTTGTCAACGTCCAGTCACGTGGTGTCCCACGGGCGGCCATGTTTCCGAAACACAAACAAGAAGAAGAGCAGCAGCGTTCGGGAGCCAGTCGACGAACACTGAGACGCAGCTGCGAGCGGAGGCGAGCCACGACCGTATAGACGCACGACGACGACGCCGAGCGACGCGGCCGCGGAGCGCGACTTCTGCCCCCGAGGGCGACGGTCCCGTCGGATGAGTCCCGTCGGCGGGTTCTTGGCTGTCGAGGCGCCGCGCGGGCGACGGAGAGGTAGGGGCTTAGCATGCTGGCTAGGCTAGCGCGGCGGCCGTGGCCAGGCTGCTTTTTTTTTTAAAAAAACGCTCCCACGTCTATTTCGAAACGGTGGAGCTCTTTTGGTGCGCGCCGGTGTGGTGTTTGTGCGGGGGCGCTGAGGCGGTGGGGGGGGGGTCGCCCCGCACTTTAGCCAGGCAGGCCGGTCGGTCGTATCCCTCCGCCCCCCCTCCCTCCGCCATCATATCTGGGTGTCATTCGAGCCGACCAACTAGGCCCTTACGCACGGCGCATACCTTGTGCGCGACGGCGAGCCCCGCTGAGCAAAGTCTCGTTATGCAACAAATAAAGGACTCCCACCTGAGCGGGGGTAATTCTGTTATTGTGTGTTTTTTACCCCCCCACCACACGCACACGCGAACCCGTCTGATCGGGAGAAGCGGAGGAGCTAATGTCATCCTGGAGCTATTTTGCGCGATCGTTAGCTCCCTTTTAGCGCACAAACAATCCGGCGTTGATCGGTGTGCTTTTTAAAAAGGGGGGGGGGCATGTTGTGTTGGGATATATTTCCGGCTTTGGCACAGCCTTTGTTGTTGTTCTCCGAATGGGGAAACGCCACGTTTAGATGCGCCCTGTTTGCAGCCGTCCCGGCGTGTCGAGAAATGCGATGAAACCGTGTTTCTGTGTGACCTTGCGCCTGGTTTCACCAGTTCAAAGTTTGTCACCCCCACCCCCAGACTCACGGTTTGTGTGTGTGTGTGTGTGTTTGATTTTGCTGCGCTTTATTGACTGGACCATTTGTAGGGCGCAGGGATATAAAGTCGGTTGATTGCGAATTGCAGTGGGATTCCTGCACATCGTGATTTTTAGGTCCAGTTATTGTTTCCCAGCAAAAGAGCTGCGGTATTTTCACCTTTCCATTCTCAGCGGCAGCTTTTCCCTGGAGTTTACAACCATGCACAATTCCATTTAGAGCTTTGGGCTGCATTTCCAAGTGCTTTGACGCATCAGCGCATTAGGGTGTTATTCTTAAACAGTTATATATCTGGGTGGTGTCATTGAGTTTTTGGAGATACTAACTCGGGATGCAAGTGCGCTTCGAGGCATCTGCGTAAATTTAAATCATGCAACCCTTCCGTGTGCCACAGGGGGTGCCGATACGTTGAGTATCGTCAGCTTTGAAGCTCCTTGTGCTCCCCAATTCACCCACCTGCACCTGGGGAAGTGAGAAAATTCCAATTTCACACTATAGGAAGCGCGCTGGAATGCTAATATCGATCCTCTTCTGACTTAAGTCGGTGCACGTCGCGACCTGTACCAAAGTCATTTTCGAGCAGCACACGTGCACGTTTTTTTGCCACAGTCTGCGTGTAAACATGCAAACATAACGACGTCTGTTATTTTCCTACAGAGTGAGCCCCGGTCACCGAAACTGGCTCTTCCCGAGCGCTCCTATTACAAGCATACTGAGGTTGCCGGCCAGTCCTTTCTGACTCCAGACATTGTCGTCCACCAGGAAGGCTCTGTTGTCAAACCTGGAAGTTCAGCCTATCATTTTTTCCTTCCAGGTCCAGGCTTCAGTTGTGGCCGCATACACTTAAAGGGATGCTCAGTTGCTACCTGTATATGAGTGTTGCGTCGTCCCTTAGGCTCAGGTTCGTTATGTCCGGTCAGATGTCAGTCAGAGCGCCTCAGGAGGGGGTTCCAGGTGAACTCGGGTATGAGAGATCCTCTAGCTATGGAGATTGAAGGGCCTGGAAGTGGGTTTAGTTACCGTGACATCTTCAGGAGTTATCTCCAGCCAGCTGCCCGAGTTTAAAGCAGACCGGGCAGCAACATCGCACTAGAGACTCCTATAGAGGGACTATAGACATTTAAAATGACGTTTTACGAATTATTTTAGCGTAATAATCAAAACAGGAATAATTTTGGAAAGTTCAGTTTAACTTGAACGTATTGGGTTCTAAGATTGTTGGAAATTGGATTTAAGCTTGAATTAAAAGCTTAAATTGTGAAGTGGTACCAGATTGAAAGCATCGCTTCAGATCCCGTTTGTTGGGTCCTCTTTTTTTTTCGGTCAGACGGGGCCTTCATACAATGATACGACTGTACGGCGATGTCTGCAGGAACGGGCCATTGTTACTGTGGAAATAACGGACTCCAGTGTTTGATATCCGATCCCGAATCAAAAATTTCGTGATATTTTTCCCGAAAGGACCTTGAACTCCTCAGAACCTGCGGATGCAGCGTGCTTAGTAATGTGGATAAAATTTTTCTGCGTCCCCGTACATCTGACCCCCCCCCCCAAACCTCGTTTTCTTTCTGTCCCACCAACCACACTTCTTCTTTTTTTTTTCCAGGCGTGTGACAGGAGGAGGCTCGCAAATCAAGGAGTCACCTGAAGGGTCTCCGCCAGTCCACGTTTCAGCCGGAGGAAGACGAACACGGAGAAACAAGAGAGAAGGAAGGAGGAGGGCGAAGTCGCGTCTGCTCTTGGCAGCTGTTCCAGCAGCCCGTTTTCATTGGCTGTTATTTTGTTCCCCAGTTACCTTTTTTTTTGTTTTGTTTTGACGAATCGGTTCCTATTTTTATCCCTAATGTGAGATCTAACTGCTGTTTAAAAAAGAAAAAAAACGTCACTAGCGAGAGTTTTTACTTTCCACCGTTGATTCCCGAGATCTTTTTTTTTTGTTTCTTTTTTTTTACGTTGGATGACCTTTTTTTCCCCCCCTTTTCCCGCGGCTGTGAGTAGCAGGAGCTTCCATTCTCTCGTTTATTGGCTTGGTTGGGACCTGATAACCTGGTAATCCTCAAACACCCAAAACTGGCAGCTATTCTCTTCTCGTCTGTGTGTTTGGGGAGCTCCGTGACCACAGCTTAAGCACCACTCAGCCTTCTAGTCACCTAAGCCTAACTAAATCTAAGCCAGCTTTAGGCCCAGTCCAGCCTGCTCCGATCACCTGGACAGGGTAAGGCTTTTATTCGCTTTTAACACGCCACATGAAAACGGGCGTTGATGTTAATGTGTTTCTGTTTGTCCCCACTTAGATACTCAGTTCCGTGTGGACGTGAGGAATATGACTGCTGAGACTCTTAACTTCGGCCCAGAATGGTAACCGATTATTCTTTTTGCTATTTCAGTCGAGTTGGGGAAACGAGATTAAAGTGATTATGTGACTTGTCAGTTGTTCAACGCACTCATAATGGCTGTCGATTGGCAAGAAAAACCTTAGGTTGAGTAGTGCTATTTGTGTGCATCACATCCTGTCTAGACGAAACGCACGAACGCAGCCACTATCGTCACAAAAACTTTAACTATGATAGTTGACAGCGACGACCAGACCACCGAATAGTATTCTTGGTATCGTGAGTACAGGGTGTAAAGAAAAGGGGAATTGAACAGCCCTACCATGGATCTTGCTATCACCTTTGCGATCGCGGAAATAATACCCCTTTCACATCAGTTAGTGTTTTTTTTTCCGGTGGCTACGTCCCTTTAGAATTTGAGAATATTCACATCAATAGCAGACCGATGGGTGCATCACGTTTGATAATATGATGTACGTGATTTCTTAAGAAGCATTCGGGAAACGGTTACGCAAACCAAGAGTGAGTAAATCACAGATTACGACAGGCTCCCTTACCCTGACATCTTGCTCCCGCGGCGTCGTAAAAAGGCGGAAAATTGCTCTGCCAGTGAAAAAATTTGTTGGGGTGTGTTGAGCCCACAGGAGGTGACGTCTTTTCAGTTTCCGTCCGGTTGGTTCCCACGTCACGGAAATTTGCGGGTGCACCTGCGTCTGCACATCGCATTGAGTCTAAACGAGGATTTGTTTTTTCTGTTTATATTGTCCTCAAATGCCGATAGTATGCAGGTTTAAAGGGGCGTCTGAGCCCGAGAGTCCACAATGAGCAGCAGCAGCACAAGACAAGAAAGCCCTTTTAACAGGCAGAAACCTTGAGCAGGACCAGGCTCACATCGGGCTCGCTTTAGCTGATGGCCATCGGGGTAGAGGAGGAGATGAGCAGATGCGCTTTTTCGATTCGGCTCATTGTGTAAAAAGTGGAAAATATTTGTAAACAGTCCTTGGTAAACATGGCGCTCACGGCGAAGGCGACAACGGTCCCTCGCCCATCAGCCCGGAGGAATGTACAGTGAACGGAGGGAGCGATTTCCACAGAGCATTGTTCCACCGGTACCTTGTCAGAGCATGTTTTTGTAACAGTTTAGGGGGGGGTGCGAGTCTCCAGTTTGGGAGCGCTCCCCCTCTAATGGCCTGTGACTGCTGTGCACATTCTTGGTGGGATGCCAGGCTCTCCAAATTTTTCCATTTTTACACAACCGCAGCTGCTTTCCTCTCGGCGTCCCTTCGCCGGAATCGGGTCCAAACCTCCCGAACCCTCCTGCCTTTTATTTGTTCCTGAAGCAAAAGCCAGGGCCCACGGTTGGCTCCTCAGAGCGATCACAAAGGATTATTACTACGCGTGGAAAATATTTGAGATTTCATCCCCTGGCCTATTAAGGAGGGGACGTTTTGCCAAGATGGATACTGTATTCCAAAGCTATTTCTTTGTATCCCTCCCACTGGCGCGATTCCACCACGTTCCTTGTTATGCATATTAGTCGCCGCTCTATTTATTTTTACCCTCTTTGATACGCCACGAGCGGCTTGCGAAGGCAGCGCTCCCCTACCTCTCGCGCCGCGCGCGCCCACCTCTCCGCGTCTGAGCCGCATATGGTTTTGATGTGGGGCCGCGAGTCAATGACACACTTTGTTGAGCATGTGAATAGAGGCATTGTTGGAGCGGGCCTCGGAATCCGGGCCTGCCCGGTAATGGCTTTTTAAACCGAAATCTTGAGATTGCGGCGCTTTGTGCTCGTATCGTTTACACGGAGAGCGGGTGGGGGGGCGCAGGGGTGCCTGGGGTGGACCCCCTGTTCGGAAACACGGGAGGGAAGAGTCTCGGTCCCCGTTTTAAAACCTCCTCCCCGTTTCGAAGCCCGTTAACGCTCTCGTCCTCGTTCAGGCTCCGTGCACTGTCCAGTGGGGGGAGTGTGACGTCCCCCCCTCCTTCCCCCGCCATGCCAAAGTACAAGCTGGCCGAGTACCGCTACGGCCGAGAGGAGATGTTAGCACTTTATATCAAAGACAACAAGGTAAGACTGAACAAAGCCGCGGAAATCGACATTACAAACGGGCACCTCTCCCCTCCCGACAAGCCTTTGTTTGTTAAAAGGCCTTATTTCGTCCGCCTTTACAGTCCGATCTTCTCCTCCTTCCTCTACTTTTAGGTCCCAGAGGACATGCAGGATAAGGAGTTTGCTGCTATTCTGCAAGATGAGCCCATGCAGCCACTGGCACTCGTGCCTCTCACCGAGGAGGAGCAGGTCTGTCCCGAGCACGCTTCCCAGGAAATCACCTGCTTGCCCCCCCCAAAAAAAAAAACCTTGGACCAGACCCGAGTTCCAAAACCTGCTCCTCACATTCCTTTTTGTCGGTCTCCACAGAGGAATTTCTCCATGTCCGTGAACAGCGCGGCAGTGCTGAGGCTCATGGGAAAAGGGGTGGGCGGGGCCGCACCAGCCGGGGTGGTCAGAGGAAGAGGGGCCACGCGAGGCGGCCGAGGTAAGACCCTCCTCCAGAGACACTAACCCAGTTGAACGTATGGCCAACGACACAACGGACGTCACAGCTCAGGGTAGTGGGGGTTACCTAGGCCGGCCGCCCAAGTGTTTATTTCCCCTTTTTTTTCCCCCCCGCTTCTTGATTGAGCACACTTCCTCTTGGCCCGTTCAGATCCTCGTATTGTTCGGCCACACCTGCCTTAAAGTGGAGGCTCTGTGGAGATGATCTTGCGCGCACCCCCTCAAAGAAAACACAGGACAGGCGAGGAAAACCATTTAAAGCAGGAATCACAAACCTTGTCCTACAAGGCCCATAATCCAGCGTTCCATGCTATCAGGTAGACAGCAGCTTTAACAAGGAAAACCAGGTGAAATCAGGTGGTAGGAAGGAAAACCCACCTGGACTATGGCCTTGTAGGACAGGGTTGAAGACTGCTGTTCTAAATACAAGGCAGCGGAGTCTATTAAAACTCATTTTATGATTGAATCCTGATTGTTTCTTATTGTGAGTCTCTATAAAAGTGTCTGAAGCGTAACTCGTGCAGGAAAATCCAGGAAAACTCGCTGCCTGCTGACCGAGACTATTTTCTTCTAACTTATTACCGATTGAACATCGGTCCGTTCTAGTCTAGCTCTCAAGATGTTCGTAGTTGTTTCTTCTGTGCGACACCGCGTAAGACTGGGTTGACGACCACTGGTTTAAAGGGATACAAAGCGGATCTCTGTGTTGCACCGCTCGCGATTTGGTGTCCCAAAAAGTAAAAAAAAATTACTCAAAAAAAAACTAATGTGCAAAGTTCTGTCTCTGGAAGGACGAGGTCGCGGCGAAGGTGGATTCTACCAAAGAAGTAATGAAGAGACGGAGGGGGGCTTCGGCCGCAGCGTGCGAGAGATACATCGCAGCCAGAGCTGGGACGACCGGTAAGAAGTCCCCCCCCCCCCCACCTGCGTCCACTGGGGCCAGGGGAACGGCAAACTTTACAAATGAGGATTCTGAAGCGGTTGTCGGTCCCTCCCTCCACGCCAGGGGCGAGCGCCGCTTCGAGAAGCCGCTTCGGCGGGAGGTGGGGCGCCCCGGGTTCGAGGAGTCGGCCGGTCCCGTCGGTCCTGGGAGGAAGGAGTACACAAGGGCTGACAGCGACAACTGGCGCACCCTCCGAGAGGAGCAGGACGAGGACGAGGGGGAGTCGGGCAACAACTGGAGACTCTCTGGACCCCGCAGGGACGGTACGAACCACGCAAACCATTTCGTTTTATGTCGGATTGTAGGGCTGGGCGATAAAACGATAATATGTATCGCAGCACACATCATCAGTATCAATAAAAATACGTTCAGTAAAACATAAAGTACATACGTAGTGATCGCTGATCAGTTTTCGAGTTAAAATGCAAAATATATGATGCGAAAACACATCACAAGCCACACTGAAGACTGTGCACATAGTGTTCGTTGTGATTTCAGACTTTTGTTCACGCCGTTTGAGTGATTTCCGTGGTTGCCGTGACGGTTCCTTTCTGCCCTGATATCCGAAGGGATCGCCAAGATTAGATTGAAAATGAAAATGTTTCAATTGAATTTTCATCTCACGCTTATTTTAAGTAGGCGGTAAATAATCTTAATAATTCGACGGACGTAAAACGCTTGTATCTTGATAATGTTTTCAGCCATATCTGCTGAAAGCTTAATTTAGATCAGGTTTTTATAATTGGTATTCGACTCATATTTTATATTTTCTTTAAATCAGTACAGTAAGACCCTACTGTCCCCTAATCTACCCTATCCTACTCTGTGCTACCCTTCAGTCACATGTAGTTTATGTTTGACTTGGAGGGGAATGTGCATCATCAGTGGTCTAAGGTGCTGGAAACCAGCTCTGACTGGGAGATGCAGGAGTTTAAGTGCTGGTTTAGTGACATCTAGTGGTGGGATGGATTGATTTCACAATCTTATCAGGGGGACAGCAGCAGACTGAGCAGTTTTTAGGACCTCACCATGACGCGCGTTTCCCGTGAATCCTCTCCCACCCCAGACGGTCCTCGCTCAGCAGGCTGGCGGGACCATGCCGGTCCAGGCGAGAGCCGCCGCAGGAAGTTTGACTTTGACTTCCGGGACTCGGAAGGGCACGGCGGCGGGCGGCGGCGCGCAGGCAGCGACGGGCTGGAGGACGAAAGGGACGGCCTGCCGGAGTGGTGCACGGACGAGGAAGACGGCGAGATGGGCACCTTCGACTCGACCGGCGCTTTCATGCCGATGAAGGTGCGTTGGATTCGGCCACAATTGCCCGGGCCTCACGGGCGCGCGCCAACGCTCTGACCCCTTATTGTTATTCAACAGAAGGGTGGCAAAGAGACAATCCTGGAGGAGGAGTTGGAGTTTAAGGGGATCGAAGAAGAGGAGGAGGAGAACCATACTGATGAGAGGAGCAGTGCAGACGGAGACAAAGACAAAGGTGAGCCCAGACCCTTATCCTCTAATATATGAAATATAAGATTAAAAAATAAGTTCTCCATCCTAAAGCCTTCGTATCGGTCCGGAGGAACTTTGTTGTGGTGTTCTCGCTGCCTTCACACGTCCTGCCCTCTTCTGACAGAGAGCAAAGAAGCTCCCACCCCCGCCGTGGGGGAGAGCGAAACAAAGCCAGCACCCTCGTCGCCTTCTCCTCCGGTTCACAGCAGCCCTCCGCTGATGGAGCCCCGACCCATCAAGGCTGCTCCGGTGGTGGAGACCTCCCAGAAGAGCAACAGCCTCCCAGTCCAGGCCAGCAACGCTCCCAGTGAAGGTACACCTCGTTCCCCTCAAGTCCAGATAAGGAATCATGAAGTTGTTGGACTTCAGGTGGTCATCGCAATCTTTTATACGCCTCCAGTCAATAGTGTTTCCACCTATGGTATCCGCTCAACTCCACCCTATTCTACTCACGTTTTTGTGTGTTTCTTGTTTTTGGTACCTCCTTAGTCGGGGTTCCAAAAAACAAAAAAAGCATCCCTGTTCTTTCGGGTAAGGTGACGTAAACACTGATTGATCAGAGAATGGTCACAGCGTCAGTAGCCCCGCCCACAGGAAACAGCAGCTTCTTTATTAGTAGGTCTGATGCTGCTACTTTGTATGATATGTAACTTGTTAATGTTCATAAAGTTGTTGTTGTTGTGATCATCTTCTTGTTATAACGTTAGTAAAGGTGTCGCTGTGATCTTCTCAGGAGGTTCAAACCTTCCTAGTTGCTGAAGAGCGCATACAGAGACGTTATTTCGCCTCGTGCACTGTAACTGCAATTAGAGCCGCTCTCATGGCATAATAAAAAGCTGATGCTTATCAGCTCCTGGTCCGGAACAATCAACTGATCGTCTAGCAAACTAACCTCCACTTCCTATGGGTAAACCCAACCAATTAAATATTAAAATCATATTCAGTCCTTTGGCCTGTGCTTTAATTTCGTATTTTTGATGTGAGTATAAAATATGAGGCTTTTTTTTGTGCTTTCGTTTCTCCTTTGGCTTATTGGCGATGTGTTCAGTGGAAGCACTCCCCAAAAATGGTACCAACCCCAAAAGAGAGTAGAGTTGATCCCATCAGTGGAAATGTGGTGTTAGGGAGACAGGGCAGGTAAAAAGAGGGAGGGGTGGGACTGCAAAGATGCAGATTTCCGAAGTTATGTTCTCTTCTTCTAATTTCAGTCAAATTATGTCAAATTTCTTCGGTATTCTGCTTTAAAAATCGATTACGCTGCCTCGTAAATGTCATTTAATAACTTGTTTACTTCTGATTAAGCCGGTTGGGGGCTCTACCAACATGGTCGTGATCTGATAAGAAAATCTAAAGTGCTTCTGCTTGGTGTTTGTTTAAAGACGGCATTTCAGCGGGGAGCTCAAAGGCCCAGGCGAGTCCCAGCCCCGCTGCTCCTTCCACCCCCTCCTCCAGTCTGCCACCTCCACCCCCTTCCTCCGTCGTGCCCCTCCTCCCCCCGTCCGGGGGCGACACCGAGGACGACGAGGGCATGAAGCACCTGCAGCAGGTAGGAGCGGAGCGGCGGCCCGCCAGACGGGGGTTGGGGGGGAGGGGACAGGAGTTCTAAAACGCGATGTGCGTTACCCAGGAGGCGGAGAAGATGGTGGCGTCGCTGCAGGACACGTCGATGGAGGAGGAGTGCTTCACCCAGGCTCTGCAGCAGCAGGAGAGCAGGAACACGGCGGCCGCGCTGCCGCTGTCGCACGAAGCCGCCATGAAGTGGTTCTACAAGGACCCCCAGGGAGAGATCCAGGGTAACCCCACGCTCCAGCGTGTCTCGCGCACCGAGATGCCTTTTTTTTTTTTTTTACGCGACCCAGCTAGAGCCCCCCTCCCTGATCGCACACCCTAGGTCCGTTCACCACGGTGGAGATGTGCGAGTGGTTCCAGGCCGGCTACTTTACCATGACCCTGCTGGTGAAGCGGGGCTGCGACGAGGGCTTCCAGCCCCTGGGCGACGTCATCAAGATGTGGGGCCGCGTGCCCTTCGCCCCGGGGCCCTCTCCGCCCCCCCTGCTGGTGAGACAGCCCCCGCCAACGCAGCGCCCGCAGCCCACCCGGGGGCCCGCCGGGACTGTGAGTCAGAGCTCAGTCAAATGTTTGGGGGGGGAGGGTAAGAGCCAAACAGGCTCAAGAAAATGTTTTATTTTTAATTTTATAGTTTTTAAAGAATATAATTAAAGAAGCGAGACAGAGTCAAACAGCTACAGTTAATTTATTTATGACTTCTGTCTTTTTTTACTATTTTAAATCTATTTTGCTGGTGGTGCTAAGCTGGGACGAGTTTCTGAAGCTTGATTGGGATTTTTCATTTCAGGGTAACCTGGACCAGGAGCGCCTGAAGAAACAACAGGAGATCGCAGCAGCCGCGGCGCTTTATCAGCACCTCCAGCAGCAGCAGATATTACAGCTCATCAACAGGTAGCAAAAGGGCGCGCACAGCGCGATCGCATTCAGGTGTCGGACGCGCGTGAAACAGCCGCCTCTCTCCTCGTAAAGGTGCAGCGAGTCGGGGATGATGTCTTCGATGAACAGGTCGATGTCAGTGCCAGATACAGGGTCCATGTGGGACATGCATACCTCAACTTCACAGCCGTCAGGTGTGTGTGTGTGTGTGTGTGTGTGTGTGTGTGTGTGTGTGTGTGTGTGTGTGTGTGTGTGTGTGTGTGTGTGTGTGTGTGTGTGTGTGTGTGTGTGTGTGTGTGTGTGTGTGTGTGTGTGTGTGTGTGTGTGTGTGTGTGTGTGTTCAGCGATAAGTGCTCTCTAACGGCCCCGGTGGTGGTGTCCTTGCAGGCGGTGAAACCAGTCTTTGGGATATAACAATGAATCCTTCTACTCAGGGTCCTATAGAACAGCTTCAAAAGGTGAGCGCAGCGGCGAAGCTCACGGCTGCAAACGCAGCGCGAACGCAACCGATTTCATCCAATCACTCCCGCTGTCGCACTTTAGCTCCAGCAAGATAGGCGAGATGCTGAACTCAGGGCGAAGCGTGAGGAAGAGGAGCAACGCAAGAGGAGGGAGGACAAGAGGAGGCAGGAAGAGCAGAAAAGGAGGGAGGAGGAGGAGATCTTCAGACGCAAACAAGTGGTGAGGAGCTGTAGTGTTTCCTTCATTGTTGGGCAATATGCCTGAAGACAGTATTTTGACATGTGTTTTATATCTATTAATAATTATCAATATTTTTTTAAGACCTATTTAAAGTTGTAAATAAAGAAAAACAGACCACCAACACGGTGTAGTACCATCAACTGACCACTAGTTGGCGACGAAGAGCCTGTTCTACACCTACGAAGTGTGAATACTAAAAATTGCTCAAAACGCTCTACTTTGCAGATGCAGCAGTGCTTTTGTATCATATTTTGCAGTTTCACCCAAAAACTTTGTGCCGTCAGACATTGGCGAATACGACTGTAAAACGCGCTTATCACGCGACCGGTCTCGGCGGAGACGACGGTCTGGCGCAACTCGCCGACCACATTGGTCCCCGCATTTAAAATTTCATATACTGGCGAGTTGACTTACTGTTTTATCGAGTTTCTTCACTCATTCTATTTCTCGCCTCACTCCACACGAAAAATCAAACCCATTACGAGACACGAAAAAAGATGATTGAACATTTCAACACATTTCTTATTTATATTGATTAAATGTCTGTTGCGATATGTATTGTTTAATGGCACGGGCCTATTTATTTATTTTTGTATTATTCCCCATGCCACAATAAACCGAGACTCTTAACAATCATTTGTCCCCCCGTAGTGTCGCCAGCAGCAGGAACTGATCATTAAGTTGCTGCAGCAGGCCCCCCAGCAGCAGGGGGCGGGGAGCTCAGGCTGGTCCGGGGCTTCCTCCTCCGGGCTCTCCAAGTCGGGAAAGCCGCCGGCGCTGGCCCTGCTGGAAATGCAGCAGGAAGCCGAGCGGCTCCTGAAGCAGCAGCAGCAGCAGAGAGCCCAGCAGCAGCGTGACCGCGTGAGTTCCCACCCCTCACCCCTCACCCCCTACGGAGAGGCCTACCCACACACCTCACACCTCCTCCTCCTCCTCTCTCTTCCCCAGCACTCCGGCTTGTCGATGGGGAGCTCCTCCCTCGGCAGCCAGTGGAGCGACGGCGTCGGGATGTGGAGCGGGCCCAGTGGTTTGGACGGGAAGGGGGTGAGCGGGGGCTCCTCGGGCAGCATGGGCATGTGGGACGAGGCCATGAAGAACCAGAGCGGCCTCCGCGGCAACACCAACAACAACATGGGCTTGAAGAACAGCCGCAGCAGCCCCTCCCTCAGGTGCGAACGACTCCCACATTCGATTTCCGCCTCCCTTTTTTTTTCCCTGTGTAAACATAAGCTGGACCCTCCTCCCACCCACTCCCGTTTAATCTCCGCAGCGAGCAGTACATGATGCGGCGCAAGCGGACGGACGAGGAGGAGAAGCTGCTGAAGCTGCTGCAGGGCATGAAGCCTCAGGACGGCTTCACCACCTGGTGTGAACAGATGCTGCACACTCTCAACACCTCTGCCAACAACTCCTCCTCCTCTCTGGACGGTAGGCCTCAGCTTCGCTGCCCTTAGGCTTCTTTTTCCATCCCGCTTATCTTTTATTTTGTCCCCCACCATCCCCTTCCTTCCACCTCCTTTGCAAAGTTGCTACAATCGTGGCCTACCTGAAGGAGGTGGAGTCTCCCTATGCAGTGCTGGACTTTATCCGGTCCTACTTGGGGGACACCGTGGAAGCCAAAGAGTTCGCCAAACAGTTTCTGGAGCGACGTGCCAAACAGAAAGCCAACCAACAGAGACAGCAGCAGCAGGTAGGCCCGAGTTTTCCGAGTTGATACGCGGACGCTGCCGTGTCTAATGTCCTCCTCCTCCTTTCCCCCAGTTATCAAAGGAAGTGGCTGGATTGAACATGAACTTCCCTCTGCAGGTACGTCCAGATAGGGACGATGACAACATTGAAAGCGCAAATGTGGACATTTCCCTGATCCCCTTTTTCTTTTGTCCAGGACTCAATGCGAGGAATGAATCCGAGCACCCTGCAGTCCATGTTTCAAGCCAACCACATGGGCAAGGCTGGTCTCTATGACAACCAGGGGGGGAAGATGAAGAAGAAACCGCCCTTGATGCTGCACTCTGACCCCAGCATCTTAGGTATGTGACTCCTCCGGCATTTAGTAGTAGGCTCCGTGGGTCTGGAAATGTCCCCAGCTGTTGAAGGCATCACAGCATCGTGCTGAGGTTGCGCATATTACATGAGCACAGATGCAGTTTTCCAACAGTAGAGGGTGTTTGCGGCTTCTGTGGGTGCCGAGAAGGGGCTCATTGTGTCTGTTACTTTTATGTATCATTGTTTTCTCTTAAAGGAGTCATCATCTGGTCATCACTTCTTAAAATTATTCAGGAAAAAAAAAACGCTCGTTCTGACCTATTTTCATACCGCAACTTTCTCTTGCGAGAGTACACGTGATGACTCCTTTAATGAAAATGTTAACTTGGTGATTTAACAAATGTGTTGAAGATACAATCAGATGTATTTGTATTATATTAAAAATGGAGGCAGTGATCTGCTCACTGGATTTTATAAGGTCTTAGATCAGGGGTGTCAAATTCATTTTAGAGCTAAGATCTAAAATATCATCGTAATAATCCATAAATAATGAAAACCCCAGACTTATCGCTGATGGTTTTTACAAAGTGCAAATGCATTATTAATATCCCATTTGAAAACGCATGGAAACCTTGAAATTTAAGCAACACAAATTCAATTTTAAGATTGGGCCTCAGCTTATCATTTTCGCGTGCGTTTTTTGTGCGTTACAATCAATCATACTGGACTGAAAAGTGTGTCCCGAAATGAGAACAACTTGATTCACGAACTAGAAATTATTTGTACATGCATTCCCATGTCTGTTTAGAGTGTTTCGATAAGATGCCACAAACTTTTTGCAGCAAACGAATGTTGTCTGAGACTGCAGTTAATGTCATGTTTGGTATTCGCCCCACGGGCCGCATTGGACCCTCAAGCGGGCCGCAGCCTCTGTGTTTGACAACCATTGGAGAGTTGAGGCTTTGAACTAGATGGGACCATTTGAAAGCACTGAGGTGGTGAATAAAATCAATCCATGACAATTCGCGTTTGCAAAGAAGGTTAAAGCTGGCCTAAATCGACAGCTTCAGCTGAATTATGTCCTCTTTCACTCAATGGTTTAGCCTCCAAAGGCTCCTCTCACTCCTCTGTTCATTCTCTTTTTCCTACGTACCCCCCCCCTCCCTCCCACCCGCAGGGTACTCAGTCCACAACACGAGCGACTGTCAGGGCCTGAGCGAGATGGAGATGATGGAGGATTACTGATGTGACGCAGCGCAGCAGCAATAGCTACCTGAGGCCTTCTGTCTTTTAATCAGACAAAAACCTGATGACGAATGTGCACTGCTAGGGGAACCGTAGGGGGCGGGGGCGGGCAGGAAAGGAGCGGGGCGACTGGGAGGGCGGCCGCAAATCCGCACCTCCCACTCTTTCCTTCCCTGCGGCACGAAAAAAAAAAAAAAAAAAGGGCTCCCTGCTGCACCAGTTTTATCACTTGAGCTGGGGAGAGTGGACTGAGTTGGGGTGAGTTTAAAAGGAAGATGGGTATCCTCTGGCACTCAAAAGATTAAGCACCTTACACTGAACTAATGCACTTTATTGAGACAGGATTTGAATAGTTTGCGTGTGTCTGAGTGTGTGTGTGTGTGTGTGCGCGGGAACTGGAACGGGGGGGGAATCAGTCGGGTGGAGGGGGTGGGCGGGGGAGCGTGTGTGTGTGAGTGCGCGTGCGTGCGTGCGAGTGAAGACGGTCGGGGGGGGACCTTCAGTTGAAACCTTATCAGAGAGCAAATCCTTTCTCGAAAGACAAACACTGTTGATATTTCTCTTGTTTAGCATTTTCTTTTTTTTTTTTTTTTACGTTTCTATAAAAAAAAAAAAGTTAAAGCTATTGGAAAAAATGGATTCTAAAAAAAAAAAAAACTTGAAGATTTGCACTTGCCTAAAAAAATTCATGAGAAAAATAACAAAAAAAATCAAAACAGGTGGGGTAGATATAGAAGTGAATATTTTTGTGAATGTGTATGGATGTGAGCGCGTCTGTGATATACCAGTGCACAATGTTTTATTTTTTCTTACGTTGCTTACCAAGATGTATGACACAAGAGGCCATTTTTTTATTTTTTTTTTTCCCCTCTTCCCCAAATTATAATTTTGTATTTTCATTGTGTGTGTGTGTGTGTGTGCAGGCGTGGTTGTGTGTGTGTGTGTGTGTGTGTGTGTGCGTCCCTTTAACAGGCGTCTGTTTTGACAGTTAAATAAGAGAGAGAAGGCAAATGCACAACACATCCTTCCTCTTACCAGCTCCTCATCCCCACATCGACATGGAAACACGTCTGTGCGTCGTTAGCTTTGCATCCTTCGCCACCAGGTGAATTCCCCTCAGCTTCTTCGCCGGGGGAGCAAATCATGAGGGACGTGAGCGCGTGAATCAGAGAGTGTGTGTTTGTGTGTGTGTGTGTGATGTGTGTACATTTACTGTTCCTACAAATGAGTTAAGATTACAGGTACTCATTTTGGATATATGTGCTTTTTCTTTTTTTTGTGTGTGTAAGACTGCACATTTGTGCCTAAGAACTCGGATAGGGTGCGCGGCCATTGAGACATTAACTCTTTTTTTAGAGCGAGTGTGAACCCGTGTCAGTGCTGAGCACAGCGAGTGTAAAGTATGCCTGTTTATATCGTAAATATTTCTCGTTCGGTCTAGGGGTGATCCATCGGAAGGTTAATCCAAGTCTGTTTTCCCGGGGTGTGATCACGTTGCCTTTTGTCAGCTCTCGAACTTGTGAATGAAAGGTGTCGAGTTTCTGACTATGAAAAAAAAAAAATTACAGCATCTTAATGTGCACGTGCACAGAGCGGTGCATGAAATGTTAGCATATTGTGTTACTTCTTCGTTGTTGCAATTTGATAATGACGAGTTTTCTTTTTTAATGAAAAATATATATGAATATATACATTATATACAAAGTTTAAAAAGTATTTGGACTAAGAGAATGAGCACTTGGGGCTGCTATTTTTGTTGTGTGTGTATTTTTTTTCTCCTTTTTGTTTTTCAGTTTTGGTTCATTATCGCCATGTGAAGTGTGTGTATTTCTTAAGAAAATATTGAATGTATTCCAAAAAAAAGACAAGAAATCCATGCTGATACCAGATATTTTTTTCCTCAGAAGATTTCAAAAATGGAAACAAAATACACAAAAAAAAGTCAAAGAGCAAGGACATTTTTTGTTTTGTTTTTTTTTTTTTTTTTTTTTTTACACAGTGGAGAAGAAAAAAAAAATTCTGGGATGGAAACAGTTGAACACACTGCCTCTACAATTCTGGTCGTACAAACGGTGACTAAGAATTAAAAGAAAGGACTCTTTCGATTCCATACTGGAGCTTTGGTTGTTTACAAGCCACATGGATATTTGTGGGTGCAGTTTATTTTGTTTTTTTTTAATGATTTTTTTTTAATGTTTGTTTTTTTCATTCCCACACAAGACGGGTGGGGTCTGCGAGCGCGCTTCTGCCATATTGGACACTGAGAGGCGTCTGTTCGAGGATGAGATGGACAGGATCCTCGAACCAGACTAGCGCATGCGGTTGCAGATCCGGAGACTAGCGAGAGTGGGCTTTTTTTTTTTTTTTTTTTTTTTTTTTTTTTTTTTTTTTTTTGTGGAGAACGGAGTTGCAGGGCTGCAGAACCCTCGAGGGAACCGAGAGCAGGAGGGGGGGGGGGGTCGTCCCAGCCCCTTCCCCCGACACTCTTGAGCGCTCGCACCCTGCCCCTCACCAACTCACCTATGCACTTTTGTTCATTCAAGCTGTGAGGTACCATTTTGGGGATGGGAGCACAATTTACAACAGGAGGATCGCTCCGACTCGGAAGTCGGCGAAAAAAGAAATTCCCAAACCGAACTGAGAGACTGGAGAAGTGACGCCTTCTCCCTCCTCCTGTACATAACCATATTTTTGTATTACCTTTCCAAGTAAAGAAAAAAAATCGCAAATGGATGAAGGAAAATTGACAGTGACTATATAGAGTAAATGTTCAAGAGAACTTTTTTTTTTTTTTTTGTTTTTGAATTACGAGTGACTGGCTTCTTGGATTCCTGTGCATTTACCATTACCCCTGAAGTAATCAGGGCGGGAAAAAACAAAAAAACAAAGATGGACTGAGGCGTCAGGACATTGGGATAAGGGGACTGATCGGTATTGGTAAAGTCGCAACCAGGAATCTCGGAGGAACAGTGCGAGAATCAGGATGGTTGGAAGAGCTCCCACATCTCCATCTGATGGAGCTGCGTTGAGAGCCGCAGTGACTACTCCAAAAACGATAATCCTCGGTGTCGGTAAGATGCTTCTGCTTGATTCGCAAGTAGCTTCACGCACAGATTTGGCTGTTTCCTGACATTTGAGTGACTGTTTTGTATCCCTTTCTTTGACCCCCCCCAGGAGTCTGGCTGTTTCTTTATTTGCTGCCCTCTGCGAGAAGGATCTCATCCACAGCCGACCCCAAGAACCCGTCGATCCCGAATACGCCCTTTCTGAGCTTGAACCCTAAAAAAAAAACTCTTGACCTCAGACTGGGCTGGGCCGTCGGCATTATCAGCTGGACAGTCGCCAGATAAAGTTACAGCTCGCCGGAAGAGGACGACGAGCCACGAGCTGCCCCGATGTCATCGCCCAACGAGCAGCCAAGTCGGCTCTCGGCAGACGTGGCGGAATTACAGACGAGCCGCCGGAAATCCCTGTAACTGTTGAACTGGAGGAACTGATTGAATTTGTACAGAAAAAGACTGAAACGCAACCCGCGAACACACGGCTCGGCACCGCATCGTTTCGAAAGTCCAAAGGAGTTGCAGACACACTACATACACACCACGGAAAGCAGCTTATACTCAGATCGGCTCTCTGGATCCACGTCTGCAAACAGGGCTACGTCGATATTGAACCACCACGCAAGCATCAGTGCTCATCAGTATAAACGCTGAGCTTTGTAAATAATGTAAACCTTTTGTGTTGTTTTTTTTTTTTGGTTTTGTTTTTTTTCTCCTCATAGCGGGTTTTCCTTTATTTCTCTGTTCAACATGCCTTAAAAATGTACAGTTCAGTTACCGAACTGCTAACCGAACTAGTTCTCTGAGGATTTGAGTTGGGAATCATCTCGTTGAAGGAAAAGACAAGTTTTTGTTAATAGAACAGACCGTTCTGGATTAAACCCGACGGGTGCACCACCACGAAAATTGACTTGTTGGCTACGTAAAAAGAGCAGCAAGGTTTCTTTTATTATCCGATTCTGATTTCCTTTTCCGGTGGTTGGCTTTCGTTGCCCTTTTGGTTTCCTTAAAAACGAGTGGATTTGTTCGGATTTCCTGTTTTAGATTAATGCTAAAGGTGCAGGCTAAAAAGAAAAAAAAAAAGGCTGATGTCTGTACAGGTAGGAGCTGAGCTGGTTGGGTGACATCAACAGGATTGGCTTCGAGATAAGAAATTTCCCTCGATATTGTCGGGAAAACCGATTTTGGCGAGACTAAAATTCATCTCAAATTTTGTTAACAATCTGGGCTTCTTGGTACCTTTTTTTTTACACTCCAGGGGACTAAATGTTATGCAAACTGCTTGAGGGCTTTCGCTTAGTTTCCAGGTGTGTCTGAGGCGAGAATCGCGAATTTCGTGATTCGGTTTGTGGGGTTTGTACTCAAACCTCAAAGGATCAGAACCCGGCCCGTATTTCCTCACCTGGTCTTCCTGCTGGCTGCCTTCGCTTATGATCGATCGGTCAGTTTACCCGAGAGAAAACCCGTCGTGCAGGTCAAGCGTCTTATTAAAAGTTTGTATATCTAACTGGATTTGAGAGATTAGTGCTTTTAGTCGGCAATTTGTGCGCGTCTTTGATGGCTAAACATCGCAGTTTTTAAGATGCAATGGCAATTTAGTAGATCGGTACCTTTATCTTGATACACGTGCATGTTGTTCGGAAGAGGTTTCGTGGCTTCGTAACTGTTAGTGCTAACTTAATTGTAACTGCAGGCAGCCTTATTTTAGTACTGTTAAATTGAACTGACTTTAGGAGGTTACTTAACGTCATATTGTAACTCCTGAAACCGAAGTTTATCAAGTGTGCTATCTGGTCTCTCGCGAACGACGTTCTTTTTTTTAACAAAAAAACAAAACTATTATTTGATGCAAGTCGGTTGTCTGTCTTAAACTAAACTTTAGCTGCACAGCCACGCTTTTATGAGCAGATAAATTGAGAAGGTGGAACCAAAAAGGCCCAGATGTTGATGACAAGTCCTGTCTTAGTCTGACATTCCTGCCATAAAAGATGTTCCATCCCAGTCAGCTCAGCTCCTTTTTGCTAAATTAATCGGAATGTTGTTAAAATAACAGCAACCTGTCCTGAAAAGAACAACAGAAAGATGTGTAAATAGTTCTGCTTTTGTTTGAAGAACAAAATAAATACTAAATAAACCGCATTTAGCATCGATTATCTTGGCGTTTCTCCTGAGATGTTTGAGTCCATGCGCGCCCCCGAGGAGGGACCGCGCGTTCACGCCACCGGGACATCTCGCGATATTTGGGAGCACATGGCTGCCTCCACTGTTTACAACTTGAGTGACGAACTCATGTGCAGGAAACACTTCTAAAGTAAAGAAAGAAGCCCAACAACCCCCAGCTTCGCGTTCCAGTTTGACGCATTTACAACGAAAAAGGGCGGAAGGAGGGCAAAAAGCGCGAGAAAACCACATCGCAGGTAGGTCCCGTCGACTTAGCCCGAGCTAACGCTAAAGCTGCGGCGTGTCGAAATACCTGCAGGATTATTGAAGGGCTCTCACTTTCCTCTTTAAAATCGACGCGGCTGGTTGAGGGAGACGCAAAGTGTGGACGGAGTTGTGGCGTCTTGGCAGTTCGCACGGATTTAAAGAGACGTGACCGACGCTAGTTAGAGGTGCTAGTTGAAATCCGAAGCAGCTACAGGTGTCTTGACAGCTCTCCCCGGGGTGTGTTTACTGGTTTCTGTTGGTTTTCTGCGTTTGTTTGAGCCTGTTTCTAATGTATCTTCTTTGTCATCTCCCCCCCCTCCAGGCAACTGGGTGCTGTGATGTCCTCGACCCCCCGCAGAGTCAAAGCATCCCACTGCAGGAAGAAGCACTACCCCAGTAGCACCTACCTCACCCACGTCTGACGGCCAGGAGCAGGGATCCAGGCTCATCCGCGACATGTCCGACACGGCCGGGGCCGCCGACGTGGCCGGCGGGGGCCAGGACGATGGCGCGGAGAACGAGCCGCCTCGAGGCGGGGTCGTCTCGCCCGGGCAGGCGGAGGAGGTGTCGGAGGGAGGGGCGCCCCCGCCCGCCAAGAGGACCAGGACGAGCGAAGGGACCCCGGAGCAAGAGCCGGTCGAGGAGACCGCCGGGGGAGGGCCGGAGACGGGGGCCGGACAGCGTCCGCCAGAGGACGCCCCGACGTTTGAGCGAGGTAGAGCCTCTGCGGCGTTTTCGTGAGATGCCGATTGGCGTTCCCGTCGCACGCTCGTTTCTTTTCTGCGTCAGGGGAGGAGGACGCACCCGAGGTGCAAGTCGGCGAAGGCGGACAAGGGTGCCACGAGAACGGAGACGGCTACGGGACCTCTCCAGGAGACGGGGAGCGGACGACGGAGGACAAGCTCAACAGCGACGGGTCCGCCGACAGCCCCCACGAGGCCCGGCAGTAAGTGGGCGCCACGTCGAAGGTGCCGCGGTGTCCGGCGGCGGTAGCCAGGAAGAGACTTTACATGCTCCTTCCCCCCCTCGACCTTTTGTGATGTTGGCCTTCTGCGAACGAGGGAAATCAAATGTTCCCTTTTGACTCAGCAGAGTGTCAAATTGAAAGCGGGGCTTCGGGGCTCCGCCTCAGGCCCGCCTTGTCCTGGCTGGGGGTTTAGACTCATGGTCTTATGGAACGGGAACGTTCAGCTGATCCGAGCTCCCGGCCGCTCCGTTCCAGGTTTACGTTCGCTATATCTCTGCTGTTGGGCTGTCGTCGCCGAGCGTCGGTCCTCATCTAACCTCTTGAGAAGCAGAGCAGAAGGCCCCCGAAGCTTGCGGCATCACAGCCAAGATGACGGGAGGCTGTGGGAAAAGCTGGCAAAAGGTGCTTCAAGAGCTGAGTGGATTTGTGGGGGGGGGTGTTTTTGGAACGCGGTGGTGTGAAAGGGCTTAAACCGTGTGACTGCTCGTGTACGTGACAGAGCTGCAGAGGAAACGTCTCCACAAATCCAGCACAGCGTATTATTTTAGGAATGCGCATGTTTGAAAGATGGATTCTGCAGGTCTCTTCTATTTGCTGGTTTGCATGTGTTAAAGGAAAGAGTTGAGGGAGCAAGAGGAAGAAGGTCGGAGAGAATAAGAGCGCTGGAGAAATGGAGAACGGTAGAGAGAGCGAACAAGAGGTACATAAAGAGGGGGAGGAGGAAGGGAGGTAATGAAGCGAGAGAGGTCGATGTCAGGAGGTGGAGGTCTCTTGTGTGTCTGGCTCGGTGTGAACACACTTCAAGTGTCCGACATTGTGAGACTTTTGTTGCAACTCCGTCCGATGTTGACGATCAGCGCCGCATCTGCCTCTGCGCGCTCTCGAGGGATTGAAACTGAGCTGAAGTGGAATGTTGTAGGTCCAAATTTCGACAACAGACCAGTTAAGGGTTTATTGGCTTCATGAAACTGGATTCCAAGGTTGATAAAACCTTGTTTTGAAATCTTATTTTTCCGTGTCCTTAGGTATGTTCAGCCCGTAAACTGTCAGAGAGGGACCTCTGTCTTTTCTGTGCTATCTTTGGAGCTCCTCCAGATTTGACCTCCCTTCTCGCTTGATTTCAGCCTCGGCCTAGATTTTTCCCAGAGTCCCCAGATGCTCACGGGCTCTTGGACCGAGTACTCGAGGCTCCCGGAGAATTACCTCAGAGGCTGCAAATGGTAATCTCCCCGAAAGTCACCGTTTAATCGAAAACATAAACCCACCGAGTCTTTTTATGATGAAAGCCTGTTCATTTTCAGATTTTTGATGTAAATCGTGATTTTCTTTTTCTCCCGTGTTCCCAACAAGGGCCCCTGACGGTTCCTGTATCCTGACCAACAGCGCCGACAACGTGCTCCGCCTCTACAACCTTCCCCCGCAAGTTTACAGCTACGACTGGGACTCCTTACCTGAGATGGTAGACACGCCTCCTTATCGCACCAGCGACAACAAAAACAAAAAACAAGAATGAACTCGTGTAGACGCCAAGAAAAAAACCCCAGAATATACCAGAGAAGTCAACAAAACCCGGTCCTAACGTGTTAATTCTTAGGACAGGCGCTATTCCTGTCGAGCACCGAGCTCGGATATGTGAAGTATTTCCAGTAAAGGTCATCGACCTGCTCAGCGGCGGCTGACCTTTTTTGCGCGCGGGCTGTCAGAATGTCGTCCTCTCTGCCCTGGCGTCGTGTTTTAAAAACCGAGAGCCAAAACATTTCAGCGAGCAATGCAAGAATTACGGCGGATTTAATGGAATAAAGCAGCACCGAGGTTCCGAAATACAGAGTCTCGGATTTTATTACACGCGGGTAGATCGGGATCACTGAGCAAAAATAATTAAAATGTAATCCATTTTCCTCTATTACAGAGCTCCAAGACCTTTGTGATCAGAGTGGAGAATTAAAGTTTGATTACTGGGTTGTAATATTGAATTCTACTCGAGGGAAAAGCCTCTGTCGGTGTCCTCCGTCGCACCGATGGCTCGCTCGTCATCCTCCCTCTCTCCTCCCTCTCTACGGCAGACAGCGGTGCTCAGGATGGCGGAGGGAGACACGATCTACGACTACTGCTGGTACCCCAAGATGACCTCGCTGGACCCGGGAACGTGCTTGTAAGTCCGCCACCCGCGTACCACGGGAGCGACGTAGCGGAGGTCTGGTCACAAAGTCGGAAAAATGAGATGTCCGCCTCTACGAATTTTGCAATTCCAACAGCAACATTTCTATTCAGGCTTTACGATAATTATATTATGGGTTAGCGATTATTTAGATTAGTCGAATAATTGATCAATTAATTTGAATTTGCGATCAAAGTGTAACGAAAAGCATTTGCGCCACTATTCGTGCCAATGAGCGGCTGCAACGTAATTGCGTAGTTGATTATATCGACTGTCAAGTAATCGCCCAACCCGACTTTCCCTACACATATGTCGAACAATACTATTATTCATTTTAACGGGAAAAACTCCCATCCAGAAAACACA
Source organism: Lagocephalus sceleratus (assembly GCA_911728415.1). NCBI lineage: Eukaryota > Metazoa > Chordata > Actinopteri > Tetraodontiformes > Tetraodontidae > Lagocephalus > Lagocephalus sceleratus. The sequence goes on along the minus strand of CAJVRN010000234.1, from coordinate 5,198,645 downwards.
TTTGCAACAATAAACCGATTCAAATTGATTATCAATCTTTATTAAAGTTGAGCATCTTCTCGAGAATCCCTCTACCGTTGCCGTAATCTGCTCTTTTTTGTTTGGATTCCCGACAACCCTTTTCGTATTTCTACGCCCGGCTAAATACTTATCGGTCTCTCTCATGCGGTGCTTTTTCAAATGTTTAGTTCCATTTGCAGCATTTTTCAATACAACAGAGATTCCTCCTCTCATAATAATGACTTGTGGAATCATTTTAGCACCGACATAATTCACAGATCGGAAATTTACGATCCGTGAATTACGTCGGATTGGAAATTTATGATCCATGAATTATGTCGGTATCGGAACCCGATAAAAAAATACTGGAACGGATCGGCCCCATCCCTACTTTCCGAGTAGGAAAATCCCAAATGTCCTCAGATCTCGGGAATTACAACTTCCAAGTACAACTGGAATGTCCCTCTGAACCCGATCCGGGAGGTGAAAGAGGAATACGTGCTCCGACGTTTGGTGATTTTAGTCTTCATCTCTGAACTTCTCTAAACGTTGAAGATGTTGCTTTGATGCGGATACCCGCAGCATCCACTCTCATCTCTGAAGCTGTAACAGCTTCACAATGCCTGTCATTCCGATCTATTTTGTGGCGGCCTGCTCTTCGTCTGTCCGACCCCAGCTCGAGCCGTTCAGGATGACATCAGTACGTGTTTGAGCCAACCCTCGGCCATCGCCGCGGAGAGCCGTTTTAACGAGCTTAGGTCGGACTGCCAGCAGTTTTTGCCTCCTCCCAAGGCTCCCATCATCCTCCACTTCCAACCCCCCCTCCCCGACAGATCAGTCTGATCAAGGCCGCAACAGACAGCCCTCGCTGGAGCACAAAAAACGGCGTAAACACCACAGTCGTCAACAACAGACGCCTCGTCCAGACAACTAGCGAACTCGAGAGGCCCCGGGAGGAGGGGGGGTGGTTGTCTGCCAAAGCGGCGCGGGGAGCCGATGGAGTCGATGATGGGAATCTTCAGATGGCCACCGACATCAGAGAGGAGCCCCGGCAGGGAGCCGGCGAGGTGGTCGATGAGCAGAGGGCCGAGGCTCAGCGATAAAACGCCTATTCCCTTTCTCCCCTCCATGTTTCCCATTTTGTCTTGATTCTCTCCGCCTGCACTGCTTTTACTCTCCATCTGCCAAGAGCCCCCCCGCCCACCGTAGAGAGGGAATAAGGGTCGCTGTTGTGGCTCGGCTAAGCTGCACTCAGTTCCAGGCACCGCTCCAACCAAGCAGCGGCCTCGCATTCCAATTAGCGCCCCCCCCCCACTCCCGCCCCGGAATGAAGCCGCGCCTCGGAGGGGTTGCGGCAGAACACGGAGGCGGGGGCTAATTACCACCGCTAATTGAGTCCGGTGGTGCTTCGGCATTTCCTTGGCTCGTGGTAATCGGAGTTAGAAAAGGCGGGGCTCGCACCAAGACCCCGACTGGATCAATAGGGACCCACACAACCACAAACAGGAAGTGACGCCTCCCCCTCGGGGTCGAAATGAGGCAGTAGCTCCGCCAAAGGACGAACCTAACACCTTTATTTTCTCAGCCTCGCCAGCAGCAGCCGGGACAACCCCGTCCACGTGTGGGACGCCTTCTACGGCGAGGTCCGCGCCAGCTTCCGACCCTACAACCACCTGGACGAGCTGACGGCGGCCCACTCCCTGTGCTTCACGCCCGACGGGTCTCAGCTCTACTGCGGCTTCGACAAAACCGTGCGGGTCTTCCACACCGAGCGCCCCGGGAGAGACTGCGAGGAGAGGCCCACCGTAGGTCAGTCCGGCACGTCGGGATATCGCTCCGATATCCTGCTTGTTGTTTTCCGTTGAAGCAAAGGTCGCGTACCCGAAGACAATAAACGCAAACAACATCTGTCGTAACGCGATAAAAGCACTCAATCATCAGATTTTCAAATAATTCCCAAATCAGCAGATGGGTGTTTTTGCGACTTTTCAGAGGCTGTTTCTGAAAACCTCGCCGTTGTTCAAGGATGGCGGTGATTTCCAAAAACAGCGCGCAGGTCGGGCTTTTGTCCGTCTCAACCCAGCCGACGCCGCGCAAACACAGACTTTGTGAAAAGAACAATAGCCGCACCTCAGACTGAAGCCTCCTTGCTGACAGGGGAATAAAAGGATTGCGATGTTTACCGCCACAAACTCTGACTGTCGTTAGTGTCGAGGGTTTTTTTTTTTTTTTTTTGTGCGTTTGGAGTTAAAAGTTGATCAACATCCCTGAAAGTTGTCGAAGAGTAGACTTTGTTGATGGGTTTTTTGTGTTTTAGTGAAATTTTCCTTATTTCAGCGGCAACCACCTAATCTCCGCCAATTGATTGAGATTTATGGGCTTGTTAAATCTCGGAAGGGGGCGTGGCCCAAGTCCGCAGTTAACCGTGGTCGCGTTTCAAAAGCGACTCAATCCGAAGCGTCTTTTTCCGTCCGGAAGTGCTGACAAACTCCATCCCGGTCTCCGCCGCAGTGAAGAAGCAAGGCCAGGGCGGCATCATCTCCTGCCTGGGCTTCAGCCCCACCCAGTCCGTGTACGCCTGCGGGTCGTACTCCCGCGGCGTCGGACTCTACTCCCGCCAGGACGGCGCCCTGCTTGCGCTTCTGCCCACCCGCCACCACGGAGGCCTCACCCACCTGCTTTTCTCCCCCGACGGCAACCACCTATACACCGGCGGACGCAAGGTCAACACACACACACACACATATCCACACACACACACATAGAGGCCGAGGCGGGGTTAGTGTCAGAGGTAGAAACCGTTGATTGTTTTCAGGCTTTTCAGAATTTTTTTACGCTTAATATGCAAATTAGCAGTTCTCATTATGTACGCATGAAATAGCCTGTCGATCCAAAACAGCCGTAACAATCAGCCAGATTTATAATTATTGTCTCATGTTGTTGACACGTTGGAGCCAAATCATGTTTCTTTTGTTTCCCACGAAAAAGCTCGTTTTCACCATATTGTGAACAAAAGCTGTTCCTGTAAATCAGGCCGGGAGCGTGAAATTTGGTGTGTGAAAAGTTACTAAAGTGGAGATTCTTGAGTCTGAAAAAAACTGCCTTTTTTAAAGATTTATTTCTTTTTATTATCGGAAACAGCGATACGCGGACTGCGAACCATCAGTGTCATAGTAACAGCGGTGAATGACAGCATCAATGACTTTTAAGAAGAACGTGAGACATGGAAACGTTATCTGAGCTTTTGTATTCAGGCTAGGCCCTTTTTTCATTGTCACATATTCTATGTAAAACTCTTTTACTTTCTCTATTTCTTGTCTCGCTCACAATGCCAAAATATGAGAGATGTGATGTTAGTTGCTCAGAATGATTTAGTCTATTTGGGTCTATTTAGTTTATTTGGATCACATATAATGCTATTGTTTGATATCTGTATCAGAAATTAAGAGACTATATCTGGATATCGGTAAAAAAGTCAAGATTCTGCATTTTCTTCTCGGAGTTCGGAGTGTTTAACCTCACAGCAATTTCTCGGAAGAGATGAGGCTAGCAGGGAGGGTCACTCTCTGCTGGAAGATCGACGGGTCGAGGTACGTTCGATGCCTTATCGAGTCTGTTCTGGGACTTTAGGATACCGAGATTCTCTGCTGGGACCTGAGGGATCCGGACAATGTCCTGTTTACACTGAAGAGGAACGTCTCCACCAACCAGCGCATCTACTTCGACCTGGACTCGTAAGCTCCTCCCGATTTGCCGCGGATCCTCTCTCGGGGCTCGAACTGACGAGTCTTTCCGTGCAGCTCGGGCAGGTATCTCATCAGCGGGGACACGGAGGGCATGGTGTCGGTGTGGGACACACAGACAGTCCCTCCTGATGTGAACGAGGAGCTCCTACAACCTCAGCTCCGGTTTCAGGCCCACTGGGATTGCACCAACGGAATCAGGTATCCCAGTCGAGTGTGAGATGTCGCATTTGGCTACTTTTTCCGTTATTAGTTTTAACAGCGAAAATCGGATTTCCCAGTATCCACCCCTTCATGCCGCTGTTGGCGACCTCCAGTGGCCAGCGCCAGTTCCCTTGGCCCAGCGACAGCGAGGACGACTCTGGGCCGGATGTCCCCTCGCCGCGGGATAGCCGGGAAGACAACACCCTGCGAGTGTGGTGGGCGGGACCGCTGGGCCCCGCCCAGGAGGGAGATCAAAGCGGGGGTGCAGAGGCCTGAGGCAGGACAGGTTCAAAGATCTCATCAAGGGGGTCTTGGGATTATTTTCGGGAACTGTCGGGAAGCTTGGGACTAGCCCACGCTAGCGCACACACCCCCCCCATCGGGTTGGGAAAGACTGGATCGCCTTTCATCCCAGTGTTAAAATCGTTTTGAGGGTCAAAATCATCAAGGGGAAATCATCAAGGGGTCACTGCCGGACTCCCAAGAGAGGAAGCTGCATTTTTGTTAGTTTTGCCAACCCCCTTATCCCGTTAGCGTCAAAGATCAGGTTTCTTCGTGACTCTTGTCGATCTCGTCTCGTGTTCGATGCCGACTCAATTTGCTCTGACTGGAATCACGCGACCAGGCGTGACAGCAAGTGCCAACTGTTTTTAAACCAGACCTGCGTTTTCTACCTTTTTTTAAGCTCCGCCGCTCCCCGCATGCACACAAATAAATATTTTTGTAAGTCCCTTATAATTGTTTTTTCTGTGATGTAATCTGATTATTGTAAAGCTTATTAACAATAAAACTCCATTCTTGGTTTACTCGCTACTTTGTAATTTCAGTAATTCCATCACTTAAATTTTAAGTCCACGGTGAAACCCAAATCTTAAAGGAAAAAGACTTAAGATGTATGTTTAAGACGTGAAAATCGCACACTTTCCCCTTCCCAACGACGTTAGGCGTCAACCGCAAGCACTTGTGTCTGATTGAAGTGGCAGGCCGCACTGTTGTGCCTGTTGCCTAGCGACCCCGCTCGCCGTGGGAGAGTGAACCTGATGGCGAGATGACGGGAAGGGAAAAAAAATGTGTCAAACAAGTTTGATGGATTATCCTGGGGTTGTCACGAGTGCAAATTGTTTGTCTGATGGTGTGTTAATCTTAGCTCTTCAACACTGTGTGTGTCTCTACATTCGAGTAGCTTTGCTTTGATGTATACTGTCATTCTGTTGCAAAAATGTGCACTTTATCTTTGGTTAAATCTAAAATATGTATGTCAGGAAGAGTATATGTTTAGTTTAGGAGCTGCTACTTTTAGAATCTTAACAAAAAAAAAAATGAAAAGGAAGTGTTGAAAATCAACAAACACCTCCTTTGATTCTTTTAACTTCCCTGCTCCTGTTTGTTTTTGGCATCTTTGTGTTTCTGAGAAAAACACACTGATCCTTTTTTTTTTAAGTAGATCAAAGCTCAAGTTGTCTTGTTTGTTGCACGAGGTGTGAAGTCCATGTCTACCTTAGCTGCGTTACAATTCGGAAAAAGTGCATCGCGAACTTTGGTTATGATAAAACTGGAAAATATAAACGAAGTAAAATACAAAGGCGTAGTTAGCTTTGATGGAAATGGATTTGTAAAAGGAGTTAGAAAAAGCAATTTGCGGTGCAACCCCCAGTTTCAGTTCTGATGGTCCGTTTTTACAATTTTTCGTTAATGGTTTTTCAGTTTTTTTCAGACTTTCCGCTTTTCTCTGAGCTCACCGGAGAATCCCTTTGCTCAGGAATGTTGCCTTTCTTTTTCCCCCCTCTTTCTTTTTTTTTTTTTTTTCTTTTTTTATTTTTTGTTTTAATCCTTCCGATGACGCCGAGCGCAACCAAAATTGAGGCCCGGCCAACGGGTCCGCCGGCGGAGTCGTTATCCTCTTCCCCGGGCGAACGCGGTGTAATTCCCGCACTCGTGCGTTTAACGAGCCAATCAACGTCGAGCGTTGGCCGTCTCTGCTTCCCGAGCTTCCATTTGCGTCCGCGGCTTCGCCTAAGTGCCTCGCCATTACCGAAACGGGCGCGCGGGAGGAAAAAAAAAAAAAAACCCCGACGGCGGGGCGCGCAAAATAGTAAGTAATGGGGGCTCGATATTAAAGAAGACGTTTGAAAACAATTATTCAAATGGACGTCTGCCTGTTGGATCTCGTAATCCCTTTGCGGAGCACTCAAGCGAGCGCTTGGCGGCGTGACCCCAGCTGAATTAGCACGGAGAGGGCGCGCCTGACGTCTGACACGCCGAAATGTCTCAACCGTGCCGCCGCTTGTCGCTCAGTGCCTTTTGAAAGAAAGAGTGGGGGGGGCTTTTTCTGAGCGTGAAGCGGAGAGAAGAGATTTGCCGCAGCGTTTAGAGGTTGTCATACATGGCATTTCTGAAAATGTCAAAGGGACGGCTCCTTTATCTCCGAGAGAGACTTCAGAACGCGTTTGGCAGGCTCTCGCCGCCGAGACCCGGCTTCTGACGCGCCGGGAGAGCAAAGTTATTCACTTAACAGCGTCGGGGAAGAATTAGTCAACGCGGCTCCTGGTAGCTCGCCACTTCTATCAGATTTAGATGAAATAAACGGAACGGCGCTCAAAGTGTTTTCTTTGATCGGGCGATGTGAGCCACGTGATTCCGGATGTTGGGTTTGGTTCACTCGGTTCAACAGTCGGTTGCGAAGTTTTACCGTGTTTTTCTCAACGGGCTCGGAATGTGTTGCCCGCTGCTTTTTTAAGTATTGGAACAAGGCGTGGCAATTGAAACCGACTTCGGGAGGGTTTTTCCGTCCCGCCTACCATTAGGGGGGAAATTCCATTTGATTTTTTTTTACGTAAACTAGTTCGTAATCGAACGCCAAATCGAAATCAAGGGTGCCAGCACTCGATTGTTCTCGACCCCTGCCGTCTGGGGGGTGTCTTTTTTCGGCATTACCAGAGAGAAAGAGCCAAATCGTGTGTTTTTTACATTCCTTTTCAGCTCTGTCGGGAAGCACGGAGGCTAGCGCTTCTGCCTGAATCACTCGGTAAGAGGCTGCTAATGCGAAAGGCGGATAATTCCAGTCATTCCGGGACCTTTTCAGGGAACCATTTCAGTGTTTGCGGGCCTGAGCAGCGTGTAATTTTCACCTGCTGTATCTTCCCTTATTACACATCGGAAGTTTAGATTACACGAGGATTCTTTTTTCCCCAAAAAAAGCCTCAATCTGCAAGTCCTTTCCCTCCTCTTTTTTCTTCGGAGTTCCATTTCACATGCTGCCAAAATAGCCCGCATTCCCCTGAATGCATCCAATTTCGAGCGCGGCGGCGGTGATTGACGCGTCCTTGTTCTCCGGTTTACATTAGAGGGGAACGTAATTGGCACCTGTATTCCCGCACATGCTCAGAGGCCGGGGGAAAACTCTCAGCACCCAGCCTTCCATTTCCATAGACACCCCTGGCAACGTGCTCCAGATGTTTTGCCAATGCTCAAAAGGTAAATACGGAGAAAACACGAGAGGGGGTTGGAATTGAGATTTCTCTCGTTCCGGTTTAAGGAGGCGGGTTCTCGCCCACGTCCTTCACCCTTTCCTTCACATTTTTCCTCGAGCGATCCCGCTAGCAGGTTACCAGGAGGCGGAGCTCTTTGAAGTCCGCCAAGCGTCTGGAGTCGGGGATCTTGTGATCTTTGCCGAGCCGAGTCAGCGCTTGCCTAATGGCGCTCCAGGGAAACGGAATAGCCTGGTCCTCGACGCCTCTCCCCTCCCTCTCCGAAATTGGCCTGAGGGGAAGTTTCTTAGAGAAGCTGGGGGGGGGGCGCGCTTCGGAACCAGCAGCATTCCAGGTCAAAGAGCCACGGCGGGATACTGAGCAGGCGGAATGAGGTGTCCAGCAGGGGGCAGAGATGAGACGGGAATCTCTTCCTAATGATACAAAGTCAATGGGGGGGGGTCCTCCAAAACAGGATGCTTAAGGGTTTGAATTTAGGGATTAAGGTAAATCCCGTCTGGGATTACACCACCTACGGTTAAGATACAGACACAACAGCCAATCGAGGCTCTCTAACTTCCCGATTACGGACTCACAACGATCACTTTAATCTCTTAATCTCATTCATTTTCCCTGATTGCGGTGATTAATCGGACATGGTTGGTGAGACTAAGGTGATTGACCCGCAGGTGAGAACTGAACGCATATCGAGCCCACGTCCAGAACCGAGGGACTCCCGATGGATCGGCAGCCGGAATCAAAAGTCGCCGATTTCGGGGTCTGCCGATTGGGTCTCGACTCCCGCCGCCGTTCCTTCAGAAGACGCCCCCGGACGACCCGCGGTGATGGAAATCGCATTTTCAGGAACCCTACCTTGAACGGAAGCGGGAGATAAGGCCGCGTTTTATGCAACAAGAACGACGCCGACGCCGCCTGGACGATCCCGGCCGTCGTCTCTTTGGAAACGTGAAACGTCTACTTAGGATTCAGAGGGACTCGTCCTTCTGTCTGGGGTGTGGTGAGCATTTAAATGAGTTTTTAATATTAGAGCTGTGCCCAGGCGTGCTGGGAGGACAGCAGGCTTCCGAGGTTAGACAGTAAGGAAATGCCCCCCCCCCACGTACACACACACACACACACACGTTCTGGTATTCCTATCGCTGTGAGGACTCGTGTGGACATCCTCCAGCCCCCAACCAGGACCGCCACAACTCAACCCCCTCGCCTCCCCCTGACCCCAACGCTAAACCCCACGAGCCTCTTGAGGCTGTGACGGCCAGCCGAAATGTCCTCGCCTGACGAGGAGAACGGATTTCGATGCTTGGGACACAAACACACACAAGCGCACACACACAAGCGCACACACACACACACAAAGTGTGGTCAAGTATGCTAATGTGAGTATGCGCGTGAGGCGGATCGACTGTCTGGTACAAACCGATTCACCCGTGTGTGTGATCAGCATGTCACATGTCGTACCCCCCCCCCCCCCCCCCTCCCCCAACAGCCGCTGCTAGCCCGCCTCCTCTGTCTCGCCATCAATTTCAGGAAGGCGCACTGATGTGTGTGTGTGTGTGTGTGTGTGTGTGTGTGTGTGTGTGTGTGTGTGTGTGTGTGTGTGTGTGTGTGTGTGTGTGTGTGTGTGTGTGTGTGTGTGTGAGAGAGGAGGTGGACACTGTCGGGGACGGACGCGCGCAGAAAGATAAAGGCGCGCAGCTGAGCTCCATCAAGCAGCCGGGCCCCCCCCCTCGGGGTGAATTTCATTCCCATCAGGGTGCGCGATTTCCCGTCTGAGGCCTCGGAGACGCGGCCGGACGCCCTCCCGCGGGGGCGGGACACTCGCCGCCGCCATTGGCGCGAAGGTCGGCGCACGGGAAAGAGGTCGGCGTGAATAATAAACTCTGACGCGCGGGCCCCCCCCCTGAGCACGAGGGTCCCCAGGACGCACCTCGGGCCCTCGAGGGCCCCTCAACCCGAGTCATCCATCCGACAGAAGAGGCCAGGTTGTTGTTGGTTTCTCTTGTTTGTTTGTTTGTTTTCCCCGCACTCGACACTTTCCCAGGCGCAGGAGAGGCTTTCGTTTCGGCTCCACCTCAGAACCGGCCCGTCAGATTTCGCTCCGCCGACACGGGTTCAAGAGGTCACGCGGGGGCGGGGGGGGGATCTTGGCTCCTCCTCCCTGAAATTACGGTTTTAAGAAACATCCCTCCTCTTTTTTTATTTCCATATCGGTTTAAATCATCACATCATCTCGATCAGAGGATTCCTCGAATGCTTCTTCATCTCCTTACCCCCCCCAGGCTGCAGGGGACCAGCAGGGGTATCAGCGGCGGATCATATGAAAGCGCTTTCCTCTGCTTTATTTCCCTCCGCCAGGCGGGACAGAAACCGACCCAATTTTGCGCCATGAATTTGGCTGGATCAACCCCCCCCCAACACCCCCCTCCGACCCCCCCCATTCCCAGGTTGGCTCACCCCTCTTGCGGCCACCAGGGGGCGGTGCAGCCACACTTTTCAAAACCCCCTCCGGCCTCCTTTTTTTTTTTTCCTGCCTGTTGAAGCGACTGTCAGGTGTGTGTTTGGGGGGGGTTCTTTGGCAAAACCAGGGCCTGTCTCAACACCGGTGTGTGTGTGTGTGTGTGTGTGTGCGCGTGTGTGTGTGTGCCCCCACTCCATCACCAGGCTCGTCCCTGCGTCCCGTCAAGTTCCGAAGGGGCTTTGAAGCTTTCTGGATGCTGGGAATCATCCTCTGTCGGGGGCTGGGGGGGGCAACCAGAGGAAAGGTGTCGGGATTCTTCTGTTTCTTCTCTTCCAGACTCACGAATTGGAATTCTCCCCCTCCCTTTGGAATCCTGGAATCTGGGATGGGGTCAGGTGGTGTCGCACGTGCAGAATATTCATTTTGACACGATTGTACCTGGACGGGGTCGATCGTCGGTGCCCCCCCCTCCCCAACCCCCCCTAACGCCCCAACCACCACCACTATCCAGTGGGTGTAATACCGACCTTGGACACTGGGGGCGCTCTTGCTCTTCCATTGAGACAGTGGTAGTAGTGGTAGTGTGTGTATGTGTGTGTGTGTGTGTGTGTGTGTGTGTGTGTGTTGGGGGGGGGGGGGTCCTGCGTTTGTAAGGAGACAGAATAGAGCACCAGGGGAGTCCAGAGGTCCGAGTCAGGGTGATGGTGGTGGTGGTGGGGGGGGGTCCCTCAATCCTAAAAGAGAAGCAGCGAAGACGGGGTGCTGAAAAGTAGAGGTTGTGGTGGTGGTGGTGGGGGGGGTGATGGTGTGTGTGTGTGTGTGGTGGGGGGTCCCCCCCCCCCCATCACCACCACCACCAGCCTGGAAGAACTGCGCTCCGCCTGCCATAGTCGGAGGATGGGGCTGTTTTTTTTTTTCCCCCCTCTTCTTCCTCCATTCATCCACGCCCCCCCCCCTCCTCCTCACCCCCCCCCTCCCTCTTCCCTCCTCTCAAACCAGCCAGTCGCTTCTGTCAGCGCGCTGCGAGCGTCAGGACAAGTCCAAAGCTCCGGGAACCTCTCTCTCTCTCTCTCTCTCTCTCTCTCTCTCTCTCGCTTTTTTTCCCTTTCTGGGGGGGAAGAAAAATCTGAGGCGGGGAGACGGCGGCGCACAAGCCCGAGGGGGGGGGATCGACACACAAGCTCAAAAAGCGAAAAGGAACGACCAACGACGGTCCCGGCTCCAACGATGCGCCGCGGCGGAGCGGCGTCTGTTTCGGAGACGCGCCGACGCGCACGGCACGCACGCCGCGCGGCCCTGATCACTTAATAACTTTCACGTTTGCGCGTCGGGGGACCCGCCGCTCGCTCCCTCCTGCTCTTCGGACTCGATCCCCCCCCTCCTCCTCGGACTTACAGTCGGCTGGGATTCCTTCTCTCTTCTTCTTCTTCTTCTTTTTTTGCGTCTCAAAGCGTCGCTGAGGGATTTGAGGATTTACCACCTGTGTGTCTCCATTAAGAGAAAGAAAAGAGGAGTCGGCTTGGTTTTACGCACGGAGATGGAGCTCTGGACAGTTTTCCCTTTTTAAAAGGCTGCGGTTTTTTTTTTTTTTTTTTTTTTTTTTTTCACCCCCTCCTCCTCCTCCTCCTCCTCCTCCTCCTCTTCCTCCGTCCAGTCCGATTTGATGGGAGATACATCCTCTTGCGAGAAAACAAGGTAATGGGAGAGAAATCAGCCCGAGTCGGCGCAGAGAACAAGGGGACATTGTTCGGGAAGAGACAATCGGGGCGCACGGAGAGGCGGCTGAAATAGCTCCCCTCCATTCTCCTGGAGTTGTTTGATTTGATTTAGTTTGATTTATTTTGTATTTTTCTTCCCGGAGGAGCGGAGCGACCGCGCGCTCATGCCACATTAAAAAGGCCAAAGTCATGGGATCGGCACCAAAATAGTCCACGACGCGGACGCGCAAGGGGAGATCCAGACGCACGGATTGAGCGAGTGGCTTTCCTTTTTTTTGGTTTGTTTGTTTGTTTGTTTGTGTTTTTTTTTTTTTTTTTGAGGGAGTGGGTTGATTTTGGTTGTTGGGTTTTTTTTTTTTTTAAATTTTTTCCTGATTTCGCGCATTTCGACGCGGCTTCCGTGAGGTGTGAAGGTGCTCCGCACCTTTTTGGACTGGCCCTACCTGAATCCACCTTCCTGTGCGCCAGAGTCGCTCCGCAGCTGCGTGGTTGGGGTCGGGTTTATTTTGTTTTTTTAAATTATTTTATTTTTTATTCTTTCTTTGATTCCGAAGACCACTAGTTTCTTGTCCGATGGGGCTCCACATGCTGGGGGTCAGGGTTGAAATGGCGTGTCGAGGGAGTAGGAATGGATTTGGGATCCTGCTGATGTTCTTACTGGATTTACTGGGAACGGCGGCCAGTAACTTGGAGCCGATCTACTGGAATTCACTAAACGAACGGTAAGCACGTCTCTCCTCCTCCTCCTCCTTTTACTGCGCGGTGGAACTGCAGGTTTGAACTTGACGTTGGTCCTCGAACGTGGTGGGAATCCGCCTGGAAGTGCAGGCCCTCCTGAGAGGGTCCATTATTTTTACTATTCCGCCACTTCTCACCCCCCCCCCCACTGAAATCACAGCCCCCCCCCTCTCAGACGCCCCTGTTGATAATCTAATGTGGCTCTAATATAAACAGTGTCATTCGATAAATGGAGACACTTGAAGTTCCACAGCTGGTCTGAATTTGGAGCTCGTCTTACCGGTGATCTGAAACGCACAGAAGCGAGAGTGTGTGTGGGGTAATAAAGACCTGTGTGTGTGTGTGTGTGTGTGTGTGTGTGTGTGTGTGTGAGTGTGATTCTCTAACTGCTGTTGCTGGGTGACCTTGATTAAAGTCCAGACCCGGGGCCTGCAGGCCTCTTAGACGCATCTACCCCCCCCCACCCCACCTTCCACCTACAGCACGAGCTACGCTGCCGTTCTCATTTCCACCCCCCCCATACACCACCGCCCCTCCCCTCAGGTATCAGGCAGAGATGTCGTTTCAACCACCTCGATGGTCCGCCGTCGCCTTCCTCGCACCTCCGCTGGTGCTCCCCTCTGAAGGGACACCTGTGGGGGGGGGTGCTGATGTATGAATCCCGACTGTATCCCGAGGGCGAACCGGGGCCAGCGGTGGTTTTCAGGCTAATAAAGGGGATCCGTAGGCTCCCTGGGAGCCGCTGTTCCTCGCTTTACGGCCCAAAGAGGACTACAAACGCGCCCCAACTCCGCCCCCTCGCCACGGGCCCTTTGGGACACCCTTGTGCTGCAGGCTACGGCCTGCCCCGTCTCCCCCCTCTGCTGGTGTGATTCTGCGTGTGGCCCCCCGCTGTGGAGCCAGGCACGAAGCCCTTAATGAGGGCTTTTTGTCAGCAGTGGGCGGATTCACCCAGCGGGGGGGGGGACACGTAACGGACCCTACAGAGAACGGCTTTTGAGGCCTTCCAGGTGATGCTGGGCTCCTAATGGAATTTAGGGTTGGGGTGCAAGGGGGGGGTTGACCAATTAGGGGGGGGGTCCGTGTTTGTTTCAGCTTTGCTTGCTCGTACGTGAGGTACAAAGCCTTTTGTACGGCGAGGCTCAACGAAGCTCGCCATCCAGAGTTAATCTGCTTAGTCATTCCTCCGCGTTTGTTTCCTCGGCCTTTTTAAGCGCTCCCGCACGCCCACGCCTCCTCGTTATCGGCGTCGGGAGCACGAGTTCGGTATCGGCGGGCTCGGGGCGAGTTTGGCCGTGGGTGCTCGTCCTGCGGGGGACACACACGGGTCCTAAGATCTACCTCTGAAATGAGGTGGGCCAAGGGGCGCCCAGGTGATGATTGATGTTAAATGGTGTAACCTGTGCCCCCCCTCCCCCACCCTCTCTACTTCTTTTCCCTGTCGTCCTGTCATCTGTCCCTCTGTGGCTCCTCCCCACTCCGACACCTCCCAGTCCCTATCTTGGCAAACTGGAAGCATGAGGAATAGCTGGTGCTTATACATTTACCGTATACCAGATTATTTGAGTTTGACCCCCTTGGTCCTCCTCTAGGGGTCAACTTTGTGCTCAAGCTATGCTACAGATGCTAAAGTAGCTCTTGCGATGCTCCGTTCCTCATTCAGGCAAAAAAAAAAAAAAAAAATCCCCCCAAAATGTCCGGACGTTGGCATGAAACCGCTTCTCGGGCTGAACTGAAAGCTGTCAAGTCAATCACCGCGAACTTGACAGGTCGGGTTCCCACCGGAGCCGCGCAAATTACGTTATCAAAACACTCCCAAGTCTCGAGCGCACCGTCCGGCCTTCTATTGACTTCTCCATCAGGTAATATTACGACAGCCCGGCGGACAAAATGGAGACAAAGTTGCTGGCGGAGGAGCGCGGCGGGCCCGTGCGCCGGAATAGAAGCGGTCGCAAAGTGGTAGTACACGCCGTCCTAATCCACCGTAAATCAATAAAGGTTAAATCTCAAGTGCCAATACAGGTTCTGCTTGAGGAAAAGGGAATTGAACCAGAACGATCACCTTGGAAAGCGCTCCACTCCGGACGTGCCTTCTCCTTATTACAGCGCCCCCCCTCGTTATCGGCCCTACGCCGGCGCCCTAATGAAAGATCGAACCGCTCGGTAGCCCTGGTGACGACTACCTCTCCGCCCCGCGCTTTTTTTTCTCGTCCGTTTTCCCTTTAAGCGGCTGCGCCCCTTCCCGTGCGCGCTTCCTCTCCTCCCGCCTTTCTTCTCTGACTAAACGGCTGTAGATTATTGTAAACGCCGGCTGAGGGTGGGCGTCTTCCCGCGCGGCGCTCCTGGTGACTTGTAATACAACTATTCCCCCTAAGATCCGCATTAAAATTTAACACCTACCCCCCCCCTCCTGTTTCTCAATAATTCATTAATCGCTGGCTAATTGGTGCCGCATAAAAGACTAGCTAACTAGGCTAAGTGTTTCAAGTATAGAGAGAGAGAGAAAACCCTCAAATCCTACAAAAAAGGAATTAAATGACTGAATATTCTTAGAGAGGGCGAGGAATAAGTGTTAGTGGGTCAAAGAGAGTGTTGCAGGATTCCAGCACTCGCTTATCGACCCCCTGTCCGTCAGGAACTCCACGCCCGGTTTCACCTCCTGTAGATCTCCGGCTCATGAATAAGGCAACGCCGGACTCCTCCGGCCCACCCGGGTCAGTCGGCTGTGGTTGTGGGGGAGCCTCCGCGCGTCCTTAGGCTAAGTGATCAGCGAGGATCCACTTGTTGTTGTTGTTTTATTGTTCTAGCTGTGAGGGGGTGTGAGAACGGGAGCGGATGCTGCGGTAAAAGGAGCGTGCCTGGTAAGGCTGCTCTACCCCCCCCCAACACCTCCTGCTGCCTCCGCTTGCGGGCGCGCGCTCGGGAGCCGAGGGGAGACCGGGGGGTAGCAAGGCGGCCGAGGCGGAATCCTGCCTCTCCTGGGGATCCCAGGACCGCTCCTCTCCCATCCGACGGACGCGTCCCGTTTGTCGCGCGCGGCCGGTGCGGAGCAGGGCAGATGTGCTCGCGGGCGCGCGCCGGGGAGGTGAGGGGAGTTGGCAGGCGCTCGGCTCGGAATTCATTCATTATTTCATCACTCGCTGCTAAGTTTATTTGGCAGCGCTAGCGCTCATTCATCAACATCACAAGAGCCGCGAAAAGCGGCGTCGTAAATACGCCGGGGTGAGCGAAAGAACTCATTTAGCCCCCTCCAAGTCCCCCGGGGGCTTTAGAAGTGACTTTGGGATTTTGGTAATTGTTAAAAGTGCTGATGACTGGGATGAAGGAGATTAAAGGCGCGGGGTTGGTTGGCGGAGCCAGTTCCCCGAATGTTGGAACGAGGAAGTCGCGCGCTCCTCGCCCGGCGTTCACGGCGGCGCCGGTGCTAGTGGTAATCCGGGGTGGGGGTGAGGGGCTTAGGTCTGGAGGGGTCACATGTGTCCCAGCATCAGCGGGCAGAGTGCCCAATGCGAGAGAGGGCGGAGCCAGAGGCCCCGGGCCACACCGGTTTCTGATTAGGTTGCTTCACAGGCTAAGCAGGATCATCCGAACCCCCTGGCAGTGTTTGCCCCCTCCAACGATGAAAGGGCGTGGTGGTCCGAGGGGGGTCCAGGACAAAGAGCGAACTTCTGTCACGCGGCTCATCGCCCCACCTCTCGCCCTTGTCCCCTCCTCACCCCCCCGTCGCCCTTTGGTCTGGCGGGTTTCCAGTCGACGTCCCTCCTGGCCCTGCATTCCCAAAAGACGGGGAAAAATCTGTGAAAAGCAGGCGAGTCATCTTGAATAATAATTCAACCGTCTGACCCGTTTTCCACGAAAAGCAACTGGGATTGTTTTTTCCCCTCCCACTCGAAAAATTGCTTTTCATAATGCTGAACGCAGGTCACGGCCGCAAGCAAGCCAAGGGTGGAAGCGAGAAGTCACTTGCTTTGGTTAGTCTTTGCTGGAGTTCACTTGTTCAGACGAGATTTCATGACAAAGCGGATCAGGGGAACTGAACTCGGGTACGTCGTAAAGCCGACCAGAACCTCTAGCACTTAACCACGGTAACCAGGCGCGATGCCCAAGGCGAGTCCAAAGGTGCCTCAAGGGGCTGCGGTTCAGTCCAGGCCGCCCTAAGTTGGTCCGTAGTCACGTATCGGCAAGGATCCCGCAACTTTTTGCACGTTGCCACTAGATTTTGTGTTTCAAGCACGTCACCTCCGTTAAGGCCGGAGCTCCATCATGGTTCCTGCTGATTGGACACCGGCCTGAAATGAATTTGTAAGTGTCCGTTTAAGACGGATCGCCTGCGCCGTCGCGAGAGAGACAAACGAGCAGCTTCTCCGGGAGGCAGCTGCGTCTTGTCGAGATTTTTTTCTTTTTTTTTTTTTTTTCCTTCCTGCAAACATCACGGTGGCATTGGCGGCTGTCGTCGGGGTGAGATGAAGAGCTGGGGGGGCGGGGTCAAGGGAGGGAGAGCGACGGCCGGCGTGGCATCCATCCCAGCCCCGCTCCTCATTCCTCATTACTGACACGTCCCGTAATATTTATCCCTGTGAAGTCCAGCGTGAAACCCGAAAGCTTTGAAGGAATTCATCGACTTCTGGGCCGGAACGAGCTCTTTGATCAACTTGGCGTGGAGCGATTAGGCGACTGGCAGCTGTTTCCCCTCGCGGCTTCGACTATAGTTCGTACGATAAGGCGCCGCGAACCAACCGTACGCGGGGCTCGGCGAGACAGAAACCGCGCCAGACGCCTCACGGCGTCTCGGCCTGCTGATCGACTGGATTCGCCAGAAGCTAAATCGGAGGCTTAGAGGCGGCTCTGCCGCGGGATCGATGCTGGAAGTTCATCTCATTCCAGGATAAAGTGTTCTCATTTGCGCTTATTGGTGAAACAATATTTTCGCCTCCCTTTTACCGACTTATCCTCCCTTTGATGCTCCTGCACGTGAATGAAAAGACGATAGCATGCCGAATTCGCTGGAAATTGATTCCCGGCTCTTGGAATGTTTGCAGGCTTTTCAGTTCCCCCTTTGAGATCCATCCTTTCCGACTGCCGGAGGAATGCAACCTCGCCTCCGCGGTCGGAGACGGCGTCGGCTACGGCGTCGGCTACGGCCAGGGTTTCCCTGGCGCGGAGGCGGGTTCCTCCCGCTCGACTCCGGAGCTGGTTCAGGAGCCCGGAATAGCCCGTTACTCCAAAGCCTCTTAGCTCTGAGATCATCTTTGAGCATTAACCCTCAAGAGGCTTTGGGCGCGGAGGCCCGTCCCGCTCCGGCCACGGTCGGCCTTTTGAATTTGAAGCTCGGGGGGGAAAAAAAAAAAAACCCACGCTGAAGAGAAATTCGCTCCCGGGGCCTTGATTGTTTTTCAAGGCTCCGCTCTTTCCTCTCGTTGGGTTCCGATTAGGAAGTAAAAGTCTCTAGCCCGCCTCGCTACGGTCGACGGGGGAAAGGTTTTTTTTTTTCATTCCCCTCTGCGGGGAAACCCGTGCTCCATTTCCAGGGCGCTGCCTCTAATACACTTTAAGTCGGAATGACGTTAAAAATGCGAGATTAAGACGGCGCGTTAGATTAATTCTCGGCTTTTAGGCGCTGGGGGGGGGGGGCGCTCCGGCGCAGCCGTCCCCTCAGCTAGCGGGGATCACACGCGGAGATGAAAGCTAGCGCGCGCCGCCTGCTTTTCCGTTGAAATTGTTTTTGGTGATTGAAACATTTCTCACTCGTGGAGTCGGGGGGGGTCTCAAGCTAAGGCTTGAGCGTTTCACTGATGTCGGAGGGGGGAGGAAAGAGAAGCTATATTAATTTCAGTCTCTACATGAACCTCGGGATGTTGTTCTCCCGGGGGAGCGGGTTCAAAACGGGCTCGTTTCCTCTCGATAAGCCGGGTCTTAGATGAAAAGATGAACAGCGCGCGAGTGATACACTTCGCCTCGGTTTCCGGTCCGCCACGGCCCGGGTATCAACGCCAGCCGGAACTACTTTCTCTTCATCGTGACGCGGCCGTGCTGTTGTTAGCCGGCTGAAGTCGGTGCTGCGACTCGCCCGCGGGGATTTCAGAAAAGCGAACGCTAATGGAGGGGAACATCGGTAGCTTCGGGGGAGCGTCAGGCGCTATCGGTAATAAAGAGTGGCATAATGGCGCTGACGCGAGCGGGTCGGCGCCGGGCGATACATTAGCGTCAAGTCTGGCGTTTTTTTTTCCCCTCCGAGCATTTCCGTCCCCGGAGCGACGGTTTAGAGCCGAGCCCAGCGAACGATCCCGGCAGCTTTCCGGTCCCCGCGGTGTAGCCGGGCCCCCGAAAGGAGATCGGGGTTGTCGAGTCGTAGCGCGGCCCGTACACCGCCGCCGGATAGAAGCGTAGAAAAAATAAACCCACGCTAAGCTCTGGTGTTAGCTTTAATTCCTCTTTCTGTCTCACCTTTGTGTTGGTGCATGTATGCTAGCTGTTTAAGCTCTCTCTCTCACACACACACACACACACACACACACACACACACAAACACACACGTGAGCGCGCACGTGCACGGATGACTAACGTTCTTGCTGTCGGTGCTGGAGAAAGTCCAAATGAAAGGGTTTGAGTTTCCTCCGAGGCGTACCCCCCCCCCATCAGCGGCACACATCCCTCACCCCCCCTCCTCCCTGTGAACAAAAGACCTCCTCCCCCCTCCCTCCTTCACCCACGCACGGCAGCCTGGATCCCTCCACTCCTCCCGCAACGCGCCCTTGCCCCCATCTCGTCGTCTGCGGGGGGCGGTACACTTCTACACTGTGAACCCCCCCCCCATCGTTCCTTTGCCCCCCCCCTCGCTGCGTTGGCTCACCACCAGCTCCGAGTCTCTCCTCCCTCACATCCCAGCAGTTATCACGTTACAGCTCATTGGCAGACAGTAAAATTTATTCCCTTATTTTAATTGCTCCCTTTTTTTCTCCTTCTTCTTCTTCTGTTCTCCCCCAAGTCGGTTGCTTTTGTCTTTCGCCTCTTTGTGGGTGGGATTTTTTTTTTTTTTTTTTGATGTCGTAGCCCCCCCCCCACCCCTACACCCCCCCCTCCCTCGCTCATCACAGCGCGGCGGTAAATAGGTCCTCTGTCGCGGAGACGGGATGAATAATCATGATCGCCCATCGCTGCGGCGTGAAAGCAATTAGGATGTGACTGCGAGGACCCTGGCCAGGGGCGTGCATGTGCCCCCCCCCACTCCCTCACCCACCCCCCCGTGCGTGCACGTCCTGGAAATCAGAGGGCCGTTCTGTCGCCGTTTGCCTCCGCGCCGACTTCCTGTCCAGGGTTCTTTTGTCGTTCTCGTTCTTCATTGGAGGCAGCTGTACCTCAGGTCTCTGGGGGGGGGGGCAACAGATGGAGGGCCCTCCTTTCTTCTCTCCTTTCATCCTCCTTTTTTCGCTCTCTCCTTCAAATATATAAAAAAAGAGCTGGAAAGAAGGAGCCTGGAGAAGCACTTGGGTTTCCTGGGGATGGGGGGGGGGTCATAGTTGGGGTCGTTGTACCACAAATGTGCTGTTCTCCACCCCCCTCCCCTCTTTTTTTTCTTTTTTTTTAAATGTGTTCTCAGCAACCGCCTTTAGTTGCAGTTGAGCAACAGGTCTGGGGTGTTGGGGGGGGGGGTCTGCAATCATGTCAACGCCTCCGTCACCGCAAACAGGTTTACGGTATTCGCTCGGCCACAGCTGCCGTTTGAAACCCCCCCCACCCAAGAAAAAAACACTCCTCCCAGCTCTGCCCCCCCCCCGAGTCGTGGGTGGCCCACCCGTCCTAATTGCACGGTATCGCCCCAGTGCCCTTAAAGACCCCGACGCTGCGGTGCGTTTGAGCGACGGTCGGAAACCCCGGCGCTCTCTGGCTCCGTTCATGCCACACTTGGTCTGAAGCTCTTCTTTTGGGGGGGGCACGAGGGGGGGGGGGGCACGAGGCGGGCCGTACCACTTGACCTCACCCGGCAGGGGTGATGAGGTGCTGACGAGTGGGCACGGAGCAGAGGTGGTGGTAGCGGGGGCAGGATGTGTGTGTGTGTGTGTGTGTGTGTGTGTGTGTGTGTGTGTGTGGGGGTGGGGGGGGGTCGTAAGCCAGTGGAGAGATAATCCCTCCAGTCACAACGGCCCCCGTGCGCTCTGACTCTAATGTGGCGCGCTGGGCTGTCAATCACTCAACAAAGCTGTCTGTAAGGGGATTATGAACCCGGAGACCCCCCCCTTTTCAACTCCCGCCCACAACCCCCCCCCCCTACATATCTTCGGCCTCCCGACTCGCCCGTCGGTCCACTCTAACTCCGTCCCCTCGCACCAGAGTGCATCTTTTCTTCTGCCGGCCATTTTTCTTGCTTTGCTGACTGAAGCTTAGTTTATCTCCAGAGTTCCACCCGTGCCCCCCCCCCCAACCCCCCCAACCCCCCCCCGTAAGCCCCGTTTCTCTCCCTCCAAAGCGCCTCTCGCTCTATCTCGCCGTCCCACCCGTGTGTTCCTGCTCACCTACAACAGAGGCAGGTGTGTGTGTGTGTGTGTGTGTGCGTTTGTCTTTGTGTGTATTTGAGGCCCTTCACCAACTTGAAAAAAACCGACAAACCGGGACCGCAGCGATAGCACGTGTTTCATTACGCCACTTCTTTCCTTCACATTTATCTAAACTGGACCAAAAATGTTGTGTGAACACGAGTAAACTTACTTTTCAAGAAAGCAACTTACAGAAATGGAGTAGAACTCTGAGATTAAGGCCTCATTTCCTTGTTATGAAGCTCTTATTTTGTTAAACTGTGTTAAAGATGCGTTTATATTTGACACATGAGGCGTTTAAGGCTCGACACGTCAATTAAAAAGTAGGCCGTTCTTCCACAGCGGGAACTTCTAGAATTCATTTTGATAAATCGTGGAGCGTTTCCACTCAGCGGTCCGGGGGCGGAGACTTTCCCTGAGCTTGGACCGGAGGGGGTCGGGCTTTTTCGGATTCCCTGGAATCCTGGACGGGCGTCCTTCCCGAGACATCGGCGAGTCGAGACGTCCGAGGTTCCCCAGCAAGCTCGCAGAGCGAAATGTGGACCGCGCTCTGATCTCTGGGAGATCTTTTGATCGTCATTTGCCTGATTTTTGTTTTTTAAAAGCGTCCTCAGGAACTTCAAACCGCTGATAAATTCCTGGAGGTAAACGGAAACGTCGGTGTAAAAGGATCCCGGCGGAATGAAACCGCGGCCCTTTCTTTACTTCCCCTCCCTCCTGACCGCGACCTCTGACCCCTGGGAGCCCCCCCCCATCCTATCATACTTTCGAGCAGCTGGTAGCTCCGTCCCCGCAGGCCTGACCGCTCCGCGGACACCGCAGGTGTTGACAGGTGTCTCTCATCCCGTAGTCACTCTCTATTAACCCCCCACACACACACACACACACACACACACACACACACACACACTCTCCGACTATCTCTCCATCTGCCCGTCTGTTTATCTTAAACGTCTGTCAGCGCTCTGAGCAACCGTCGCTCTTCGCCTCCGTCAACCCGTTCGCCCACCTGTAATCCAGTTTGACCTCTTTTGTCAACCCCCCCCCCACTCTCTCACCCCCCCCGCCCAATCCTGATAATCTGCCAGTTCGCCCAGTAGGTCACGTTAACTGGTTAATCTGGCCCAATCCCATGAATAATCTGGCCGCTTTAATCCCACATCCAGCGCCGCATCAGGGACATCAAGATTAAAGCTTTCTGCCGTTTCCACGGCAACTTTTAATTACCGATGTGTTTAACGTCAGCGCGGTATTACCGGCCTCCACTCCTAGGTCCGTTCTTGCTTTCCTTTTCGGATTAGTTCCCCATCCCGAGTTTTTTTTTTTTTTGTTTTTTAAACTGCGTTTTCCGAAGCGCGTTCCCGCCTTTAAAGCCGCGAATCGCCGGAAACCAAAGGGCGCGATTACGAATCGCGGGAACGCCGGGCGAGGGACGGCGGAGGCGAAGAGGGAGGGAATCCCTCCTCCAACCGAGGCGCTGTTGATTGGTTCCGTCAAGGAGCCCGACAACGATGACAAATGAGATGGGGTTGAGGGGGGTTGGGGGCGGTTAACGTGGGCGACGGGGTCGTTATCTCGCCGACGGGTTTTAACAGCTGTATTATCTGGCGTGTCTGAGATCGAATTAGGCTTCACGTGTGGCGGCGTGATTGACGCTCCGATTAACGGCGGACACCGGCGGGCACGACGTGGGGGGGGGGGGCGGGGCAGCGGCGGTACGGATATCGGGCTAGTCCCAGACGGCGTAGCGACAGGGCCACGTCCCGCTTACCAACAGGAAGTGATGTCACAGGACAGCACGGCCAATCGGTAGACGTGGTTTCTTCTTTTTCCACCGCTCCGCCGCAGCAGCGAGGTTAAGCGCAGAGGTCGGAGGATATATCTCCACCCCCCCCCCCCCCAAATCCTCCCTCGTTCGCTGAAAAAGCACAAAGCGGCCCCGGCAGGTAATTTGCATGCGAGTAGTACACGTGTCTCTCATTAGCCGCTCGCCACCCGAGAATGAATAATTCTTTGATAAAACTCGTAATTCGCTGTGAGCGCTACGGCGCCCGCGCTCTCGGGCGAGCGGCTTTTTAAAACAACCGGTACGAGCACCGAGTGAGGGGGGGTGGGTGGAGGAGGGCGGGGGAGGGGTGAGCGTGGAAGGGAAGGAAAGATGAAACGCTTCACAGTGGAGGCTGCAACTCTGATCTACGCGGCGCCAACCTCGCACCTCCTCTCACCCCCCCCCCACGTCCTCATCTCATCCCTCTCTTTTCTTTTGTTGCCTCCATCCCTCTCTCTTTTCTCTTAACCCCACGGAATCCCGCCAGCATGAAAGGAACTTGGCTAAGTTTCGGTGTGGAACTCGTCGAGCAACACCTTGGCGTCTCACACACACAAACACCCTGGTGCTCCTATCTTTGTGAGGACTCTCGTAAGCGTAACGCATTCCCCAACCACCCCCCCCCAACCCAATTCTAACATTTAAACCCTTAAACGGTCCTTTGTAAACATGTCCTCACTTCCCAGAAATGTCCTCACTTTGTCACTAAAACAAGTGTTCTAGTACTCATGTAGCAAGTACAACCCCCCCACACACACACACACACATTCTTGTATTACTGTCTTTGCAAGCACCTTCATAAATGAGGTTCCTAACCCCCCCAGCCCCCCCAACCCTGACCCTAATCTAAGCCCAATTCTAATCCTAAACCTGACCAAAAAAGGTGTGAGGCTGCTCCCACTTCCCTAAAATGTCCTCAGTCTGCTAGTAGAACGCAAGAACACACACACACACACACACACACACACAAAGCCAGGGGAGTAATAGAATCAAGGAATGCAAAGATAAAGCATAGAAAGGGGGGAATAAAGGGATAAAACAGACCGAGAGGGATAGAGAGCTCCATATTATTAATTTAGCTGGAATAGAGACGGTTTTCTTTCAAACCCGTTGCTTCCATAGAGCTGCAGCGTGGCACACAATGGAGGTGGTGGGTGTGTGTGTGTGTGTGGGGGGGGGGGGCAGAGGTAGCGATAATCCACCCAGCTGTACGAGTTAACTGTTTCACAGCCCCGACTTTTATCCCTCTGTCGCCCCGTCCACCTTCTCTCTCTCTCTCTCTCTCTCTCTCTCGCTCTACCCCCCTTTAATTCCGCCTCTCCCCTTCTTCTCCTTCATCTCCATCCCTCCATCCCTCCTGTAGCTCCTCCATCTACTTCTCTGTGGGCTCCTTCCGCTAATCCTCCGGCATTTCTTCCAGACCTATAGACCAGAATAAACCTGCCAAGCACGCACGCACACACACACACACACACACACACACACACACACCACACACACATGCAAGGTTCATGTGTCCTACATACATGCCAGTGTATGACTTCACCGCGGCACCGAGGGTGTGTGTTCACAGTTGGCACAACCAGTTGCCCGGCGAGTCTGGCACCCCCCCCCCACCACCACCACCACCCCCCCCCCCCCTTCTCCTCTGGCACAGGAAGAAGGCCGAGCGTCCCACGGCGAGGGATTACACCGACTTACGCTCGCACACTCGCGGAAAGGGACGGCGGTGGACCCGTTTCAGGGCGACTCCAGATACCCCCCCACCCACCCCCAACCCCCCCCTTCCTCTGTGGATCAGCGTCACAGGACTGGGAAAAAGTTGAAGGACTCATTGAAAGGGGGGGGGTGGGGTGAGGAATTAAATAAGGGCATCATTTTGCGCGAGAAAAAGTCGATATTTTTATCCCGATGTCTCTTTACGTCGATGCCAGAGATGCAGCCGAGCCCTGTTTCTAATTATAGCCCGGCGTTTCCTGCTAGCGCTCAGCGGGAGAGCACATTTACGGCGGCAATAACGGAACTCTGAAGCATTTTTTTTTTTTTCCCGGTCCTTTGGCGTCAAGTGCAGGTAGCAAGCGATACTTTGACTCGAACGGCGTTTCTTTTTTTTTTTTTTTTTTTTTTTTTGCAGCCGGGTTTTAGTTTTATTGAGGCGATTTTTCAACTTGATGTGTTTATTTTTACCACATAACGGGGCTTTCTGTGTACTCTTTATTTTTTTTTTTTTTTTTTTTCACTTTTCTGGACCGGCGGACTGCAGGTGCTAGGACTGGACGGTCTCCAGTGGCCCGTTACTGTAAAGTGTTCCTTTGTCTCTGAAGAAAGATGGCGGCGGGAGGCGGGGCGGGGGGGGGGGCTCGACGAGGGTCCTTTGTCTGGACCTGATTGATAGGTGTGTCTGACCTTTAGCACCTCTCGTGAAATCCGACAAGTCGTTCCTCTCGCCTTGTATTCAGTCGTCTCGCTGTCACATGCACACACTTACACACACGTTCCTGTTCTGCCACCCTTCTAAGGACTTCCATAGGAATAATACATTCCCTATCGCAGCTAAAAGCCCGACACTTCTCCTAATCTTAAACCTAAACCCGTTTCTAACCCAGACTTAAACCACAATCTGTCCTCTGAATTCAAGAGGACCTGATAGAAGGTCCTCACTTCCCGCATGTCCTCACATTGCATGCAAAACGCATATACACACACACACACTTCTGGCTGGAAACCCAATTCTGTCTTTTCTCCCCCCTCCCCTCTCAAAAACCTCCCAATTACAGCCACTCCATTTTCCACCTCTCTTCTTCTCCTCCCTCCATTCTTAACGAGCAATCTTGTTAATGTCAGAGCCCCTCGCCCCCCCACCGCCACCCCGTCTTCTCTTTTACTCATAGAAATGGAGAAAACAGAGTTTGAGAGAAAAAAGGGGCGGGAGGGGTGAAGATGGTCAACGTGATGGAATCTTGCTGCACTTTTGCACCTGTCGGCCATCTTTACATTATTCTGCTAGCAGCGGCTACTGTGTGTGTGTGTGTGGGTGTGTGTGTGTGTGTGTGTGTGTGTGTGGGTGTGGGTGTGGGTGTGGGTGAGGGGTGTAGGATGAGCAGTGTTAAGCCATTGAAAGCTGTAAATAATTCAGGGGATCCATTCATGGAAACATTATAATTCCGAGTGTGAATTACCCTCCCTTTTCACCCTCAGGCACATATCTCACTTTAGCCAACGGCCTCGTGGGAGATTAGAGGGAGTAAATACCAAGAAACCTGGACTGACTTATGAACCAGGCGGAGCGGTCCGACAGGCCGGGGGGACGCAGCACCCCTGAACGTCCCCGCTTCAAACGGAGGCGCTTTTAAATCAGTCCGCTTGAATCATGGCGGGTTTTTCACCCTCCGCTTTCCTTTGACTCCGCCCCCTTCTCTTTTTTTTTTAAGGCTTTATTGACGTTTGCTGACACAGCGACTGCAGAATGTTGACAAAAGAAAGGTCTGCAGCCCATCTGGGTTTGATTGTAAGGAGACATTTACTTAAATGTTAACGGAAACGCGCCAATAAAACCTCCTAGTAGCAACAGCCGCGCCGCATAATGAAAACCCATATCATAAATATGCATCAGCACAAATATGCTTTTAATTTAACGTCCGGAGCTATCCCAGGCACTCGAATCACGGTAATAAAATGCTCACGTTCCAGTAATAAAAGCAAAAATGCTTCACCGAAAAGCTGGAAATCCACGTCTGAATGCGAGGATTCCCCCTCCTACAGCCTTAATGGTCCTAGCTTTACGTGTTTCGGTCCGACACTTCCCTTTGAAGTCGACTATCAAAACGGGTTTTAATAAACACGAAGGAGCTACTTTGTTTTAATCCGCCCTCATGAGTGAAAGTCACCTTTTCGAGTCCGCCGCTGTCGCCTGGGCGTCGACGCGATCACTCAAAGTCAATCCTGGTTTGCGTTAATCAGGAAAGGGAAGGTGGGCGGTCCCTTTCAGGAGCTGTCGAGGTAAACCTCTAACTTATGTCGACGCGACGCATACGGCTCCACCAAGCGCGGAAATTCCATTCGGAAGCGCCCGCCGCGGTTCGCCTGGGCCGTGTCGCATAAAAGCTTCCCTCCGCCTGACGGGGGCTGAGGTTCTGGAGGAGCTGGGCTGGAGGCGCGCACGAAGGGACGGAGGGTTCTGGTTGGGAGTGGGAGGTGAGCTAGCATGCGGCATTAGTTCCGCTCGAGCTGACGTGTTAATTAGCCAGCCGGGTGCGTAGATAATTAACGAGAATCATGATTAATGACTGTACAGCTGCGCGTGGCAAAGGCGCGACGCGTTGATAAGACGGCCGGCGGAAGAGGCTCGCGGTCGCCCGTTAAGAGCTCGCGCGCTACCGCGGGCGTCGGGGCGAGTTAACCAGCCTGGCAGTCGGCGGGTAATGACAGACTGCAGCGGGTCAGGGGGGCGTTTAACACATCTAAACACGCTGCCAGAGCTGCCCGCCAATGCCAGGTCTCAAGGAGGACCCCACACGCGTCACAACAGAGCGCAGAGAGACGGCTAAATCGAGGCGTTCCTCTTCCTTGGGCTGGATTTACGTGAAAAGAGAAGAAAAATAAAAGTTCCCTCTGAAGTCATATTTGTCTGTAATCAAGCTCTTAAAAGTTCAGGAAGATTATTTCAGAGATCGTCCAATAAAAATCAACTTGTTTTGCTTACTTTCCAAAATGGCTCCGCTCATTCCTCTTGACTGGGGCCCAGCGACCAATATTGCTTCAAGATGCAGGCACTTTGGAGTCGATTTTCAAGTGGAAATTGGTAGAAATGTTCTGGCCGCGTTGCCAGATGGCAGAAGATTTGAGGATGCCGTTGAGTCAGGCACTTCTAATAAAATAAGTGAGAAAGCGACTCCGGAGTGCGGCTAACCCGAACTCTGACCGTTTGTTTGCTAGGCTAGCACCGCAGGCCAGAACTTTGCACAAACAAACGTAGTCCAGGTCCAATCTCCAAAGGTTTGTCATTTCTTCCTAAATATTTAAGGCTCAAATGTCAGATATGTCTTTAATCATTCTAGTGGAGCCGACTGCTTTTTTTTTTTTAACAAATGTATACAGTCCTTCCAAATGAGTTTCTAACTCCGTTAAGTCCGCAAAACAACGCTGTAGTAATTCCATTATACATCTAATACCCAGTCGTGGAACCTTTTTCTTTAATTAACAGAAAGTGAATGCAACATAATAAGTAATCAGTTAAGGATTGATCCCTCCTGAAAAGGCCCAACAAAAGCCAAGTTCAGCTTCTTAATATGCTGATGATTAACTTTTCTACCGTGTGGCTGTATCCGGTCGTATCTGCGCAGGCTCTGGGAATTCGTAATCAGCTGAATCAGAAGTTAAAATCTAAAAAGAGGGAGGGTGTTTGAAAATGTATGCGGGACAACCGGGCTTGTTGATCTCAGGTGGTACGATTACCGGCGAGATTTCAAATCTTTAGGCCGATAACGGAAAAGCACTTGGCACATTACGGATTTTTTTTTTTTTTTAAAGCCTTATCTTAAATTCCCTGCCAGAGTGGGATCAGACCAGACGAGAAACTGAATTTAATATTAGAGTTAAACACCGTGCAGATCATTTTTTTCCCTTCTCATTCTTTTATTGAGTTTGGAGAGCAGCTCGAGCCGATCTCGGAGATGAGAGCGCCGGGAAGCATCAACACACACTCGAAAATTCCAGCTGGCCTCCGTTAACTATGTAAAATAAGACAAATGTGTATTTGGCAGATAGGAGTATCCACCAAACAGCAAACACGACAGTCTGGGACGAGAAAGAATGCACTGAACAAACAACAAAGCGGCCCACAATGGCCAACGAGGCCCGGCGTTGATGAGCAATTTGTTGGCTATGAATGCTAACTCGGTGGTGACATCAGCGGCAGCAGCCAGGGGGCGATTTGACCGCTGACCGCTCTCACAATCGAGGCCTTGACCTCTCATTGGCGCTTCCTGCAACTTATGATGTTATCTCGCCCAATGAGGCTCAGGAACACGGTGGGTGGGGGGTGGGGGTGCTTATGGGGGCCGACATACCACTGCTGCTAGTGTATGTGTGTGTGTGTGTGTGTGTGTGTGTGTGTGTGTGTGTGTGTGTGTGTGTGTGTGTGTGTGTTAATCTGCTTTGTCTGGTGGAACGCACCATCAGCACCCAGGCCTGACCTCTAACACCTAACCCCAAACACAGGAGATGCCTTTAGCACCCTCTCCCACGCCAACCATGAGGAGGGAGCAAGGGTGGTTTATGTCCCAACGAGTTATCAAAACCGAGACCGCCTTCCGCCTCTCTGCTCGGCTTTGCCCGAAAAGGAGACAAATGGCTATTGTCACCCGTGAGAGGCTGGAGAAGGCAGCTCGCGCTCACGCCGCCTTTGTCTCTCGGCGGCGTGTTTGAGCGTGGATGACAAAGGCCATTTCCACGCTCCGCGTCCGTCTCTGTCGCCTCCTCTCACTTTAAACCTCTGTCCTCCGAGCGGCCCTCTTCCCCCTGTCCTCTCCGTCATGCCGAGTCTGCCATCTCTTTAGTCACGCTTTAGCCTTTTTCTTTCTCGCCCCCCGCCGCCATGCCAGCACCGCGTCCTCGCCTGCAACCGCTGGCTTCCTCAACACCCGCCTCCGTCTATCTCAGTCTCCCCCTGGTGGACTTTTCCAAACTGTTTCAATCAGCCTCCAGTGGTAGGCTGCGTTAACTCAAAGGGTCGCTCCCCCTCTTGTTTTCAGCTAAAAAAAAATCAAAAAAAGAGTTCTTCCAAGAGTAGCTATGTTTTGTGACTTTGTCCTGTGGCCACTAAATCCGGGTCAGGGTCAGAGGGGCAAGCAGCCCACATACCCTCCGAGGGAATCCCAAGGCACCCCCGGGCCAGGCTAGATGTATAATCTCTGCAGAGGATCCTGGGGTCTCCTCCCGGATGGACAGGAACCTCCTTATCCCAGCTTGATATATGCTAATGTTAAATCCAGGCTAATCCACCAGGGATTCACTCTGTCTCCCTCACACCTGTATCCTCCTGTTTTTGTCTATTTTCAAACCGTCTGCTCTTATTTTTTTTTTTTTTTGCGTCTTCTTTCATCCGATGTGGCGTCTGTTTACGAGCCTGCTGCTTCCTGTCCTCACCATCCTTCCCCGCGCTGTGAGCTGTCAATCAGCGAGTGGGGGGTGGGGGGTGGGGGGGCTCCGAGCCCAGGTTGAACCGGTCGCGGGCCCCCGCCTAGCTCCCCGTCTTCCACCGGAGGTCTGGAGATTTCGGGCAGCTACGGAGGGATGTCCTCACGGAGCGGCAGATAGGAGGAGAGCTCCTCTCTCATCATCAGCCAACGGTCTCCCCGGAGTTCCCCTGAAACAAAGGGAAGAATAAAGTGGTATTTTTAGCCCCTTTCATTTTTCATTAGCATAATGATTTGGGCTTTGTTGTATCATTTCATGTATATTTGACTCTGTGTGTGTGTGTGTGACTCAGCTTGTGTTGCGTTGTTGCCTTCCCCACACGGGAGCCCAGAGGTTGAGGAAGGAGCGCGCACGCGCACGTATACATGTGCACGGCGAATCAGTTCCACTCATCCCCAGTCGTTCCTCCTGTCTATTTATTCCTCGATTCATCCGGTTCTTTATTTATTTTACACACTACTTCCTAATGCAAATAGGTTTGTCTGCTCCCCGCCGAACTCTGGGAGCAGCACGGGGCCCCGAATGTGCAGATGTGTGTGCGTGTGTGTGTGTATGCGTGTGTGTGTGTGTGTATACGTGTGACTCAGTGAGTAATAGAGCCCAAGTCCTTATCTGTCACCAGAGAGCTGCCTAGCTCTCTCTCTGCTGTCAATCATCCAGCCCTGGAGACAAACACTCCGCTTCAAACACCGAGAGTCACAGAAAGAGAACGCATGAACGATGGCTGAGGAGGTGGGGGGAGTGGAAGGGGGGGAGTAAGGAATGGGTAGGAAGAAAGAGTGCAGTGGCGAAGGGAGGAAAGTGAAGGACAAAAGGATAGGCACCAGGATAAAAGTGCGCGAAGGAGAAGCGACGGGCTTGATTTCCATCTGCTCTGTTGTGCCCCCCTCCCCGTTGTGGGCCCCGCAGGTAAACGGGGGGGCCAGGGAAGGGGAGGGGCCCTGAAGAACTTTAAAACACTTCACCTGCATGAATTAGACGGGCCTCTCGAAAATACCCGGGCGACTTTTGAAAAAGCCACTCTTGGCAAAGTAAAGTGGGATCCAAGTGGTGACGGGACGCGCACGTACGTGCTCAAGCACACGCCTCCGCCTGCCTCTCCAACCCTCGCGTGAGGGCTATCGCCACACAAATGCTGTCCTGACACATTTCAAAGGACCCCAGTAGCTTGGGGACCAGGGTCTCTAGACACCCAACGACCCTTCCCGCCTTACCGAAGCATCACGGGGTGCGAACCGTCGACTCCGACGCAGGCCTCCGCAACCCCTGGAGTCAAGCCGGGACTGCCGGTCTGGCGGATTCCCGTAAGCCCTTTAAAGCTTCCTTCTCCCAAGAAGAAAAGGAAGCGTTTGGATGGAAGACGGGAGCCGCGAGAGCCAAAGAGGACGGTGAGGGAAAAAAAAAAAAAAAATCGAGAGGCGGCAGCAAGAAGGGTCTGAGCCCCAAATCGCTTCAAGATGCGTTCCAGTGGAGCCGGAGCAGCTGAGAGGGAGTCGGCCCTGTGGGGAAAGCGAATGGAAGCCAGTTTCCCATTTCAAATGGTGGATTAAACAGCAGTGATACACGAGGCTCCTGTCGGGATACAAGCAGTAAACACCCACATATGACCGGACTTATAGACTTATAAACTCTTTCTTTGGAGTATAATAACTCCCTCATACCTAACCTGATCCTGAACTCCAACATTTTGCTGTTCGAGTCTGACCATCACAAACGTCTCTAAAATTCATGTTTTTGACCTCGTTGACTTGGATATTCCAACCAAACCCAGCAGTCGGCATCACAGTTGCGAGTTCTATTTCACACAAATGATATTTTTCTTAACAATGTCTTTTTTGTTGCCTGGGAGAAAGCTGAGTCATAAGTTGTTGCTGTCAGGGAACAGGTTACCCAATGATTGGAGCTGGAATATTTTGGGATATCTATAACGAAGAGATTTATTCGGCTGTTAAATCCCGAAGGCAGGAACGGGATTGAAGCGCTAGTTTAGGAAATGACGGCTAATACTTTCTGAATTGCAAACAGTTGTTTGACAGAATGCCCGAAGCTCACGTTAAAGATCTTGTTCACAAACGGCGGGTACCATATCCAAACACCGTTATCCAACAATCATTTGTTTAAAACGTACCTGGAGGTAGCTTCTTTTTTTTTTTTTTTTTTGTAGATTAGCCCATGTAAGACTTTCACCAGAATGTTTGTCTCAATCAAGATGTAGGTTTTAAAACATATGTAGACACCAGTCTTATCATTTGGTGTCGGGTTCTTGCGCAAATAAACACGCGCTTGTACTCGGCAGCTCTGCTAAAATACGAGATTTTTCCCAGTAGTCCCACATTCTTGGCTTCCCTCTGGGACCTCCTATGGATTACGTTACTCTCCTGACACTGTGGCCCGACTGAGCTTCGCCCGAGTCCCCTCCAGCTAAGGTTTCAGGCTCCCCGCACCCCGCGGCCTCTCTGGGGCAAAGTCCGAGCCCCTACACATGCACCCTAGCGCCTGAACAGAGCACGTGAGCACATGTGGACACACTCAAATGCACATCCAGAGGAGGAGGAGGTGAAAGAGGCGATCCACACTTTGGCAGGTCAGAGACTCACCTCACCTCTCCACTCCCAGAGGGATGACTCTCAGTGTGTCTAAGAGTAAGGGCTTGCGTTTTAACCTTTACCCCCCCGGAGCCCTGTGTAGGCTAATTAAATTAGCACTGATGTTGAAGGGAACGACTCAAAAATTCAAGAGTGTGTCATCGTGAGATAAATTTAAAGGCACTGAAGACCTCACTGGGAGATTTAGCCTCTGTTGAGAGGTTCACGATCATTGTATCCATTTACGAATCTGCCCCCCCCCGCTCCCCAAACACACACACACACACACACACCAGCTGTCAGGACCATCACCACTCACCTCTAGTAGACCACCTTAATGGGACCAATCCAGACTGCAGCAAATCATCCCGAGTACATGCTGAAAGGGAAGGGGGGCCTATCCTGTAGCTCCGAGGGTGGGCGTCAACAGTCCAACTTTTGTGTTGCGACCCCCTCCCCGCCCCGGAGGAAGAGCCAGCTTTATAGCTGTCGGGTAGCGCGCATTCATGAGTTTTAGTTTCAGGCAGAAGTGTGAAAAACCGCCGTTGAAGGGTAAACAGTTATGGAAGGAAAAACCGCAAAGCGCCCTAATTTAGCCCGAAGTGATTCGGCTAAACGGATGGAAAGTGTGGAATAAGAGAACCACGTAAAAAAAAGTTCCTCAAAGTATCCCCGAGGATTGTTGCAGATGAATGCAAAATCACAGCAATTTTGTTTTTGTTAAGTGATAGTT
Source organism: Lagocephalus sceleratus (assembly GCA_911728415.1). Lineage (NCBI taxonomy): Eukaryota > Metazoa > Chordata > Actinopteri > Tetraodontiformes > Tetraodontidae > Lagocephalus > Lagocephalus sceleratus. The sequence continues at coordinate 5,165,422 of CAJVRN010000234.1, read as the reverse complement.
TGGTCCCCCCCCCCTTTCTTTTTTTTCATTAACTCCACTGGCGTCATAACGTTCCGAACAAAAGGCTGCCAACATCTGAGGCGAAAGTCGCACCGGCGCACAGGATAGACGGGCGAGGAGTACGGGGAAAAAATAGAGCGGAACTCTTCTAGCAAATGTTTGAAGAAGGCGCGAACAAACGCGACGAGATGGAAGCGCAGGAGAGGGGAGCGACGACTGGAACGGGGATGGGGGGCGGAGAGGGGGGGTTTGCTCGAGAAAGTTTCTGTTGACCTGAATTTTGCCGCATTGTTCGCGTCTGTTCAAAGGGAAGCCTTCCCGCGCCGCTAGGTCGTCTTGGCGGCACAGCTACAAGTTTCAACTTAATGCGATTCGCTCATCTGCCGCATTGTATCAGAGAGAATGCAGCGAGCGCAGCAGGAGTGCAGCAACAAGGGAGATGAAGGGCGTGTGAGAGAGTGCGCGTGTGTGTGCTTGTGTGTGTGTGCGCGCGCTCGCTCTTTCCGAATGAAAAATAACCCAGTAAGCTTGCATCCCATGTCTCTGTGGTTATACTGGGCGTGATATGCAGTGGATGTGACACCAACGCTGCAGTGTTCCAGCCCACCTCCGGGGTGGATGTGTGTGTGTGTGTGTGTGTGTGTCTGTGTGTGTGTCTGTGTGTGTGCGTGAGTGATGACAAGGACGCGGCTACCTTCACAACCCCCACATCTACCCGAGCACCATTGTGTGTTCTTACCTGCTGACTGTCACCCCTCTCTCTCTCTATAACACTGTTAATGTCTCTCTCCCCCCCTCTCTCTCCATAAGATTGTTAACGTCTCTCTACGCCTCTCTCTCTATAACGTTGTTAATGTCTCTCTACCTCCTCTGTCTCTATAAGATTGTTAACGTCTCTCTACGCCTCTCTCTCTATAACGTTGTTAATGTCTCTCTACCTCCTCTCTCTCCATAAGATTGTTAACGTCTCTCTACGCCTCTCTCTCTATAACGTTGTTAATGTCTCTCTACCCCCTCTCTTTCTGGCCATATGGAACCCGTTACCCCTGTTGTCGTTACCGACATTCCTGAGGCCGTTCGGCGTCTCCGCATCCACCCCGCGCTCCCCTCTCCGTGTTCGCTCAGGAGTATCTTTCATCACCTTCCCAGCGTTGATTTTTTGGCAGGTTTATTTCCAGAGTCGCCGATTAGCATTTTTATTCGGCAGAAACAACTTTTCTCCGGCCAAAAAATGCAGCGGTGGCGGGATAAAACCCACACCCACCTGAAGACCGCATACGTTGAAATAGTCGAGGATTTCCATTATCCGATCAAATTTGCTTGGATTTCGGAGGCAAATATTGACATTCCGTATCAATTTTTAAAATTAAAACCTCCTCTCTTAAAACATGTCGTTGGATTTCGCCTTCAGGCGGTATAAATACTTTACATCACGACAGACGAATGTTCAGGTATCAGAACTGGGAAATTTGCGTTTTTATTGGCGGATGGGTTTAAACATGGAAAAGCTGGTGTTCCGAAGCAAATTCAATAATTTTAGAATCTAATTTTAAAGGTATCTCTCTAATCCCTTTTAAAGGCCAGAAAATTACTTCTTATCCCGAAAGTTTCACTCAAATGTCGGATTTTGAACCTTTTAAAATCAACGTTGCCACCGTTAAGTGAGACTGTTTCACCGACCGCTCCATCAATAGTCGTATTCAAGGTTTCTTTCACTCGTCCGCCGCCAGTTTGGAAAGTCTCTGTAGAATTCCGGCAGAATATTAAATAAAGCCTTCCTGCTTTGAGAATCGTCTCAGTTTCCGCAGCCTTTCGGACCGATTGACCCCCCCCCCCCCCTCAAGCGGGGTCGAACGCATTAAACTCGCTGTACAACACTGGGAAAAAGATGGGAAATAATCAGATTACCTCTACTTTCTTTTTCAGCTGGATGATAATACAGAAATCATATTTTAAAAAGAAGCTTTTGAGCTGCGTGTACCCCCCCCCACCCTCCACCCCCCCCTCCATGGGCAAGGGCCAGACCTTCTGCAGCGCCTCGAACGCTCATCAATTTCAATTACCCCCCCACCTCCTATAAATGTACCCCCCCCCCTCCGTCCACTCGCTCAAAGAGCACTTTCTCCAGGGTGTGTGGTTCTTTAATGAAGACGGGAATAATTATTACGGATGGCTTTAAAAGAGGCCGCGGAGCCGATCTTCGGTCTGGTTATCGGATCCTGGTCCGCTCGTGGAAGTCGTAGTAATATCCTCATTTCACTCATCTGGTCGACGTTAGCGGTTTTAAGAAGATACTGATGCTTTTATTTTTTAAATAAAGCAGTAGAGCTATAGAGAAATACAAAGAGTGGATATCGCATCAGTTCTATTTAAGAGAGCGACCTTGCGGGCTAATGATGCAACGCCTCCGCCGTGCCGGCATCGAAAAGTAGTCCCTCTTATCCGATAATAGAGCAGATCAAAGACGGCGAACAAAGCAGACAGAAGCGCTAACGCGCGAAGAGCGCCTGCTTCTGTTAGCAGGTCGAGCGCGTCGGTGTTCGGGGGGGGTCACAAAGGAACGGGAGGGGACGAGGCGCATCGTACGGAGCCGGTGTTCCTACGCCGCGCAGCATAGGTCCAGCAAGTCCTGCGCTAGCCGGCCCCAAACTACAAGAAAAAAAGATAGCAGGTGATATATTCCAACAGCGACACTTGGGATAATATTTTCTTAGCGGGTAAAAAGGTCCGTTAGTAGAGCGGGGCCGATTTTTATAATTCTAAATCTTTTTTTTTCTTTTTTTTTTTTTTTATTACGGACATTTTTTTTTTATTGTTTCAGGATTCGCCTGAAAGGGAATTCATTAAAGGAAATGAAGGCGAAAAGGAGTTAAGTTGGTAATGGTGCCGATTTGTGGGGTTTGAAAGGTATGGGTTTAAGGGTGTGTGTGTGCGCACGCATGTGTGTGTGTGTGTGTGTGTGTGTGTGTGTGTGTGTTTGCTCATCGTGGTGAGTCTTGGAAAGCACCACTCCTGCAAATGAGACCCAGTGGATTTCTCTTAGACAGCTACCGGTGGGCCCGCAGGTGCTGCGGCTCAGTCAGTCCAGCAGCGCGTGGACCCCCCCCCTCCCAACCACACACATACACACATATACACACCTGACAGATTGTGTGTGTGTGTGTTCAGTTCTGGGGGCCCCGTCTGATTACGATGTGTATACCCTGTGATTAGCGTGGACAGGTTTATGCTCAGGCAGGCCGTAAACCAACCCCCCCCCCGCCAACCCCCCCACAACCGAACTGAACATGGTTTATTATTCACTAATGGATCACTCTGCTGCTGACCCCCCCCAAACACCCGGTTTTGGTTAAAGCTCCATGATGTCACCTGAGCATTCATTTGTTTGCTCCGTCCTCCTGACCCCCCCATAGTCTCATGTTCTCAGCCCCCCCCCCACACCTGTGGGCCTCGGCCCCGGTTGCGTCTCGGGTTGCAGCTGTGGAATCTCGGAAATGTCCGAGCCATCAGCTACACAGGTACAACAGCCAACGACACGGAGAGGGGGACGAAGGGCGCTGGGAAGGTCGCAGGTTCACTTCCCAAGTCCCCACCGATGTTCCGGGAACGCTGCGTCTTCGGGAATGCTGCTAGCATTGTGGCTAATGCTCTCTTTAGCCAGAATCTAACGAGAGAGACTGAAATATGAGTGAGTGTGTTTTCCGAACCACGAGAGGTCCTCGGCATAAGGTGGAATCATGCCATCAATCATTCTGTTGATTCCGTGATTTCATCACGAAAGAAATATTCCCAGGTAAAACACCCCCATTCCCACCGACACCAATTCTTTCATGGAAAAGCGGATTTACAAAATCAATAAATGTTAAAGTTCCCACACGTGACTGACCGTGATATGTGACTGACCGTGTGATTTTCCTACATGTGGAATTCCGGGTCGGAACGTCATCGGCCCCCCCGCCTGCCAATTTGTGCACTTTCACTGTTCTGAAATTGAAATTGAAAAAGAAGTGTCATTGTCCGGCAGGGCGGATTAGAGGCTGGGGGTGTGTGTGAGGTTATGGGGGGGTGACTCAAGTCCACTCAGCTAAGCTCGGGGTGAGGGGGGGTCAAAGGGGGCGGCGCTCGGGTTGAGAAAATGATGTTTCTGCCCTTACGAAAGAGGCCACTCGCTCCGTCCCCCCCTCCCCCCAGCTTTCGTGTCACCTCTGGCCCACTCCAGCTTCAACTCCCCCCCCCATCACTCTCACACACACACACCATGTTTCAAAGTGTGGCCACATGAATGCCTCTATTGTTAGCCGCCTGAGAAAAAGGGGAAGGAGGGATGGGTGGTTGGGGGGGGCTGTGGCCTGAAAGAGAAGCGGGGGGGCGGGGGGGGGGGTGGGGGCGATGTCGCTAAGAGCCACCGCCGAATGAGGAGGATTTACTCGGACGTACGGGTCGCAGATGATCTCTGTGAAGTTGTTGATGGGTTCACGCTGCCGCGCGCACTGCCTCATTTTGCAGCCCCATAACCCCCCCCACACACACACACACACACACACACTCCTCTGTCAACCTGCTAAGGTAGATTTCAGCCATCTAGTTCCAAACTCCGGGGGGTCTCGATGGGAGCATCGGACACTTCCCAGATAAAGCGTCTCCTCTTCACTCCCTCCTCCACCTGTCCGGAGCTCACCAGGGCGGAGGACACACACACACCATCACCGCTCGCTTGCTCTCTCTCTCTCACACACACACACACACACACACGGGTTAACCGAGGTTAACTCAGTAAATCCGGATCCCCGCAACGCCGCTCCCATCCGAAAATTGAATCCCGGGAACGTGTTGGAATTCACTGTCACCTTCCATCTCGTTTCTTTACGCATTCTGTTTTTTTTTTTTCTTCTTTTTCTCTCTGCTTGTTGCACCCCCGCCCGACTTCCCCCTCTTCCGCCTCACCTCGTCTGTGGTTTTTCTTTACCTCGACGTACCTCGCGCCGTGACTCAGGCTACACAACAGCGTGTCACGCAGGAGAGGCTGGAGGTGCTCGTTCCTACCGGAGCGTGGGCGGACGGGCTCGGGCTACCCTGTTTGTGCGTGAATAGGTTTCTCTGTTGAAGTTGCTGCCTCAGAAGCCGTCGCCCTTGTTTATAGTTCTGAGGCCGAGTGGAAGGTGGCGTGTGTGTGTGTGTGTGTGTGTGTGTGAGTGAAGCTGAGTGCCTCTCCAGACGAAGTATTGCCTGATAACCCCGGGTGACCTTGGTAATGAGAAGTAGAACAGCGGCTTCCCAGCGGGCCCGCCTCAGCCGGCGTGGCTCCGCCTTCCAGCGCCCTTCCCTGAGGAACCCCCCACCCCCCCACAGTCCGAGCCGCCGGCCAAACACGCCAGCAGATAAAGCTTTCAAGTCAATTTACCGTAGGCGGCAAGGCTGTTAGTCCCCAGTGCTGAGGGGTATCGGATGCGTCAGGATAGATGCAGGTGTGGTTTTTTTTATATAAAGTCCCCACTTTTCCCGATTCGATGACTAATGGGGGAATTAGCTCAGTCGCTGTAGCGTCGTCACGGTTGCGCTTTAGTCCTTCAAGCGTAGTTCGGGACGGCGGTCGAGGAGCTATTGCGCAAACCCAAACAAGCTGGTGTGTTGTCTTTGCCCCCCCCCCCCCACGGGGAGGAAATACAAGCGAGGCTACCAACCTTTATGTTGACATTCTGTGGATTAATGTTGGTCTTTAGCGGTTCTGCACCAGAGTTTAAGGAATAAAATGAATTTTGGTAAAAGTAGCACACTATAGCATAATTGTCGAAGTAATGACAAGCAATGAAAAATGTGTATTAACAAAAATGATTAAGTTTTTGCAAAATTGTTTAATTAATTGACATAAATTGTTATCGGCTTCAGGCGAGGTGCTTAATGGGAAACGGCAAGTGTTTATTAGACAAATTAAAGTGGAATGTGTTTGTAATGTAGCATTATCGGGATAAACGGACATAATTCTTACCTCCTTCACGCTTTGCAGTGCATCTTTGTTTATTTTTTAATGGCCAAACAGTTGTGAGCTGCCAGATCAGAGGGAATAATTAAACACGTTGCAGCGCGGCGGCCTCCCCCCCCGCGCTCACGTGGATGAGCCGAAAACAGAATCGGAGTCAGAGGTAAACGAGAAAACGGGCTTCCTCAGGTGTTGGCTTCCTCCCACTTCAACAACAAAGCGTTGCTTTAAAATTTCCGTGAGAATGTTAAAAGGGGGGCAAATCTCCACCTCTTTTTATCTTCAACTACTCGAAATACTTTCTGTCAGGAGTGACATTTCTTTTAACCGGAGATAAAAATCGCTACGGTTGCGTGCACGGACTACTTTTCCCACAGTTAGCAAGCGTTCACGGAGCGTTTAAATCATCAGCAGCCTCGAACCTGTTGACGGTTCTCAGCGTTTGGCATTATCGGCGGTAATTTGTCGAGTACGCGTCCTGGAAAGATCTGATATCTGAGCAGCTTCACTGATCCCGCCCGGAAAAAACCCAATTTTTGTGAAAGCTTTGCGTTTAACATCCCGACTAAAACATCAAACCCAAACCATAAAATTCTAACGATAGCGGTAAGAAGCAATTCGCTCCCGCGTTTTGTTAAATACGCTCAAATTGTTGTGATAGCCGTCACCCGAGGCTGTGGGTGATGAAGGCTGACAATCCATCGGCTGCGCTGTAAACAAACGGTCCGCGCATCTCTCGCATCTGAAGTCGCTGACAAGCTAAAATCAAAACGGCTAATTCGCGAGCTAATTAGCGGTACACACCGATTTGGCGCGGCGGCGTGGCGCAATGTAGTGATAACCACCGCTCTGATCCCGCCCTCATCCTATGGATATGGCTCATTTTGCAGATCAATCCTAAAGGTTGGGAAAAAATGTAAAGTAGGGCCTGCAAAGTCATTTGCATTGCAAAGAAAAATGATGGTGTAGCGACATCACAGGCTCCTCTTGGTGTTCAGCTCATGCTTCCTGGTTTTGAATTCCCTGTTGTTGCTTGCAGGCTTAGGAAATACTTCGGGCACCTTGAGTTTCAGTTTCCTTTTCTTCATTGGGGGAACACAGGACTTTGTTGGTGCATGTAAAACTTACTTAAACCTCAAGGATGAGCAGCATGGCTAAAGGTTTATCCTTCTTTCTTCCAGGTTCAGGGATGACAAGGGCTACGTCCTGTACCCTCAGATCGGGGACCGGCTGGACCTGATCTGTCCCCCTCTGGACACAGCCAGGTCCACGCCCGATTACGAGTTCTACAAGCTCTACCTTGTGTCGTCGAGGGAGCAGGCGGACCGCTGCGAGGTGACCGGGCCGCCCAACATCGTCCTGACGTGCGACGAGCCCACGCGCGAGCGCCGCTTCACTATCAAGTTCCAGGAGTTCTCACCCAACCTGTGGGGCCACGAGTTCAAGAGCATGCACGACTATTACATCATCGGTAAGTTGGAGGAGTGTGGAGGTGGTGGGGGGGGTGTGTGTTATGATTGCACGGCTGATTTCTGATTGTGCCTGAGTGTGTTTGTTTACCTCAATGATCGCCTTGATTGGGCAGCTGTATTTAGAGTAATTAGCTTCCAGATTTGCGGATGATGTGCTCCATGGGCGGATAAGGTTCGGGACGTATGCCGTGTGAGAATTGACCAGAAGAGCCTTCTATTATCAGGATGTTTCCCGCCGTGTGTCTATTTTTATGGATTTCTGTCCGCTCTTGACGAGAGATATGGCTCACATCCTCCTTTGTCAACTTTTGACTTTGGAACAAGATCGCACGTCACTGCCTGGTCTTTCTCCCACACCGGGCACCCCAGCATGTTTATTGTCACAGCCACGAGTGACGAGTCACGGTCGTGTTTTGTTTTTATAGAAGGTTTGTTTGGCGTTAGGCCTCGCAGAGGCCAGATGAGGTCATCAAGGCGGGCCACAATGGGGCGTCGCTATCGGACGGAACAATCTGCAAGCAAAGGTCGCGTCAGCCGAAACCTGCGGGTTGTTTTTAAAATCGAGGCCAAGAGCCTCAAGCGCAACAAACGTGCTCTTTCTGGCGCTTGCGCGCACACAGAGGTTTCCAGTACAAACACAAGTGGAAGGGAAAAAAACCACCTCGGGAACGAGAGCGCTAGCAGGATACACAGAGAAAGAGACCCTGTTCGATTCCCACAGTTCTCCTCCCACGCACCTGCAACCTTGGTTCACTCAGGTGTGCAAATGCTCCTTTTTGCTTTCTTTTTATCTTCGGGTTTGGGAGAGAGAGAAGAAAATAACGGAGTGGGTCGAGCCAGAAAGAGGAGGAAGCTGGGACCGAGATGGAGACGGAAGGAAAACAAAGAGAATACAAGATCTTTTTGGAAGTCTGGAGAGCCCCTCGTGCCTCTCGGTCTGCGTTGCCTTCGCCCGGTTTCAGACGTTTCCCAGTCCTCCTCCCTCCTCCTCCTCCTTCCAGGCTGGGCATCATTATCAACGTGCGAGCGTTTCTCCCAGATTAGATACGAGAGTGCGAGATAGTGCAAAGTGGAGCGCTGAGCTGTGGTGTGTGTGAGCGTACCCAGAGACTCGACAGTCCAATCTGTCCTGATAAGCCCGGACTGGAAAACGAACCTGAACTCCAGACTGACGGATGTCGAAGGGCCAAACCTGAGCAGCCGCATGAAATATTAATGGACATAAACCTAAATTAGCCTCTTAAACCTCTTAATTTTTGCTTGTTAAAAGTTTAATGCCGTCAGAGCTGTGGAAATGAGCACATCCTGAAATACTGATGAGCTGAATATTTACGTGATTTCTGCCTTTAGAATTGACCAGAAAAATCAGTCGAGCAGCTCGAAAACACAAAGCAGATGTCTCCTACAATGTTTTAATGTTTTTTCACTTTTTGAAGTGAATAGAACGTTTGGCGATGGCGTTTGTTGACTCGTTTGAGCGAGCGGAAGATAGAAGCCCCATTCGTCCATCCGTCCACCCAGGCTGTCCCAACAGCCCCCAGGGTTGGGGTTGATCCCACGACCCTGGACAGATCACCATCCCATCGCTTAGCATCTCGGAGTTTCTGATCAGCACCCATTTTTGGACTGAATCTCAGAGAAAAGCAGAGAAACCCTTCTGACCTTGCAGTTGAAGAGAATTGTTGTATAAAGTAGCACGGATGGAAACATTCCTCTGGTTTTCTTTTGCATCCTCCAGTTGTATAGTACTTCTGCTTATAATTATTATTAATTATTATGGCACAACCCCCCCCCAATCGTCATCTTCCATGGATCAGGTATCGTTCAACACACCGAGCTGGGAGCTATCGATATCAAATAAACGGGTCACGAGCAACATAAAACTCTGATTCACCCCAGGAAAAGTCTTGTTTGACGAGGCAGTATGTCTTCAGGCTTCCTCCTTTCCGGTGAAGTCAAGTCGATTTAAGTGGCATCGCAAAAAGAAAACCTCCCAAGAACCCTTGAGAGGCCCGAGAAGGCGGGGGCCAACAGTGCCCCTCTGTTCTCCGCTCCCGCCTGGCAACCGGCAGGTCTAGAGTTAGAAACACCTTTATCTCCAGGTTCAGACCAGACTGATCGATTGACAGCTCCAGCCCAATCGATGCCAGCCGCGACACAAGGTCACACACACACAGCCCCCCTCCACCACCGCTTGCTCTTGAACGCGCTTGCATTCACGCCTTTGAAAGGAGCGACAGTTGCGCCAGTGCAGTAGGTAGATAACTTATTGACAGATGGCTCGCGCGCGGTGGGCAGTGCGTCACCGTTTGTGCTCTCCAAATGACGGATTGTGTTGCGGCCGTACTTAATGAGGTTGCGCTGTAATTGCTCGCCATTAATCCATGGACTGATCTGACTTGCGGTTAGACTGAACGTATATTCGCGTCCCTGGCGCAAATGTGTGCAAATTGTACTTCTACCTCTGTGAGGACCTTCATAGACATATTACCCAACCCTGACCATTCTAACTATCCCTGACCTCTGACCTAAACCCAATTCTACCCTCAATGTTAAGATGAGATTTTGAAGTTCAAAGTCATGAGGAGCAGCCAGAATGTCTCACTCCCATCAATGTCCTCACTTTTGTATGTAGCAAGTTCAAGAACACATAAAAACACACATACTCTGGTGCTTCTACCTTTCTTAGGGCCTTCATCGACTCAATGTATCACCCACTCCCTTAACCCTAACCGTCCCAACTAACCCCCTAACCCTGACCTCTGACCCTGACCTAAACCCAGGTCCAACCTCAACCTTGAAACCAAATCTTATCCCTCAAACAGTCCTATGAAGTTATGAGGAGCAGCCAGAATGTCCTCACTCCTCATCAGTGTCCTCCCTTATGTATGTAGCAAGTACAAGAACACACACATACACACACACACAGGACCACGTGTGGTTGTTTCAGGATGGTGGAACAGCAGGGGGCCCAAAAGGCAACTGAGGTTAATTTCAAAGTTAAACCCATCACAGATTACCAGTAACTAGCTTAATGTCCACTGGGCATACAGTTTCCTCCCCAGTTTGCACCACTTTGACGCCATCGGCTCGCGCCCGCACCACCAGGCTCTCCTCCCAGCGAAGTATTTGCCATTTCAGGGTGTGTGTGTGTGTGTGTGTGTGTTGGGGGGGTAATTCCAAAGATTCCTCCATCTTTTGCGCTCGCTAATGAAGCACAGATGCCAGAGTTTGTAATCAGATTACACGAATCCCATTAAATGTAATTCTTTACTTCCACGTCCTGCAGAGAGGAGCGAAAGAGTGGAGAAATTGATTAGTTCTACTCATTGATTGATGTTTTCATTCATAACGCGAGGTCAGGGTTTACGTAAACCCATTTCTGAGCCTCTCTCTCTCTCTCTCTCTCTCCTCAACTCTCCTTTCATTCAAATCCCAACACTCCCTCTTTCTCTCTCACACACACAGACACACACGCACATACGCACAGACACACACACTCTCAGTCCATCATCCCAAACCGCAGATTAAGCCTTTCACTGCCTTTAATGAATCCTTTGAAAGCGGGCGCCTCGGCCTTGTGTAACACGGTCCCCCCGCGCGCTCGCTCGCCCAGAATCTCGGTGTGGTCGCGAGGAAGCGTCTCCCCTCACAGAAAAGAAGAAGGAAAAAAAATTTTAAAAAGTCGGACGAGGGGACAATTTAAATCTCCTCGCCAAACAAGCGCCGCTAACACGATAGCCGCGACACCTCCGCGATCCTCCCCGTCGTTATCTGAGCGAGAGACGACGAACGCGCGCAGCGGATTAAGCCGCCGTTCGCAATTTACGTTACATGCGGCTCTTTCGGGGGATTAAATTCCGGTCGCGGGGTCAGCTCGCTGTTTGGTCGAGACGTCAGGTTTCGACGTCCGCGGGACGGGGAAGCCGATCCTTGAACGGCGGTCGGGTCAAACCGACGCGCTGGCTGTTAAGAAAGAGGGCGAAAGGCCAGAGCAATCGAGAAAAGAGAAGATGATGGCGTGTGTGTGGTAGGCGGTGGGGTTACACTGCAACACACACTCCATTTGTGCACAAGCGGTAAATACTTTCTAGCGCGGGTAACATGTATGACCTTTTACGTGCTCGCTGTCTCTCTCTCTCACTCTGTCTTTTCCATCCACACACACACACACACACACACTCGCGCTAACATATGCACAGTCACATCGGTATACGCAGGAGCCCAGCCATAAATGTATGCATTCACACACACACCGGCCCACAAGTGGGTTTGTGGTGGTAAACAGTCCCAAGAAGCTGAAAATAGATCCAACACACACACACACACACACACACTTATATACACACACACACACACACACACACAGGTCCAATGCCCGTGTGTGGCCACAGGTGGAAAAGCCACATCAGTCATCACTCACCGATGAGTCCCAGAGGTGTGTTTAGGGACCGGGGCCCCCAGGGGCTGCACGGAGAGCCCGGCACACAAATACGAACAGCATTACCTCGCTCGGTGACGAAGTCGCGGTTCACCTGCGTGTACGCCTCGCCGCCATCCCGCATCCCCTTTTCGGTTTAAAGGTCGCCGGCGGCGCAGGGTGGGGCCGTGCACGCCCATGTGCGCACGTGCGGTCTAATTGTTAGACAAAACAGGGCGGCCTGCGTGCGTGCAGACGGGTGTTCAATAATGCAGAGGCACTCGCTGGTTTATTTATCAGGGTTAAGCTGGAATAAATGACAGGACTCAGACGATGGAGGGGAGAGGAGGCTTTGGGGGGGGCAAGAGTGGGGGGGGCACTTCTGAGTTGTTAACTAAGCATTTAGTGATGAGATAAAAGACATTTAGAAATGAAAGACCTGCAGGACTTGAACCCCCCCCCCGAATATTTGACCACGTCTGAGGATGACGTCTGCATTTTCGCGTTTAACGTCAAAATGAGCGGCTCACTAGCAGTTCATGAGCGGCCCACGAAGACCTCTGTGGAGCACGTGACAGTCGGGGGGGGGTGAGTCCCAGGCGTGCGAAAACAAGCTTTCCGCATCATCGGGCATAATGATTGGCAAATATTAGCGCTCCTGCGACCGCGCCAGACACTCGCTAATTCGCGACAGAAGTTTCCGCAGGCTACGCTCGGGCGTCGGAGCAAAAAAAAGACGGCGATGGTGGGGGGGGGCGTTACGATATTCAGCCACGATTTCCCTCGGCTGACCGCCGTGCATCTCTTGTGCTCCGCTAAACACATGCGATTCTATTTTTTAATATTTTTGGTGTTGCTGTTGGGGGTCGGGGGGTCGGGGGGGGAGGCCTAGTTACACTCTCATGTGTGAAAATAGACTCAAATAAAGTGCAAGAGTGGAGAACAGAAGAGCGAGGGAGGGAAAAAAAAAAAAAAAGGCCAGCAGGGGTTTTCGGTGCAACGGCTCTTGACTAATATCCTCTCCAGAGATAAAGTTTATCTGCATCTCTCAATGGATAAGAGGGAGCGGATAGCGGGAAAGATGGCTGTATTTAACCGGATTATATTCAACTCAAGTGTTTTAAATGATTAAGTGTGAGATTCCCTTGAGCTCGGCGTTCCGCTACACGCGCACTTCAGCGGTGGCCGGAGCAGCTGCAGGAAGTCGCGCACCTGCGAGGGTGCCCCGCCGTTTCCGGGGAGGGCGGGTGGGGGGGCAAGGGGTTAGGGATGCAAAAGCTGGGAGAGAGAGGGGAGGATATTTAGGCGCGAGGGAGAGGTGTGTGCCGAGTGTGAGTAAGAGGAAGTGACAGTTCGCCTCGCCGATTTAGGTCAGCGATCAGAGCGGCCCTACTGTCTGCGAAACCGCCGCGTGTTTACGCGCGCGCACGGTCGCCCTCGCGACTGCCTGCTAATTCGCCGGGGAGTTTGTTATCGAGGTTTGGGGAAAGGGACGTGTTTGCTAGAAGAACCCCCCCACACACACACCACCACCCACCCCCAGCTCTAATTGGATCGGGCCCGGTCAACTCGCGATTCGTTTAACCTCCACGCACAAAGGCATCATTGTGCCGCTGCCTTCTAGGGGCAGTGTACCCAGGCAATAAGATGTTGTTGTGTGTGTGTGTGTGTGTGTGTGTGTGTGTGTGTGGGGGGGGTTGAAAACAAGAACACCTCTGGGTTGACCTCCACCATCAGGACGGCGCATTAGCCTTCTAATATAGCTTTGATTTAGTGTCCAGGTTTGTGCAAACATGACCCCACCCCCACCCCCCCCTTAAGACCAACATAATGAGCACATTCACACACAGATGTGCGGCCCTGCACACCAGACGTGTGATGGATGTGTGTGTTTGCTTACACATACAGACAAACTTTGCATTGTGTTGGTATAGAAGCCATCTGTCAGTGGGGTCACTGCTCTTTAGGAAATTAACGATGAAATTAACGATTCTTATACATTTAGCTCCACAAAAACCCAAAATAGATCCAAATTAGAGTGTGTGTATACATAATATATAAAATATACGTAAAATATATATAACATTTGATTTATATGTATCATATACTCTAAAACAGACTTATTTACATTTGTGACAGTCTAATGTCACAATTACTCAAAAATATTCAATCGAAAGAGTTGAAAATTGCACCGCACATGCGCGAGGAAGATCGTGGCATTTTAGGAGACGACAGATGTTCGGCAGCGGGAAGATGGGGAGGAAGAGGAGGCGGAAAAGGGAGGAGGATAAAGGACAGGGAGGAGAAAAAACCCTTCCAAATTACAGACGAGCTGGAATAATTTGAGCAGGCAGAAGGAGACGGTGGGGGGAGGGCAGAGGAAGGCTCGGCTGAAAACGGGCCGATGAAAGGGGATCTGGGAGCGTCGCGAGGCGGAAGAAGAGGAAAATGTTGACACTCGGCGAGAGAGGGCCCGTGGCTCAAAGACACAAGGACAAACAATCAGCTGTAAATCCTTTTTAACCGCCGTTTAAGACGCCCTAATTACCCGAAAAACTCCTCAAAGAACGTCATTATCGCTCCGCGGGGGCGTGCGTGTGGGCGCGCACGTGCAGCCCTCACTTATCGGGGGGAGATTCATTAGCGGCCCGCCCGCTTACTTGTTCTTGACTAATCGACATTGTTGCGCAATAAATTTCACAGACGCAGCCTTTTAGGCCAAATCCCACACACACGCACACACACACACACACACACACACACACACACACACACACTTTCATGATGTTCTTCAAACTCTACAGTCCAAATAGAAGTAGAACAAACATCAGTCTCTGTGGTTCTCCATGCTGCCTCAGAGGGACAAGGCTAGCTGTTTAGCATATGTAGCACGTGGATGCTAAGGCAGAACGTCGCGTTGAGTTTGATGAATGTTAATGAACGGCGTTGATGTCTGGAAAACTGTTCAAGGACCGCTTGGAGTTGTCTGGAAATATATAAACCATGATATCGTCGGCATAGAGAGGGATATTGGGAAGGCCAGAGCCTGTCAGAAATGTGGGAAGGCGGAATATTGAAGGCCAGCCACGACAGATGGAGTCCCCCCCCCCTTCCGAAACCCGATGGAACGCAACACCGAAGGCGGATCGAGAGTCAGCTGCTTTAGTCTGGGGGAGATGTCACGTTCCGAACCACCCGGAGCCTCTGAAGGGCTTCGGATTGAAGCTACCTCAAGTAGTCCCCCGTGGGCCCGACATTAATCCCGCCTGGTCCCTGGAGGGGTGGGGCTTATCGCCCATATTAGCGGCTCACATCTGCCGCCATGCGTACCCGATTATATATTGATGGGGCTGGGGGTGTGGGGGGGCATAATTGAATATCCGCCATCAGCATATCCTCATCATGGATGGGACCACTTGGTCTTGTTCCTCCACTTCAGGCTACATCAAGTGGGAGGGGGAAGGTGGGGCTGCTTTGTTAGCCTGTGTGTGTGTGTGTGTGTGTGTGTGGGAGACACTCCTTTGTGCGCCAGCACCCACCCCCGGCTCCAGCTTTAGATCTGGCAGACCCCAACCACGGCTCCAGCCCTGCTAACCACTGGTTTAATATATGCAATTATGGAGCTAATTAGAGTAATTAATTCAGCCCAGGCCAGGGGCCCGGCCTGGCCCCTATTCACAGCTTTGGAACCGGCATAATCTCCCTCCATTTACACCCCCTCCCCTCCTTCACGCACCTTAACAACGCGAAGAATAAGAGACACCTCCGCGGCCTCATTACGAGCGGGCGTCTTTGCCAGGCGAAGAAAAGCGGTTAAATAAAGACGCCGAGTTTGTCGTAATGAGTGAAAACACACGACTGATTCGCTGGCTGCTCTCCGGGGCGTCGGGTTTTCAACACGTTTAACCTTTACACCCCCCTAACCGAACCCCCCCCCCACCTGTCCGAAGATCCAGGAGCTGCGTTTACGACCCCGACCTCACCGAGGAAGCAGCGTTTCTTTGTTGCGTTGTCAATTTTCAAAGCATTTTTCCCAACCTGGCGATGAATCAATCCTGCCGTTCGGGGGGGAGGGGTTCGTTTGGGTTACCTATCCAAAACTGAGTTCGTTATTTCCGGAGCACGATTAGGCGAGGTGTGGTGAATGGGAGATTAGGGGAGCGGGGTAGATTTACGGCACTTGGAGCGGATTACCCGCAAAAAAGCAATCGGAGAAGTTTTGGCGGCGGGGGGAAAAAAAAGGTCGCTCAGCTCCCTAATATTAGCGGGAATTTAGTCACGGTTTATTTGGGTCTGCTGCGTTACACAGGATTTACGAAAACCTTTTCTTTTTTTTTTTTTTCTTTTCCCCGAGCCGGAGCTCCTGGTTGTAGAAGGAGAGCTCATCCGACATCGCGGCGATCGTTACGAGAAGTCGTCGGTTCGCATCCGAGTGGAAGATGTCGGTAGATGTCATGTTACGGGAGCCATACGACGTTCCCGCGGGAGCTGGCACACTTGAAACAGGAATATCTCCGAGAGAGCCCCGCGCTTGACCCTGCTAGATAACCTAGGTGCAACTCCGCCCTCCCTGGCCACTCCCACCACATGTGGAAGCTCCTCCCTCTCTCCATCCTCTGACTTTTATGTCAGTTTCCCGGAGAAGCGAGTCTTCGTGAGCCTCATTATTCCGCCGGAGAAGGGCTCGTAAAGGAGGCCGCAGGCCGCCATAAAATGCCCGCCACGAGGCCGCCACACCTGAATATGAATGAGACCGCCCCCCCCCAACCCTGCCCTCCCCACCGCCGCCCCGTCCGCCGAAGTGCCCTTGGGTGAAACCGTGCGTCTTTTTCCAGCAGGTGCAGCGAAGGGAAATATTATCTTTGCTGCTTTTTAACTTTACAGTTGGTGGTGGGGGGTCGTGCACACCTCGGGGCGTCGGTGGGAACGAAACCTCGATAGTCGATTAACCAGAACAGATGTCTGTTCTTTATTTGCTATGTTAATTAATACCGTTGTGCTTATTTAAGTAGTTTTCTTCAGTTAAAACTGTTTCGGGGTTTTTTTTTTTTTTTTTTTTTTTGGTTTTTTTGTTTGTTTTTTTTTCCGTTTACTCGGCGCGAGAGATCGTATCGGCCTAATCGAGCTCGGCGAACTCGAAGGTGCCAGAAAATGACGCGCGTCTTCCGACTGCGGAGCCGAGCAGGAACGCAAACAAATGTCAGGAGGGAGGGAGGGGAGGGGAGGGGGGGTGGGGGCACAGGTTTTTCCAGTCCCTGGACCTACCAGGCGCCCACGGATGGTTTCACTTAAGCAAACGGGAGCTTTTCGGGAAGGGAGGGGGGGTTGGTTTTAAAACATGGCAGCAAAGGCCCGGAGACACTACAGCCGATGGGACTGTCACTAAAATGAAGCCCGATGCGCCATAGCTCAGCCCCCCCCCCGCCGCTACTGTGGTGGGTGACGCAGAATGCGCAGCTAAACACACAAGCTTCCAGCTCATGAGGAGAACAAACACAACAGTCGTCCCTCGCCTCCTCGTCCTGCTGCGCACATATACAGCTATCTGCCCCCCCCACAGACAAACACGAGGGGGGGGGGGCTGTAATTGCCCCCTACCTTCTGCTGTCCATCCTTCTCGTTGTATCTTCTCCTTCTATCCACTCTCTCGACACAACCCCCCCCCCTCCACCCCCCGAGCGGTACGCGGGCACAGATGTCAAGACGCATTATTTCTGCCGGCTGAGTCCCATGTACACATGTATGCGCGCGCACGTGCGCCTGTTTTTCTGTTCCGCTTTCCTGCCTAACAGCGACGGGCGGGGGGGTTATGTGGGGAGGGGGGGTTGGCCAATGTGCAGTTTCTGGATTCCGACGCATGTGGCCTTGTGGGCTAACGTACGCGCGTCGCATACTGGCGCACGCACGCCACTGGACCGGCCCACCGCAGTCATGGTTCAAGGACAGCTAAGGCTGGGGGGTACGTAACGACCAAGGCGTAAATAAAAGATGGGGTGGCTTTTCCTTTGGGGGGGGCGGGGTTATGCTGTTTTTAATCTCTGGTCTTTGTAGATCCACGGTTTGTGTGTTTCAGGCTGGTCCTTTAAGCTCCGCCTCCAACTCTTTGGCTTCCTCCCCCACCGGTCTAGGCCACGCCCCCCGCGATGCCTTGCCGGTTTGTTTGTTTTCTTAAAGCGAGTTTAGCCGGATGTTATAGATGAGCTCTGAAGTTTTCCTTTATGGCAGATCCATTTTCTGCGGCAGTGTGGGTGCGAACACATTATCAACCCCCCCCCATAGCATTATTAAAACGCTATACATCGGATGTGTGAAGGGTTTTTTTAGCATCTCCAAACTCACACAGGGTTCATTAAAAGCCTTAATTAGACAGACACTTCTGTGTAATTACAGTCTTTAAGATGTTCGGCGCCTCCGCGCCCCCCCGCCCAAACTTAACTTTCCTAAGCCTCCGCGTGCGTCCCGACCCCGCCCCCCGGTTCAAGGTCTTTGACATTTGCCGTTAATATCGCCCAGAACGGAGTGACATTTATGAGCCCCCCCCCCCATCGGGGAATCTGTCTTTTCTCATCTCCCTCTCACATTTTCACCCGCTCTCTCCCTCCCTCACACCCATCTGCCCCCCCATCTTAATTTAGAAAGGCCCCGCCCGCTGTCGCCATCTTCCCGCTCGCTCCCGTCCCTCTCCAAGCGTGTCGCCGATCGCTGGCGTTCCTCCCTTCAGACCGCTGACCCACTTCCCTCTGTTTTTTTTTTCCTCGTGAGCGGCGTTCCGAGCCTCCCTACCGCTTTGCCAGACGTTCGTCCTTCAGTCGGGCATCTTATCCCCCTCCGCCGGTCCCTGCTTTGCCTAAAGTAGCCTAACCTACATATAAAACCCAAAAAGAGGAATCCAGCCCCGCGGTATTCCGTCTTTTGGGGGGGGCTTGATGAAAATCACTTTTTTGTCCTTGCAGGCCGAGTCTGGTCCGGAAAGCTTGTAAATGACCGTTGGTGGAAGCACGGATACAAGACTCTTTAAAGGCTTTTTGGGTGTTTTATGGAATAGAAGCATTTTTATGACACAGCTTTGAGCTTTAATCAACGTTGAGTCTGGCAAATGTTGGTTTTCTTTGACATTAACTGTCAAATCTCGGTTTTCCTTAAAAATAGTTAGCAAAAAAATCTCTTTTTGTCACATTTGTTAAAACTGTCCTGTTGAATTGACAGCAGTTCTCGCTCTGGCTCCATCTGAGGCCTCTAATCTGATTTGTTAGAAACCATCGCAGCCAAAGAAAACCAACCAATCAGGGACAGGGGGCGGCGCTAAGGAAGTGTCAATCATGTCTATTCCACACGGAACTCTAAACAGAGAAAAACAACAAAGGATATAAACTCACCGAATATCAACTCTACTGAATCAAGGCGACCTTTTTTATTCACTCAAAGCGGACTTGATGTCCCAGAGGAAAAGTTTGGGCGGGTTCTCCATCTTCAATGTTGTTTTTGTTTTTTTTCCCGTACCAGAGGTTGCCCCCCCCCACCCCCTCGCGTCTGTGGCAATGTACCAGCTCTGTAACCCCGTAATGACGACGGCAATGTCACAAAAAAAGCCAGAAACATGAAGGCAGTACTGTTGGGGGAGGAGGGAAATCAGGAGAGAACTTTTTTTTCCTGGTTTTAAGCTTCCCAGGGAGGTGGTTAGATGCCCCCCCCCCCTCAAAAATCAAGCCCGTGAATCAGACTAACACAAAGGGGAGGGGCGTCTGCTTGGCGGCGCAGGTGTGAGTCTTCGGCGTTCCCATGCGGGAGGACTGGCGGCGGCGGGAGACTCGCGGACACCTCAGGAAGGAGCGATGCGGGCTCCGAGCTGTTGCTCATGTCGGCGGCGTCCCGTTACCCGTGTTTTGTCTGTCTCCTCCCGCCTGGGTTCCCGACAGGTGTGTGTGTTTGTGCGTGTCTGTCCTTGTGTGTGCGCGCGCCCGGCGCTGGCCTCGGGATATCGCCATGGCGACCACCTGACGTCGATGGTCTAGTTGGTTTTTTTGGTGCAATAAACGTTGACCGTGCGTGGGAAGACAGTCAGTTGGTTTAGCCCAGTTCTGGGAGGCGGATGGGGGGGGGGGCTGGTTTTTATTTCTGGGTGCGACTTGGGAATACAGAAGGTTAGGGAAAGGGGAAAAACGTGGAAGAGAGGCTGGCTCTGACCCATTTCTACAGGTCTGTGATGTCGAGGCTGACCTTGAACGCCACGCGGCTGCACCGAGTCCAGCAAACGCCCCCCCCCGCCCCCAACCACCACCACCACAACTGACCCCCCCAGCCCGTTAGCCACCGATAACTCCTCATCAAGTATTGATAAGCAGCCGCGGTAGCGTTCGGGGACAGCGAGTCCCGACAAGGTAGCGGACGGCTCCGGAACACCGCGCACGGCGCCCCCGCTGCCCCCGCCGTCCCCGCCGCCCCAGGACGTGAACGCTGACCCACTTGTACGCGAACGCCAGTCGTGACTGTCCTACATGACTAGCACTTTACCGCCGTTACACAAGGCTCCCAGTCACTACAGGCCTCCCTTAATGGCCCCCGCTCCCTTTATTCCTTTTTTCTCCCCTCCCTCTCACTCGCTTTGTGCCCGCCTGTCTTTCTCTCCGTCCATTATGCCCGTCTCTCTGCTCCGGCGGTCACATTTATTTGCTCTCCTTTACCATTCCGCCGTCCGACGATTTGTTTCCTGGCGTTTAATTCATGGAAACGAACAAAGGAATGGTTGCTGTATTTGTGGACTGATGACCTTATTAATGCCCACCCTCATCCGATGTCTCTGTAACCCCCCCCTACAGATACATCACTCGTAGAGGCCATCAGCAGCTTTGGGGGGGGGGGGGGGTTCCGTGTATCGGCAAACCAGTGTCTTGACACACTCATAACGCGACCTTTTCACACATACGCAAATTGTTGAGACGTTTACGAATTTGCAGCCATCCATGCGCGTCGACTCCGGCCAGATTATCGGGACGAGCGCGTGGTGACGGGCGAGATCCAAAATGGCGCTTTGGGGGGCGCGCGCCTGAGATCAGGTGCGTCCCCTCTTGTTCGGAAACCCGACGACCCGGGGGGAGGGCGGGGCCCACTTCGGATCCGGAGGTTAACGCGATGCGATCGCGAGTCGGCCCCCCCACCTTCCCGGATGGACAGAGGGGGGTAAAGGGCGCGTGTTTGGGGGCGGCAGTGATCGAAATGGGAAAGGACGGATAAGAAAGCAGAGAACTGCTGAGAACCAAAATGTCAGGGCGGAAAGATCGGCCGCACGCAAACGACACTGAGATCATCGTGTTTTGGCGATGTGGTGGTGGGGGGTGTCTGTGAGATTCAGGGATTCATTACACCATGTGACACCTTCGCTTTGAATCTCACACAGGGACCCCTGGGTTGAAACAACACCGATGGAGTTTGCGGTTTTATTCTTATAAATTTCATATTTCGAATTTTTTGTCTTTAATAGAAAATTAATTTATTGCACCTTAAACAGCATCACTGTTATTTACATCAACAAAGTCATTTTAAATATTTTTCTAACACGTTAATTAGCACGAGTTTATTAGTTATTCAGACATTTTCAGGCAAATTTCGGAGTTTTCAGTTGTTTTTGTGGATTTGTACCGGATAAAAATGCTCCTGCTAACAGGTTAAAAATGGATCAAAGCGGATAATCTGAAAATGAAATGATGTTTTGGAGGCAGACTCGATGTCTCAGAGGCTCCGGGGCCTTTGTGCCCCCCCCCCCATGTCAACAACGCCTGAGAATATTGTAGTTTTAGGTTACAGGCAACAAACAGTGTTGACCTATAGCGACTCGCGTGGCCCGACGGATTGTTTCCCTTTTTTATGTTGCATTACCTCATTCTACTTATCTTGTAATCGCCGGGGGGGGGGGGGTTGGAGGCGCCCCCCTCCAACCGCAGTCCAAGCTGGCCCGGTGGTGGGAAAGTTGATGAGAAACCCTCGTGCTCGGACGGAATCAATGTTTTGTACTCAAGGGGCGGAGTCGGGAATGATGCTCAGCCGGTGTTGGGAAGGAGCTAAAATAAAGCCCGTTCTGTTTCAGTACACACAGTAATGCCCCCCACCACCACCACCACAGCCGCGGGGTAATGGCTTGCGATGGCTTCGTTAATGTGTCATAGCCAGGTTATAAAAGCGCCACAGGAGATTTATGAAGACGTTTTTAGTTACAGGAAATTTCGGCTGGCGAGATCCGAAGGCCCCCCTCCCTCCCCAAGAGGTGGGAAGAGAGGGAGCGAGGAGGAATGGTCCGTCAGCGTCGCCTCAAGGGAGAGGAGATCAGGTTTTAGGCTCTTCATCACCAGGATGACGGCCAGACCCTCCAGAGGGCGGGGGCTAAAATGACCCCACCCCTAAGGCTTGAGGTTCTTTTGAGGGAAAATCAACTGAAACTAAGCAAATTCATGTGAAGACACCCGTCCTCGTTTTGAGGTTTGATTTGCACAGGTGGATTCTTTTTTTGTGCGTCGGCGGAAAAACGTCGGGACAAACTCGCGGCCCCGTCGGAGCGCGTCCTTCACGTCGCATTTGCGTCCGTTGCGTAACCCGACAGTCAGGAGAACCTGAGACGTTCTTCCTTGTCCTCGTTCCTTCGTAGGGACGCTGGTTTTGAGGGAATAAAAAGAACGTCTCCTCTCATTATGTTACAGATCCTTTAATCTGTAAATAATATTTTAAGTAGTCGACTATCATAGCGTGTTCTGCTAATACCGGTTTTGAAAGGTTTGAAACTTTGCCCCCAATTTTGCCTCCGAGGCTTCGTACAGGTAATTGTCCCACCTGTAGCTCCAGGATATAGACTTTAAACCGGCTAATCCAACTTAATCCGCAGATTTAATACATTTCCTTGTCTTATAAAACCGAACCTGCGGCCCTGCAGGCAACGAAACCGTCAACAACCGAAGATTTAGCGACAGGTTTAAATGACAGCCCCCCCCCCCCCTCGGTGTTGGCGTTGTCTTAATTATACGACTGCGGTTTGTATTTCCGCCTCTCTGACGGGGAAAAAGTAGGAAGAGCGGGCGGGTTTATGGGAACAGTGCGGGGGCGAATACGAGGGTCTTGCTGGATGGACAGAGGGCTCATGTCTGAGTTGGCTGGTGATGTAGGCGGGCGATGACGCCGTTGCCTAAACCGTGAGTCACCTTCAACCATCAACGTGGGGGGGGCGGGGCATCCTGACCCCGCTAATGACGCAGAAGAGGCCCTGATCCAGTTTGGGAGCCCACTGAGGTCGACTGCAGCGTTATTCAATCAATTACGTTTTCCCACTCATTCCCGCCCACTCATCCGACCCCCCCCCCCCACACACACACACACACACACACACCACTCGCCACCCTAACCGCCCCGCCGTCAACCGAAGGCGGCAAAGCGACGCCCCTTCCCTTCCGCGGCCGACCTCCGGCGCTTCGCGTTCCCTCTCCATCACTGCTGATCATTGTCTCAATTACTCATCCCTTTACCCCCCCCACACCCCCTCCCTCCTCTCTTCATCCTTTCTCCTCTTATCTCGTCCCAAGTAGCTCCACGAGCTCGAGTCTCCGCAGTCGTACGTCAGCGGGATCTAACGCGCGCTCCCTCCGAGTCGGATCTCTGCAACTTCCAAACTAGGGTCAACTACTCTGGATTGAAGATACGATGCGATGCGATATGATACGATATCCACCTTTCCGTCCCGCGACACCCTCCCTGTTGATTATGAATTCAAACAAAGCCCAGACTCCCCCTATGAAGGTTCCCCTGCTTCCATTCGTCTCTCGTCCCTCCGTCCATCTTTCCCTCCATCCGCCTGTCCTTTGTATCCATTACCGCTCTACTTTTTCCCTAATGGAGACATTAGAGTCTTTTACCTTGCTGCCATATATCATGTCATTTAAACTCCTTCCTTACTTGGCTCAAACTTTCTTCCCCTCCTTTTTCCTTCCCGTCTCGGCGCCTCCTCTTCCCCCCTCCTCTTCCTCCTCCTCGTCCCTTGTGCACGTCGGGTCATCTCCCATAATCTCCCTTCGCCATCATATCACCCAGCAGCTTGTCGCAGGCAATCAGTCTGTCTGTCTCACTCCGCCGGACGGGCCTCCTCCTTCCCGTCCTTGCTCGTCTTCCTCCCCGCCTTCCCTCGTCTCCCGTTTGCCTTCCCGTCCTCCTTCACGTGTCAGGAATTATTACTCTCAGAAGTCCTCGGATCATTTGAGGGTATTTATCCTCTAATCGGAGGACGCCTTTCTCCTCGCCCGGCAGCCTGAATCGTGTCCTCGGATGCGGCAGAGGGTCGGAGCGGAGCCCACGTTTTTCAGATTCACGTTGCCGTGGCTACGATACATCAGACAGGCTGTCTGGTCGGGATCTATTTGTTAAGGCGGATGCAGAAAATACAGATTAGTCTACTTCATGTTTTATCCGACCATATTTATCTAGAGGCCAGTCAGGATGATTTATAGGTGGAATATATGATCCGAAGAACTGACCCAAAGTCGGAATTTTAATCCGTTTACCCGGATATCCTCTGGATATCATCTGGATATCCTTGCTCAGGCCTCCGGTAGGGAAAGAAGCGACAGAAAGGCATCGGAAAAGGGTAGAAATCTGCTGAAGAACCTGCAAACTTCACACTTTATCTAAAGCTTCTTTTATATATATCCTCCATCCGTCGGCTTCCCCACCCGTTTCGCCGTGACCTCCGCCCGCTTCTCTCCTCCTCTGCTTTCACACTCGGCGAAAGAGAGACGGGAAGTGTTAGAAGCGAGCCTGCCTGGTTTTCACACCCCCCCCCCCCTCCACTCCTTCGGATGGGCCGCAGACGGGCTAATCTGTAGCCTGAAGCCAAGCGGCGGCGGGGAAAAGGAATTTTTTTTTTAGGTTTCTTTTAAGGAGCCAAGGTGAGGGTTCGCCTGGAGCGACGGTGGGGGAGGGGCGGGGAGAGTCGGAAGGCGTGTGGGCCCCGGACCTGCGGAAGTAATAACTGCATTTCCATGTTTGTACCATAGTGCTGTTTGGTTGCTTCCAGTCCTCAATTTTGAAAAAAATCTGTTCAGAAGAGCGAGTGGGAGTGATGAGAACATTTATGCGCCGCAGCTCGGGTGCCTCGCCGCTTTTTTTTTTCCTGGCCAACGCCGTTTCAGCACCGCGAATCCCCACTTTACCTCGAGGGGCCATTCAGAATCCAGACGCACTCTCCTTTTAGGAAACTCGAACGGAGCGAAACAGGAAAAATCAGACGGAACGGATCTCAACAGGTCCGTCCCGCTCATCTCTGTCCACCGCACGTGCCCCCGACCTCCTCGCAACCCCTCCCGCCGACGGACTTAATGTAAGAAGAAATGGCGGAGTGATCCAGGGTTTCGCGCTCATCCCCGTCGGCACCGCTTGACCTCCTTTGGCCTCCTTTTCCTGGCTTTGGAGAGGAGCCCGTTGATTCCGGAGTAGGTCAGGGCGCTCCGAGGGAATCCGATGCCACGGCTATCTCATTCAGGTTGGGTCAGATTTGATTATGGGAATATCGTTGACGACTTCACCCGAATATGAAGCAATGGGAACCACTGCCGCTAGATACCCTGTTTTTTTTGTGTCTCACTTCGTTTTGGGAATCACCCCTCGATGCCCCCTCCCGTCCAGTAGCTACTGCAGCTATTAAATCGAAGGGGGCGGGGTCTCCTGGTGTTCCTGCAGCGCGAGCAGCAGCCAAACGAGGAAGTCGTAAAAGCGCTCTGACATTTTCCGAGCTTGTCGTCGGAGTTTTTAAATCGCTCCCGCCGCAAATGTCACCCGCCGACCCTTCGGAACGTCTGACCAGAAGACCAGAAGCTTTCCTCGGGGTCAGAAATGGGTCTCCTCGAGTTTAGCGACCGTCTTATGGAACGGGTGAAGTGTGATTTGCAAGACTAACGATGCGATCATGTGTTTCCAGCGACATCGGACGGGACTCGCCAAGGCCTGGATAGCATGAGGGGCGGGGTCTGCGCCACCCAAGGCATGAAGGTGGTGCTGAAAGTGGGCCAAAGTAAGTCACTTCTCTATTATCATCACACACAAACACACACACACACACACACTCCCCATCATTTTACACCTCTGTACGGTGTAATTGAGTAACTTTGTTTAAATTGGACCGTGTGTTTAAGTGGATTATCGAACAAGTCTCATTGTCAGAGCAACATTATTGACGAATGTGGTGCTGTTGATTATTATTGTTATTTCAATTAATCACTGGGAACGTTTACCCGACTATTAAAACCTGGGTTTCTGAACTAATCAGATTACTCAGGTGATTGTGTCACCACCTTGACAACATTCCCATCTGATTGTTACAGTTATCCGATTCCCAGATAATAGCGGGGTCACCAGTAACGGATCCCGCCCGCCTCGCGCGAACGAACGAATCGCTACGTGATGTGCGCAATGAGGCCCCGCCCCCCACAGCGCCCGAGCAGACCGGCAGAACACACACGTCTGTGCCGCGCGGCGGGGGCCCAATAAGGGAACGAACACATTGAGCGCCAAAGGGCCACGGCCGGCGATTTTTAATGAGTCGTGGCCGCACGCGCGTCTGATTTGTTTAGGGAAAATAGTCCCAGGTAACGACGCTCGCACGCAGGCAGGGAAAAAGGGCCCGTTTATGCACTTTCCCTGACCTGCACATTCCTGCACATAATAGGCACCTGTCCTTCACTTGACCCCCCCACACACACACACCCACACACACCGAGAGGCACGCCCCCCTTTCAGTGTTGCTTTATCGGGCGTGTGTATCGGTGGCGAGATCATCAAAGAGGCCAAAGTGGCGGTGCCTCGGCTCTATCGGCGCGTCGCATCAGCACAGTCAGCTCACGCAATAAAAAGCGCTCGTTTTTCCACCACAAGGTGATGAAAATACTACACACACACACACACGTGTGGTCAAATCCCGCCGCGGCCCCCTGCACCAGCCTGTCGGATCTTTCGCCCCCCCCACACACACACACCTTTATTGCTCACTTCCTTTTCAAATTCCCCTTTTCCCCATCCTCATCACTTCCCTTTCATTGTGCATGCGAGCCACATCTTGCCTTCCACTGCACGCACACACACACACACACACACACCCACACACCTCCGTTATTTTCACTCTTCCCCTCTGTCTTTCTGTCTTATCTGCTCTGCGGCTGAAAGGTCACGTCCGTGTTGTTTGTCGTCTAAATAAGCGCCGTGCCGCTTCATGGCGATCTCTGATGAGATACGGCGCCCCGCGCGCACACACGTGCCCGCGCGCGCACACTCTACCTGTCTGCTCTTATTTTATTCTATATCTATCTCGATCGCTCCCTGTCATTCTCTCTTTCTCTCTCTCTCCCTCACTCTCCCTTGCTCTCCCACACACATACACACACACACACACACACACACACACACATCTAAACTTCCTATTGATCTAGACAGCACCGCCCCCAACTTCTGTTTAGTTGACTACCAGGAGGGAGCTTCCAGCCAATAGCCACGCACTTCTCTAAATGTCAGCGCATATAGGTTGTCAGCTACACACACACACACACACACACACACACACACCAGCGTGCTTCAGTGTGTGTTTTAGTGTTTTTCTCCATCCATTTTCCCCTCGCCTGCTGCCGCAGTGACCCGCAGCTCGCTTTATCTTCAAAGCGCCGCCACAAAAACAACAAAAGAGCCAAGGCGGCTAAAACTCCATCCTGAGGATGTAAAGACATCCCGTATGGAGCGATTGATGAGCCACGCTCGGAAAAGTCCGCATCCAGCGAGCCAAAAAGTACCTGCTGAAAGACAAATTTTCTTGAAGTTTCCCGTCCGGAATAAGAAAGGGGGGCCTCGATTCCGCCGACATCCGCGTGCATCGAGGGCGCTCGTACGTGTAAAGGCGCCTCGCCGCCGCCATTGCTGGGTCTTGGTGGACAGATGGCTCGATTTAGCGGCTCCGGATTAGAGGCCGATCCGCTCTCGGGAAGCTCGGCTCTGGCCGTGGCATCAAACAGCCTCTCTTCAGTTTCCCGTTCAGAGGAACTGGGAAAACCGGACCAATCAATATGTGATCTCTTGTAACCGGGAGGAATCCTTTATTAAAGCCCTTCTGCCTTGATTTTCCTTTTCTTCTATTTCTTGGGGGGGATTATCAACCCAGCTCCAATCCAGTCATTCCCTTCATATCCCGTTTTCCTTCTCCTCCTTCCCAGGCCCATATGGGTTGCCTCCGAAGAAGGATCCGCCAGCGGGACGCACCACCAACAGGAACCCAGGTAAGCAGCGGACCAAACGGAGATAATCCCCCGGCGGGTTCCGTGGATGGGAAGGGACGGCGGGAGGAAGGGAAGACCGCGAGATGAAAAGGAAGCAGCAGGGAAAGCGAGGGAGGAGGCAACAGATGGAGAATGTGCAGCGGTGACATCTGCGGATCTCTCTATTTAATTCCATCTCTCCCGCTCTCGCTCTCTCCCTCCGAGCTAAGTGCTGTAGGCAGGGAACGCATGGCTAATAGCTGCCTTGGGAGAAGGATGGGGGAGGGAGGGAGGGAGGGATGGAGGAAAAGTCAGGGAGTGAGGCAGAGGGCAGAGGGAGAGGAGGGCCAGACTGGCGGCGACATTTGAGAGAATTATTATTGTCATTAGTTCGGATGGCCTGGATTTGGGAGGCCCCGTCGATTGCAGGAGAGAAAGAAATGAGAATTACGGAAAAGATGAGAGGAGAGAAGAGGGGCGACGTCCGGGAGTGATGGAGCAGAGTGGAGGGGAGGCGGCGGCGGCGGGGGGGGCGCTCGGGAAGAGGTGAAAGGAAGAGAATAATTGAACCGCAAAGTGGAGAGGGGAATAGAAAATGGAAATGGAGAGAGGCTTCGGGGCTGGAGCTCCACAGAAGAAGCCCAGCGCTGAGGTGATCTAAACGTTCAGGTTCTGAGGGGGGTGGTTGATGGAGGGGGGATTCACCCCGTTTCCGTTCAATAACTGAGCCCTAGCAGACGTGCGAACACGGCAATTCGCGCGTCAGCCCCACGCCACCCGCCCAGGTGAGAATTGGGGTCGCGACGGTTTTTTTTGGGCCAGACGCCGCGATGTCCGCCACAGTCGTAATGAGGGATTTCACACCTCGCGGGGATGCATTTGCATAAACCCGACGATAATTTGCCGGTTTGGCCGGAATCTCTCGTCCTCACGCGAATAAACATGGGGCCCGGTCACAGCGTCGGTTGCTCCAAATGGGCTCATTATGTTTGTTTGTCGGGCCCCGATCTCCTCCTGGGACGCGAACAAATACATTACCGGGATGTGAAGAGAACGTCTCTCTCTGGACGCAGGAATTATTAGTCGTTTTTTCCATTTTTGTCTCTCATAATTACGGTTTTAAAACTTGCAGTTATTGTAGATTTGCTGTAAATTCAGAATAAAGCAGCCATAGTTAATACGGCAAATACAATATCCAACTTTTTTTTCAAATATGTTGAATACAAACCTATTTTGGTGCTAAAAGGATTTAATATACAACTATAGTCATTATGGAATCATCAACATTGAATGCACACTTTTTTCCATGGTTGCACATGTAAATAAAGTTAAAAGAGCATACGTGGGAGGTGGACAGGATGGAGTGGTGGATAAAAATGGATCAACAGATGGATTAAGTTGACTTTTACAACAGCGGAAATCAAAACCTGTCACATTTATGTGACTTGATCTTTTATGAACTTCTTGAAACAGCTCCAAGCAAATAAAGGAATGATAGATGATAGATAGTGCTTTTTTTATCTTCCTGTCGACTAGTTTCAAAGTTTTAACCGACCCCAGTGGAACTTTTCTAAAATTGTGAATTACCGATGGGACTGCTGTGTTCCCCTTGACCCGTCCAGCCCTTCTCTGACCTGTCGGAAGTCGCTCTCCAAAGTGAAATACGCTAATGATACAAGAACCAAAGCCGGAGTCAGGGGGGCCCTGGAGGTGGCAAGGCACGCACGGGGGGGAGGAAGGAGGGCAAGGACTCGGAGCAGAGGCAGAGGTGAGTAGTGAGGAGAGTAATGAGGAGAGGTGACCAAAGGCACTGAGAATCGGCGCGGTTTCGCCAGGAGCGAGTGGAAGCAGCCGCTGCTCCCAGTGGGTCCAGTGCGACCGAGGTGGGGCGAATCGCATCCACCTACGTGTCTATTTTCTACCAAGTGTGTTGCTAGGCGCTGGGTTCAGACTAATGTATGTCATTAAAGCGATAATAACCCAAAGATGGAGAGAACCGCAGAGTGAGGGAGGGGCAAGGAAGTAGAAAAGACACAGGAGAGACCCGTGTGAGGGGAAAGAAAGCGCTGTGTGCCAGGAATAATGATAGGCCAATCCAAAGGCTCCATACGGCGGGGGCCAACAATATGGACCTTAACTGGTTAGGCGCGCATCTTCACACGATCCCCGTTGCAGAGCCGGGGCTGGACGCCCCCCCACCGCCATTCTGTAAACAGCCAGACACACTCAGACTTCCCTCCACCTGCTGAGTCCTGACCCGAGCCTCCCGCCGAGAACGAGGCGGGCTCCGAGGCGGCAGGGAGCTTCGGTTGCGAGTCCGCATGAACCCGTCCGACGGGGTGGGGGGGGCGTCAGGGAGGGCAGCGGGCTGACCCACCGGGTGGAAGGCCGGCCAGGCAGACTCGTTTCACGCGTTAAGTAAATACACTCGCGGAGCTCCAGGAAGTAGACCGTGTCACCTTGACGCCTGGCTCCTCTAGCGCGGTCCATTGCTCTATACAGTCTGCTTCCCCGAGTCCTTAAAGTGTGAGGGAAGGGTCCGCCACGCTCAGACGTGTCCAACCTCCGGCTCTGTTGCGCAAATCACGGATCCGGAACGTTTATTTGAAACCTCGTAAAATCTCAGATTGTCAGCACAAGCTTTGTTATTGCTCTGCTACGATCATGGTGATTAATCGGTCCCCTTCAGGCACTTTCAGTTGCAGTGGTTTTCAGTCACAGAATCAGACAAGTTGATTTATTTTTTGCCACCATTATCCTAATTATCCGGTCGTATCTTGCGATGAAATTGACGTGTAGTGTCTAAATCAAAGCAAACTATGATGCCGGGGTGAATTCCTCTTTCTTGGTTTGTTCTAGGTGGGTCAGGCAACTCCACCCACTCCCGGGGACCCAACAGCTACGGGGGCGAAGACGGAGGTGAGAATGGGCCCCTTCAGTCCTCCAACATTGCCCTCATCGCGGGCATGGCAGGAGGCTCCGCCTTCCTCCTCCTGGTGACCGCCGTGATCTGCATCGTCTGCTACCGACGGCGGCACGCCAAGCACTCGGACACCCACCACCCGCCGCTGTCCCTTTCATCGCTCACCAGCCCCAAGCGGGGCGGCGGCGGGGGCATCTCCAGCTCCAACAACAACGGCTCAGAACCCAGCGACATCATCATCCCGCTGCGGACGTCGGACTCCGCTTACTGCCCGCACTACGAGAAGGTGAGCGGCGATTACGGACACCCCGTCTACATCGTCCAGGAGATGCCGCCTCAGAGCCCGGCCAACATCTACTACAAAGTATGAGACGGCCGGCCAACAGGACGCGTCCACCTTCCTCTACCCGCCACCCACCAACCCACAATGAAGCCACAGCAAAGCCCCCACTCCTCGCTCCCACCCATGGAACCCCCTCACTATTGCCCCATGTGCCAAGCCACACTTGTGTTTGTAGCTCAGCCAGCCCCGCCCCCTCCCCAATGCTACTGGGCCACCAAGTGTATATTGAGGGCGCTTGCGGCGCGTTCTCGCCAGGTCCTCGTGAAAGGGGGCAAGAGCCTCTCAGAGGTCCCTCGAAAACTCGGAGCCGAGCGCCTTGCCAGTGCTGAGCGACGAATCACGCCAGTGCGGACCCGGTGTCGTGGTTTGAGATGCTCAACGATTAAAAAAGAAGAGTGACTAAATGAGACTACCCTCGAACCCACGTAGTGCTAAAAAAAAAAAAAAGAACTCTGGTTCCCAGAGGCCGTTACCTGCCTAGCTCACCGCCCCACCCCCTGAGATCTCCCTCAGCCAACCGGAGGCCGGCCCGCGCCGCTAACTCACCAGTAGGATCCTAGTTTCTGTGTTCGGGGAAGGGGGGGGCCAACCGGGACTCGCCGAGGCCTGAGGAGGTCTGACTAACCGGTGACGCTCAGAATCTTGTATATTTTAATAATGTGACGTGTGCGCGCGAGCGTGCGTGGGTGTGCAACCGTGCGAGTGCGCGTTTCGACTCGGATTAGAACTACGCCGCTCCTGCTCCACATTAGACGTGCGTGCAGTTAGTGAGCTTCAGCGCAGCAAGTGCGCAAATGAGTGTGTGCGTGTGTGCGTTCTTTAGACCTGTCTTAAATACCAAAACACAAAATAGTGAGCGACTATGAAAAAAAAGTGAGATTTTCTATCGCTATCAACACTTATAGATTATATATATGAATATCCAGTGAATAATTTCTAGATGTTTTTTTTCTGTTTTCTATTTTATTGTTTTTACCAACTCTGTTAAACTACACTTCTGTTGCTAGACATTTTTTTTACCTGCTGTTTTTTTTTTTCCACAACTTAGAATGACCTTGTTTATTGTTCCCTTTGAGTTGTATATTAATTTAATTTTTTTTTCTCCCGGCGAGCAGAGGTTGTGTCTCTCTTCCTCTCTTCCTTCCCTCATTCATCCCTTCCTTCCCCACCCCCTCTCCTCCCCCCTCTCACCCCTCTAGGGTCTCTGAACGCTGTGTATATTTTTATAGCTCCTTGTACTATGCCGTAGTTTTGAAGCTTAGGCCTCGTTTGTGGAAGTGTTGAGGTAGAACCATCTACGAAAGTTTCTTTTTTTTATTCCAAATGCTTTTATTTTCAAATGCAGGAGTGAAAAGAAGTAAGGGGGGAGGGGGGGTTGGGGAGGAAAGAGTGGACGAGATGGAGGAAAAAGAAGAAGAAGGAGAGAGTGCTGTCTGGGGAGGAGGAATAAAGCAGTGTCTGAATGCAGGGGGGCTGGTGGGGGGTTGGGAAAGAAAGGACTGTGAAGGAATTGCACACTAAAGAAAAAGGAGCTGAGGGGAGGGGAGGATGGGAGCGGCAGGAGCGAGAGATGAAGGATCTCCAGAATGGAGAGAGCACATGAAAGAGGGGCTGACAAAGGAGAGAAACTTTCTCTTTGAACAGGAGGCCCGAGCCTCTGGAGCAGAGGTGACGGACCAACAGCCCAATAAAAATGGATTTGGGAGCAGTCGAACTTCAACAGAGAAAGAGGAGTTCTCATCTCTCTCACACATACACACCCACACCCACGCGCACACACACCTACTGTGACCCAGTCGTATATTACACGAGACGGCACCTTTCACTTTTGCTCGTTTCTTCGCGGAGGCTCGCGTCGGAAAACCGTCGCCCGGGCTCATTAGCGCACATGCAGGGTAGCCAGGTTTCGCCCCCTTAGGGTCTAGTCCGCCTTAACGTGTTGCCAAGGCTTCAAAGCAAAGGAGGGTGTGCAAGGGCGGCTGTCCTGCTCTGACGCTTATTAGCGGTCAGTGGCTAACTCGGAGGCTCCTCGGGCAGCGCGCTTGCTTGATAAGCCACCCTGAAGAGCGAGGATTTGCAATACAAAAGAGCCAGCCAGGTCCGAAAAACTGCTACAAAGTCATTCTTTGTCGACGATGCGCTGCTCGCAATGTGTTTTTAACACAACAGACCCAAAATCAGTTGTTCTTTTGAAACTCGTGACACCTCTTGGGAGTGTTACGCCGCCATTGTATCAAGGCGACGTACAGTAGGGCGGGATTTTATTCCGTGGTGGTGCGTCGGGATCGCTGTAAAAAGGGCTTCTGATATACACATACACATGCACACACACCCCAAACAGCTATTTCACACCTTTTAATCACTGTCACCAATAATTACCGACACGCTCCCCCGGCCCCGCTCGCTCTCCGACATTTTCGCATCCCCGGCTCCGGCAGGGCGAGCGGGCGACGCAAACACGCAGAGGGGCAGCGAGACAAGGCTGCGTTCAAGAGGCGCGGTGCGTTCACATGTGCATAATTTTAAAACCGGTGTTTTGTGTTGCTCAAACATGTATTATGGCTTCTATGTAACGTGGGTAGCATTGGGAAGTTTTCGTTTTCCAAACACGCCAGGCCTCCAGTGATGTAGCCATGTTCTTTTGTGTGAAGCAAGTGTTAAATCTGGACCTTAAAGCATCTCTCAGCTGTGTTTTTGTATCGGTATCTAACATCATACATTGCCGTTTTCATGAAGTGTCGCGTTTGTTTAATATGACTTTCTTCACTCTACGCCGATGATGTCCGTTTTTATATGCCGAACGAGTTTGGACTATGTTTGGAGTTATTGAAGATTTTCAAAGATCAAATGAGGGGGGGGAATCACCTCGACTTCTTTTTGTACATCTACCAACTCGTGTTTTTTATGTACGATGTTAAAGTCTGTGTCTATTTAAACATGCTCAGAGTACCTGAAATACCATCCAAGCCAAATGAATCGTCTGTTCCTCTCTCTTCGACAACTTCTATAACTCCTCGGAGCGCTCTGCCCGACAATGGCCGCCACCTCGAGGGGAAGGACTGACCTTCTCGGACTCCAGAAGCAGCCACTGCCCTGTTTTTAGGAAAGGTAGCTCCTACTCTCACACCCCCCCCCCCCTCGATTCTCCGCCGAATGTCGAATATTCACTCGGACTGATGGTTCATTTTTGAAAAACACAAAAAGGAAAAAAAAACAAAAAAAGAAAATACCTATGGTTGATTTTCACGTCAGTGTTATTTCGAAGTTGTGTCTTTGGCTCTCACTGTTTGTGTTTGACTAGTCGACTCAAAAACGTGATTTTGTAGAAACCTGCCGACACAGTCGTCGTTGAAAAGAAAACGTTTGTACGGACCGGGGCAAAGGAACAGAGCAGCCATCACCGAGCTCCCTCACCACTCTGTTGGTGTAAGTGTGTGTGTATGTGTGTGTACATGTGAGTGTGCGTTTCCTTGTGCCAATAGACAGCGGGTGGAGGCCGCCAAGCCGGGCAAGATGGCTGTCGTGCGTTTCTGCATTGAGACTTTGTATTCGGGACACCTCGGTGCGAGAAGGATTTTTTTTTTTGTGTGTCCTCTCCTCCTCCTCCTCCTCCTCCTTGTCTACTCATCACCCCTGACCCTCCCCCTCCTTAGCCTTTCCCCCTCCCCCCAACACACCTCTAAAGAGAGGAAAAACTAGTACATTCCTGGTTTGGAAAAAAAAGGTTGAATAAAAAATAAAAATGTTTAAGCACCACTTTTTGGGGGTCCGGCGTGATTCATTACTGGGTGGGGGTCCGATGGGGTCGTGTGTGTGTTCAGTCTTGTATTTGATACAGACTGAGGACCAAACTGCTCGTTCTAACAGCAAAGTGAGGACATTGTTGGAAAGTGAGGACATGTTGGTTTGTCCTCACAACTTCAAAGGACTGTTTGAGGGTCAAGACCTGGTTTTAAAGTTGAGGTTAAAATTAGTTTTGGGTTAGGGTGGGGTCAGGGGGTTAGGTAGGATGGTTAGAGTAAGGGGCCTTGTAATGCATTATGTCTATGAAAGTCCTCACAATGATAGTAGTACAAGAGTGTGTGTGTGTGAGGCCTCTTTAACAAAAGACCCTCTCCTCATCTCTGGTTTAGGGTCGTCACAGTAGGGATTCTTTCACAGCCTTTGTTAGTAAAGCTCCAGGCACACACACACTACCTGATGTCACCAACAAGTTATCAACCCCAGCTTCATCACCGCTGAGGGTTGCCCGGCAACGCACCAAGGGAGCCCATTCCACCACCCCCCCCCCCCTTCCCCCCCAGCGGCCCTTTTTCTTTTGTAACTGTTAGCACTTTCCGCTTACTTCCATCACACGCGCCCGCATCCGACCAGGGTGGGCGAGGCGGACGCTTTCACCCTTTTTTGATCTGTGGCGCGTGAGTCGCCCCGCAAACATTCACCGACCTCTAACTGCACAAACAAGCGCGGCCATGCCCAACGATGTCCACCACTGCCTCCACCATGACAACCCCCTCCCCTCCACCCCCGCTGTAACCATGGCCAAAGCTAAAACACTAATTCATCATCAGTGGGTATTCTTATTGTTTAAGTTTTTTTATATAGCGGTACAATAACATCTTCCAAGTGTTGTTCTGAACTTTTACCCGGAGTGCAGCTTAAATATTTGCACTAAATTTGTATAGTAGTTGAGAGAACATGTGTAGTAATCAGCCGTTTATCTTTTCTCGGCAGTAATGTTATCTTTCCTATTTAAATACCTCTAGGAGCTGGTTTTAAACTGTGGTCCCACTGGGCACGAAACAAAGAAAACAAAGCAGGTTATTTACCCCAAGTCAGTTTAGGAAATGAGACATTTTCCTAATTAAACTCAGGCCCAATTTAAACCAGTTCCTGCCGTCGGCTTTTTTTCGGCGGCGGGCGATGTAATTGGTCACGGCGGGAACGGTCCAGGTGTCGACCTGGGTTTCCCAGTAAATCGAACCAGGAGCACAGAAGTGACAGAACGGAAGCGATTAAGCGGAATTCAGCCAAGACTCGCTTGATTGTTTACAAATCCGACATTGCAGGGGTTTCCGTGCGGGAGCCGGCACGACAAACCCTGAAGACCAGTGTGATAAGATCTGAAATGTGGGTATTAACGCGGCTTTTTCATTCTAAAGAATGTTTTTCTCTATTATTCGACTCTTGTAATAGTTTGATGAAAAGTGCCTTCCGAAGTAAAAGTTCGAATAAGTAAGAATATTATGTCTGAAAAAATGTCAGTAAATTCATTTTAAGTACTGTTCTTTAAAAAAAACAGCTGTAATTCAGCGAGAAACAGCTGAAATCAGGAGTTTAACTGCATCTATGTTTAAAAAATGACTCCCCAAAATCTATATCTTTTTGAAACGATAAAATAATAGGTGGTAAATGGAATTTCTGAAAACAAAAAAGTTCTGGAGCCACAAAAATAAGTGTGTGTGTCAGCATAACAGAGTGTGCTTGACAACTTTTTTCCCATTAAACTTACACAGGCCGACTCATTCTCGAACACAAATGATACAAATTAGCCTTTGAGCCATAGTTTCAGACGCTGGGACCCGGCCTAATGAGTTCGCCAGATGTTTCCCGCCGTTGAGAATCTGGAAGCTAATCGCTAACAATGGTGTGCTAACCGATATAGCGCCGATGCCGCCGCCCCTAATCTGTGGAAACCGGCGGCGTTCTCTTCAAAGAGGAACTAATGCCGATCTAATGGCTGTTAGTGCTTAATGAGTTTGGATGCCTGTTACCAGTTTAGCTGTTCAGACTGATCGGTGTGGCTGCCGTCCCCTTATCGTTACACGCTTATCATTCCTCCACGCTAATCTGTTCTGCTCAATGCGGATGAATATTCATGCCGTGGAGGGCGATAGTCCCGCGCATTGCATGGACACACACGCCGACGCTGATAGGCTTCCGGAAGTCGGTCGGAGCTCCGCGCTACACCGGGCGAGACGAGGGAGCCGCCCCGTCTTCCGCAGGGGCGGGAAGTCTCTCGACGTGACGCGGGAACGCACGGGCGCGCGCGCTTTCCACTTCCTTCCCTGACGCTTTATCGCAGAGGCAGAAGGAAGGTGGGGGAGGGGGGGGGGATCGGTTTTAAGTGAAATCAATAGAGAGATAATCCCCTAAATTAGATTCTGAAAAGCTTTGCCGCCGAAGCGCAACTTAAACACCCACTTGAATTCCGGTGAAACAATCCTCCAGTTAGACGTAGTTACCATGGGAATGATGAGTGAAGGTCAATCGCTTGGAATTGTATAAATTAAGCCTGGATTCCGCGTACCAGAGGAAGCCGAAAACAGAGGGGTAATTAACACTGTGTGATGCATCAAAGGCCTCGCGGGTGGGCGGGGGCTCGGGCGTGCAACTCGCACCCAACACCTGAAATGTCCAGTTGAGATCGCAAAAGGAGGCTGGGGGGGGGGTCAAAAGGTCAAGCTGAGACCTGGAGCTAGAAGGAAGATTCTAGACGGGAGTGATTAAACCACGGCGACGGAGGGACTATCAGTGGAAAATTCTGGATTTTCAAGGATGCCCCCCCTTCCCTTCCCCTCAAGATTGCCATCATTTTTTTCTCGCTGCCTCTCCCAGCCCAATCTCCGTCCTCGTCACCTGCGCCTCATCCATCGGCTTTTTTTTTTCTCTTGCTGCTGTCCCACCTTAACCAATCACCCCCACCCCCCCGCTCCTTCCTGTTCTCGACCTGTGAGGAGCGCCAAAAAAGCCCCAAAGTTATGTAACAGCTTGAATCTTTTTATGAACCTTAACCCTACCCCTAATGGGTATGGCATCTTACTATGATGAGTGTCTTTGGGTGCTTCACAGATCCCCCCCCCAAACAAGATACAAACTTTTAACAGGAAGGAACCTTGAGCGGAACCTGGTCCAAGTGGAGTCCAAAATTACAACAACCCCCCCACTGCTGATGGACGGCTGAGTTAAGGAGGAGAGGGGGATTAGGCAAAAGATGAGTAAAACTGGCACAAACATCATAAATATCTGCATTTTCACTTTGTTGATTAGTTGTCGTGCAGCCTCACGACCTTCATTAAATGTACTATCTGTTTATTCACCGTACACGTGTATTTTTTTTCAGATTCAACGAAGGTGAGAACAGGTCATCCCAGGAACGTGAAGACCTCTGAAGTTGCTACTTTGGCACGCCTCATCGTCTGCCATCGATCTGCCCCAACACCGTAGCTGGAGCTTACCTCTCCTGTAAGCGTTTACCTTTTCTGTCTACGCTGAGCACCTTGTTGTCGTGGCTGGAAAGAAACAGAGTAAACGAGGCGGCACACGCACTTGCACAAATATTGACAGTAGGGGTTGACCTTTGAGATCAGATGACAATAAGACGCAGGAGGGTTTAATCGTAAGTTAAAGACGTTTACATCCAAAAAAAAAAAAACAAGCACCAGACATTTCCAAAACAGAACAAACTGCAGTAGGATTTGTTCCCCGACTTAAATAAACATCACTGATGATTCCTGCGCTAGAGAAGACTTTAAATTCAACTCAAATTCCAGGCGGGTAGCGTGCTATCGAGTTTCATCGGACTTTGAAAGTATTAAGTAATAAAACAAATAGACTATCCCTCGCGTCACCTTTAGGGTTCGCTCCTTTGAGGCACGTTTCCAGACGTCGGTTTTCTCACACAAACACGAACAATACACCAATTCAAGCATGGCGAGATATTGTAGTCGAAAGCATTCCAGACAAAGACGTACGCTGTAGATAAACAAACCCAAGTACATGCCGTGTAAACTTGTTTTTTTTTTTTTAAAGCATTCCAATCCAACCCAGCAAAACAAACAGATATGTGGGTGTGTCACAAGAGTCCCAGCCAGAGTGAAGTCCTATTGTATCATCTGACACTTTATTAAAACAAATCCACCGAGATCTCAAGTTCACGGTGGCGCTGGAGGAATGCTTTAGCACAAAGGAGCTGTGTTGTGTCAGGGTGGTCCGCTGGGCGAGGAGATTGTGGATGTTTCCAAAGATTCGCCTTTGCTTTAGAGATCTTGAGATTGGGTGAAGATTCCAAAATCGACTTTCGTGATTGAAGCGTTTGGTTCTGGTTCTGTGGAAAACATGTTGGGTGATTGTGAGTAGCTTTAAAGGGCAGCCTTCAACACAAAACAAGGATGTTGGGCAGTTATAGATGTTGTGTACCGAAGTAAAGCGGACCGGTTTTACTGCAAAGCTCCTTCTTACAATTCTTGGACTGATGTAGAGGCATTGGAAAAGGTTCTGAGATCAGGAGGGGAAAAAAAGGGCCATAGTTAGGCAAGAGGGTTTTGGGGTGCCAGACTTGCTGGATTAGTCTTAACAGCTGAAGCTCGCGGTTCGCTCGTCTGCTGATGAAGAGGGGGGAGCTTTTCGGATGAGCGGCGCTCGTCTTCTCGGGTTTGTTTGTGCCACAACTTGATTTGCATACATTTCGTGGACCGGAATGAGAAGTCCCCCCCACTCACGGTTCGACTCGCTGAAGCGCAAATAAAAAAAAAATTATGCAGATAGCAACTGGCAAGGCGGCCTCTGCAATTTTCCGATACGAATCTGCGGAGACGGAACCTGGCCGATGACCTCCCGATTGGCATCTGTAGCAGATGTCCCGAAGTTTTTGTGTTGTGGAGCCAACCTAATTAATGATGAAATTTTATGTAACTTTCTTTTTATGTAACACGTAAGGTACAGAACCGTTTTCATCATACCAACTGTTACACCTATTTCAAGTCTTTAAAGTAACACCACTGCCCACCCCCACCCATCCCAACCCCAACCCCCTTCCCCCAGAGGAAGCGTGTTCGTAACGGGATGAACTGGGGAAGGTTTTCATGTTCAGTTCAAAGTTTAGGAGGAACCACGGGGAGGTGGATTTCTACCTGCATACATTTGCACGATCAAATTGCGCCATGAGACCTTTCTCTAAACGATGTCGGCCTGAGTTCAAAGCAACTCCCGTTCAAAGGGAATCTGATTTTCATTTTCAGTCCGGCCAAGACTCAAATTTTGATCACGCCGAAGTCATCCCGGGTCGCGCCACGCCCCTTCGAGATATTGAAGCTTTAGGCCCCCTAAAGACGCTTCACAATCCATCAGGATGGATTTCACACCGCTCGTGCTGTAGCGTTAGCCCTTTCGTGGGCAGGAAGCAGGAGTCTCTGAAGGGTCCTCTCCGGATAGTGGGAGCGATCCGAGTCTTGTCCTATACGGGATGTGTTTTGGATATTGAATAAATCAATCGCCGTGCCAGCGCAGGCGTTTGAAAAGGTTAGCGTGCCATTTCCGAAGCAGAGAGAGAAAGCGTGTGTCCCCTAAAAGACTATTACACTTAAAGTGACAATATAAATGTCGACACAAACAAGGGGACTCAGAAATAGGAGATGTGAATTTAAGATATTTAAACTACGGGAATACAGTCGAAATTTGAACAGTTGTTTTTGCTCGTAACAGTAGTGTTTTAGCTTAGGTTGGGAGCCAGAGGGTTTCTGGTTCGAGTCCCAGTTTTTGAAGCATGAAAATTGGAAAGTGGGTCGGTAGCAGGACATTACTGGGTGACTGGACAAGACGCCAATTCACCTATGTCCTGAATGCTTGTTTTTGAACAGTAGAAGAAACATACACACACACACACACTCACACACATGCACACACACACACACAAACACACACACACACACGGAAAAGCCCCTAGACCCTGCAGGGATTCCTGGGGCCTTAAAACCCCTTCATCCTTCTCCTTCGTCCCAGATTGTCTCATCATCTAGCATTTGTAGTCCTCATGCAGACAGTTGGATAAGCTCTGCTAAGTTGGTGCTTTTTTAAAATATTTTTCAGTACCCGATGCACGATATTTCCTTTCTACCTGACAGAAGAGAGACAGGTCAGGTCTCCAACGCCTCTGGATAAAGCTGGTGAGTTGTTGTTTTTATTTTTTCATTATTAGATTTGATTTATTCAATAGCCTACTCCAAAAATATACGATTTTTGTCATGGTTAGAGACAAAATCAGTGTTTTTATAAGACCACACGAAATATTAATACTTTGACCAATTAACCAGGCAGTCCCTCCTCGTGGTCTGAGCCCACATCTTGCACCTGAAACTATGTTTTGTTCTTTATTGTTTTTTTTTGTTATTCACACCATTGACAAAGGAGCAAAAATGGTTTTAAAAGCATCAAACCTCCAGGCCCGCTTACAAGCCTTTTTATAAAGAACGGGAGAGAGCCCTGGTTTATTTATGTTACACCCTGAACACACGGTTTTAATTAAGCCAGACAGTCCAACCCTTTTAAAGCAATCCACTGATGCAGCCATGCTAATTGCGCCATCAAAATAGCAAAATTGGTCCTAAAGGCACCTTGATTGTATGCCGAGGCTGGTCCATAAAAGCAGGCAGCCAACAGTAGGACTGGGGCCCAGTTGTGCAGTGCATGTATGTGTGTGTGTGTGTGTGTATGAGAGAGAGAAAGAGACTGAGCCTAGAGACTAGATTAATTTTACTATTTACACATGTACTATTCTTTCTGTAGGGTGTTTAAAAAAGAAAGAGAAAGCCCCCGTGGCTGAATTACATGGTGTATCTCCAGAAAGGCCACCCCAGCCTCTGTTGCAAATCTTAGTGTTGCAGCAATTAATGTTGAATTCTGCTGTTAATTATAGATTCCTCCCTGATTCCTTTATTCAGCACAAGAGTTTATTTATTTTTGTTGGTCTTTTTCTTTTTTTAAGTGAGTCTTCTCTTGAAATCCCTTGAAGTCCCGGTCCAGCAGGTCCGGCGTGCCGGTCCCCGTTTGGGGGGGGCATGGCCGGGGACCCTCTCTAAATAGCTCTAACCAGCCGTTTGTGTTGACATCATCAGCGGCCAAAGCAACAAAGTAAACACGGCGAAGTGGCACAACAGCCGCTGCTATCAGTGTTGCAAAACAAGCTGAAAAAAACAAGCCAAGCACCCGTCTGAGACCCCCGTTGGTGCACCCCCCCCCGCTGTAACAACCCCCAATGCTCTAAGTCGCTTTCTGTCCACCACAGAAAGAGAGGAAAGTAAATGAGCCACCCCTCCCTCCATTGCTTTATTGAGGCAGCTGCACCCTTTGACCTTTAGGCCTGTGGAATGTGCGTGGATCGGCAGCGGCGAGGGCCGGTGGGGGGGGGGGGGGGGCGAAGGCTGGCGAGGGATGGAGAGAAAGGGAGGCGGGAGTAAGTTTGGGAGCTTTTTTTCTCTCTCTCTCTCTCTGTGCGCGACAAAAGCTGTCAGTGCGAACAATGAGCGCAGAGAATGGTGTGTGTCCAGGGAGGCACTGAGCCGTGTTAGTTAGCGGACCGGCCAGTGAGAGGGCGAGGGGGGTGAGAGAGAGAGAGAGGGAGAGAGAGAGAGAGAGAGAAGGGGGGGTAGACAGTCTGGTTAAGGCCAATATGGAGGCATAAGGAGGATGAGAAAGAAAAAAACATGCAGTATATGGACATGTACACATGGATGATGGGGTGAGGGAGGGGTGAGGACAAGAGGGGAGATGGATGGGAGAAAGTGAGGGAGAGGCGGAGGACTGCAGAGGTCTATTTGTTTTGCCTGTAGTGCTTTAAAATACTGGATTTCCTTTGCCAAAGGAAACACAAGGCCCAGAATCAGTGTGTGTGTGTTTGTGTGTGTGTGTTTATCTACACATTTTTGTTACCTGCTGGGGACCCTGGCTTAAAGAAACACACGACTTTGCGGGACTTTGCTGTTCTGAGGTGAAACACTGGAATCTGCTCAAAAATTTCATTTCCGAGGTCCCTCATTTAAAGCCGTGGTATGAACAGAGGTTATCTGGGGACGAGCTCAAACACGGTGAATGGAAGCCAAACCGATGACCTGGCAAGGGTAGCTCTACAAGTATGTGTGTGTGTGTGTGTGTGGGGCCGTGGCCCTGAGCTGTATCAGTGACATCAGCGTGGGTGTAGCCTCACAAAGTTCCTCATTAGAAGCATCTGGACGAGAGCACGCGTCGCCTTCGCCCGTGCTCCGTCCGCTCCGCCGAAACGCCCGGCGGGCCGCGGACAAAGGCGCTCGCCGACCTTTTGTTTCACAGACGAGGGGACGGGCGGAAGAGATCAGGGGTGCCTGGTGGCGATGGTGGTGACGGTGGTTGGGGGCTCCATGATAGGGTGTTTTGCTTTGAAATCCCACCACCCCCGCCCGCCGCGCGAGCGCGCGCAAACACATTCAAAGTATTGATTTCGGAGCCAGCGAGCGAGGTAAGTGGTCGGTAATAGCAGGAGCACCGTTTAGTGAAGTGGCGCGGGTGAAGAAGTTTAGCTGCTGGGGGAGTTTTTCTTATCTGTGGGTTCGGGGAACGGCATTGATGAGATGAGATAAATGGGAGGGGGTCAAGAAAAGACTCTAAATGGGGATAAGAGAGTTTTTTTTTTTTAACAAATAATCATAAAAAACACTCAAAAACTGCTGGAATACAAAACAAACCAGAGATTTCAGATTCCGTACATCCCGTTAGAGGTGATGGTGAGTCCATATGGGCTGCAGTGGTGCTTTCTGTTCATATAAATCTCATTATACCCCAAAGTCCTAATGCACATGAAGAGGGGGGAGGCGTTATAGTGAAACTTACACGCGCTGTTGTTGTGCTATTAAGCACATTATGCAAAAACATGAATGCATTATGCGGCTCGAGTGCTTAGCGCTTTCATAATTACACGGACACGCCAGTTTTACGCCAGCTGCAGAGGAGCGGGCCGTCCTGCCAGGCATCCCGGAGCAGGGCCCGGAAAAACGGCTGAACCCCAAACCTCCCCGCTTCCGCCCGAAGATCAGACGAGCAGACGTCGGGTCGAGTTCGATTAAACGCATGGAGGGGGAGGCTAGCCTGTTCGGCAGAAATCCGCAATTTGTACGCTGGCGAATTAGTCGGAATCCAGCTGTGGAAGGGGGGGGGGGCTCAGCGTGAGGAATATACGTGTTTGGAAGTTTGTGCAGTCCAGGGGAGGATTTTATAACTCAGGCACAATCGTTTGGTTAGAAAATACAAAACAACTCGTCCGATTGTTGCCTAACCTTTCTGGAATGCTTGATTGGGCGCGTTTTATTTTTTCGGGCCCCGCGCCCCCCCCCCCCCCTCTCGCGTGAACTCACCGACCTTGATGAAATAATTGAGGCCACATTTTTTTTTTTATTTTGTTTTGTTTTTCTCGCCTTGATTCAATGTTGGTTTGGACACCACCAAAGCTGTGGTTTCTGGCTGTCTGCTCGGGATCG
Source organism: Lagocephalus sceleratus (assembly GCA_911728415.1). Lineage (NCBI taxonomy): Eukaryota > Metazoa > Chordata > Actinopteri > Tetraodontiformes > Tetraodontidae > Lagocephalus > Lagocephalus sceleratus. Next base: position 5,120,742 of record CAJVRN010000234.1, on the reverse strand, counting down.
GCTGGATACGACCACGGAATGAGCAGTAATTCACAATTTTGGACAGTTATCCGGATCTGGAATTCAAAAATAAAGTATTTACAAGTGGGAATCACCTGTGTCTCACTTTTATAACTTGACTAACTACAGTAAATGTCGTTAGATTGTCGTTATGTGCTGTAGTTCAGGGTTCCTTTTCTTCCACAGTTGACATGAAATATCACAGTAGAAATTAAAACTTCTGCCCGATGATATATTGTAGACATGACGAACCTCTTTCCATCAGAAATCTTAACATCTGTGTTTAAAGGTTCACCAAACCCACAAACACACTTATTATGAAGCTTAATTTAATATATTACCATGGACAGTTTGACTTATTTTTCCCACTCGTGAGTATGCTGCAGGCCACGTGGGCAGCATTGCGTCGCAACCAGGAGAGAATATGATATTTGCTGGCTAAATATAGCGAAAGTGTGAAAAAGCGAAATCAGTGTGACGAGCTTTGGGCCTTCGGCAGAAGACGCAGCACAATGAAAACATCAGCATCGCGAATGAATCACAGATTTCATGTATTAACAAAACACACGCAGGCACTAAAAACAGATTTATAGAACACAGTCGTGACATACAAAAGCAAATTAAGAGTGTGTGAATGTTGAATATACGTATGTATGTATGTATGTATGTATGTATGTATGTATGTATGTATGTATGTATGTATGTATGTATGTATGTATGTATGTATGTATGTATGTATGTATCATCTATCTATCTATCTATCTATCTATCTATCTATCTATCTCAGTAAAGTACTCCACATCTGTGTCAAAGTGTACCTGTTGAATGAAGGTACAAAGCTGTTTGCCCCCCCCCCCTGCTTTAGACCCTATCCCCACCCCCCGCCTTAGACCCCCCCCCCCCACCATCTGGGGCCAGGACAGTGCCTCCCCCAGCTAAACAAGCATGAAGAAGAAAAACATCCCTGAGACCGGCGAGCTCCTCCGCCGTCGCTGCCCTTATTTGCCGATATGCTCGACCTGTGTTGTGTGTGCTTTTACCCCCCCCTCATCACCCCTCCCCTGATGAAAACAGGTGGTCTCTGTATGGATCCCCCCACCACACACACACACACACACTGACTCCCTTTAGGTTTCCTCCATAATAGCTAAAGGATGCTTTTCTTCCCTGTTGCCCCCCCTCCTCACAACATTCCCTGTTTTATCCTGTTCTCCCGTCCCTCCCCTCCCCCCCCCCCCTCCCTCACCCTTCACTGTTGCACACAGCAGCTGCCAGTCATCGTCTTTTGAAGGCGAGCTGATGCCGTCCAAAACAACATACCTGGGGTTTGCGGGTACCAGAGGAGCCCCAGGAGCTTCCTGTCTTCCCACAAACTCCCGTCACAAGTACGATCGTCATCTCCCGCTGTCACATGATTAACATTCACATCCTCAACTAACCCCCCCCACCACCACCACCATCACCTCTACCAACCGCCACCGGTCCCCCCCTCGCTGCCGTTGACGGGCGGGCGGAGGGAAGGCGTGATGGAGGATCCCTCCCACACACGTGAAGGTCCCGGCTCGCTTTTATCATCTGGCCTGACAGGTACATCGGTAGCAGCGCGGTGCGTGAAAGCACCCTCACTCAGTCAGGCGCAGACAGGCCTGACCGGAGTGCTTCCACCCCGCTCAGGCCCGGCTCTATTCTCCCCTCTGTGGATGCTGTAATTGCACATCTTTCCCTTAGATCCACGAAGTAATTGCCCCAAATATTTATCTTGAGCTTTTATAAACCGTATTTGATGCTTTTTTCCCCCAACCCCCCGCATTTATCAGACTGTGGATGTAACTAACATTATGGCGATACATCATGTCCTTTTATGATTAACTGCTAGCAGTTTGACGACAGGTTACTGATTTACTCACTGCTTTCCAACGTTTACGCCCCATGATGCATGAAAACAATACACACGACAACAAAAGGAACCCTCCCTTTTCTATTTTACGAGTCACTCATTAATAAAAGGGTAAAAATGGTGCTGGTAAGTTGCTATTGGAAGATGTCCGATTGTAACAACTTACCAATATTTTAGGCCGAGATGTAAGATTGGAAATTACCAATACATTTTTTTTTCTGTATTTTAAGACAAGACATTTATAAAACATGCGCATATTATTCACCAAACTCTTAGTTAGTTAGTTTTAGTATATTGGGGGAAACTCAGTATATATCAGTATCGTTTAATATCATTACTGGAAATTCAGAGTTGGACAATATCTGTATTTTGGATATCAATAAAAAAAACAACATCCATCATCCCTAGAAAATACTGTATGTATCTTCATCAGAAGGCTCCAAAATGAGCCTGGGCCCGCTCCGGGTTTCTTCCTGTTAAAAGGGAGGGTTCCCTTCCCGCTCTTTCTCGTTCACGTCTGCACCTACAGACATTGTTGCTCGTAACAGACGCTGGGCCACGCCCGCCGATGAATCCCGGCTTATTAATGATTCAAATACTGTTTACATGTTACCTGTTAATTACTCTGCAAACTCGCTGCACCGGGGAGCGTCCCTTTCTGTGCGCCGCACTGCTTTATGTGTGCTTATGATTCTATTCTCGATGAAATCACCTCTGAAAGAGCCATAAAAGGTCAGACGTGCTCCTCATTCAGGTGCCCGCCTCGATAATAGAAGTAATCAAATCGCCGCACACGCTCCCGCGCACCACAAAAGGCTATTCACGTACAGTTGTGAAGAGCAGAACAATCGGCGGGCGGTGTAGGGCTGTTTATATTGTCACGGTGAGCCAAACAAGTGTCAGCCAGAAGAGAAGGGACGCGCACCCGCACGCGCACGAGAGCGGCGGTACCTATAGTAACGAAATTTCAAAGCCTCTCTCGGCGGGCGGGCGGTACAATCGGGGGTCTAGAGGATAAGTGCAGGTGTATTTGTGAGCACTTTTGTTGCATTCACCGAGGCTTGTGGAGGGTTTGTTGAGGGTCTTGCTTTATTTTGTCCTCAGTGGTTGTGTGATAGAGGGAATTTCATTATGCAAATCCACGTCTCTCCGCTGATGAGCATGCCCTCAGGCTTCTGTCTCGCGCACAATAACACACACATCGGCTCTGTCACACATGCACCGGCGCATATAAATATCAGCCGTGCTGCCTGTGTCTGCCTCACCCACACACACACGCATGCCCAGACACTGGTGAAAACATGCGTGACTGTGTCTGTGTGCCACAGTCACGCACATCATGTCCGAGACTGGAGGCACGGAAGGCCGAGTGTGTGAGTGTGTGTATGTGTGTGTGTGTGTGTGTGTGGAGGCAAAAGGGTATTGCTTAAGGTTACAAACCCTGTTTCCCCTATTTCTGTGTAGAGTAACTGGAAACTGGATTTCTCAACACACACACAAACAGAAACACACACACACACACCCATCCTGATATTCCCGTCTTTGTTGGCCATTCGTAGAAGTACACAGCTCCTTACCCTAACCATCTAAACTAACCCCCCCCCCCAATGGTGAACCTCACCACAACCTAAACCCCATTCTAAACTCAGCCTTAAAAACAAATCTTTGCCCTCAAACAGTCCTTCGAAGATGTGGGGACCGGCCTAAATGTCCTCACTTTGTTCACAGGTCCCGAGTTTGCTGGTAGAATGAGCGTTGCGGTCCTCAAAATGTACCAAATACAAACACACAATCACACACACAAAACACACTTTAATAGTTGGTATGCACACATGTGTTGATCTCACTAAATGCAAAATCACACACAATTACATGTATGTGTGCAGAAGGTCAAATTACACACACACAAACACACACACACACACACACACACACACACAAAAGCAGACCCCTACCCCATGTGGATGTGACCCAATGACCCTGCTGTCACACACAGTGCCCATCTGCCACAGAGAGGCACAGAGGGAGGTGGGGAGGGACGGTGGGGGCACCTGGAGGGGAGGGGAAGATTAGATTTGGGGCTAAGTGCTCCCAGTGACGGGGGTGGGCGGGGCGGCCGGGGACAGAACAGTGGGGAGAAAAGAATGCGCCTTCACGGTACATTTTGGGTCGGCCTTTGCACAGATGTGCCGAGAAGTTTCAGCGGTTTTCGTGCCTCATTCACCGACACCACCACATCCCGCTCTTTATTGTTCCTGCTCGCCTCACCAGCCCCCCCCACCACCACCACCCCACCCCCGCCTATACTGACCCAACACAGGCTGCAAGGAACAGAGCGTTCTCCCCGTAGCCCGGAGCTGAGCTTTCCAGAACCTCCCATCTGCCCGTCTCCTTAAACCTCAGTTTCAGGCTTCCAGTGGTAAATAAAATACGCCGGGAAGCAGGCGGAACGCTGGGAAACAGATGAAGAACCCACTATATATAGTCTATATGATCTCCCAGCCAGTGTGTGGAACGCAGATGGCTGGAGTGAGGGAGGCTGGATGGGGGAAAGGTGGAAGTACCCTTTGAATTCAGGTTTATTAACCTATATAAGTTACCAGTTACAAGTAACTATATAAGTATTATATTACAACTAACCTTATAAGTCATATGTTTTGTAAATATAAACCCAATTTCCAGCACATTTCATTTTCAAAAAGTTTATTTTGTATTATTTTCATGCATTAAAAGTGCCCCGCCCTACCTTTTACCTTTAATAAGCACATTTAAATGCTCTTTTCGTGGATGTTTCCTGGAAGTTTCTAACAACCAAACATCTCAGCAGACAGAAAGACAAGATGGGCGAGTACTTAAGGAGAGATTACAACTATTATCTTCATTCGTTCCATGTTTTCTTTATTGCTTCTCATATATTGGAATGGCCAATATGCTTGTGGTTCCTCTCTGACCAGAGCTGGCTGAAAACAGCCCGTTAAACCAGTAATAAATTTTTACTTTCTGCGCACAGTATTTCATTATTTCACTGCTCGGTTATATATTTTGCAAATTAATTCTCCATTTAAATGCCAGTTGTGGCTGTAAATTATCGCACGGCGACATCCTGGGTGTCACGGCTCGGACGTGATGACGCCGGCGGTGGTGTTGCCGGTGGTGGGGGGGTGGGGGGTCGATTGAGGTCGCCCTGAGAAGAACAGGAAGAAGAAGGGGAAGAAGGTCAGTTGGGGCGTGAAGGGTATCCAGAGGGGACCAACTGTTGTGTCAGACGTGGGTGGTGCCAGCAGACATCTTGCCAACACAAACACACAGACACACACACACACACACACACACACACACACACACACACACACACACACGCACGGATGCCTGGCCCGAAGTTTTACCGACCGCCCTGCCAACTGTAGTTCCACCACCCATTCACCCCTTCACCCTTACCTCCCGGAACCCCAATCTGGAACGGGTCTGCATTGCCGACCCTGGTGCCAACCCCCCCCCACACCAACCCCACCACTTCCCCCTTACGCCGCGTATCCTTATGCCATAAAACCTGAGTCAGACACATAGTGCCGGGAACTGTTGTTATTCCATAGGATCCCATTAGCCTCTGAGAACCTTTGCGAGGGAGCCCGCCCCCTCGCTTATATCAAATATACACCATCTGAGGAGAAATTCTTTTAAAAAAAAAAAACACTTTTAGATGTAAAAAACCACTTAGAAATCCCACAATGCATCTTTGAACCTGCTCTCCGCCCTGCCCCCCCCACTCCCCAGCAAGGCTAACCCTCTTAGCTCCCTAATCATGTATATGTAAATTGCATTTGTATGTAACACGTGTACATAATAGGGGCCGCTATCACCTATGGGACAGACGCGCTTTATACATGCAGGTTTCTGGAAGACAGGCGGCCCGATAAAGCTCGTGTAAGGAGTCTGCAGATGGCAAATTTATGTTTTTTTTCCTCCTCATATTTCAGACATACTCGGCTTTCTAAATCTGATTATGTAAAGACTCGAGTGCAGCTGGGGGTGTTTTGTAAATTCATGTTTAAAGATAAGTGGGGGAAATAATCATGCCCTGTAAGATTTTCCCTTTTATTTTTTTTTTCTTGTCTTTTGTTGACACTGGTGTGTTTTTCTTTTTTTTTTGGAAGGGCGCAAAGGTGTGTCCGCGCCGCCCGTGAATGTTAACCAGACAATTCGCGAACTGCGCTATTTGGATTCCACGGACGAAGTTCGACTTTCGACTCCTTTCCTGCCCACGCAGGCCTCCCAGCGGCTGTTAGCGGAGCTCAAAAACTGCACTCCGGAATTCCAGAATTATTACCAGGTGATCCGGGATTCCTCGAGAAGAAAAATAGGTCGAGGAAATAGATTTTATTCTTGCGTTTCGGTTGTTATGTATTGCTAAAACCGGACCGTTAATTCTATAGGTACGTGGCTGTAAGGGGGTCGTAATTGTGAACAGATGGCGGCCCGGTACGATCCATTCCAATTAAACTTTATTTATACAGCGGCTGTTACAATCAAGATTGTCTCCAGGCGCTTCACAGAAACATAAAGCGAGGGGGGAAAAAAAAACGACTCTTGTAACAGGAGGAAACCTTGAGCAGGACCAGACTCATGGGGGGACCCTCCTGCTGTTAATGAGGAGAAAAGACAGGACATCAGAAATGTGAATACAAGAGACATGTGTGTTATTGCTCAGGTTTGTTATCCCATACAAAACTGGGTGGCTCATTGGAGGTCAAAGGTCAGCTAGAGTCACAGATACATCTATATAAGAAAATTCCACATTATAAATGTACTTTTTCGACAGTTTTACATCATTAAGTGTATGATCAGAAATACATTCGCTCTAAATTGAAAACCAGAAGTGCCTCAGTTCCAAATGGAGCTGCCAAAGCAGCCAAAGCAGCGCCGTTCGCCCAATTGCGCACCTCATCATCTGGTGGATGGGCTAATGTAATGGCTAGCATTAGTCTTGATATGACAGTTCATGGCCGCGTTGAATAAACCGTCGTCCTGCGGGCCCGCGGTGTATACACACGAGACGTCTGGGCAAACAAACCCGTAATCGGCTGCCTGTGAAGCCGAGGCATCCGAGTCGGCGTCCCGCAGTTTGCTGAATAAACGCCATCCCTTCTGCCTGCGAACGATTACCTATTACAAACACATGTTGGAGATGAATCACACTTTGGTTTCGCCTCTCCGAGAGGACGTTTCAGACAAGTTCCCCCTCCTGTTTTCCATTTGGCTGTTTAATTGTCTCAGCGCTGTCAACAGACTATCAACCTAATTAGCCATGACTGCACAACAACACAATCAGAGAGACGGGGGTGCGCTGCAGCCCCGGAACATGATCCTCGCGCGGGAGGGACCGGGGCGGGAGCGGCTTAATGCGGGCGCACGTATGCAGGCGCACGGAGGGGCGCGCACGCATGTACTGACACATGCAACCTCTCATGCGCGGCCATTACCTTAGCCTGAGTACATACCTCCATGCCGCGCATTATATTTCTTTCGCCAACCATAACCCTCCACCCACCTCCTTAATCCTTACAACTCTCTCTCTCTCTTTCTCACACACACACACACACACACGCACACACACTTATATCTCTGTCTTTGTGGGGACTTTCATTGACACAGTACATTCCTCAGCTTCTTACCTTAAACCATCCTATCCAACCCTTGACCCTTACCTAAACTCAACTGTAGCCTCAGCCTTAAAACCAGGGATTTTTGAGGTTGTGGGGACCATCCAAAATGTTCCCACTTTGCTGGTAAGATGAGTATTTTTGTACTCAATGTGTAGCAAACACAAGTAGAACTTGTATTTCTATCTTTTTGAGGACTATCGCAGAGGTAATACATTACCCAGCTTCCAACTAACCCCAACCCTGACCTAAACTCTTTTGAAGGTGTGGGGACCAGCTAAAAAGGCCCCATGTCACCAACATGTCCTCACTTTTCTAGTAATGTGAGGATTTTAGGATGTGTATCAATATGTAGGAAATACAAGGAAACACATGCGCTTGTATTTTTGTCTCTGTGGGGACTTTCATTGACAGAATGTATTACTCAGTATTACTTACTCTAACCCTAACCATACCAACTAACCCCCCTGACCCTAAACATATGCGAAACCAAAAGTCTACCCTCAGCCGTAAAACCATGTCTTCACCCTCAAACAGTCCTGTGAAATTGTGAGGACCAGCCAAAATGTCCTAACTTCTAACTTCCCAAAAATATCCTCACTTTGCTGGGAGAATAAAGATTTTGGTGCTCAGTATGTAGCAAGTACAAGAACACACGCACGCACACACACACGCACACACACACCAAAACCTCATTTCCTCTGTGCCTCGAGCTATAGGAGTAGTGTTAATTGCAAGAAGGTGGGGAATGAGCAAGAGTGTGCTTTTGTGCATGTGTGTGTGCCAGTTCATGGGTTCAGGAGTGTTTTACGTCTGCGTAAGCCATCGCAACAGTATATGTGTGCACCCTTTTGTGTGTGTGTGTGAGCTTGTGTGTGTGTGTGTGCTGGCTGGTTTCTTTTAAGTGTGTTCGCGCTCTCTTCTGTGCCAGCCTGGGCTTAGCTCCAGGGTTTCCTGCACCACCTGGGCATCTGTGAGCCTCAGAGCCTGTCACGGGGTACCGTCCCAGCTGGAGTGTGCGTTTTCCCTTTGTGCGCGCGGTTCGCCGGTGTTTGCGCGGGGCCGCTCATCGGGGGCCGCCCGCGATGAGCCCGCAGTGCCAGTAGCAAACACCATTGTCTTATCCAAGTCTTATCCTTTGAGCCGCAGGGGCCTCATACACACCCAAACTCTGAAAAAAAAAAAACCATACATCTGGTTCCCTCCTCCATGCTCAGAATGAAGGCTTTCCTCTTGCAAAGCATTACTAGTGGAAAAAGCACACAGGGAATTAGGAAGAGTGGAAAAGAATTTGATTAAACAGCCCCCATTAGGTATCCAATGAAGCTTTTTTTTTTTGTCTACTTGGCCTGTACGTACACCATTAGCCGATCAGACCATGGCAGACTTAAAGGTACCCTGACTCTAAGCTCATCCACCTCCACTTAGTAAAGCTAATATTCGATTACATCAGTAGGAGTATGTGAGCAAAATAATAATAATAATAAAAGTGCATTATGGGTAGAAAAGGAAGAGGCTGTATAAACATAGGACTCTCGCAGGCCTCATCGAAGACCCTGTGCTCTCATAATGGTCTGTGATGAGGCTATAATGTCTGTATTTTACATCTTTACGGTTTAAAACTGCGCAGGAGACCGGTCTGTCATCGGCCGAGACTGTTTTCAACAAAACACGGGCCGTTAAACGTTATTTATTGGCGCCTGTATTATTGAGAGTAATAACATTAGCCGCTGCTGGAAAGTGTTAAAAGCCAAAACGATATTTAGTGCTCATTTTACTGTCAGAGTTGGTGTTACTCACACAGACGGAGATTAATGACGACAACAAAGAGGCCAGAACAGTGTAAAAAAAACAAAAAAAAAAACAAGATAAGAGGACGTCCTTGGTCCCCGCCGTTGGCGAAATTGCCCTCGAAATGATGCATTCTCTTCGTGTGATTATCAGAAAAGTGTTGGAAACAATTTCGAGAGCTTTCAGGTGGCGGCCGACGCGTATTTGTTTTGCACGTAAACACTTCAGGGTTAAAACAACACACCCAGCCTGGGCGCACCAGCCCTTCTGGCCTCGGGAGCCGCACACAGACACACAAACGCACACAAAACACACTTCTGTGTTCTCCAGTGTTGCCCTGAGGTTGAAACTCAACACCCTATCATTCAGTGTTCAATAGCAGTAACACTCAACAGTAATCCCTCCGCACATTTGTTTCTCACATGCACACGTGGGAGGACGTGTTTGCGTGCGTGTTTGCATGCGGAGGTGCTCCATATCTTTGCATACTCAATAAGGCTTGTGTGCAAAGCTGTGGTAAAGTGTACAACAAACATATCCTCTACATCTGTGAGTCGATCAATTCTGAAGTTCCGGACATGTAAAAAAATAACCCCACAAAAAAACTTAGTTTAAATAAACTAAACTATTAAATAAAATTAACATATAAAATTGTCTTCATCATATTCAACTGAGCGATTGAAATAAAAGTAACTTTGTATGTTTTTGTTAAACACCCGCAAAAATCAACTTTAAAATCGAGGCGATTAATGCTGTTACCATGGCAGCAGCCGGTGACGTCATATTTAAAGAGCATAACGTTGACATAACAGTGGAAAAAAATAAATAGAAATAAAGTGAAGACAAACAAACGCGACAGGGAGTTTGTGGATGAATAAATGTATAGGTACATGTGTAGATGTATATAAACGTGTGTGGCGCAGTTAGAACGTCCGCTAGCAGCTAGCATCAGGTAATGTCGGATTTTTCTGCGACCAAACAAACTTTGGGAGAGACGACGCTTCGGAAAGGTCATAAAAACGAGTTCTGTCACATTGTTTGCGCTGTTGCGCTTGTTTGGCGCTTGCTTCGCCGTTGTTTTGCGCACTTTGTTTGCGCGCTTGTGTCGTCGCCACAGTTGTTTACAAACTTTACCCCCCGTCGCTCTTAAAAAAAACAAAAACCTCAGTTTAAATAAATAAACCGCCATAATATCGTCATCATATTCAAATGAGCTATTGAGATACAGCTTCGTGTATCTTTGTTAAACACCCGCAAAAATCAGATATCTGCCAACGGCAACAGCGGCGGGTGACGTCATGTTGAAGCGACATATTGACGTTGACATAACAGTGGATAAAAATAAATAGAAATAAAGTGATATATATGTGTGTGCGTGCGACGTATACATATATATGTGGGACGTATACATATATAACGTGTACATGTGTGACGCAGTCGCCGGCAGCTTGCATCAGCTGAAGGTCGGAGGCGTTTTCTGGGACCAAACAAACTACGAGAGAGACGACGCTTCGAAAAGGTCAGAAAAATGACGCAGTTCGAATTGTTTGCGGCGTTTTCGCCCCCCTCGACGGCGGCGTGTGTGTGTGTGTGTGTTTTGTTTTGCACTTGTTTGCACGCCCGTGTCGTCACAGCAGTCGTTTACAAACTCGACGTGGCCGCATCGTCGCTGTTTTTCGTGCGTGACCATGCCTTACTCCGAGCCTCAGCCTTTACCGCATCTGTGTTTTGTTTATTGCACACATTGACTGTTTGCGTGTGTTTTCTTTCGTCTTTCTTTGCCCCCATGCTCCAGGCCCAGCCAGCCCGTCCTTGTGCAGGCCTGCGGGGGTCAACGGGGTCAAATAATTCTGCGTGTAAGTCAATGAAAGATCAGTTCAGAATTCCTAACAAAGCGAGCAGGCGATGTTTTTTTATTACCGCTGTGTCCGTGTTATCGCGAAAAAAAAAACCATGTTAGCAGTGTGGTAGATCAAGAGCTCTTTAATATGTGCATTATTTATGTATCCTGACCACCGTCCTGCATATCTAAGCTCCTATGAAGATCCGGAGGCACGTCTTGTGTGGCTGGATCTGTGACTTTATCTTCTCAGAGTGATATCAATAGCAAATTAAATACACTCATTCAGCGTTTGATCCCATAATCACAGTGAGGGAAACACAATAACTGCTGCTTAACCGTGGCCTTGACTTGACTATTTTCTTCATTAAAGGCTTCGTATTAGGCCTCATTACACACGTGTGTGCGTGTGTGTGCCTCTCTGTGTGAGGTAAGGTTTCATGAAGTGTGCTGTGAAGGGTACTCTTCACAACACTCTGCGGTGTGTGTGTGTTTTCCTTTTTTTTTTTTTTTTTTTTTTAAATTATGATTTCACATCTACTGCGCGAACGGAGGCATTCCGTTGCGTAGCATCCCGCCAGGCGCCCTGCTCGCTGTGTCGGATCCAGCCACATTACCCCGGGGAATGATTAGATCCCAGAAAAAAAAACAAAAAAAAAAACCAAAACAAAACATGAAAACGTCAACCCATACCCGAGCTATCTTGCATGTCTTTTCCCTTCAAAGCCCATCCTAGAAGGATTTTGTTCGTCCGAAAAAAGGCGCCGGGCGACTTGTATTCACATATTCACAAATTCAGGCCTGCACGCTCCCGAGCCAGACTTCCCATTTAATTAAGCACCATATGAATTATTCATCCGGAGCCTCTGGGCTGAAGATAATTATAATGATCAGGATAATAATGTTTATTTTGCTTTTTATTGTATTAAGACGTCAATATCTCTGCAGTGCAGCGTGGACAGTCTGCTACATTTGTAACGCTGGGGGCCCCGCTACTGTACCCCCTCCACCCCCCACCCCCCCCGAAAGAAAATGGACGCATGGATTACGGCTCTGCCTGCATATTGATAATCTCCCTGGTCCAGTCCCACCGCGGCGTCGGTGACCTTGAATGGCGCGACTGTTCTCGCTCCCAGTAGGAATATCAGAACCCATAATCCTCAGTTTAGCAGATCAATAATATATAATGTGATTACAGCCCAGCTTAGTGCGCTCAGCAGCTGTTCCCCACCCCGTGTGGCCTCCATCAAGTTCTGATTAGTCGATGATTGTCTATTCTTTTGCCGGGCATATGGAATCAGCGGTCTATTCGCGGCCACTGTATAGCCATTGATTAACCCTGGCGACAGATGTGGGAACAGTGATTGTGCCGTATTAATGGCGCATGCCCGGGCTCGCTCAGGCACGCGGGGCAGTTTCACCAAATGGCCGCAATTTGCTATTCTTTCCCGGAAGTTATTGTCAGTCTCTTCTGCCCTAGCCTCCGAGCTCGACTTATGCCGTGATTCAATTTACAGTCAATCTCCGACACAATAGCACGTCGTGATATACGTCCTGCCGGCGTTCCTTTGGAAATCGATCCTTCTCCGAGTCCCACATTACGCTCGGCAGCTCTGAGGCTTCAGCCCGCCCCCCGCGGCGGTCCCTTCGCCTGGTCTAGGCTTTCTCCCGACTTCGAAAAAGTCCATCTGTGGATTGGGGGGGGGGTAGTTGAACTGAACCCATCAGTCACTTGGGCTGACGGTTGCCCCAGAGGCACGGAGCATTCTGTCACGGCGGGCGTAGACACGGGCGCGGCTAGAGAACGGAACAACAGATCGACAGATTGCCCCCAAGTGTGTGTGTGTGTGTGTGTGTGTGTGTGTGTGTGTGTGGGCAAGTCCGAGAAACTTGACAAACTTTCAAGTGCCTCACCCCCCCTCCCCCCGCTCGCCTCCCCAGCGTCCGTCTCATTTGATTAGTAGCCTTAAGGGGCCCGGCGTGGATCGATAACTGACTTAGCCAGTCTCCTCCCTGAGGCCGCCCCCCCCTCCCTGCACAGAAGTTTCTAGCATTACAGTGATGCCAAGCCTGGAATCCTCAGAGCGTAAACTAGCCCAGTCTGGCCCAACCCAACTCGGAAAATGAGGAGGGGGCTTATGAAATATAATGTGTCCGCTTGGTCCATCTGTCTTATACATGAGTACTTATTAGCTCATCTTCTGTGAGACGTCTGCCAATAATGGTGGTGGGTTACTGCAGCGAGTTTATTGGATAGAATTTAATGGGTATATATTTTACATAACAGTGTACAGAGCACAGTGATTTTATAGATTTGTTTTTACTTAATTTACCTTGAATATATACACAGGGAGATTCTACTATTACAGCCAGAGGTACAGTGGATGTTAGGGTACCTGTTGTGCTCAAGGGTACTTTGACATAAATTGTGAGCTGTGGAGAGTGTTTTATCATCCAATTTGTCCTCTGTAGTGCAGTAATGGGAACGATTGGAACAATAAAAAAAAACATCAGGTGAGCTACAGCTTTAAAAAAAGAGGATAAATGATGTTCGATGGTGATAAAAGCGGCTGTGCGCATGTCGAACGCGACAAGGGCTCATTGTTAATTCTCCTAAAAGTGATCCAAAGTGTGATGTTTAAACAATAACGCGGTGGCTTGGCTGGAGGTTAAATCTGTAACCCAGCACGTCCCGCCTTTCCTTTTTCGCTTTTTGGAGCAATCGCGCTCAAAGGCACCGTCCCGGTTTGGAGCACGGTCGCAGAATTCGGTAGGATTTAAATGCTAAACCGCTGCAATTCTTGGGGCACTTGATGATTGAACGCCAGCACCAGCCTGACCTCTGACCCAGAAGTGACACGGGAGGTGTCAGCACTCAGTCCTCGTTCAATTTGCTGCCCCTGCGATCTCCTTGTCCGAACTAAATGGAAGCAGAGTGTTCGACAAACAGCCTGTCCACCCACGGCCCTTTTTCCTCCCCGCTGAAAACCTCGCAGACGCCGCCACGGCGTTAACACGCCCGTCAACCCGTCCCCAGGGTTCTTTATAGCCCGCAGGGGCACGGCCCACCACCCACGCCGCTGTCGCTCACTCCTAGCCCCGCCCTTCCGCTCTGCCTCCACGTAAACACAGTCGTTGACCACCCACACGTGCCAGTTAACCTGCTAATGAGGCGGCTTCGGTCGCGTCATGTTCCGCCGCCCTCCCGGGGGCTGGACGACAAGGCTGCACATTTTATTTTCGCCCACGCCAACCGCCTGATGGACTGCTGCACCTAATTGACCGACTGAATTAGCAACCGTCCGTCTGGGTGCTCGACTGGATAAACATGCGGCATGCTGGGATGGCGTGGGCGTGGGAAATTTAAGTGCGGCATGTGGGTGTAGCGCAGTGGAAGAATGTATATTATTGTATATATTCTAATTCAATATATAAGAATATAGATATCTAAATCTTTGTACCATTTGAATCAAGTGACCTTTAACCTCTGGTGGAAAAGTTCTACCACTCGTTTTCTAGTCCTTGTTTCTGTAATGACGCAGTTGTTTCTTCACAGGAAGAAGTTGTTGAAAGTTTCAATTATGAAAGGAAGAATTGATTTTTTAGCTCCAGGGTGGGAAAAAAAAAAGTCGGGAAATATTTAGTTTCTATGTTAATGCAGAAGTCGGCAAATGTATTTATTAAAAAGAGTTTGCTTTAGGTTTTTTTTTTTGTAGTAGTAGTAGCTTTAAGCAGAACGAATCGGATCAGTGTATGTAAAGCGTTTTACATCACCTGCCTCGCTGTATTGCCGAGCCACTTCCTGTTTCCACGCGTTGGCGCCTGTGAAACTAGCGTCAGTCAGCGAAGCCTATTGTGGACGTGGCGGCGGGCCTGAGCGCCATTAACGTCTCTCCTGGTGCAAAAATTAATAGTTGGTAAATAAGCGAATGAATTAAAGAATGGATGGGAGGAGAGGGAGGAAGGAGGGAAACGGGGACGGGAGGAAAAGGAAAAAAAAAAAAACAACTTCCTCATCAGAAAAATTTAATTTCTCACTCCGACACCCACGAGAACGGGGAGGGAGGTGGAGGTGGGGGCTAATGGATGTGTCTGTGTGCGCGTATGCAAACGGGATTTTATCGTCAGCCTTTCCAACACACCCCTCTGAGCACTGACATGTTGGCATGTTTGTTTTCTGGTGGGCGTGTATTTTCCCCCAGATCCACATCTGACAAACGCGGTGGTGGGGGGGCAGGATGGAGGGTTTGGTTGAATTGTTGTTATTTAAAGCCTCAACTTACCCAGGCATTGGGGAACCAGAATTGATTTAAAGGTAGAGTTTGGAGTTTTGACAAATCACTTTTTTGTCACATTTGTTGAAGCCTTCTCTATGAGTTGACAGTTGTGGCTCCATCTGAGGCATCGAATAAGAGGGAGACCTCTAATAAGAGACAAGCTAAGGAGGTGTCAGTCACTTCTGCCATGCTCTCCTCCTCTTGGAACTCTAAACAGAGAAACATCAAAGCATCTAAACTCACCTGACATCAACTCTACTAAAAAGTGGATTGATCTTTAGAGCTTTCACGAGATGTTGCGGTTGCTGAATAAGCTGCTGGTAGTCAATCAAATGTAACATACAGGAAGATAACTTTCTATTTATGATGCTGCGAGTTGGTTTGTTAGTTATATACATTATGTTAATATCTGGTTTTAGTTGGGGGTGAACATGACGAAGTTGTTGAAGTTGTTGCTACAATAGACGACCACAGTATATGTGGAAGGTAGGTAGCAGAGTTTGAGAATCCTGCTCATGCATGAGAGTGAGGGGGTGAGGCTTTGGTCACACTCGATGGGGGAAGGGAGCAGTTAGCAAGCTAGGCTACATTCAAATCTTACCAGCAGTTTTAAAATTGCAAACTGCATGTTTAATTTGTCTTCGTTAGGCAGGGATGAACGGAGTGTGTGTCTGTAGTCATTTGCTCATTATCTTTGCATAAATATTTGAAATGAACTAACAGCGATTTTGAGTTTGAAGGTGAAATGTGGGAGTCGTCATATTTCTTTAGCTTGCTCTTTATTTTATTGAATCTGACAGCTGCTTTGTCAACAGCAGCGTGTCTTTCTCGAGCTGATTGTGTGGCAGAATCATTTATTGTACTTGACACCTATAAAAGTGAATAATTGTGTTAGCTTAGAGGCAGCGCAGTGGTCGCATCACAGCAAGAAGGTTCCCTGGGGCTCTATTGTGTGGCGTTTGCATGTTCTCACCATGTCTGCCTGGGTTCTTCCCTGGTATTCTGGGTTCCTACCACCACAAATATGCATCTGGGGGAGGTTAAATAGACCTAAGATGTGAGTGTTTGTTTCTATATGTTAGTCCCACGAGCTGGCGACTTATCCAGGGTCCATCCTGTCTCTAGCCTAAAGGCAACTGAAAAAGGCTGTCACCCCTACGTGACCCCCGCTAATGGATAAAGCAGTAGATAAATGGATGTATGGATGTGCTAGCCCGACTTAAACTGTGTTTTAAAAGCGCATGTAAACATGTTAGCTTGACTGAAGTGTTAAAAGTGGAACTAGCACACCCACATAATGTGATTGAAAGTCCATTTACTCCTGGCATTTATTCACATTTTAAATCAAAAATAGGAGCTTACAGTTGTAACTTAGAGACACTTAACAAATACATGTGACAATATATATTATATATAAAATATTTATGCAATGAGAAATATGTAACAACACAGAATATTTATGCACTCTGCAAGAACAAAAATTTGAATAATTTTAAATGGGTGCAGGTACTGTTATGTTTATATTAATGCCATTAGGCAGTAACTTTGAACAATGCAAATGGGAGTGAGATCTTTTAATAAAACACACTAAATTACAGTTGTGAAACAGATGTAATGATAGAAGAAAAGTCCCTGTTACCCTCTGTAGTTTAGGTAGATTAAGGTCTCAGTCACATTTTGAGTAAAATAATCTAGTTTCTATAAATGTCATAAGATCACTTTTAGAGGATATTTTATTTTTATGGACCGCTTGCAATGACACCACGGACCACTAGGGGTCCACTGACCCCCAGTTGAGAAACACTGCCTCATACATTTATACATTTGTATAAACAAAACAACAAAGCTAGGAGCAGCTCTAAGGCTTTAAATGAGTACAACAGAAGGCTTTGGTGGTGGCTTATGGGTAGTCGTGAAAACACTCAAACATGGAGGTTGATGTGTTGAATGTCGTAATATAATTTTCTTCCAGCCTTAGAACATTATTAAATTCATACTTCAACTTGAAAGTGACAGGCATTTCTGAACCTTTAGCTGGTAGCCATAGCCGCCGTAGCTCCACAGGGCTTCCCACCATCCCCACACCACCGCTTAATCGCGCTGCTCTGCTTTCCGGGATGAAACATGGCTTTAAAATGTCTTTGACCTACTTACTTAAATTATTATTTCAGATAGAACCAAGGTCAGCGTTGATTTAGTGCCCAGATCTGAGTCACTTTTAATATTTGCGGTGTAATTAATAATTTGTGCGATCCTTCTTTGAGGTTTTAAACGCTAAATAAACTTCCCTGCCACCAGGCAGGACACTGCGTTCCAAATTCAATCCGCCGCAAATCAAAATTCATTCGAACGTGTGTGTGTGCGCGTGTGTGTGCGTGCGGGCGTCCCAAACTCGTAATATGCAAGAGCTGATTTCCCTTGCTAGACATTAGTGCTTCCAATAAAGCGCGGTTTGGCCCAGAGCTGGTGCCTGGCCAGCCATTTGGGCTTAGGAGCGATTCCTTTGGCTTGGACGGCGTCCACGCTGGTAAGCAGCTATGTTTGTTTATTTGTTTTGATCCATTCCTTAGCGCAGCAGGATTTTTGGAGGACTACTTCTGAGGATTACACGTGCGCTCGCTGGATTCCCACCAAAGACCGCCGAGAGATAAGGTCGGAGTGCCGCCGCTGTTCAATTATTCAGATTGTCGCCCTCGCTTTTTGAATGCACCCCCCCCCACTCCTGAGGAAATCCACGCGTCACCTCTGAAATAAATGTCGCACACGGCTCAGCCGTGAAGGTAGAATAAAAGTTGCATCCACCGGTTGGGGATGGGGTGGTTTTTTTTTTTTTTTTTTCCCAGTGCAAACTTTTCCTTCCTGTGTTTGTCCCAAACGCGCCCTTGAAAAGTGCAGCCGCCAACAGACGCGGCAGAGATCCTCCCCGCAAAAGTGGTTTTAATTATTAATGCCGGCCCCTCCGCGTTGGCGGTGCTCCAGGACGCCCGTGGACGGCCACCGCATTTCAGTCGCTCGCTGCCATGAATTATTCCCGGAGAAGGCGCTCGAATATGCACACACACACACACATACACACACAGATGAAGCCTCGCGGCTAATATAATATGTCCGATGCCCACACAAACACACGTGTTCAATAATGGCAGAGCGCATCCGGAGGCACGTCGGCCATTTGCAATATTTAGGGTGTACACAAACATGCGGCGGCGGGGGGTCGTCATGCGAGAGATACGGCGCTGCCCTTGCACTTTGTCTCCGGATGTTATCGGACACGTCACACGCGCAGACAGCTTGGACGCAGAACCCCCCCCGAGTGCAGCCAGGCCATTCGCAGCAATTCTCGCATTCGCCGCATTCCCTACAGCTGTCAGCGCCTTCAGCCGCCGAGCCCGCAGCTCCGCCCCCTCCCAATAATAAAATGTGCCTTTAAAATGTCACTCTGTCCCCAAAGACCAAAAGTAGAGGCAACAAATCGATGCGCATTATTTGTTCAATTGACTTTAGCCCGGACTCCCCACTCGTCTGTCGTTCTTTCGCCGGAGAAGAAAAGCGACATCGCCTGGCGCTACTGTTAGCCGGAATGACGCCTGGAACCGGCAACTTCAGGATTTTTGGGCTTTTTCCACACATTCAAACCTTTGCAGAATAAAACCTTTGCGCAAACACGTGTGATTCCTGGGGATTTGGTGACATTTGGCGGGATTAGCCTGCTCAGGGGCTATGGAATGTGCCGCGCTTTATGTTTCTTCAAGTAATTCACAGCTAACTGATACTGACATTTCAGGTTCCCTCCGTTAAAAGCCAAGCGCGAGTTTTCAGGCGAAGAGTCACTGGGCTAAAAATGCTAAATGAGGAGTCGGGAGATAACCAGGGCCGGCTATTGACAGTGATCAAAGACATTAAAGGAAATCTGTAGAGGAGGCAATATTACAAGTGTTATCTCTAACCTTAGACCTGGGATTGTCTGGAAAAGGCCAGGAATCCCACTCCCAAGACTAGCTGGTTCGCGTCTTTATTCCTTCTTGCTGTTATAGACCCATGGAGTTAAACCTTCAGTTATTTAGCTCCAGCTTTCACACAGTTAGCCCGATGCCAGGATAAAGATTGCTTCTTTTCTTTTTTTTTTTTCCCAGGCTGTCAGGCAACAAAGCGCTTATTTTCGTGAAGGATTTCCCCCGCAGAATCCTCTGCTTGTTGTACCGGTGTAGAGCAAGACTACCGATTGTTGCCACAGCATTGTGGTGTTTCTCAGGGAGTGCGGTTGCCGTCGATGATGACAGGGGTTAAACCATTGTTAGAGCCGTAATGCTGAACATTTGCGTTGGTTTGTAGTCGGACCATCTGGGCCTCTGTTACAGTCTCCCCCGTGTCCCCTACTTGTCACTCTTCTTTTTTTCATTTCCCATTCAGACTATCTGTCCTTCACTCTTCTTTTGTCACCTCGCTTCTATTTTCTCTCTGAGCTAATCTAAGTAAATGAATGCGGCGGCGGCGGCCCCCCCAACTCTCTATTCTCGCCCTCCACCGATCACCGCGGTGGTGCCACTCGTTTCAATTTTCACCTCGTTTTAGGCTTATCACGCCGACATCATTAAGGGCCCCTCTCAGCGACGCACTCGTTCGTTATCCTCTCCATTTTACACCATTCTCTGTCCCTCCTGCCTCCTGTTTGTGTCTCCTTTTCTGTTGCCCCCCCCCCTTCCCCCTTCCCCCCTTTTGTCTTCCTCATTGTCAGAGGGTTTTAAGAGGATCTCTATCTGAGTGTGGTGAGCGCCTGAGCTTTTGGTTATTTTATCCCAATGACAGAAACCTGTTTGCGTCTGCTCGGTCAGAGTGATGGAGCTGCACATTTCGGCGGATGACGGAAAGTGACGCGGAGTTTATCAATCTGGAGTGCAACAGTCTTCCTCTTAGCTGAGACAGCCTCACAGATGTGTTTTCATTGTCCTTTTCAGAGAAACGGTGAAAAAATGAACAGGAAACTTGCCCATATGTATTAAATGGACTAAACTATATCATGTTTCACTCCCTGGTCATTTGTTTGTTGATGTACTACGGCGCCCTTTACACTTAACTCAATTACTAATTGATAATTAACGTCATGACTAGGTTCTCAAGTGTGACCACAGAGGATAATGTGATATATTGCTTGGTTAGGGAGCACTGGTTGTACACTACTTCTCAGAGTGGTGGGACAGCCCTGTATATTGTATATAGTACTCCCCCGCAAGCGTACGATAAGTGTAGTTAACATCATTATCAGATTAATTGAGACTTGGGATCCTCGTACCTGCCGTACCGGGGGCTGAAGAAGGAGGCAGGAGGAAGTTGTGTGTCCTGGAAGCTCAAACGTTACCCCCAAGCAGCCCCCGAGCCTCTCCGGGCTAACACCCCCGCTTGAATCTGAACCCGAAGGTACTGATTAAGCGCCGTAATGAGGTGTGTCTTGTCATGTAAGTGGCTACAAGCCCTTCCTGCAGCGTGCCACTGTACTGTCATCACGCGTACAGGCTTGCAGCCATATGTTCGCCCGCGCTCGCTTATCTTCCATTCAGCAGCATCTCGTTATCTGTGACTTGAATATAAACACAGTGGTAATGTGCGGCGGTTTGTTCATCTTATCTCTCCCCTGTGTTTCCTTAAAATTGAATCAGTTCTCCCGCGCCGTCGATACTTCGGCGGGCTTATCTTGGCGCGTCGCCTGACCCTAGGAGAGGGCCGCCGGGCCTCCGGACCCCACCGCAGAGAAAGTGTCCCGTTGTTTGTTGGAGCGCTCCTGCTGCCTTATCTGGCCGCTGTTTTCACAGACGGAGTTTGACACCAAGGACCCTGCTATTGGCGGGGGGGTTGGCGGTGGGGGTCAGGGGTCAAGTGAAGCGAAGAGGTCGGGAGAAAGGGAAGAATGGAAGACACAGAAGAATGGCGGAGGTGGAGGGAGGTTAAGACCCCTCTGAAAAGGACCCTAAAATTAATATCCCTACGCTTTAACCTGAAGCTAAACTAATATGGCCTCTGCTAATGAACAGCAGTAGCCCACATCTGCTTCGTCAGGAACCCACCAGAGGCAGCTTGAATCAATTTGAGGGCAAATAAAAGCGCCTGGGCCATTTCGTAGTCCCCGGCGGCCCGCTCGCCACACCGCAGGTTTTCACAAGGTGGCAGTCACATTGTAATCCTGCACCTCAGAAGAAGCAAATGGAAGCTTTTTGCCCCCCAAAAAAGCACACGTTAGCCTTGAATAAACACAGGGAGAGGAGAGGGCGAGGCCCTGCGGCCGACGTGCGGGGGGAACTTTTCCAGGTTATGGGCCGGCGGCGACGGCGGCAGCGCCGCGGCGAGCCTTACGAGCCTTACGAGCCTGGCATCCGATGCCCGGCGTGTCGCCTCCCCGCTCTGAGATCCAGAAGCTTCCCAACAGGAAACCCAGGGTTCCATGACACACGGGCTAATTAGCGCATGCATGCTCTTGGGCATCTTTGTCTGAGTGAGGGTGTTTTTATGTTTCAGGCACATGTACACACATGACGGCTGTATTTTTGAGTGTGTGTGTGTGTGTGCAAAACGCGTGGGTGTGATGCTCTTACAGGCAAAACAAGAGTGCCACATGGGATCGTTTACCTCACGACAGACCACTTCAGTCTAATTAGCGCGACACAGTAGGAAAATACAGGCAACTGTCATTAAAGTTAGATGTGCACGTCGCACATATGGTGTGTTTATTGCTCCGGGTGCGTGTGTCTGGTGTTTCAGGTAAAGCAGATACAGGCACTGCACATGTTCGGGAGTGCCTAATTCACACCCCAGATTTCCTGTTGGTGCTTAAACCCCTCATTCTCAGCTTTAATAAACCACTGTGATCAACACGTGTTACCTGCTTTATATTTTTATCACAGTGCGGTACAATTGAGTGTTGATTGTGTCTGCAAATGTATGTTTTTGTTATCTTTTAGTTGGTCTTTTAGTTGTTGTTTTCCATTTTTGTATTGGTATTTTTTTCTCTGACAATGAATGTGTCTGATGTGTGTGTTCAAAGCCCAATTAAATGTAAATTTTGGTATCGACTTGAATGTCACCTCGGTTCACTAACCCCCCCTCCCCTCAAGTATCGGACTGAAGCCACGCCCCTCAATCACACGATTCTCAAACTTCAGTTTCTAGCTTCCAGAAATACTGAGATAATCTATTGTAGCAACATCTTCACTGACTTTATGTCTTGTTCACCACTAACTAAAACCAGATATTGTCATAATGAATGTAACTAACAAAAGCAGCATCAGTGCTAGAACGTTGTCGTACATTTGATTGATTAACAGCAGCTTGTTTAGCAACAGCTAGCTCAAGATCAATCCTCCATATTTTAGTAGAGGTGGTGTCTGGTGAGTTTAGATCCTTTGTTGTATCTCTGTTCAGAGTTCCAAGAGGAGAGTGGGGCAGAAATGATTGACATCCCCGCCTCCTGTCTCTGATTGGCTGTTTTTCTTTGGCTGAGATGGTTTCTAAGTCAGATCAGAGACAGTTTTAACAAATGGGGCAAAAAGAGATTGTTTTAAATTGTGAACTCTTTAATGCACGGATGCCAGACGTTTGGCCACATACAGCAAGAAAAAACAAATTATCCTCTTTAGGACAATTATTGCACACCAGTTATCACATTTAATGTCCATAATGTTGCTGCCCAGCCAAAACCTGACTGCCATCTCCAATAATATTCACCAAATCCACGCAGACACTGTGAGTAATCTGCAGTCTGGAACACGGCACGGACCCAAACAGCTGCCAGTAGCCGCGGCAACGCGACCTGGTTCCCGTTGTTGTTGTTTAGGCTGTGTTTTATTCCTGTCTTTCTGTGTTTATTAGGTCAGCGACTGGTTAGCAGCAAATAAATCTGTCAGCCGTCGAAGCACGGCAGCTGGAAAGAATCACGAGAGGAGAATATTGTTTCGTAAAATATGTCACGGATGCTGCCAGATTAGTTGTACAGCCGCGCTTGTTTACGATGCGCCAACTCCTGCTTTTCTTCTGAAAGCTAGCGTCAATAGGTACTTCCACAGAAGTCGGAATGCAGCAGTTTCAACTCCTATTTTGCAACATTCGTGCATTTTTATAACCCTAAAAATATCTTGTGACACCTCAAAAAGCCTACATAGTTTGAACATCAACACGGGGGAAGTTGAACGATTCTGAAAGTTTCCAGGATACCTTAAGCGGCCGCTCCCTCTCACATCTAACGTCAGACTTTCAGCTCATTGAGATAGGAGCGAGAGCCTAATCTCAGCAGGAAATTGCTTTGGAACATAAGTTTATGGGTATCGAGACCAGAATATTACGTCTCAAAGCCAAGTGCGGCGGCATAATAGAAAGTAAGATTTCTTGTTTGTGTATTTGAGCTTTTTTGGAAATAACAGAGGTTAATTATATGACCACAAACCCATTATGCACTGTTGAGGTTTAGGAGATTAGAATCAAATTTGTTTTGTTCCTTAAGGCTCAGACGCGACTTATTTGTTTGGATATTTAGTTTAGCGCTTGGTTTTCTTTAATAATTGCCTTTGAACCTTTTGTGCACCTGCAACGCCCGCCAAAATAAAGCTCATTTGTCTCAACATAATCTCATCCCACTCTGCATCCCTCTGTCTCTCGCTGTGACATTTCTGGTTTACGCCATCTTTACTGTTCCTGTGGTGCCGCTCAGGGTTTTGGGGGGAAAAAACAATTTGTCTCGCCGTAGAACGTGATAAATGCGAGCCATATGTCTCGGCGAGAGAGGATTGAGCCTCGTGTGTGTTGACAGTACGTTTTATCCCGGCGGGACTCGCATCGATGCCTTGACATTTTCAGACAATATTGCAGCGTTGAGCCACAGCTGGGATTTCATAAGTCAACCTAACACTAGTGAAGCGTGCGCGAGCACTTGTGTGTGTGTGTGTGTGTGTGTAGATGCACTAACCCGCCGATCGTCTCTGTCCCATGATGCAGTGCGTTTGTCACAGCACTTATTGCTCTGCGCGGCATGCCGTGCGTTGTTTGCGCGCATCTGTCTCAGTACATAATCTTCAGTCTCTGAATGAGTTCCCATCCACGTCCGCTTGTTGTTTGGGGTACGATCACACATTGCGGCCCATCAATATCCGTCCAATTTTGATTTCGACATTTATGGGGTGGTTTGCTACTATGGTGTCCAGTCCCTCGGTCTCCAAGCCGTATGCTCCAGGATATCTAAACTATTCCTTTACACCGCTTTCTGACGGCCCAATAAACCCAGTTGATGGGAATGAGTATAAACAGCATTCACTCCTGGGTCAAATGACCCTGCAACTCACACGTATATTCATCACCTCCGGCTCCGATTGGCAGCGGTGTGTGCACGACATGACGGGGGAATTTGCAACCCTTTCCCCGTTGATGAGGTCATCACACCACTCTGCCTTCTTAGCACTCTAGTCTTCCGCTGTCTCATCTACATCGAGTTTGTGTCTTTGAAGGAGAGTCTGGAAACTCAGGTGTAGAACACCAACACCAGCTCTAGCTTCCACAGTGCCTTCCATGTCGCGTTTTCCGACATGTTTCTGACATCCCAAATGTGACGACGCCCAGAAGGAAATGTTCCAGGTCTATTGGCTGAGGGAACGGCTTCAATCACCTGTTTTTAGTGGGTTGACCTGCATTTAAAAAATCCTTGTGCACACACTTGTGTTGGCGTAAAACACTCTTTGTCATCCTTTTCAGCTGCGTGGAACTTCCTGTTTACTGTTGAGGTGTGACTCAAGCTTTTACAACACATACAATGTATAAGATGCTGTACTGTGTCAGGAATAATACAATCACTCCCTATTCTCTACTCACTAAAAGGGGACTACTTAGTGAACTCAGTAATAAAATTGCCAAATTAAGGGGCGTCTTAGCGATGGGCCATGAATATGTACCACATCAGCCTCATTTCATTTATTTTTACCATTAAATAAATTTGATACACTCAGTGGTCATTTGCTTGTTGATGTACTACTGTGCCCTTCATAAATAATTTCCTTATTAATTATTATGAAACAGAAAGGTGAATTCAAGCTGATTGGTTCGGAGAAACAACAACAACAAAGGCCGAGCTTGAAGTCATGCCAGCCTAACAGATAGACTTTACAATTACTGAAATATAAATTGGAAATGAAGCACTTTGAAGATGTGTCAGGATAACATTATGGTGATGGACTTTAAGAGGGCGTCTAAACAGCAGTTCAATGACGCCCGCTAAAGGGGGACTATGTGGACTGAGTATCTCGATCGGCCTTTTAACCCAACCTCAATCACTGTATTAACAACCCCTACTCGGCCTCTGTGTCTGTCCCTCGAACAGGGACAGTTTTTAGCAGCTGCAGTATCAATGGAAGCCAAAATTTATGTCAATATAATGTAAATGTTACAATAATCAAAGTGCTACCAGCAACAAATTAGTCCCTCTGTTCTTTTAGTTATATATATACTTATTGTATAACACGGTGTCTCACTTCTCACGTGTGACTGCAAAAGATGATGGGATATATTGCTTGGCTAGGGTTTCTAACTACTTTTCATAGTGCATTATGGGATACATTGAGTGCCCAAAACAGGCTACAGAGATCCTCATTGAACATTCAGACACCCCTACAAAATGGTGAACCCTAGTTAGTGCACTATTTAGTGAATAGAGCTTATGGTGTTGAACCAACCAGATTTGTGTAAGACACCAAAAGTTTCCGACTTGACTTAGAAAATGTAAAGTTTGTTTGGAGTGCACTATGGAGTGAGTGGTGGATGGTGGATTTTCCCCGATGTATAAATACAATATAAATATACCTCACGCAGCAGCATGAAAGCCTGTTAATAAATGTGTGCAGTTCCTCATGATTACTTATTTGATTTCTCCACTTTCTCTCAATTAAAACAAATCCAGCATGACGTCTCGGTAAGGAAGCTCAACCCCAGCTAGGTCTTACTCTGTAAGTAGCATTCCAAAAACACAAAGTTTAATTTCCCTCGTGGAAAAACAGTCGATGGCACTTGGAAACATGCGAAAACTGGCATTTATGCTATTAATATCTGTAAAAAAAACAAAACAAAACAAAAACAAACAGTTGATGATCCACAACAAAATGAACAAATTTGGCTTCTGTTGATCAATAAGTCCAATTAATTCAATCAAATAATCAAAACTAAGGTAGAAACGCAGTGATTTATCTCCGGCTCAACTTTTAAAGAGTACGATTATGCATTGTATTATCATAACAAGCTTATTTCTTGCAGCACACAGTAGGGGTTATTATTCTTTTTGTGGTTGTTGTTGAATCTCAGGAAAGTAAACCTAATGTTTGAATATTATTTTGCTCCGCACGCCACAGCCTAACATGTGTTTAGCCTGACACTGCCGAGCAGTGTAATCCCGATAACACCGCGAGGAGCTTTCAGAGCGGTGACGCCGCGTTCACTCTGCTGGAAACACCACAAAGAGAGAAAGAGAAGATGCAATTCTGCACTTTATCCACCTTTCAATATATAATGCCCGCTCCGGGAATTCTTTAAGCCACGGCACATTCCCCTCTGCCCCCTCCCTTCCCTCTCTTTGTTTCTCCTTCTTCTCTGACCACCATTGTGCATCGCTTGCTTTCTTCCTCCCATTTACAGCCCTCCGCGTGTCTCAAGATGTCTTTGTGCTTTTGTGCGCACTACCTCATCTGCTATGTACCTGCCCAGCATGAGCCCCGCTTGAGCCTTTCTCTCATCATTGCACACTGCCTGAAAAGTATTCCCATCCTTGGATGTGTTCCCCCTGGTTTTTATCGCTTCTAAAAATGGAAGCAATATTCCCTTTTTCCCCTTCTACTTTGTGACTGAAAGAGTTCAACATGTGTCCCTCTAATTGGTGCAAAATGTCCCACAAATTTGTCAAAGGGAGTAGAGCACAAGTTCTCAAGACGTGGTCGTCCAGAGATTATGTTTTGAATTAAAACAAGGGCAAAACAACACTTCCTCGGGTTCAGATGAATCATTTTTTTAAAGGAACTGAAGCAATCTGGCACAGTTGTAAAGCTTGATTCGGTTTTGTTCTCATAACTTGAGTGGCCACGGGAGGCCACCATCGATTCCTCTGAGGACATCAAAGCTTCAGCAGCCGAGATGAAAGAGACTATGGCTGTTGGTTTCCTTTATGGGAGAGTGACAAAGTAAAGCTCCCCTACATTTCACCTACTGACCTGTTGGAGACACCCACGGCAACTGAAACATGTTTCTTTGTTTCAAAGAGACAAAAATTAAGGGAGATACTATCTTAGCTGGAAACCAAACCCTGCACATCATCACAAACCTGGCAGTAGCGGCGTCATGCTTCTCCGTTCCAGATGGCGAAGTGAATGATTTACTCTGCATGGGAACCGCGACTTGGTGAGATTTATATCCCGGTAAGACACCGACCTGAAGCGTACAGGGAAATCTACACAGAAGAGGGTGAATCTTCTGGAGCGACCGAGTCAAAGGCCAGATTTCAACAGACAATTTATGGTCGACTTGAAAAGGCCCGCGCACATCTGAAGTTACAGTGCCCAGATGTGCAAACATCAGTGAGAACCCTAACCCTAACCCATATGGATTCGGGGCTGGGATTTTTACTAAATGCAGATATTTTTGCTCTCCTGAATTCCACGTATGCTAGAAAGAAAAGGGGGAAGCTCCTTTTTTTTTTTTTTTTTTTTTTTAGGCCGGAGCAGTTTTGTGGTTTGATTTCTACGCTTTGCTTGATAGCACTGATGCCACGACTGCGTGCATGTGTCCCGCCATCTCTGTTATGAATAAACAGCCTGTCCTGACATTATAAATCTCATGCATCTGTTTTTGGTTTTAATAGCTTCGTGTGTACGCGAATGCGCCCTGACACATGACTGAACGCCTCATGCATATTGACAAAGCTAATACGAATCAGCTGCGCGCCATTTTATCTCTTATGCATTTCTGATTTACAATCAGGTTTATAGCATGTTTTGTATACGTGTGCGTGTCCGTATGAATCTGCAGCATCTGCCCGTTGTAAATCTCTCACACGACTTTGATTTTTTTATGTTTTTTTTTTTAACGTCGATTACGGGATGTCAGCGTTTTTTTCGTTTATTTTCCTTCTCGGCCCGTCTCGCTGGGTTTTGTTTTCACGGAATGCTTCTGCGTGTTTGCCAGTATATATGTGTGTGTGTGTGTGTGCCTTGGTATTAATATGCAAGGGAAACAGCTGGCGTGGCTAATGGCCGTCCCTCCCTACGTCCCTCCCAGATTCCGTTCAGACGCTGCTCGCTCAACTGAACGCTGCCTCCACTTTTTTGTCTGCTCTTCCGTTCCTCTTAAATTGCTCAAAGAGAAGCAGGTGTGTGTGTGTGTGTGTGGGGGGGGGGCTTACAGGCAAGGGGGGTGGAAACAGAAAATAGTTGACTGAGGAATGAGTGTTTGAGAATTATTTACAGTAACGATAAAAGGACGGAGATTGCCCGAGCCTATGGATGACTAATGTAATCAGCATGCAAATTTAAACCCAAGCGAACAGCGAGGTCTTAAAGTCCAGAGAGAATGGAAAAATAAAAAAGGAGTGGAGTGGAGTAGGAGGACGAGAGAGGTTCAGCATAAGTGAGTTCAATTAGCAGAATTTAGCCGAGTAATTAGCGCTATTAGCAGCATCACGCTGCGATGTTACTCAGCGCACAAATACGTGCGCCCGCTCGAGCGCCGACATGAAAGTAACTTGTCAAGAGCCATAAACAAGACGCTTTGAAACGACGGGGAACAAAACGCGCGCTGACAGGGACACGGCGGAAGCGCGGTGATGGAGATGCGGGCCGCATTAGCATTTCCGAGTGCATTTCAGCGCTTTGCGCAAACAAGGCCTTTCCGTCACGCGCTGGGGCCGCGCGTGCAGCGGGGAGGCTGTTAAACTGCGGCGCGTGCGCGCGGAGCAGGGCCGCAGTTTAACGTCCTGGCTCGCGCGCCTCCGCTTTATAAAAACGTCACTCATCTCCCCGCACGGAGGAATCGGTGGTAGCTGGAAGCCTTTTTGCCTTTTTCCCCCCACTCTCTTTTCAGGCCTCTCCTGTTGCCTTTTCACACGTTTTCACCTATTTTTAGTTCCTCGGAGTCATTTATGCATCTTTGCCTTCGTTTTCTTGCCTTTCCCATCTCCTGCTTTATATATATATATATATATATATATATATATATACGTGTATATATATATATATATATATGTGTGTGTGGGTGTGTATATATATATGTGTAAAAGGGAGGAGGAAGAAAAAACAAAAACTGGATTTTCCAACGTTCCAGGTGGCTCGCTTTTCACACAAACACAAAACACATGAATCACTTTTATTCATATTCCGACGGGCCCCTGAATGACACTGCTGGGGGCTTCGGGGGCCAAATGTGCGTTCCAATTCTGCGCAGATGATCGATGAGAAACGCCGCTGCGTCGTTTCTTCTCTTTTTTTTTCCTCCCTGTTTTTTCCCCCCCGAACAGATGAGCTCAAACAAAGTTCAGTTGAAAATAATTTGGACGGGGCGAGGCTATTATTAAGTTGATGCGCTGCCAGCGTACATGAAGACAAATAGTCAAGCGCTAACAAAGGAAACCTCTCACACCTTGCCTCCTCTTGCACGAGGCTGAGTAGCTCATTAGCACCCTCTGTCGGCCCAACTTGTTCCTGCCGGCAGCCACTTGTTGCTGCTCTCATTTATATACAGTATATCACCATCGATTTCTCCGTTGAAGCTGGCGCGGCTTTAATCAGCAGCGACTGGCTGTCACGGCGTGATGGGTGGAACAAAGCCAGTAAGCAAACACAATGCTTGCTCGCTCGCTTTTTTTTTTTTTCCAAAAGCCTGCGTCCGGATCCGTTTGCGTCTAACAGACGTCCCTCGCCGCTGCGCCGTCTCTCTCTCTCTCTCCCCGTCTCCCTGCGTACAGTAAATTCATGCAGTTTCTGTCCCATTTCTTCACCCTATTTCAGATCCGATGGAGTGGAGAGAAGGAGGAAGGCCACTCCAGAGAGTCTCACAACACTCATCAAAAGTTCCTCCCCGGGAATGTCACAGGACTCAGCACTCCAGAACCAAGTCAGTACAAGCCCTCTAAATAATTCCACAGCGCTTGTTTGCATCTTGTGGCAACTGTCATGAAATGCTAATGAGGGGAAGTTGGTAACAACAAGTGACGTATATGGGTGTCTTTGAAACGAGTCTAAAAAAAAAAACAGGTTAAACGGTGAATCATACCACACTAGCTACTAAACTAAAACGCTTCACGCAATTTTGTTTTAATTGCGACGGTTGCTGCCTGAGTGAAGACTTCCAGCTTTAATTTAGGGGATTTTGCAAAAAAGAAAATATGGCATTTAGCATTTGGGAATTACAGTGATTTCTCTCACCCCACTAAACCCACAGCTGCAAACCAAAACCCACCACCCAGAACGGCTTTAGGTGCGAGACCACGCTAGATTTTCCTGTCCCATCTGGTGATGATGTTCCGAAAATCTGATCTTGTTTTTTTTTTTGTTTTGTTTTTAACCATCAACTTGACTCCCTCATTGGGAGTATGTTAAAAACAAAAAAGGTGCAGCCCGAAAACAGCGGGAGACACGATACCTGCGATGGCAACCGTGCCGCAATTACCCATTCTGCAGATTATTGTGGTGATTAATCGAGTAATTAGATGCTTTCTCATTATGAATAACCCGCGATAAATGCCGAAAGACATTTCTCCTGAAATGAACAGTTAATTGTCGAGGAGCGGAGCCACCCTTTGACGGTGTAACAACCGGCCACTCATAAATTAACATTAATTTCGGAACCAAGCCGCTAAACTCTTCGTGACAGCTTCGTAACAGCGCGATCGTTACGCTGATGATCGATGTTCGGTAGGGGCTCTGTAATAGTAAAACGGATCAATTCCCGCACTTGGTTATCCTCCACTCGGTCTGCCGGTGTTACCCGACTTCTCGATTCATCTCGAAACGACTCCCCGTCCACGCGGCATAAACAAGCACCATTGGAGGCAACGCAGTCATTAAGGCCCAAGTTGTTTAATTCTCCGCAGAAATGAAAGCAATTTTCCTCTAAAATGACCTGATTGGCCAAACTCCCTGGCTGGTTATTAGTCCAGATTTCTCCCAGACACACAACTGAAGTACACTGACACATTATTAGAAAAATATATGCATCCCCCAGTCTAATTACCTGTAGCTGGGGTAATGTGAAAACTGCCCCATTTATCATTTTATCCTGTGACAGAATTGGTCATTCTCCGATCAAAATAAAAAGGTTTGCACCTGAACATAATTAAAGCGCATTGCGAAAATTGACTTTTTCTTTTTTTTTTTCTAAATCTGGAAAGTTGCTGTAAGATTGTTGAATCGCCAGGGCTTTGGGGAAGCGGAAACGCGCACCTTAAAACAAGACGGCAGTCTCGGGAGACGGAGGGAGGGTCGGGGAAGACAAACAGAGACGAGATTTAATTTCAAACATCACAATTCAATCAACACTATTCCTCTCCAGGCAGCAATAACTGCAGGAATGCATTAAAACCCAGGGAAAAAAAAAGCCATCAGAAAGATTAGATTATGCACTCCAAAAAGGTCAGGATTGATTCAAGATGTGCTGCACCTACGCTGGATCGCGCCTGCCGCGCTGAGCGGCGGCACCTACACGGCAACGTGCGTCCGCCAGATAACGGCCACGGCTCTCACAACGGGGAAGGGGGCCGGAAAGATGAGGAGGAGGAGGAGGAGAACCTTTAAAAGTTTTATCTAGAGCGGGCGAGAGATGATCTGAAATGACACGGATGCTTCATGTATGGCGACATAAAAAAACACTTCAGCGGGTGTGTTTTAAGCGTGCTTCCTCTGCTGGTGGCTTCACACTCGTTTGGAGGAAATCGCTGATTTCTCTTTAAGTCGGTTGAATTTACCGACAAAACTGACCTTTTGCTTTGTAAAGGGCTCGCGGGAGGCGGCTTTTTGGGGGGTTATCGGTTCCCGACGGGGCGCTTCTGACATCACGAGGCAGTAAAAGCCCGCTTACACAAACCCGGGCCAGGCCCAATAAAGGGGATTTACGGTGGCCATGCGCAGCCACTTGTTTGTCCGTATGCTTCGGGTACTCCCAAGGTCTGAGGAGGACGAGAACTACATCGGCCGTGATGTCATCACGCGCTGGTACATTCTGATTACAACCATGGAGTAAATCAAGCCACATCAACCATCTGCAGAGCACTTAATTGATCGAAGAGAAACAAAACAAGAGCAAATCTATAAAATTTGATCGTGGTGTCCTTTTTTTTTTTTGGCCTCGCTTTCTCATGATTTACGCCGTTTTGAGCGACAAGCACGCATCACGAGACCCGGAACCATTGTAAACAAAATAATTCCAATCCCCCCCTTCCCTCGTAAAACCGTCCGTCTCCACTCAAACCCGCGCCGCTTGACGGCACGTCGGCAACTTTATCTCTTAAATATTTCTGTCAGACTCTGAAGGCGAGCGCGCAGCATTGGGCTAATAAGGCGTATACCGAGATTAGATGGCTTTTGATGTGAACAAACAAATCCCCTTCACGCAGAGAAGGCAAGCCTGCTGTTTTAACATGATAAATGAAGTAAACCAACGCCAGCCCGCAGCCCAGAGCCGGGCCTTTTCTGCTTTCCGTGGCCTTCTCCTGACATGAATGGTGCCATTATTCCTAGTTTTCGACAGCGGAGCCCAGGGTGGCGCCGAAAACACATATTGTATGAGCTGTTAAAAAAAGGGCCGAGAGAGAGAGAGGTAGATTTGCAAGCGTCTCGATTTGGCCTTTAAGAGGCGGAAGCTGTCTTGGGTTTGTCATTTAGTGATGTGCACGTGGACGGAATAGTGCCTGAGTGCTGAGAGATGGCTAGGGAAAAAACAGAAGAAAGGAGGGAGCGGAGGAGGAAGGTAAATTTTGTAAAGGAGATTGGGGAAAGGTTAAACTAAGAGGGAAAGGACGGGTGAGGAAGAGGAGGGCGAGGGGAAGAATACGGGGTAAACAAAAGCAAACGGCGTGTCTGGTCACCATATTGCATCCTGTGAATTCTGTGTGTGTGTGTGTGTGTGTGTGTGTGTGAGAGAGAGAGAGATCGTATCGGACAGACAGGACCGGTTATCGTCAAGAGACAGATGTGTGTTCACGCATTTAGATTGAAACCACAACACATCGAATCTAATCCACACCTTCAGCATATACACTTAATGTAAAAAAAAAAAAAAAAAGCGCATGTCCCCTTCACACAGATTCTTCCACTACCCGCCCCCCCACACACATACATTACTTCTATCTTTGTGAGGACTTTCATAGAGATAATGCATTCCCCAGCTCCTTACCTCACACAAAACAACGAAGCCAAACCCCCAATTCAACCTAAACCCTAACTCAACCTCACCTCCAACAGTCCTTTGAAGTTGTGACGACCAGCCAAAATGTCCTCGCTTCCCAAAAATGCACGTATGTAGCAAGCATTTACTCGGTACAACACACACACACTTGTCCAGTTCTAACCTCAACCTTAACCAGGTCTTAATCCTCAGACAGTCCTTTCGAGTCATGTGGACCAGCTAGAATGTCCTCATTTTGATAATAGAATGAGTATTTTGGCACTCAATACATAGAAAGTACAAGAACACAGACACACACAAACACACACACACACAAAACACACACACACACACAATCAAATGAAATCACAGTGTCCCACAGCTGGGCACTGATGACAGAGAGAAAGGCCGTTCGACCTGCTGTGTGCACAGGCGGTATTTCCATACAAATCAATGGAGCGTCAGACTAAGCTCAGGGACACATCAGTGGACAAGCCTGGTCACACAGGCAATGAAGCCACACACACATATACACACACACACATACACACATATGGCACTGCAAACTGTGATTACGCGCCCTTTACACACACCGACAACCAATTCTACAGGCCGAGCAAGCCGGCTTATCCACAGCAGAGGATGATGAATGTAGGAATTGGTACTTTAAGCATCTCCTCTTTACTGTTTGTAAAGCTCACATTTGTTAAAAAAAAAAAAAAAATCTTTTTCGACCAGCTTATCGTCGCGAGGGATGCACTTTGAAAATTCTGACTCTTTCGTGTGCGGGATTTAACACAGATAAGATTCACACGGGCCCGACACGTCTGCCGGATCTGGAATGCCTCCTGGTGGCTAGAACGAGTCCAGACGAGCTGTGTTTGAGGAAGGTTTAGAGCTTGGCAGCATAGAGAAATAATAATAAAATAAAACTCCGAGTGAATAAGAAGATTGGATGTTGGAGTTTGAGCTTTAGAAAGGAGCCTCTCCTCACTGTCTTATTCAGGTAAGAGCACAGCAATGCCTCATTTAGCCCGACAGAAAACCTGGAAGGAGAGGGAATTGCCCCTCCTGCCTCTGATCAAAGGCTCCCACGTGACTTTTTGTGCTTTCGCGGCTGAATGGAATCTAACGTTGACATGTTCATGTAGCACTTAAAGCTCCAGTACCTACACATTTTTGAATAAATGTTCCCTTCACCTATATGCTTGGCTCCATTTAACCGTGAAGCCCCTGAAAACCCGCTTGGGTTGAGCGAGCACGTCAGCAGTTTCTGGCTTTTGATGGGAAATGAGATAAAATTCACATTTTAATTAGTTTTAACACCCCCCCTTGCATTAAAGGGTTGATGTGACATCTCCAAACCACAAATAAGGCAAACAAAGCAAAAACTGAGATGGAACTGCAAATGGAAATGTCAAAAAAAATACCGTTTCAGTCCATTTCCGAAAGCTGCAATTTTAGCCGCCGTCATCGTCCCTTTGTGATCAGCAGCAGAAAAAATTAACTCGCATATTAGAGGGATGGGCGCATCCAAAAAGAGGGGATGGCGATGAGGGGACGGCTGAATCGCTCATGGATGCTCGGGCGAACAAAGACAATGGGGAGACGCTCCGGGCAAGGGCCACTCACGGGATGACATGGAAGGGTGTTGAGAGGCGACACGGGAGGGAGGAGAGAGGACAGACGGACAGGCAGACAGACACTCCAGGGATGGTGGGATGAAATAGAAAAGAAAGAGAGGTAGGGCTTGAGACCAAACAACCATCCCTTCAATAAAGGGAGGAATAAACACTCCGGGTTTATTTATCGAGGGATGGAGGAGTGGCAGGCATGGCAGTGGCACTTTAGAATTCTTGATCATCTCCACAGCGACCGGTCACCTGGCAACCGGGTACACAATGGCTGCGGTATCCCTGGCAACAGCGCGCTTCTCGTCGGGGACGCGGGGAGGATGCTGAGGCGGAGCGGCGAGGCAGGGAGACAGGTATAGACAGATGGATTGACGGGAGAGCGAGATGGAGGGCGAGGAGGAGGAGGAGGAGGAGGAGGAGGAGCAGGTGCGAAGAGGGAGCCGGCGTATCACACCTCAACAGGTGCAGAGCGCCGCGCAAACGCGTGTAAGGACATAATGAGAAATGTAATGAGCTGCCGGGCAGGGGAACGGGCCGCCATATGTGACCCCGCGTGTCAGGGAGATGCTGTCCTGCGCCTGATTTCGGCCGGCGTGGGCGGAGAGAAGGGATCGCACGCGTCGGCTTTGTATGATTCACACGTAGCGGGCCACCGCATTTCAGAGCAAGCTTACAGAACAAGACCTTTAAACCCAGGAAATGGTGGAAAGAGGCGCATGTGGCCGCACACGTTCTTCGAACGCCTCCATTTTTAATTTGACATTAACATTTCAGATAAGACTTATGGGGACCTTGGGGGTCCGGCAGCGGAGAAACTTATTTTGCGTGCACGAACACGGACGGGAGGGCAGCCAAGATTGAGTTTTGATTGAGTGCGTGCACGCGCGTGTGCACCATAATACAGCCCATAAGCCCATTAGCCCTCAGGTTAAGTGATTTACAGCCTCGGATTGAAACCCTTCCCGCAGGCTCACACCCCCACCCCCGTCAAAAAAAAAAAACAAAAAAAAAAATGTCTATCTGCTCACTCTATCTGCCTATCTTATCTGGGAGATTACCCACCCGTACACACTCACACACACCTGTCGGCTCAGGTACACACACTGTTGGACACAAGTCCAGCAGCAAATACGAGCAGACTGTGCACAAGAAGCGAATGCAGGGCCAGGCTGTTACCCCTTCAGCTGTTGTGCACAGAATCCCTCCTGTCGTTGCGTTTAGGTGCAAAAAAAAAGCGTGCACGTGTGTCCAAATCAAATAAACTTTTTTAGGGGAGACCTCCGACTCCGGTGACTAAAGGAAAAAAGGAAGTGTGAGGACAGGGGAAGTTAGTGTTGGTAGCTGATGACTCAAACCTAACCCCTTCTGCTCCTTCTCTTCACCGTCCTCATCCTCCACGCCACTGACTGTTGTCATTTTTGTTTTTTTGCTCGTATTTCAAAGGCAGGAAAAAAATAGTGGGTTGAAAAAAAAGGAGAAAGCAAAGGCAACAGAGCAGCAGCTCCACTTACCATCATACAGGCATTATAATCAGATGGCCACAGCGTTGCTACGACAACACAGAGGGTGGTGAAGGGGGGAATATGGTGACACTGAGGGAGAGACGGGAGGAAGAGTGGGTAGTGGCAGGACTAGAAAGAGACGGAGTTTGATATCGCTGTCATTTTCTCGGGAAAGGGTTTTACGACATATCGATATTAAGAAAAGTAAAATTACCAAATTAAACATCAATAAACACAAGAGTAAACAATAAACGGAGCAAGAGTAGGACGGCAGGAGGAAGCAGAGGTCTCGGTATCCAGCTAATTCGGCGTGATAATGATGCACTACCGACTCGCCTTATATGGTCGTCAGACGTTTAAACAACCTTGCTATTGATTACCTGACACCTCCCCCCACCTCATCGCCCTTCTTCCTCTGCTATTTCCTCCTCTTTATTATTTGTTCCATCAGTCGATATGACCAGCGCTGTTTGCCATCTGTGTTGCGGTCGTCACGCAGAAATTGAGGTATTTTGGACTCGGCGTTAAGAATCGCCTCAACCCTCATTTAAGGTGGTATTTTTGGATTTGAATGACGCTGTGAACTTCTAGACGTGTGCTTTGAGGGTTCTTTGAAGTCGAAACTTTAGGCCATTGCTGCTGCTGGCTAAGGTGAATTGCATTATGGGATACCTTCAGGCTATTGTTGTATTCAACCACCAGTTTAAACATTGTGATCCAGGTCCTGCTGCGATAGTTTTAAACGTCTTGATTAAACAAAGGAACTAAAGTACTCAAACTGGTGGAAAGAGAATTGTTGATATCGCATTTCTCAATAAATGAACTGGAAGGAAATAAATATCAATAGGAGTCCAACTGTCAAGTACTTTATTTATGAATTGTGTTTTTCAAGGTTTTTGCCAGTTTTTCCAAAAAAAAGTGATCAGCAACGCAGACAAATACTTTGAGATAGACTTTCTCCGTCAAACAGGCCCAATTAATCTATCCAGAGTGAAAGATGAGCCTGGCCGCCTGCCTTCCTTTCCTTCCATGGCGGTGTGCCTTCTTCAATCTTCACCACAAGCAGAGAGAGAGAGAGGGAGAGTGAAAAAAAGCCCTCTGGATTTGTTGACTGGTGGAGAAAGCCAAGATCACAGCACATGTTGCAACCTGTTAACTTGGCTATTCATTACCAGGGCTGTGCTACTTCACTCACTGATGATGCCAATCAATAGGGTAATGTGGAGTCTTGTAGGTGGAGAGTCTGAGTCAATGGCCTCTCTAGTCCTTCCTCTCGGTGCACAGCAACAGGCGGACAGCAAGGAATCCAGCAAGACAAATGAGAACATTGTGAAGTAGTTTTTGTGACTTTGAAAACATGCTGCGACGCTGATGAGATGAGACAGATTGCACGGTCGGAAGAAAATAACTAAAAGGACAATAGTGGTAACAAACAAGTCTAATTTCTGGTTTGGCCATATCATCAAAGAACAATAGCTGCAAATGTTCATCAGAGCAGCCTCGTCTCTATTGAAAATAGACACATTGTCTTCTTTTCATGATTTCCTGTTGCTAAGAGCTGTTGCATTGCAGCTAAAATTAACAGTGAAACTCTCATACTGGCTCTTACAGACCACTGTTCTTTTTGTTACTTTTGTTACATTTTGGTGCCCAAAATGCTAAAAATAGCAGATTCTTCCACATTATTTTGTAACTGTAGCTCCTGTTTGGCCTCTGATATTTACTCATTACTTCTTTGATATTCATTCTTAAATGGTATATATTAATGCATTACTGCTCACTTTTGCACAGCAGCTTTTCATCTAGAAATATCATGGTTTTCACACGCTCTCGACACAATGCAGACAATGTAAGTAATTAGACTGTTGGCATGCTGTATTTTTAATGATTATAGTATGGAAGGCAATCATAGTAATAATCAAGCTTTCAAGGGTACCTATGTGTGGGTGTTTTATTAATATTACATTAAGTAATACTTATGACAATTTAACTTGTCAATTTGTAGCACGTGCGATGCTTACAATAAGAATAGTCTGTGTAAAGCGTACGGCTATGTCAGATTGAACCAAAATGAGGTTTAAACAAATAACAGTGACATGCTGGGAAATAAAAGGATCCATAAAAGCCCTGACATGGAGAAAGAGTCGCAGCGGTGTATTGCTATATTAGGAAAGGCTTTTTTCCTTTTCCCCGAGAGCGCGTCGACGTGTGCTGGCCAGGCTGCGTTACCTATTGACAGTCCGCGCATGGATCAAATACCTCGGGGTGTGTTGACGGAGACAAACAAGAGATGAACACAATGTGTGAATGTCAAGTGAAGGCTGTCAGAGGGCCGGAGAAGTCAATGATGGCGGCGCTGGAGTCAATGATGGAAGGAGCCGGGGATGTGGGAAGACAGGAAACAAGGTGGGGAGAGAATAAACAAAGCCAGGATCGGAGGATTCAGACGGGGGAAGTGAGGGCGCGGGGCGTGAAAGGGGGGGCAGATGGAGGGGGTTGGATAAATCAGAGCGCTATCAAATCGCATAAATAGAATACACTGACGGCGCTAACCTTCCCGTTTGACTCCTCTCCCTTCAAAGGGAACCAGATGGAAGATTTAACAAAAAAGGAAACCCTCCTCCCAGTATTCCTTCTCTGTTCTTTGGGGGTTTTTTTTATGTTTTTTTTCCAATGGCGTGGGGGATGAGTGGCAGCAGTCGATGCCATTGTCACATCTGAGAAGCTAGAAGAGGCTCTGGCGCTCTCTACAACATCACGGGGAATACGCGGCTATAATCCAATATAATCCAATCAGGTTTAAAAAGTGACCCCTTTATGAGGCGGTTGGACTTTTTTGGACCTGGATGAAAACAAAAAAAGCACAATAGCGCACAATCAATTGTTGACAGCGTTTTGTTATCTTTGACAACCTTGGAGATATATACGAGGCAGGCGATTATAATGGACAGACATATTTTACGCAGATGTGGCAGGCTTACAGCAACACGTAGTAAAGAATCCAGAATTGGATTTGTCAGCTTGTAAGTGCCGAGAGTTTTAGGCTTTGAGTGATAGTAAAAGGGGGGGAAAGACAAAAACACACGCTGTTAAAGCTGCTTTTTGTCTCCGTTGGCATTTATTCAGCGCTCGTCCACTTGTTGATCCGCCGTCGTTAGCGGTGATCTATGCTGCCTTCAGCGGACTCTCTGATTTACCAAGGGCTCTGGCTCCGGCTCCGACACGGGCCAGGCCAGGCCTGGGGGGTGGGCAGGGTCACATTTAATAGCTGTCTGACCGCTATCCATCTTCCCAGTCAATCAATGGCACCATTCAGGCAGATTTTCCCCAATCAAAGCAGATCTATATATCACGCCGGACTAGAACGCCTTGTTTGCATAGGGGCACTCGTAAGGAAGCGACGAGGACGATTACAGCGTGGACAAACTTCTTTTGTAGCGTTAACGACTTTTTGGTGTTGCATTCAAGCCTTTCGTAAATATCAGGATACTTCTCTACAACTTTTCAACTCAGGCTTACCCCTAGAGGTATGAGGTAGTCTTTTGAGTCCAAGGCCCTTTCCACACAGAGAGGTGTTTAGGAGTATATACAAAAGTTTTTTTGTCCTATAGATGTTTCGTCATAAAGCGTTTCAGGGGCCCGAATACGCTACTTTTTAAAACCGGCCCCCCAGAGGGCATAAATCCTACGACCCTGACAACACCCCACAAAACAAAGCATATTGTGCTTGGGGTGTTTCAAAAGTACGCTTCGGTTTCGCTGTACTTATGAGGCTGTGTTACAGCGCCACCAACAAGTTGGTTGTATATATTACAGCATTTCACGAACTGTGTGGACACAAACAGAGACCGCTTCATGTTTACGGAAAACTTTTGCTAAGTCAACTTTGCTTCCATGTGGGCAGGGCCTAAGTCCTTAATGGACACCAGCGAAAGACATCACTGGATGAGTTTGAAGAGCGACCGCTATTTGTAAAATCCCACATTAGTGATGTTGTGGATGTTTTAGCAGTGCTGTGATCATCATTTTACATCCTACTTATCAGGGGGAAAAAATCCATTTGCTTTCTGCAGAAAGCTGTCAGACCGAGGGACGTTGTTGCTTTGCCTTGTTACGACAACATTAGCAACATTAGCACCTGCTCCTAAACTAAACTAAAAGGAGTCTTATGCATCTTGTGTTTAATGCCTGATGCTCAACAGCCTCTATTCAATTGTCTGTGTCAAAAAAAAGAAACCCTCCAAAAGAGAATTCTAAAAGCAGAGCAGCTGCATTAGTCGAGGGGAAAAAAAAAAGAGGCGGCGCATCAATCTTCAGACTTACAG
This sequence comes from Lagocephalus sceleratus, assembly GCA_911728415.1. NCBI lineage: Eukaryota > Metazoa > Chordata > Actinopteri > Tetraodontiformes > Tetraodontidae > Lagocephalus > Lagocephalus sceleratus. The sequence goes on along the minus strand of CAJVRN010000234.1, from coordinate 5,079,435 downwards.
CATGCATTGGAAAATGGACGGCACTGATGTGAAGTAGCCTCTATGAGATTTGTAGTTAATGGATTAAAATGTACCAAACTGCCAGTATGGTTTTTTAAGCTAATAACCCTGCCGAGAGGGGTTATTATTACCCCTCTCCTTGTCAATCTCCAGCTCTTAATCCATCTGTGTGCACTGAGTGGCTCCTATATTATTCATGGCAAAGTCTCCCTCTTTTTCTTTAATGTCATTTATTTCCGACATTCCTCTCGGGGTTATTTTGGTGGCCTCCGGAAGGCATTTCTCTGGACTGGGACCCTTTTTAGGTTTATTTTTTTTATTATATATGTTTAGAAAATGTGATATATGTTTGGCGATGTGATAAAGCGACCAAATGCTGTTGCTGTGATTTCATAATTCCCCTTTTCCTAACTTGTGCTTTGGAAAACAACTGATCAGAATATATTCTCATATGCACTCCACAAGACAATGCTTTCCCAGTCCCACTCCAGATTCTGCTCCCTGCACTGGTACTTCAAATGCAACTCTTCTTTTTTAAGTTTAAAATCATTTACCGGACAACGCGCGTGGTCAGGATTGTAAATCAACCATCAAGTTGGGCCAAGGTGTCCTACCAGGAGGAAGCAGCACAAATACGACACTAAATGATTGGCAGGTCTCGGACAGGCTTCCACAGTGCCGTTGAATGGCTGGATCTGGGGTTTGCTAAACTTTTTTCTTGTGCGGTCAAATGAGGTTTTACTGAATGACTAAGCTGGTGCGTAAGCTGATAAGAACATCATCAATAACTGTAATTATCAGCAGAAGTTGGCTGGCTTCCTGCTCTGATGCCCGTGGCACCACCACAAATCATATGTGGACGTGGATACTCCATGAGCACAACAAAGGCAACGTCCTTGTGCAACTGAGATTATTCATATGTGAAAATGAAAGGCTAACTTTAGATCAGACAAGTCATTTTTCATAGGATGAGGTTATTAATGGTTTACAGGGGAGATAACTGCTTCTCTGGGGCCTATCGCTATTACTGGGCTACGATGCATCTTTTTAGGGAACTTGTACATCTTCCATGGGTAATTACAAACAACTGCAAAGTTGGAAAGGAACTGAATATTGATCCTTCTGAGGTCTCTAGAGGCCAAAATCTATTCAATCTGGAGAAGCTGGGAGCACCAGATGGTCTCGAGGGACCGCTCTGCTCTCAGTGGGCTGATTCTGGAGAGCGAGAGCGTAGCTGTGAGGCTCCCTGCTGTGGAACCAGCTCCCTGTGCAGGTACGGGAGGCTGACTCCCTAAACTGAAAAACCCTGTGTTTCAAACGCTGGAAGTCTTTATTCTAACTAAGCTAATGGTAATAGAACAGGGTGGTCCAACTCTTGAGCATCAGCTGAGGTATGCTGCTATAGGCTAGGGTTACACAAACAGGCCCCCTCATCCTCTCTCCTCTCTCTCCTCTCCCACTCTCTGTGAAGAACCTAGAGATAATTTTCATTGTAACAGATGCTATATAAATAAAGTTGAATTGAATTACATTCCACTTAAAAACCCACAAATCTACAATTTGTAGCTTACCAAATGAAAACGGACTGCCACCAGTGAAATAGTGCCTTCTTTAAGCTGCATAAAGACACAAAAGCAAACTTGGAAAAAAAGAGCACAAATAATTCAAGTGCCCGAAACAAATGTTTGCAAATCGGATATCAAGGGCCATAAAAGTGTATCTTGTTTTATGTTGTTTGTCTGTAGCTAAAAATCTGAAAGGATTGCCAAGATGTCCATAAATCTTTATGCATTTTCATGTCGCACAACAGGTAACCCTGTCACTCAGAGCCCAATGTCACCCAGCCCAACCCACCGTCAGACATTACGCACACCTACCGAAACACAACCGCTCAATATCGGCTTGTCACTCTCCGATTTCATTGTGATTTTATGTACCAGCTGTCCCGAGTTGCGAGCCTTTCTTCCTCACGTTGCGGTGCCACCGCGGAGCTGCTCCCACAGCGATAAATCTCCGTCTCCCTCTCCCTCGCGCCCGTGCATGTATCCATCATCGCGAGCGTTTCAGAATGACAAACATACCCTCGACAATAGGCTCTATTCATCAATAATGCCGCGTGCTTTTCAGCCGTGAAAAATGGCAAAATAATGGTCCCGAAAGTATTCTAAACAAACATGCATGACAAATGCTTGAGAAAATTCTTCACGGGCCAAATTGGACCGGAATATTTTGGTTGCGGGGAGCCTCTGCGAGCCACGTAAATCTACATTTGCAGGCAAATATGATGCAGTGTCTTCACGTTGTTAAGACTACATAAAGATGCGTAGTCAGATACTATCTAATTAAAAGATACATTAAAAACATTTAAATTAATAATTTATGTGATTAGCTGTTAAATATCACCTCAATCAGTCCCCGTGGAATAAAAAGGGGATTTTTTTTCTTCTTTGGTGCCTCAAAAACAAGTGTGAGTGGGAGGTCTCTCCCCTCAAAGCTGCTAAACACGAAACACGTGAACGGCACAGCCCGACGCATGTTTTTTAACGTTAACAGCGGAGCACTCGTGCGCGCCATCCTTCCACTGAAGAGGCGTATAGATCCGAGCAGCCGTCTCACGCTCAGGCGTATTTGAATACATCTGAACAGAGAAAGCGGAAGGCCACGGAAAGGCTAGATTGGGCCACTGATGAGGTCCATAGTGGTGCGGCCACCTCTCCTCCAGTCCCGATAACAATCTGCGTGCAGGCACAATGCCGCCTGATTACTAATCAGAGACACTAAGAAACAGCCAGCTGCCATGCTTTTTAACGCTCACACACACACAGACACACACATACACACGCACACACACACAAAGGACTTCTAACAGCTTCCAATCAGCAGCAGCGCCACGCAGAGATGAGAGGGCCACACCTCGTCCTGAAAACAACTGAAATCAGTTTAAGGACACGTATTACCCCCGAGCTCATTGTGTCTCCCCCCCCTCCTACCCTCTTTCTTACCCCTTCGTCCCTTTTCCTCCCCATCAGTCTCTTCCATCTCCACGGTAGCCAAAATGACTTCCGTTATCAATTCGACGAGCAAAGAAGCCACTTGTTTAAGATTTTTCCTTGATTTTAGCGCTTTTTTTGTGTAGATTCTAGACATTTGCCGACTGCAGACAGATTTGTTCTTGTTCGTGCGAAGAGCTTTGATTGGTGGGGGAGGGAAGGTGTGATTAGCTTAGCGTTGAAATGGGTACGGGGTGGGGTTTTTTTTGTTGTTTTTTTTTTTTTAGCACTTCTGCACACTCGTTCATTTAATCATGGAAAGCCCAAATGATGATGGTGATTAATACGGCCCAGACTTTTTCTCCCTCTCCTCCATGTTGTTTTTCATCCTGCGCCACCTGTGTGCTTCAAGGTTGCAGTCACGATTTGGGTCATTCATCTCGGCCCCGTTTCAACCGCCACCCGCACGGCTATACACACACACACACACGCACACACACACACACACACACACACACACAAACACACGAGTACACCCCCCCCATGTATTACCTGACACCACCAGGTGGGAGAGACTCCATTACAGAATTGAACTCTGACCTGGCTTCAACTGCTTGGCCAGAGGAAAGAGATGTGAGGTGTGTATAAGCCTGTGTGTGTGTGTGTGCATGCACGCGCGAGTGTTGGTGTGTGTGTGAGAGCACAGGAGTGTGGTATGGTGGTTATGACACCTTGAGTCATTATTAAGTCCACTCTCTTCTCTGGTCTCTGGCATTTTCTTCTCTCCATATGTTCACAATTTTCTCATGATCCCACCAAAATAAGAGTCCACTCACACACACACACACACAGACACACAGACACTTCTTAGTAATATACGATAAATTAAAGCAGCAAAATCTGAAACCTGAAAAACAACTCATCTTGATTATGATTTTTTTTCTAAGAAATGGTGCCAGCAGTCTGGCAGATTTATTTTTCTGCCCAAAGTGCTGTATCATTTGACCATTCCACTAAGTTTGTCTATTTATTCGTACATCGCTACAGAGCACGAATCAAGTGTCAGGTTGCAGAATGTAAACTCTCACTTAACCGCTCGTCTCGGTTCATAACAGATCTTTCTGTTTGAAAGTTGGGGTTGATTGACAGACTGAGGTTTCTGCCTACGCATTTGTGTTCCATATGTGCAAAGACAGCACGCAAGAACACAACAAAATGTCTGTTACAGTCTTTATTTTTTGGAAGTAAAACATATTCAGTGTTAAATTGGTGTAATTAGGCTGTTGTATGTCCAATCATTCCCTATCAGTTCTTTCTTTTAATGCTTTTCCTGTGAAACCAGGATTCTATAGATTAGCAGTCTCGTGAACTTCTGGAGTTCATACTTGCACATCTGTACTTTCACATGCGTGCTTTTCACCATCACTGCCGTTGCTGGCCGAGGTGATATGCATTGTGGGATACCTCGCCGTCACAAGTCGTATCTGGTGCATACTTGATGAAATGGCCAGAGTAAGTGTACATCCGAGAAACAGATTTGGAACTGTACTTGGGCGGTGATTGATGACAGGGTTAGACAAGAGCATGAGAACAGAAGGAGCAAGAGTGAGTGTTAAGAAACAGCAATAAGGTCCCCAGACCAGCACAGCATTATCCTAGGGTTTACTTTTCCACCACTGGGTCATCTCTCTGTCCTTGGAAATGAGCCATAGTTGACTTTATGTTTAGGAAAGTGACTTAAGCCCACATATTCTTTGGTCCTTGGTGCCTTTAATCAATTTAACAATTGCAGTATCTTGCGGGTGTACACAAGGTCAAAGCTTATGTAATTATTCATTTGCAAGTCTTCCCGGAGGGGGTGACCATTCCCACATTACGCCCAACGTTTGAATCTCGTGCAATGTCGAGCTTTTTTCCGTATACATAGCAGAACTGTGTGTTTGGTACGAAAATGAGAGGAGATGTATTGTACTGTATATGCCGTGGTCGAACATCAAAACAAAGTTTCCAAAGGCAAATCCAGCTCGGTGTGCAGGGAATGCAATGCGAAACCATCTAACTGCCAACACAGTTTGACTGATGAGCGAGTAATGTAATATCAAAACATCGCAGTGTTGTTTATTTTATTGCCAAGGATGGAGCAAACACTGGGGGGAAGAATAAAAAAAGCTAAACAAAAGAGCTCACATATTACCAGTCCAATCAGGACAGGAGCTTCTTGCCAGCATATTGTGCTTGTCTGTGTATCACAGCTCCCTGTTTACATCAGAAGCCCCCCTCTAGCCACTGTAACATGGGAAAGAGAAGTGGAATCTTGTCAAAATTTGGGTGTGAGCCTCCCTTTTGTTTGCCAAGTGTGGCCTATTGCCTTTCCCACAGCATTCCCAGATTGTTGTGGTTGGTGGAAAGTGGGAAGAGGGGGAGCAGACTCATCTGCTACCTATGGATATACATTTACATCCCTTTTTTTTGGTCCAATTCATGTGCATTTTTGGCATCTGTATTCATGCTTTAACTGGGGGAGGGGACTGTGTGACATAGTGTATTTGACAGAGGCTCACCATATCAGTTACCATGGTAATTGAGTGCTCTTGACATTGCGATGCTTGGCACCTGAATCTTGCGGCTGTCGTTCTCACCCAGATTTGTGTATATAAGCTCAGCGTGTGTCCAAAGCTAAAGGTTCAGGGTTGTTCCTGGCAACAAAATGTCGCTCTTGAGCGGAGTTACAGCAGTGAAAACAGGGCGAAAGCCTCGGTGTGTTTAGGCAGCTCTGTAAATAAGAACTGGGATTTATGCTCGCTGTTTATCCGCCTCTGCCCCTTTATGGCCATCCCTAATCTCACGGACATTTCAGATGGTCCAGCCTGCACCTTCGCAAATGTGACACATCCTGCTCCCCTTGTGTCTGATTCAGGTGAAGTTTTACACTTTTTATACCTAAGACACAAAATGTAGCCCAGAAATGAAGAGGGTTATATTTACATGGGAGGTTTATGACGTTCTTTCAGTGTGTATCTGTTATTTCCTGTGTGTTTATTTGACATTTAGTGTTGTGCTGTTGCTCACTAACCTCTCTCGGTAATTTCCCCGCTGACTGTCTGTCTGCACCTGCCCCTATCTCGACTCCATGCAAGGCGCCACATCTGCGTCCATTTTGCCAGCACGGCCTCTATCCTGCCCATATGTCTGCATAATGTCCGCACGCAGATCTTCCTGTTTATGTAGTTAGTCTGTCTTTTACTCTGGCCCGCTGCGTTGTCTCTCTGTCTCTACTAATAGCAAGCGCTGATCAATTCATTACTTGTACTGACCTTTACGGAGACAGACCGTTAGTCTGGCGTCCCTGGATGGAACAGGAATCGATAGCTCTTCATCAGTGATTGAATATGGAAAAAAAAAAAAAAAACACTGCAGAGAGCGAGGCTGAACTGCTGTCTTTAATGGTCAATGACCACGCCAGCACAAGCTGATATTTTGAACGGCTCGTGCTTTCAGATCCAATCAATATTCAGAACCTGTACCTCCTGAAACAGCGTCAGATGTGGACCACTGAACCTCCCCGCACTAGGTCCTCTGATAGAGAGAGTAATAATCGCAACAATAATTCATTTGCATACATTTAAATAAAATTTAAAACAAAGCTTTCATTTGAACGAATGGAGGCATCGCTTTAGGCTAATTATGTGGATGCAACTTACTTGTATTTCAGACCCTTATAAGTGTAATTTCCCTGACCTTTGACCCTTGACCCTGCTCCAAATCTGGGTTAATGATGGGTTCAATTTGGAGTGTGGACTTAAACCAGAAGCCCAGCTGTGTTTATAGAATACTACAATAATTTATTTGAAGGTATCACTGGGCAATTTTAATCATTAAGATTCTTTTTCATGAACTGATTTCTTGATTTACGCGATTACGTTAGTTGTCATGTAAACATCAAAATGGGACTTTATCAGATAACCGGAGTAATCGTTCACCACAACATTCTGATGTGGTTGTGCTCAGATACCCAGTAATCTGATTTAGTGAGAACATTTACATGTGATACAATAGAAAACTGAAACAGCTGGCAGCTGTTTGTTGTCTTTCAGCGCCCACATTAGCCAATGCCAACAGCAACTGCAAAGACTGTCGCTGCGCCACGTTGAGCAACACAAGAAAATAACGGGAAGGGCACCAAGTCAGCAATGGCTGGAGGAGCCACCATGATCAGATCGTGGACCATCTGAAGTCATTAGTGGAGCTGTACTACGTTGGTGGACTAGTCGGCGATGGTTGAGTGTCTGCAGTTTTATAGTTCTGCGTTGTCAGGACGTTACATTTTCTGACAAGTGATGGCTGAATGTCTGCAGACTCACACTTGAGCACTGAGGTCGGTTATATTTAGAAATTCCTGAATCCAGAATCAAAAACAAAGGTGAACGGATCGATCAAAGACACCGTTTTTCTTGTCTCTTTCTAAATCAAACTAAACCAAATTCATGTGAAATGTTCTTTCTCTACCAGAACATACATACAACCATAAAATCCAAAAAAAATGTTTAAACAGCCGTCTGGTGAAATAAGAAATGGCATGCACCCATGATTTGACCTTGTTTAACACGGCAGTCCAGCAACAGATCAAAAACGTTCTAAAATCTAAAAAGAACGTTGTATAAGACAACAGCTAAAATGGAGCATTGGGAATTTATTGGAGAGGCATTTTCATTTTCCATTGTGACCCTTGACCTTTGCTTCCTCCCTGGTCTCTACTGTCATTGTCAAGTTTAAGGAGAAAGAGGTTCTCTTTCTTGTTATCTTCTTTCTGCTAGAAATATAAATATCTAGTCAAATATGGTTTTCTCTCACCTCCTCTGCTTCTGTGGACATTTTTGGGGAAACATCATTATTGTCTCTTCTCAATCATGATAAGACTTCTCTGACTACTTAACTTTCAGGATTCTTACCTGATGGGCCTGTCATGGTCTTGACCTCTCTGACCTCACACAATCTCTCTCCTTCAAATTTGTTTGCTTAGAAGAGTCAGGAGACCGTGGAGTGTTAGTGAGCCTGTTTTCTAAGGTCTGTTAAGCATTCTGAGATCCATCAGTCTGTCTCTGTAATGGAGAACGGGAGCAGTTCTTGGGGAGGTCTCATTAGGATCGGGAGCTTGAAGACGCTCCCCGTGAACACCTGTCCCACTGGTGATGGTATCATAAATGTGACTATCTCAGGACATTCACAAAACATCTAATTTTCAGGAGTTATTATGTTGTGATAGAACTGCTCATTTGCGGAACGTCTCTGCTGTCCAGCTGGACTCATGTCCCTGAGTGAAGGACTTGCAGGAGCAGTAGCAGAACAAAGGAGACATTTCTGTGGTGTGGGTTCTTCTGCAGGGTCTGTGGATGGATAATGACTTGGTTATCTGCTGCATGTTTGATTTCTCATTTGCTATGTGGTGTTTGTTTACACCACACTGTTAAAATTTCTAAGTGAGCCAAGGTGGTGGTGAACACCAGCAGACCTCTACCAGCTCTGATTGGTCAGACCTGTCATTGCTGTTGTTTCCAGTCTAATATCAAGCCTAACCTACACGATGCTTTAGCTCTGAAACACCTCAGCATGAAAGAAACCTTTCCCACACTCGCCTGTTGTCCTCCTACCTTCGCCTTTTTCTCAAGGAAAATGTGTCATTGCTCTGACATTCATCACAAAATGATAAATCAGCACTGTGTTTTATACAGTCAGTTTGTGCTGTAACATCACTATAACAACCAGCTACAAGCCAAATAAATGTCTTACATGGGGGTTGGTACAAAGGGAAGCCAATGTGTTGATTGTAGTTCTGTCAGAAAAAGGGAAAAAAAAGGGAAAAATATAATGAACATCTAAAAATGGTCAAATGGTCTCTGTGTGCTTTACAGAAACCCTGATCCTGATGCTGAAACAGAAATAAGTGAGAAGCAAATACTGTCACTCCCACATGAGGATGTCATGAACCGTGAGATTAGTTGTAACGACATGATAATTACCATGAGTCTGTCCCACATGCGGTCACTGGGCAATTTGCCCTGATAGGAGTCGTGAATAGGAGGAGTCCCAGCTCTCCACTTCCACATCTCACACTTACTGTGAAAACAACTTCTATTGATTTCCAGTCATATACATGTTTTTAGATACAGATATTTCTGAAGAAATCACATGGCTTTAATCAGGTCTTAAAAACAATGAGATGTACAAATGGAATTGGACGGATCAGCAAAGAATTGTGCAGCATTCAACAGTTGTCATCACCGTATTCTGTCAAAAAATCAAGAGAATGAAACTACCGAAGCATTAGGTGGTCTTCAGGAAAGAGAAAATGATCTTAGATAACAATTATATAAATATGTACCTAATATGTTGAGTAATAATTAAAAAAATTATATATATATATTTTCCCTTAATTTTATATCTAGCAGAAAACTATCAGACAAACAAAACAAAAAAAAAAAAAGAATAATATGAATAAAAATAGGAAGTCCCTCAGTACCTCCCTCAGGTATCAACGTGCACCTTCATAGCACCACTGAGATATGTTTGAGCAAGGTCCCAAACCCAGGCCTTCGCCCATCTGAAGCTGGGATAGGCTTTTTTTTTCATTTGTCGATGATTTCCAAGTCAGTGGCCCAGAGGTTCACCTTTTCCCAAATCTGCTTTTTCAGTAGTCAGTGACAATAAAGTTCAAAGAATTTGATGTAGCCTGGACTGTAACTGTGTTCAGAAACCAACTGGTAGTGATTTAATTTCAAGTTCACCATTTGAAGTGTGCTTATGAAATGAAAACTCTTCATGCAATGTCACAAGGGTTTTATGTAACTTGTTGCTGGGTTGTCCAATGACTGGTGTAATCAGAATAACTGTTAGAATAAAAAATGTTTCCTTTGATAGTGGCCATTAATTTAATATTTACTACAACTGACCCTTTGATTTATAAACTTGTTTAATGTTATTTTACTGTAACTTTGACTTCACAACTACCCATCAACTCAAATTAAACTTTACTCATACGGCACTTTTCAGAATTTTCATACATTCATACATTTCATACATCACAAAAAGTCGCACAAATTGCTTCACAGAAAAAAGAACAAAGACTGCCATCCCCACACAGAGATACACATACACTAGTATATACATGCACACAAATATGCATACACAAGAGCACAGATACACACACTAACCATCATTGAAGATACATGGCTGGGCACCGAGACCTGGAATGAGGAGGATGGTGTGGCTCGTGTAAATGTACTTGGTTATATTGTGCTCTAAGGAAGAAATCACATCAGCAGAAAGTTGCCACAATATAAATATATAGAACAATAAAGTACTATAAATGACTTTGAGAACCAAATTTAAACTTCTGTACAGAATATAATGTACAGAATTAAATGATTTTCTTGGGATGCTCTTAGAGAGAAGCTTTCATTATTCATTGCTATCATAGTAATCATATCTTAACACTATTTACTCTTACACAACACCCATAGCTTACAGTCCAGGCACAGCCAGCATGATACTACAAGCAACATTCCGAGAAACACTGCGTAAAAAAATAACACAAGTTAGAAGTAAAGGAAAAACTGTAGCACATAAATAGTTGTTAAATGGGATTCAATAATGATAATTCATTTTTCATTTATTTATTACCTCCACCAGTAGGTTATGTTTTTGCCGGTGTCTGTCTGTCTGTCTGTCTGTCTGTCTGTCTGTCTGTCTGTCTGTCTGTCTGTCTGTCTGTTAGCAACATAACTCAAAAAATTATGGACCGATTTTGTTGAAATTTTCAGGATTTGTTGGAAATGTGAAAAGGAAGAAGTGATTTCATTTTGGGGGTGATCCAGAAGAAATCCTGAATTCTGGATCACTTTGAAATTTTCGTTAACATTGTGGTAAATGGGGCCAAACATTTGTTTCACAATATCTGTTAATTATTGACCAAACCCCATGAGATCTGACTCAAGGATGGACAATGGGATCCTCTATCATATTCCAAAGGCTGATTCGGATCTGATCCAGAAGACGGATTTTATTGCAATTTATATAAAAAATGGGGGTGCCTTTATATTTTGGCCTACTGTGCCTTTTATATTAGAGGTAGAAATTTCTAACAAGTGGTGTCATGTAGCTGAGTCAATTTTGCATCTGTATGTCAACGGATCATGGTATATGGAGCAAGATCCAGAAGAAAACCGCCATTACAGAAAATACGATTTTTGTGAATAACTACTGAACTAAGACAGATATTGTTATGATTCCAGTGGCTAACGGTATGTTTTTATGGTCAAGGAATCTAAATATGTAGTCAAAGTATATGTGGGACTAATATTTATGCCGGAAATCACAATATGCCAGGAATTGTTGCACTTGGCAGAGGTCTGCGCTCTCCGAGTGCTTTCTAGATTGCTAATGTTTAGGCCATAACCCTGGGCCACAGTCAGTCAGCGGAGTGCAGGTCCAGCTCTGCTTGCCAACCAACCACTGCAGAGAGCGAGGCTGAACTGCTGTCTTTAATGGTCGATGACCACGCCAGCACGAGCTGATATTTTGAACGGCTCGTGCTTTCAGATCCAATCAATATTCAGAACCTGTACCTCCTGAAACAACGTCAGATGTGGACCACTGAACCTCCCCGCACTAGGTCCTCTGATAGAGAGAGTAATAATCGCAACAATAATTCATTTGCATACATTTAAATAAAATTTTAAACATCAGTTAGCTTTTATTTGAACGAATGGAGGCATCGCTTTAGAGTAATTATGTGTAGGCTACTTGTACTTCAGACCCTCATGTTTGTAATTGCCCTGACCTTTGACCCTTGACCTTGCTCCAAATCTGGGTTAATGGTCGGTTCAATTTGGAGTGGACTTAAAATAAATGAGTATTCTGTAAACACACCTGGGCTTTTGGTTTAAGGTTTCAATGGGCAATTTATGTGATCATTAAGATTCTTTCATCAACTGATTTCTTGAGGTATCAGATTATTTAAGTCATCATGTAAACATCATAATTGGACATGCTTTATTAGATAGATAGAGTAATCTGGATTTTCATTCTGATGTGGTCTTGCTCGGTTACCTGTTAATCAGACATCATGTTTATTGACAAAATATCTTCAAGAAAGAAGCCAAAGAATTGCAATTCATGGGTTAGGGTTAGTGATCATGATATGATTGGTCAGGTGGAAAAGACATTGATCGAAAGAGTTTGTCAAAAAGTGCATATTACAAGCTGCAAGCACAGTCTGTTCTTAAAAGAAAGGTCAATTTAGCAACATCAGCCTTTCTGCCCACACTGGCTGACCTCTCAAGTAACATTTATGATCAACTGTGGGAGAAAGCCAAATGTTTGGATGCACAATTGATCGTTCCTGACGTGACCACAGACATCACTGACACCGCCCAACTCACAATGTATGATTGTGATGTTGATGACAATTTTGAACTGAGGAGTTGCTCACAGTAATTCCAATACACGGCCAGACCTCCAATACACGGCCAGACCTCAGGAAATATTTTGCCAACTATGTGATGCCAGTGTGAATGCTGGTTTGCCATGGAAGAGGCTTATTGGAATAACAGCCAACGGGGCGCCATCAATGGGAATAGAAATGGACTAGTGGTACTTATTCAAAGAAAACTGGAAGAGGAAGGTGTGGAGGTGGTCATTGTTCTGTACCGTGCTATCCATCAGCAAGCCCTTTGCAGCAAATGCCTGAAGTTTGACAATGTGATGTCAGTTTCTGGGAAATACATCAACCAAATCAGATCCAGGGGCTAAAAGCGCCTGCCTTTGTAGAAGAAATTGAGTCAGAATATGAAGATGTGCTCCACTTCACCAAGGTACATTTGCTCAGAAGGGGAAATGTCTTGAAGAGATTTTTTTATTTGAGAGCAGAAGTGAAAGGAGAATGATGGGGTGGCTGTTCCTGCACTAAGTGATTCCAAATTGTTCATGGACTTGGTTTTTCCCGTTGACATGGCAAAGCCTGAATGTACTGATCAAGAAGTTACAAAGCCAGTGCTGCCTATGATGACGTGAGAGCATTCTCCACAAAACTTGCGCTATGGAACAAACCTTTTGCCCTTTCCCAGCTTGCAAAGCACTGATGGATGCAGACACACCAATCAGTGCTAAGAAGTATTTTGATGCCATTTTTCAAGCTATAAAAGGAATTCGATCACAGATTTGCAGACTTCAAGATGCACAGAGCCACTTTTTTTTTAGACCCCTTCTATTTTAATGTGCAAGATACCCCTGCTGTGATTCAAATGGAGCTCACTGACCTGTGGTGCAACTCTGACCTCAAAGACAAGTTGGGGGAGATGAGTGAAAAAGCAGACATGCTTGGGCCAGTTTTGAGACAATTGACCCCTGGCTTCCCTGTGCTTCCCCAAATGCTCCAGTGGACTGTGTGCCTTTTTGGGAGCACATGTTTGTGCCAAAAGTTTCTCTACACCATGAACCATGAGTCCAAGTCCAGGTCCAGACTTATTAATGATCATCTTCAAGCTATACTGTGGTTCTCAACTGATTCTTCCCTCAAGTCAAATGTGATTGGAAGTGCTGCCAGCAAGAAGTCAGCAAGAGAAGAACCATTCATGTTCCTCAATATCCCATGTTCAGAACAGTTCATGTTCTAAAGAACCCATTGAAGCTAAAGAACTAGAAGTAATGACATTTGAGAAGATTGTTTTTTGGTTTTTTTTTTTACAAAGATTTTTTTGTGGAATACCTGATATGGCCCAGTGTCACCCAGACTCTGCTTCCAGCGGCCCCCAGGTGATTTGAGTTTGAGACCCCTGATCTAGAATAAAGATGTGGTCTAATCTATCCCAGAGAAGATAAAGACCAAACACAATAACCTCCATTTTGTCTGGATTAAGAAGAATGAAATTTGATATCATCCAAGAGTTTATATCTATGTCCAGACAAGCCTGGAGTTTCACTATCTGCTCTGACTCCTCTTGTTTCATGGATAAAGCACAGATTTTTGTGGAATCCCATGACTAACTCAAGACTATGAAGAGGAAACATCATGACATAGGCAAACTGACATTTGTCTTATAATATCTAAACTAGTCTAGCATTGTCCCTCTCATCCCAATGACATTTTCTAGCACATGTATAAGAATTCTGTGATGAACTGTATCAAAAGCAGAATGTATAAAAGTATAGAAACCAGTCCATTGTCTGAAGCTATGAGAAAATCATTAGTAACTTTAAAAGGTCTGTTTCTGTGCTGTGACTAGCTCTAAAACCTGACTGAAACATCTAAAACAGACTATTCCTCCACAGGTTGTACAGTAACAGTGTCACAAACAGAAAAACGTTAGAATTAAAAGGAAAAATAGATATAGGCATACAATTTGTTAAACCATCTTGATCACATAAGGGTTTTTTTAAGCAGAGGTTTGATTACTGTAACCTTGTAAGACAAGTTCAAACCTGTTTGAAAAGAGCAATTGATCTAGCCAAGAACAGAACTGCCAATCAGTGGGAAAATCTCTTTCATTAAATGTGTTGGGATGGGCTCTGAAAGACACGTGGTAGACTTAGATCTTTGAAGGATGGGTTGAAGGAGGTTAAAGGAGCATAAGGGCTCAGAGGTGAATCCGCCTGCTCCTACATTCATCTTATTTGATGATGGTCTAACAGCTGTTGTGATGGCCTGGTTCATTTTATCTCCAATAGTAATAACAAGGAATATGAGGATCCAAATCACTGTGACTCTTGGTTAATCTGGCTGCAGTGCTGAAAAGAAACCTGGGGTTATTCTGGTGTTCCTCAATTAACGAAGAATATTAGGTCATTCTGCCCTCTGGAGAGCCTCTTTACAGGCTACCAGACTACCTGAGTCTTTCCAGAATAAATGATAGCTGTCAATTTTGCAGGAATCCCACTTACTTTCTAATCTCTGTGCTTTTTTGCTTGAGGGTCCTAATTTGCGAATTATACGAGGGGCACACCTCTGAAATCCTCTGATTTGCTATTTTCTTTTTCAGAAGGACAGCAATATCAATTGCAAATGGCAGTGATGCTGCTCTACTTTCAACAACAAAATCAGCCTCAGCAGGCCTGAGATTCTAACGACTGCTCTTTTTATAATCACACAGCGGTTTTGGTGTTAACACAGGGATCATTTCCTTAAACTGCTACAACATTATCTGAGGGACATCTGCTGTAGTCAGACTGTGACCTGTAAATAGAGGAATCCTTCATCATACATTCAAAAGTTATCAAAGAATTATCTGACAGGAGTGGGTTCTGAGAGAACACTGACACATGTTCTACCTCGACACCAGAAGTGAAAAGCAGATCAAGAGTGTGATTAAAACTGAGTCAGTTGATTTATCTGTTGAAAGAATCCAACTCCTCAAGTAATGTAACAAAATGATTCCTAAAACTGTTATTTTTAATATCTGCATGAATATTCATGTCACCTACAATAATGACTTTATGTTCTGAGCACCAATTCAGACAAGAAGTTGGAGAAGTCAGACAGAAACTCCGAATGTGGACCAGCATGGCGTCGACACACGACCACAAACCGAATTGTCTTTTCTGTTCTCCAGTTCAAATGAGTGATGAAGAGTCAGACTTTCAAATGAGCTGTACCCATGTTTAGGATGGGGTTAATTAATAAATCAGAGCGATAGATAGATGCCACTCCCCCTCAACCAGTGCAATGAGAAATATGATAAGTGAGATGGGTAGGAGGAGTTGATTCATTTAAGCCAACATACTCCTCCTGAAGCCAAGTCTCAGTAAGAGGAAATAAATCAATGTGATGATCGGCTGTCAGATGATGGGGATTTCCACAACAGAGATCTAATGTTTAACAGTCCACATCTAATTGTCTTGTTGGTTTCTTGTACTTGTGCTGGAGTCCTGATTTTAATGCGATTACTGTGACAGCTCTTTTGCTCTGTGCTCTGTGAACTTTTAATTGTGGAACAGAAACTCCCTCTGGAGCTAAAAGTGGTCATGTTGGTGGGTGATGGTTCAATGGAATCAGCAGAGAGCTGTTTAAGTCTACAACACTGCGTCCTGGCCCGAACTCTGGAAAGTCGCTTTGCATCAAATTTAAAATTGGAGAAATTAGTAGAAATGAGAGAGTCGCCATCTCGGGCGGGATGGACAACACCTCCTAATCAGACCAGGTTTTCCAAAAAGTCGGAGGAGGAAGGAAATAACGAAACATTTCACACACTGAGCAGATGCGGCTGAAACACAGATGAACAGATGGTGAGGCCATGCTAACACAAATGTTTGGTGAAGTGCTAAACTAAATAATTGGCAGATCAAAATATCCCAGTGACAGATGAGATTAGTTTATTTGCACAATTTGAAATTCAGTCAGTCAATAACTCGAAGTATCAACTTTAGGTGAACTCAGCACCAAGAACCAACATTCTCAAACAACCAAAAGAAGAAATGCAACTATACATTACTTATGTAAAGTTCGGTTGAGCTACAACTGTACCCACTTGATTGGGCTATTGTCTTCAACAGTCAATCAATTTAGTTAGCTCCCACATCAGCTAATGGTAATAGCTAGAGATATGGATCACTAGGTGATAGTTGAGTGTCTGCAGTTTTATAGTTGTGCGTTGTCATGACTGCAAAGACTGTCGCTGCGCCACGTTGAGCAACACAAGAAAATAACGGGAAGGGCACCAAGTCAGCAATGGCTGGAGGAGCCACCATGATCAGATCGTGGACCATCTGAAGTCATTAGCGGAGCTGTACTACGTTGGTGGACTAGTCGGCGATGGTTGAGTGTCTGCAGTTTTATAGTTCTGCGTTGTCAGGACGTTACATTTTCTGACAAGTGATGGCTGAATGTCTGCAGACTCACACTTGAGCACTGAGGTCGGTTATATTTAGAAATTCCTGAATCCAGAATCAAAAACAAAGGTGAACGGATCGATCAAAGACACCGTTTTTCTTGTCTCTTTCTCAATCAAACTAAACCAAATTCCCATGAAATGTTCTTTCTCTACCAGAACACAACCACAAAATCCCCCCCAAAAAAAGCAGCTGTCTGGTGAAATAAGAAATGGCATGCGGCCATGATTTGACCTTGTTTAACCAGTACAGCAACAGACAAACACGTTCAAAATTTGAAAAAGAATGATGTATTAGACAACAGCTAAAGTGGAGTATTGAGAATTTATTGGAGAGGCATTTTCATCTTCCATCATGTGACCCTTGACCTTTGCTTCCTCCTAGTCTTTACCATCATTGTCAAGTTTAAGAACTGGATGAATGGTTCTCTAAAAATACAAATTTCTCATCAAATATGGCTTTTTCTTGCCTTCTGCTCTGCTGAGAGCTCTTTCGGGGAAACATATTGTTATTGTCTCTTCACAGTTAGTTGTCTGGCGAGAAGAGTCAGGAGACCATGGAGCTTTAGAGAGCCTGTTTTCTAAGGTCTGTGAAGCATCCTGAGATCCATCAGTCTGTCTCTGTAATGGAGAATGGGAGCGGTTCTTGGGGAGGTCTCATTAGGATCTGGAGCTTGAAGATGTTCCTCGTGAACACCTGTCCCACTGCTGATGGTACCACGAATCTGCCTGTCACTCTGGACTTTCATATCATATCAGTATCTCATTGATAGGCGTTTCTATGTCATAATAGAACTGCTCATTTGCGGAACGTCTCTGCTGTCCAGCTGGACTCATGTCCCTGAGTGAAGGACTTGCAGGAGCAGTAGCAGAACAAAGGAGACATTTCTGTGGTGTGGGTTCTTCTGCAGGGTCTGTGGATGGATAATGACTTGGTTATCTGCTGCATGTTTGATTTCTCATTTGCTATGTGGTGTTTGTTTACACCACACTGTTAAAATTTCTAAGTGAGCCAAGGTGGTGGTGAACACCAGCAGACCTCTACCAGCTCTGATTGGTCAGACCTGTCATTGATGTTGTTTCCAGTCTAATATCAAGCCTAACCTACACGATGCTTTAGCTCTGAAACACCTCAGCATGAAAGAAACCTTTCCCACACTCGCCTGTTGTCCTCCTACCTTCGCCTTTTTCTCAAGGAAAATGTGTCATTGCTCTGACATTCATCACAAAATGATAAATCAGCACTGTGTTTTATACAGTCAGTTTGTGCTGTAACATCACTATAACAACCAGCTACAAGCCAAATAAATGTCTTACATGGGGGTTGGTACGGCTGATAAGGCAGGAGAGAAACATTTTGATTGCAGATCTGTCAGAGAAAGGGGAAAAAAGAGAAAAACTTCATAAACACCTAGAAAAGGCCTGGTTTCACAGGCACAAGTTCCAGTTTAATTCTATTATGATTCAAATGTTCTCTAGGTGAAACCCAGAATCGGATGCTTAAACAAATAACAGGGGAAGGGAAATGGTTTTATATGTCAGGTATATTTTTCCTGTAGGTTCAAGTAAAATGAGTCAACATATTTAAAAGACTTGAGATCGGTACCGATTGAACATCCGGATTGTCAACAACAACAGCAGCGAGTAAGCCGTCCGTATTCACTGGCACCTTCGGAGTCCACCTCAACTTTGATGGGGCTGCCCAAAAGAATGCTCTCACATGCTTTGGCGGGTGATTCGTCTCTGGAACTCTAAAAATTCAGCAGCAGAGTTGTGTGCAAAACAAATACTGTGACTCCCACACTTGAGGACGCCATGAAATGTGAGATTAGTTGTAAGGACACGATAATTACCTCGGGTCGGCCCCACGTGTTCATGGGAACTGCAAGGATCCTCAGTGATGATTTGTGTGGATGAATGAATTGTGTCAACATGTCTTCATCATGGTATTCTGCAACAAACAAGAATCAAATTTAGAGAAGCAGTAAATGGTCTTCAGGAAACAATAAATAAGATGATCTTGTCAAACAACTGTATCCCTGCCATGAATCCAACTGTAGGTCGGGACATTCATAAAACATTTTGTGAATCGGCAACTCTATGTTACGTAGAGCTGCCGTTTTCTAGATCTCTCCTGGTGTCCAGCTGGACTCATGTCCCCCAGTAAAGGACTTTCAGGAGGACTCTCAGAACATGGTGTGGGGTCTTCTCCAGGGTCTGGAGATGGAGTCAGGAACGCTGCAGGAAAAGGAAATGGCTTGTTAGCTGCTGCACGTTTGATTTCTCATTTGCTATATGTTGGTTTTTTTTGTTTTTTTGTTTTTGCGTCACATTATTCAAAATTCCAAGCGAGCCAAGGTCAGGGTGAGCACCAGCAGACCTGTACCAGCTCTGATTGGTCAGACCAGTCGGTGCTGTCGGTTCCACTCTAACATCAGCCCTATCCTCCACCATGCTTTAGCTCTGAAACATCTTGATGTGAGAGAAACATTTCCCCATTCTGCTGTCTTATTTAGCAGTCTGTTGTGTTTTATACAGTCAGAATGTGCTGTTATGTCACTATAACAACCAGCTACAAGCCAAGTAAATGTCTTACATGCGGGTTGATATGCTTGATCAGCCAGGAAAGAAACATTTTGATTATAGTTCTGTCAGAGAAAGAAAAAAGAAAGAGAAAAACCTAATAAACACCTAGAAAAGGCCTGGTTTCAGAGGCACAACTTCAAGTTTGCTTCTGTTATGATTCAAATGTTCTCTAGGTGCTTCAGAGAAACCCAGAATTGGATGCTTAAACAAACAACGGGGGCGGGGAAATGATTCTTCCTTTTAACAGGAAGAAACCTTGAGCAGGACCATGAAGAGGAACTGTTATGAATGCCAGCTAATCAAAGGCAACATTCTTATTTATTAAATAAACAAAACCCAAGGATCAATAAAGCAAAGGATGAAATCCTAAAGACATAAAAGTCTAACAGTGTTAAAGCTGTGGCGTTGTTGAGGTGTCTGCAGGCTGAGCTCTTTGATTGGCAATCATCACTCTGTCCCTGTAACAGAGAATGGGAGCAGTATCTAGATGTCTCCTTGTAGGACTCAGAGTTCATCAATAACCAACAGAAACTGTGTTGAGGTGATGCTCATGGACTCGCCCTCGATTCTCTTTCTGACATCAATCTACTATAACAGAATCAGACATGATCAAAGTGATTTAAGAGGCGCTTCATTTTAGTCATCATTTCTACTTTTATTGTCTTTTGATGCATTTGTCAAGAGGCTCAACTCATACTGGTGATCCAGGAAGGCTGACACTCTTTTCTTTCTTGTTCTCTGAGCAGCTGATGGACACAAATAAATTGAAATAAATGTCTTACATGTGGGTTGACATGGTTGTACATGTTCATCGGAATCAGACAGATGCTCAGGGATGACTTGTGCGGTATCAATGTTCCATCATCACAGTATTCTGCAAAAAAAAAGGAAAACAACTGTATGAATATGTAGCCAATATGTTAAAAATAACAACAATAAAAATATATATATATACAGTGGGACCTCTACTTACGAAATTAATTGGTTCCAGAAGTTGTTTCGTTACCTGAAAATTACGTAAGTAGAGACTCTTTTCCATGTAAATGTCCTAATCCATTCCAAGCCCCCAAAAATTCGGACGTATTTTTTTTAGAAATCATAAAAATGCATCAAAACATGTAACAAATACATGTTTACATGTTACAATTAGATTACCGCATAATAAATGTAGGAATTCAGTGCAAGGCTTCTCCAGGAACAAAATGAACTTTATTACAGGCTAATCTTACAATAGCCGTCATTACTAGCAACGAACTTTGTTTTAATACCGTGCCGATCGTCGATGTGTTACGGCCATATTCTTTGATGACATCAACCAAACGCATCCCTTTTTCATGCTTTTCTATTATTTCTTGCTTCATTTGTATGGACAAAAAAAGCTCTCTTCTTCTTCTTTTCTTCTTTTTCACTTTTCTCCATCACTTTCATGGGGGCCATAGTGAATAAAAGTTAAATGATGACTCTGGGATACACACCCCTGTACATAGGCTTTTTTTTTCATTTGTCGATGATTTCCAAGTCAGTGGCCCAGAGGTTCACCTTTTCCCAAATCTGCTTTTTCAGTAGTCAGTGACAATAAAGTTCAAAGAATTTGATGTAGCCTGGACTGTAAGTGTGTTCAGAAACCAACTGGTAGTGATTTAATTTCAAGTTCACCATTTGAAGTGTGCTTATGAAATGAAAACTCTTCATGCAATGTCACAAGTGTTTTATGTAACTTGTTGCTGGGTTGTCCAATGACTGGTGTAATCAGAATAACTGTTAGAATAAAAAATGTTTCCTTTGATAGTGGCCATTAATTTAATATTTACTACAACTGACCCTTTGATTTATAAACTTGTTTAATGTTATTTTACTGTAACTTTGACTTCACAACTACCCATCAATTCAAATTAAACTTTACTCATACGGCACTTTTTAAACAATTTGAATCGTACAAATTGCTTCACAGAAAAAAAGAACAAAGAAAAAGAAGACTACCATCCCCACACAGAGACACATTTGCACTCATATATACATTCACACAAATACACATACACAGGAGCACAGATACACACACCCTCAACCCCAGATACACACACTAACCGTCATTGAAGATACATAGCTGGGCACTGAGACCTGAAATGAGGAGGAAGGCTTGGCTTGTGTAAATGTACTTGGTTATATTGTGGTCTTAAGAAGAAATGTTCACATCCGCAGTATTACAACAATATAAATGCACAGAAGAATTTCAAAATATGGATTTCTTGGGGTACTCATGGCACTCTTCATCATCTTTTTTCCTCTTCTTCTCATGACCCGATTGCTCCTTTTCATCTTCCTTTGGTTTCGTTCATAATAATTTAGCATCATACAGGTTAGCCTGAGGTGGGATCATGATGATGTGGTGCCTCGTTTGTGAGGTTTCTGACTGTGATGTCACTGTATCACTGCATGTTGTTGTTTAAGGAGGGGCATATGGTCACTACATTTTTTGGGAAAAACAGTCTAGCAGCTCTGGTAGCATCGCTAGATACGTACACACTCCAAGAGAAATCCCATGGACTAAAACATTCAAAACAAGAGGTCTGTGTCAAGGCTTTCAGCTCAGGAATACATATATGCAGTCTAATTCAATTTAGACAAATGAGATCAAAACGTGAAAATCAATAGCAATAACATTGAATTGAATGAAGGTGGTCACTCAGTCTTGCTGCTGTCATTGAGTCCATGCACACAGGAGTACATTAACCTGAAGGAGACGTGGGCTGTACCAGACACAGGAAGAGACTCAGTTGTCTCTCCGAGAACAAGTGTGTAATAAATTATTCAGCTAATCTAATCAATCAGACATCATCAGCTTGAGATACAGATGTCTGAAAATGATAGAAGATACCGCTCGGTTCACGTACGCCGCGGTACCTCTCGCTTTCTCAGACCTTAAAGTTTCTTTTCCTCCACTTTCAGTTTGGTTTGCTTTACTGCCTGTTTGTCTCCATCTGTTTGCAGTCTGCCTTCCTCGCTCTCTGTTTATTGACCTTTGCTTTCTGCCTGTCTGCTCATCTGTCTCCCACGTTGTCCCCTCCTGTCCGGCGCGTCCCAATTTAGTCCTCCGCGTCCCCGCACGTTTTCCCTCAAACCCGCGCTTGCTTTCCGCTCGAGATCAACCAATTTACAAGACTCCCGCTACAGGCGGTGGCGCAGGTGTGTGTGCGCGCGCGCGCGTGCTTCCGTTCTTAATTAACCTGTATCACCTCGCCCAACACCCCCACAAGTGGCGGCGCGCTAAGCTCGTTCCGGTAGACCCAGCCATCTACTCCCACACCCGAGTCTCGCTCAGACACAGACGCGGAGATCACACGTGTAAGAGATATGGAACGTGTGTAAATCTCCTTATGTGTGAACACAAAAGCATATCAGCGCCGCAACACCTGTGCTGCAGCGCTTGTGTGTATCTCTGTGTGATATCACACAGTCTGAGTTGGGACACAATACACACACCTGGGAGGACTCCAGAGTCGTGCCACATTGCTGCACACACACACACACACACACACACACACACACACACACACAGGGGCCCAGCCAGACATACCTCTTCAGGTCTGAACACAATTTCTCTGGCTGCCTCTGTGGCATGTTGTGCCAGAGAGGGAGGCTATGATGAAGCACGTGTTACGCAACCCACTAAAGTAAACGACTGGGTCTCTGGCACTCATACACACACACACACACACACACACACACGCATTCTCATATTTCTGTCTTTGTGTGGACTGTCATCAACCCAGCCCTTACCCGGACACTTACTTTCCAACTAAGTCCCTAACCCAAACCTAAACCCAAATCTAATTCTAACCTCAACTTTTAAACCATATCTTGACCCTCAAACAGTCAAACAGTGCCACGCCCAGCAAGATGGACCCACTTTGCAAACAAGGGCTCACTTTTCCGGTGGAATGGTACTCAAGCACACACGCGCACGCACGCACATACACACATCCTGTACTTCTTCCTTTCATAGATCTAGATATATATTTTATTACCCAGCCCCTGACTCTAACATCCTACCTAGCCTCCTGACCCCAACCTAACCTAAACCCAATTCAAACCTAAACCGAGCCAGAGTGTCCTCACTTCCTAAAAGTGTGCTCTCTAACACACACACACACATACGCACATTCCCATATTACAGTTCCAGTGATACAAACACAAATATGATGCCCATGCAAATGTCACCAAGAGGCCAACCTGTGTGTGTGTGTGTGTGTGTGTCTCTTTGTGTGAGAGAGTGTGTTTTGGATGGGGCGGGAGCCGCGGCCACAATGCACACACACGAGCGCAGAGTGTGTTTGATTTGCTCGCAAATAAGCAGATTGGCCTGCATGCATACAGCTGGCTGCAGCGCACGCATAGTTTGGCACGCGCGTGGCGACTTTCACAGAAAGCCACCCTAAAAAAAAAAAAACGCACACACACGCGCGCAAACCCGCTGCATTGTGAGTGGCCGTGCAGGAGCTAATTGTCTCCACGCTGCTTTTTGTTTTGCCACTTTAAATGGCGCCGCTGTCCAACCCCGTTCGGATGTGTGCACGCGCACGTGTGTGTGTGTGTGTGTGTGTGTGGTGTGAGCAAAAGTGTGCGTGCCATTTCAATCCCCTCACTTGGACGGCCACAAAAATGTCTGTCCTGAAAGAGCCCTGCTGTTGATGTGATTGTTTTATAGCCGTTTCCATATTTGGGAAGATTCAATATGCCATTCCAGTGTCTCACTTGCCAGCTGCTCCGACCACGTTATTTGCCTTCCCCTGTCGTTCAGGAATGCTCGGATCCATTCGAACCTAAACACAGCTTGTGTTTATACCGCCAGGCTCGTGAAACACTGGTCCCGTTAATACACTTGAGAATTACTGTAAAACAAACAACTTTCAGTCATCGGGGTCAGGGGACTAAGAAAATACCGAGATTCCCGCGTTCCTCCGGGTGGCAGCGAGCTGGGCTTGTAAAACCTGTTTTATGGCTCCGCGTTCTGGTTGGCCAGCGATCAAGATGTTCGCTCATGTATGTGTAGCCTACCAACAGTATAGCCACCGCTGTCAGAGGACGATGATTAGAAACATCTGTAGACTAGCTTGTTTGGGAAAGATCCTCTCTTGACCCTCGATCCATCGGAAAAAAGAACATTTGAATTCAACCACCAGTTACAAGAAAGAAAAAAAAATAAGAATAGCACACTTGCTCTTAACTACAAGCTGGAATTGACATTTTGTTTTTGGAGGCGATTTCCTTCACTTAACTTTGATTTGTCTTCCAGGGCGAGCGGCGACGGCGAGCCGAGTGTATTAGGAAGCACTTAGCCACTTAGCAATAACAGCTCGGATGCTGCAGAGTCGGTCTTTAACATAGTTATAGACTATTGCACGATGCATTATAGAGAAGGGCCGCTGTTGAGCAAACAACATGAAATTGGTTTTGCTCAAAATGGAGCCCGGTCCGCTCCGCGTCCCCAGACCCGTTAGCCCCTCGCTGGCAGGTGCTGTCATTACAAGCCCCCCGTAAAAGAAGCAAGAACAGGACAGAGATGGGAAAACTATGCAGGGCTGGGATACATGCATATTTTGATGCTGTGGAGAAGCAAGGTCATAAGCCTGCAACGGTGGCAGATGATATCTTTATCCAGCTGTTTCAAAAGAGTGCGTGTCTGTGTCTCTTCCAGGGTCATATCTGCCCCCAGGCATCTTGGACCTGATTCTAATAGGGCGGGATAAAAGGGAGTGTTACAATTCACACTCCAGGAATGTCTGTAGCGCTGCCTCCTCTTCTGGGAATTTCCTGTCCTTTTGCTCTCTTCTCTTCTCCTCTCTTCTTTTCTCCTCTCTTCATCTCTGAGGTGACAGGTAGGGGGAGGACAGGATGTCAGTTGCACACCTGTTTTTTGTTTTTTTTTTGTGTGTGTGTGACTGAGTGAAAAAAGGAGACAAAAACAGAGCCAGTCCTTGAGTTAGCCTCCCGTCAGGCACAAAGCTGTGCGTCTGTCTGTCCTTGTCGGATTGTACATCAACGCACAGCTGCGCGTCCCTTCATCTCGTGCTCACGGTATACGCATACGTCCCGTTTTATGTTTGTGCAAGCTGACTAAATTTGGCGGTATGGCTTCATCCTCGTAGCTCCGTGTCCTCCCGTGCGCCTAGGTGGAAATTCTGAAGCTCAAAAGATGTGTTTTTAATTTTGTTTTATCGGAGGCTGTTCCCCCACATATTGTGACACACGCCCATATAAATACATGGTCACATAACATAGGAGGCTGCTTTGAACAAAGCCGCTTTTTATCTTTGGAAGATCGAAGGTCAAAGTCCCTCCGGAATCCAGAACATCACCAAAATGTAATCATCTCTTCCCTGGCCCGGTATCAACATTTCCTGAGAATTTCATTAAACTCCATTTATAACTTTTTGACTTATTTTGCTCAAAATCACCGTCACGTACGCCCCTCGGCAGATGTTAGAAGACATGTGTCTATCTGTCCAAATAGAAGCTTTTCCCTTGAGAGCGTGCTCATCATATTTATGTCAAACGAGATCATGTGACCCTTCTTTTGCCCTTGAGAAAAACACTAAAACATTTCCACCTAGGCTCTGTTCACACAGCAAGCCCAAGTGGCCTCAATCTGATTTTCTTTTACCCCCCATGTGACCCAGATCTGATTATTTCAGTGTGAACAGCAGAAAGAAAAAAAACCCCAACACGTCAACAGCGGATTTGGGGCACTTCCATATGTTCTGCAAAATGCAATAGATCCCATTTTTTTTCTAAATGTGACCTCTGGACAGCAGCGTGACCCGTAGTGGAATCCAATACGACCTTCCTCGTCGCTGTCGGTCGATATTTGTCACCGCCGCGTGTTCCCGATGCTCACCGCGTCGTAACTTCGTTGCCTTTTCGCCGCACTAAACGAGGCCCCGCGTCTCACACCCTGCATCTCTTAACAACGCGTGACTGCTCACATTTTCTGCCGCGTGAGCGTCGTCTCAGTCCAGCGTTTGCAGCTGGAGAATATTTCTTCTTGACTGACTCCCAGACTCAAAAACTCAGTTTTCACGAGTCCTAATCAAGTATAATTAGTATAATTATGATACTCACTGGCAGGCGTATGACTCCCAAACTCATGAAACAGTAGTTATTGTTGAAGCGTCACCGTGTAATTCTCCTGACTCCTGCAATAATTTCATTTAATAATGATATGTACAGTACGGACTACTTTGGGTCTAGTCAAGTCTCGGTAATATTGTTGACATGGTGGAGCAGAAAGCCCAGAAATAGAACCACAAGTTCATTCTAATTAATTGTGATATCTCTTATGATGTATGAAAGATGTAGAAAGCAACAATTTCCTCCCTGAAATACAGGAAACGGCGGCAAGTCAGCCATATTCGTGCCTGGAACAAAGAGGACAGTTGGATAAAGACAACTGCACGCTTCCGTCTGAGATCTCCCTTTAATGGTGGTGAGACCCAGGGGTCTAACACTTCACAGGAGGTATTCAAACAAATCTGATTGTGGGTTCTAAAGGCTGACAGGGGTGACGGAGCTCCTGAGGCCCATGGGAGTTATTCTGGCTCCTTCATGACACCTCGTAGCTTTCCTTCCCAGTCCTCACCCACTTTTGTGGGTCCTCACACTTGAAGACAAGAATATTTATATATAACTCCATAGCAGATGTCCACAAGAGCTAAAATAATTACCAAATCAGGGTTTTACGGGTTAACGCATCTTCGTAAAACCTACTGACGCACTGGGAGCGCTAGTCTGTTCTACTTATGTGTCAGGCACAGTTGATACCTCTTTTTTCCACCGGAAAAAAAGAATCCGAATTGGGAAGGGAAGTTTTTGATTTTGTCGGGTTATTTTGTACCGGGGAGCTGCTTTGAAATGAGTTGCGGCGTATTGATGTGGAGTGCCTGAGTAGGCTCCCCGTGTTTTCTTTGTGCTGATAAGTGGCCAGGCCTTGGGCACTTGTTTTAATTGCCATTAGGTAGCTTGAACTTGAAAATGCACTGACTGCTGGGGTTGGTTCTGTCTTTTAGCCAAATTCCTGGCGACGTGGCGGATGGAGGGGGGGGGTGTCAAACCAAAATGGCGGTGGGGGGGGGTTCACGGCCGGGTCGCGGAGCAGGAGCGATACGGACGAATAATGGAACGGGAAGAGGAGCGTGCGCAAGGCGGCGGAAAAATACACCCTTACGAACAAGTATTGATTTGAATGTCCTCCCATGTCTTTCTTTGGCTCTCCCCGTCTCTCCCTCACATTTCATTTCCCTGTCTTTCTGCCTTTTTTTTTCCTCCCGTTTCATTTGGAGAGCGGCTCGAGGACTTTATTGTCTATCTTGAAGGCAGTGTAAAGATGGAAGGAGGGCAGCGGGAAGGGGTGGAAAAAGGGGACGGGGCTGTAAGAGGGAGGCAGAAATGGGTTGGAAAATAAAAGTGGAAATGGGGAGATGGCAAAAGAAAGAGAACTCGGGGGGGCGGGGGGGGGCGGTGGTGGTAGTGGTGGCGGCGGGGGCGAAACGCGGGCCGGTAGTTGTTGATACGAGTGCAACCGGTGCAGCTGAAATGGAAGGAGATGCTTAAAATGGAAACGCTCTACAAGAAGATACTGGGGGAGGAGGAGGAGGAGGAGGAGGAGGAGGAGGAGGAGGGAGTGGAGAGGGGGCACAGACTGGGAAGGACAGTGGAGGAAAAAAAGGGCTCTAAAGCAGACAGCCAGTACAAGAGCAAAGGATGCTGGGAGAGATAAAGGCCTACGTCCCTCTCCCTTCCCGGCTCCCTCCCCCTTAACACTTATCGTTATCCCTATTAGCACCTGCTGGGCTAACGAGGGCCTGCTCCCTGTTACCACGGCAACTCCTCGCCAACCTTCTCTCATTCTTTTTTTTTTCCCCTTCTGTCTTCATAACCCTCCTGAACAGAAACACACGCACGCACACACACTCACACACACAAACACACACACACACACACACACACACACACACAGTTCCAACTCCAACAACCGCTAACTACCTTCAATCTCAACTACCCCCCCCCCCCCCCTCACCCCCCCCACCCCGCCTCCTCTCCAGGTAATGAAAGGAAGATATGAAACATGGAAGGGAGGGTTGTCAGCGGGTGAGGGAGGAGGGGGGGCAACTCTGAAAGGAAAAGAAAGAAGATTTGAAGTGAACATGCATTATACGCCGTCTCTATTCACTCTGCCATATTATGCCGCCGTACACCATTGACTATTCAGCGCATTCAGACTCATTGATGTAATGGCGGGCCGCGGAGTGGACTGTGTTCTCGGGTTTATTGAAGGAGGCCAATGAAAGAGACACGTAAACACAGGGACAGAGCTAATGCAGCGTCCTTGCTTGTTTCATCCACAGGGTTCAGGTCCTGTTTCGAACCGCACCACAAGGTAACTTAACACGTGTTTGGCCCACGTCCTTGTCAGCGTCGTGAGCCCGCTGTCGGATTTTTTTTTTTTTTTCTCAAATTTCTGCTTGGACCGAGAAGCACACAGGGAGGGATCTCTGGCAAGGCTGAAAACATACTTCCAGGGCGACCTCGGTGGAAAAAATTCCGACCCTCACGACTTATGTAAAGGATTGTTGTCAACCAAAGCTTCGCAAAAAGTACATTTCTACTATATTTGGTGGGAACACATCGAATCGTTGTCTCTTTTGCTAGTTATTATGTCATTCCCTTATTTATGAAAAGGTGACCTTGTGAAATTTCATTGAATCTGTATTGTTTTAACCAGTTCTCTTTCTTTGTGAAGCAGCAAAGTGTCGTTGTTAAACTGTAAATACAACAGAGAATCTCCGACCTATTAGCGCGGCTTGTGATCAGTGGCCTCTTTCATATACTTAGCACCACAAAGAGAATAAAGTACAACCACTGAATTCTATTTAGATGCTTCAGGGTCACATTCCCGCTGTTATGCACACCGTTGCTCACCATCTCTCTCCAGCAGCCGATCTCTTACGACTGCTCCTTGTGTGTTGTTTATGAAACGGAATCAGAATCTTAAAAATTGGATTTGAGGTGATACATAATGATCAAAAAGTTAAATATGAGGTGTTTTGTTTTTGTTTTTAAAAGGGAATTGAACGCCCCCTTCCTCTTCCCTGCGCCAGCGAATTGTTGAGCATGGGGGAGTCTGGGCCGTCACTCTCTAAAGGCCATTTTGTTTTCCTTTCCCCTCCCTCCTCATTTTCTCACAGACCTTCTTGATCGCTCGATACTTTTTCAGGTTCTCTGGGAGAGATATCTTAGCTGTCCTCATTAATTCATGAAGGCGTTGAAAGCGCTGGCTTTGGTAGAGTCCAAAACTAACACACAAGTATCACACATTAGTGTTCACGGTAATCTGATTACAATAAATGGTACCTTTTTTTATCGTTATCAAGATAAACAGATGGACGGGCTCACATATGTGCAAAAAAAAAGCTTTGTGGATTCAGCTCGCGTCCGGCGACTGCCGATAATGAAGCTGTCTGCACCGATCAATAAAGCTCATCTCTCCTCACTTCTCGCTCCTTTGGCCTCTCTCTGCCTCCCTAACTTGTCTTATCACGGTCCGCACTCTTCATTTGCCTCTGGAAACCCTCACTTCCCCGACCGACTCATGTTTGCTCAGTCATCGCTCAGCGTTCGGCCTACTCTTGTGATCCCGAACTTGTAGCAAAACAAGACGTTAAAAACATTCCCATAAGTCTTCTGAGGGGACTCTGTGGTCTAGCCTGTGTTAGATATCTGGCACTCATCTCTTTTGTACCTCCCTGATGTGTCACAGCGCCCCCTGTAGGGTAACTTTCTGAAGGCCAATTGCAAAAATGGAGGTTAACCATTTTTCAGTTTTATTGTTTTTTAGTATTACCAGCAGTGATTTAACCACCCCAAATGTTTGTTTGAGGTAAAATTTGAACCCACAATATAATAATTTCAACAATAATAGACTCTTAATAAGCTTCCTAAACCCATAATGTAGAAAATCACAACTCTATAAAGATTAAACTGGTGACTATAATACCATTTTATTTTGACTGTTTGGAGTAAAGACCATATTTTCTTCTCCAGTCGTAATCCCCCATTTGCCAAACTACTGAGATTGCAATTTAGTTTTAATTAACTAGTCTAATTTTATTTGTCACATAATGTTTATTCAGTAAGCTTTGATAAAGGACAAGCTCAGAGCAAATTGCTGAATATTGCATTGGGGAAAAAAAAAATCACATTGAATTGTGACTGATTAAAGCGTAAAAGGAAATCAATGTCAGCGCCATCAGTGCGCAGGAAGCCTGGATATTTGTCGCCTTAAATGTCAACCAGCTGCACCAACCCATCACTCCTCTTCTCCTCTTCCTCTCGCCTCTTCACGCCGCTGGCGCCCTCCCCTCCGAGCTCTCGGAGAAGGTCTCGGTTGATTGGCGCGGTTTGATGGCTCTGAGGAGGGATCGGAAAACGAGGAGCGTCGGAGAGGGAAGATGAGCGGGTGCGAGAGGGAAAATGGCAGGGCTCCGCTCGCACACACACACACACACACACACAACGGGCAAATGTTGGATTTAGGGTTTTCAGATGTTCAGACAGCAGCGGTGAATCGGCAAAACGGGGGAAAAGAGAGGAGCAAAGGAGAATGAACAAGTGAGGGGAAAAAATAACAAACTGACATAAAACCCGGAGTGGTAGCTGGAATAATAACATATCTAGTAGAAAATATAATAACGTACTGGCCAGGGATGTTTTTCATGCGACTGCCGTTGAGGCTCTATAAAACTATTTTATTTTTTTTCCAGTGATCCCCCTTTTTTTTTTTTTTTTTTTTTTTGTATTTTCCTGGAATCATTTCCCTGATGTTGCATTCAACAGTTGGCAGCGTTTGCTTCCCTTTTGTTGACATCTCGGTTTATTTATATTTCTTATTTTCACCGGAGCAACTGTTGTCACAGTCGTCAGCGCCGCGGTCGCTGTTATTGTCGCGCCTTTACCACTTTTCATCCGTGTTGATCCAGCCAGCTGGCTGCTCTTTCTGTAGCCCTGTGTCAACAGATAGGCCCGAGATGGATGCCCACTGGTCTTTTGTTGCGGGAAAGAAAGAGAGACCCCCGCTAATGTCTTTCCCTCTTTTACCATTTTCTGTTTCCCCTCTTTTTTTTTTTTTCTTTTTAAAAAAAACGCCTTCCCGTCCTTTCAGGCTTGCTGTGATTTGTGGCAGCAGGCAGCGATAGAGGAGGAGGAAACTGTAGGGCAGGAGAGAAAAAGGGATGTGGGAAGAGTCAGACAGACATGGGACATATCTCCGGGTAAATAAAGGGA
Source organism: Lagocephalus sceleratus (assembly GCA_911728415.1). NCBI lineage: Eukaryota > Metazoa > Chordata > Actinopteri > Tetraodontiformes > Tetraodontidae > Lagocephalus > Lagocephalus sceleratus. Next base: position 5,047,646 of record CAJVRN010000234.1, on the reverse strand, counting down.
TGGAGCAGTTTGTCAGACTGCATGGATATCTACTTGCACAGACCCACGCTTAGTCAGTAGATCTGCATGTGCGGCGGCACACATGCTCAGCTCCAAATCTTCTCACAGATGGACTCGAGCAGGCGCGGAGTCCTCATTCATATTAATGAGCCAAATCTATAAAATGAAAATTTAATGGCAACATTTTGTGACTGGGTACCCAGCGTATATCAGCGCGCTCGATTAGTAGAGGGATGGCCGTGTGCATGTCTACGTTGATGCCACATTAACTCCTTCGGGTAGGGGGTCCTCTCTGGGGCTGGACCTAAAAGTTCCAATATTATTGTGCGCGAGGGATGAGCGATTAATCACAGCTGCAGCCTCACTCAGAAATATGACCGAACCGCTGGAGCTCAGGTCCAAGGAAGGTCATCGGCCCCACCCCAGAGCCCTGAAGTCCTTGAGAAAGACCCTGAACCCTTTCGTGTGTGATTGGGCGTGAAATCCTGAGACCAGTTGTGTAAAGTGCTTTGAGTGGTCCAAGATGACTTGAAAAGTGCCATATAAACACAACCCATGTATTAACCAGCACTTTTATTGGGCTGCAACTCAGTCATGTGGTTTTCTTTCAGTATGCCAAAGGTATGTTTATCTCTCCTGAAAGCATGCCCAAAATCACTCCTTATTCCCTATTTAGTGCACTAACTGGGGAGTCATTTGCTGTAACCTATTGAGTGCACTCAAAGTGCATTGTGAAAAGTAGTGTGGTGTTCCTTAAGCAGGCAACATATATGGTATATGGTAGGGAGCCTGTATCCTTTGCAGACATGACATCAATTATTGATGAAGTTAATCAAGTAAATTATTAATGGCACAGCTGTAGAGAACAAACCGCCACTGAGTGAGTTGTGTTTGTTTATTTGTTTATTTTTTTTTACTTAATTAAAAATTCTCGTCACACCATCGATCTGGGACACATTCCCAAAAAGAGCGTTTTGAGTTCATCAGTGAGTGAAGTAAGTCCACTCAAACCTATACTGAGTAGGCAATAGTGAACTAGTGAGCGATTTAGGACACATCATACTGTCATTCCCAGACTATAAGCATTTATTTTGAAATTTATTTCACAACGTCCAAGACCAAGAACAGATGTTTAATCTGGAACAGCAAATTTCAACTACCCAACAGCACACGGGACAACAGGCATCTGTTGTGTTAACGGAACACATTAGCAGTCATTCGGCTACATAATCCAACGCGCAAATTACAAGTGAGCAAGTTCACCAAACTCCTGATCTCATTCCACATCACTGAAATCTTCAACCTGGGTATCGCTTCTGAACAGCTCTGCTAAATTATAGATATCTTGATATAAGTCACACCTGATTATAAGCCGCAGGACCAGCCATAATATGAAAAAAAGTATAGTCCAGGAAATCCTGTATGTAGAAATCCCATTGGGGTAGTATTCCCTTGCTCTAATATAAACCGTGTGTTGTATCACTGTTGCTCTGTTTTACTTGATGCAGACATTCCCCCAATAATAAACTGCCAGAGAACCATCAGATTAGGAAATGCGAACAGAAAAAATATCAAGTGTCACCGTGTGCACGAGTGCGTAAGGATCCCTCCTGCGTCGGCTCTTGCCACAGCGTGACACCGCAGCGCGCCCGTGCAGTTATTTGGCAGCGTTAGCCGCTCCCGTGTCACGACATGCGCGCGCTCGCCTGACAGCCCGTCTAATATCGGTGTAAATTAGACAGTAAGAGCGCGCTCGCGTCAGGTGCGCGCGGCCTCCGTGTCTCCGGCTCCGCGGGAGACGAGAGGGTGAGGAAGCGCCCAGGCGAGGAGACGGGAGGCGGGAGGCGGTGGCGGGGGCCGCGGAGCGGTGGATACTGCTCATTGCCATTGTTATTCACCCCTGCAGAAAATGGCTACCTCCATTAAGCCACTAATGATCCCCGCATTGTGCGGCGGCGGCGCCAGAGCGAGTGGGCCGGGGAGCGAGGGTGAGGCGGGGAGTGATGCAGAGCAGAGGTGAAATTATGGAGTGAATGATAGAGAGGGGAAGACATGGGCAGGGACAGACAAGGGGAAGAAAAGTGGAGGAAGAGGGAGCGGATGATAGATGGACCGAGCGGCGTAGTGGAGTGTGGCGCGACAGGAACACGGCCGCGGCGCCCCTTCCCCCCCATACGGCCCGACTTCCCCAACACTAGTTCCTATTCCTCAGTTGCGCGCCAACCTCCAGCGGCTGATCCGTCATGTCACTTAATGCCACCGGAGCATGAGATTAATAGACATTCATGGTACAAACAGGCATGAGAGCCGATTCATAGTCACATCCAGGCAGAACCGTGGCGCTCCTGCACGGAGAGGCATGCAAATGAAGCTCCGATAAAGTCATATCCTCATAAACAAATACCTCACGGCTGCGGGGGACTCGGCATGGAGACGGTAACGCACAGAGGCTGCTCCACCTGCTCAGGCTGGGCTCCATGACGACCAACCTGTGGCAGCAGACGACACCCAGCCTACGCCCGCGCCCGCGCCGCGCCCCAGCGCTCGCACCCGCACCCGCCCTCCAGAATGCAACGTGTATCTTCAAATTAATCTCCGCCCTCCACGCCCCACCGAACGCCGCGTCGGCGCGGCCCCCGTCAGCCGGCCAATCACACCGCGGGGATGCTTATCAGGCGCCATATGAATGCCACGCCGATTTGTTTGATTTCAATTTGAATTTTAAAACATCTTCCTCATTACATTTTCCATTATTTAATCAATTATTCATGAAATCTACAAACCAGCTTGGGTGGGTAAGTGTGGTGGGGGGGGGCACAGATGCAGGGGCAAACACTCGGACGCCCCCCCCCCTCCCAGAACTTCAGTGTTCCGTGCTTATAACCTTGGAGTACACAAGCCGCTGCATCCTCCACAAGTGTCTCCTAAGGACACTCCAAGAGATGGAGGTGGATGAGGGAGAGCGAGGGGACGTCTTGCATAGACAAAGAGGCGCAGTTGGAGAAATGACTGCGGAAACAGACGGGGGGGCGCGAGGCGGCAGATGGGAGAAGATGAGAAGTGGAGCACTCGGGAGAGGCAGAAGGATGGCGCGGAGTCGCGAAAACGACGAGGACCGGAGATGGGGGATTTAAAGAGGGAGCCAGACAGAGGGCAGACCGAAGCTAGCCCCCCCAATCAATAACGCACAGTACGCCCGGCAGAGCGCTGCCCCCACATCCCCGTAACGTTACATCACAGTGAAAAACAAAACCCGTCTACTTCCCCTCTTCTCCATCTCTTCACCTCGACTGCGTCTGCAAGATAAATAGAGATAATGAAGAACCGTAGAATGTGAGGGGCGGCCATTGTGCCTCTATATTACAAGCGGCGAATAGCAAAAGGTCCTGGCTGCCTCACTCTATCCAGGACACAGTTTGAGCAAAGACAAATAGGCACTCGGATGAAATAAAAGGTGTGGCGGGGGGCCTGGAGGATATTGAAGAAGCAACAGATGACCTTCTTCAAGTTCTCTTCCCCTTGTCTCTTTTCTTCGACGTGTTTCATTCTCTGGCCCGACCGTCGCCGCCGCTCACTCTCCCAGTAATGGTTATTTACCTTGTTGGAAAGGGCTCCTCTTTCTCACCGGAGAGCCACCACAAAAAGAAAAACACACACAAAAAAAAAAAGGAGGCAGGAAAGTTCAGAAACAAGAAAGATGGGAGCGAGCACACACAGAGCAAAGAACAGAAAATATATCATTGGCGTTCGTCTCCCAGGTGACGACGACTGTCTCCCTCGCAGCTGTAATGGAAGGGAAGGTTTGGCCATAGACAGCGAGGGAAGGGAGGAGAGAAAAAGGAATTGCATGTCAATATTTGTTCCCACAGGCTGGCTGGATAGAAACAGATACATTACATTCTCTTAGTCTTTTCCCCCTAAAGCCAATTCAAGAGCTCTACCTTTGTTTGGGATCAAGAGGACTTGAGGGAGTCGCCTGGGAGAGATAGCGAAAGAGGACATGGACGAAAGGTACGGGTTTGGAGGGGGGGGTGACTAACGCAGAAGAACAATGATTTTTTATGGCCCACAGAATGGGGGGGGAACGGCCAGTGGACATTTCCCATAGCAAGGCAAACAATGAGTCCAAGCATTGTCCAGGGCCCAAACTTCTTTATCGCCTTGACTCCAGGCTGTATCATTTGTATGAGCGCTTATTCTTCTCGGAAAACCTCCCCTTAGTTGGAAATTGCACTGGCAAAACAAATAGTGAAGTGTTTGCCACACGGTCTGTTGGATTTAACAGTAATATAACACTCACAGTCTGTGTTACCTTTAGATATACGCTTGGCCCCAAGTTAGGTTTGTTAATAAAAACCAGGTGTTGTATTGTGCCTGCTTCCATTTCCTTCGATAGAAATGAAATCACCATGTACACTGCTGGCTCTCAGGAAGATGGTCTGGTGGACCGTCTATTTTATATATTTATATATAACACAGTAAAAGTGAAAATATTGACCTGCTGTTTTTGCATATGAAGCTCTGTCCTCATGTGTCACAGGTGAACCTTTCATTTGGTCACCCAGAGTCCAGTTGTTGAGACCTGATGGATGTGATCACAACTTTGTTTAAAAGGGACATATTCAAACCTCCCTTTTCAGGTCTTTAGTCCATATATTTGTGTATCCAGTGTGCCTCCTCAGCCTGTAAATATTCGTTACTACCACTAATTCAAAGTTCAGTAAACTGTTGGAGTCCGTAAATGGTCTGTTTTGGACTTCCTGCCTACTATGATGTAACAGTTGACTTCAATGACCCCCACACCCACCCTGGGTTTCTCCTGCCATACAACCACAGCTACCTGAGCAATGGTCTGCCTACATGAACAACCCCCCCATTATAGACGAGATGGGTGGGGCAAACACTGTCTGTGGGCGGAGCTCGCAGTACCTCCTTAGGATTTAGAGGCAAAGGCAGGGCTGTGAGACTGGTGTGTTGGTGGTGTGGACTGGTGCGTACTAACATTTCATTTAGACATCAAGGAACAGCGTTAACTTGCAGAAAAGAAACACGATATGTCCCCTTTAAACACATAAAGGGTGGTCTTTTTAAATGCACACTGCTCTATCACCACAGGCCCATTTCATCTTCCAGGCAGCACGATGTACAGAAATACGGTTCATATCCATGTACAGAAACATTGTTCATATCCATGTACAGAGCCACGGTTCTCCCAATTCAGACAGATTCCTGAGGGAGGTTTGCTGCAACCCAAATCTGCAGCTCTGCAACTCCACCTCTGCCAATAGTCGGCGGGTGGGCATAATCTTTCATCTCAGTGCACGGAGCTTCCCCAGCACTGGTAATTAAAGCAGAGCGTCGCCCCTGCCTGCACTCCCCGCATCCCTTCACATTGATTAGAGGTCACATCCATCACAGCCACGTGAACGGGGTGGAAGGTGGAGAAACGGAAAGTTGACTACTTGTAGGTTAACTTTTTCATTTAAAAAATGCAAATCTATGCGTCAGAATAGTTTACCATTGCGACTGGACTCTGGTCGGTGGATTACGCTCTCAGTAGATATGATCATCTTGTTAAATGTGCCGTTACTGTAAGTTAGCATCCCCTCTTTAGCTCATTACACATGGAGCCCATCAGACATTTTGAAAGTCATTTATAAAGTTTAAAGTCAAAACAGATTTCTTTCAAATATCTATCATCTAAAAGTAAGTGATCGCATACATATTCACTGCCTTTAAAGTGATTGACCTAATTCCAAAAGGGTCCTCCCAGTTGGTGCTATTCACTTGAAACTGCCAAAGTGGAGATCAGCAGAGTGTGGTAAAAGTGTCTCGAGTGGTTTTATGACGGTCGTATGAAGAAGGGCCAGTCGCCAGTTGAGCAGCGTTGGAGCACTCTGTGCAATACCGAGAATATACAATTGAAAATTATAAGTCGGGGAGGGGTCAGAAAGTTTTCCATAGCAACTGAACAGCCTCTCTTGTGGGGTTAAATTACATTCTGAAGAAAGGGATGGATGTGTTTTGTAAACATATGCACTTTTCCTTAAAGAGGTTGTCCCCGCAAGAGTCTTTTGTAACATAACTGCCTCTTAAAGGGAATGGGCGATGGCACTTTGATTGGTTTCCTGCATGTTTTGCCCACAACATTCCGGTCAGTTATTAAATCCAACTCTTCTGGATAACAGAATCACAACACGAGGTACCTACAATGCGTATTTCTTTTTTTTTCTTTTGAAACATTATGATTGGAACATTCCTATAGCATGAAAGCTCAAATGACTTGTTTATACATTTACTTCCTTTAAACAGTTTAGTCGTCCCAAATGTAGCCTGTCATTACTTCTCCCACGACTTCCTACCTAACCTACCTACCTTAACACAAACCGAACCCCGTCTGAGCCCAGTGTTCGGAACAACCCCCGTCAGGCCTCTCCGGGCCCAGCAAATTGAAAACCTCACTCTGTCACTCGATATTTCATTATGGAAACAACACGCCACATGTCGTCCCCCAGCCGGGATCACGAGTCGGTTTTTGCGGTACGGATTGATGATATGCGTGACAACGGCTAATTAATCGGCCCGGAGGCAGCAACCCTCAGCTAGCCACCGATGTTTGCGAAAACACCCTGCCCTTACGAACGTTTACAAATCAATGTGGCGCTATCTAACAACGCTTACATCCATTGGACTATTGATTGAACTGTATCTTGTTAAGGTCATCCAGAGTTCCACAGTGTTGCTTTAATTGTGGAGCTCTTTTCCACCCAGGTGAAAAGTCGGCTATTTCATCTAAATCCCTCGGAATAATAATAAAAAAAAGAACAAAGCTTTCAGGGTAACTGTAAAAGGAAACTGATGTAACATTTAGTTTGTTGGTCTTAATGTCTCAGTCACGGGATAAAAAGGCATTAATAGAGGCTTCAGATTCAAATCAGACTATTTGGGGGAAAAATAGATTTATTCTGGCGGAGGCACGGATTTTCTTCAGGCCTCCAAAAAACAGTTTGTCAGATTAGAATTGCTGTCATTTAACCCAACCTGAATCAAGGTTAACTGTGGCTGCAGATAAAAATTATCTTGGAATTCGTGCTAATCAGTTCCGAATAAATTGTCGTTCCGGCTCCGAATAATTTGATCTTTGAGCAGACATTGTTTTTGCCGCGCCTCACCCCGGGGATTGTAGTAATTGCACCAGCTGCCTGCATTCTTAATCCTGAAACTGACATGCCTGTAATCTGAAAAATAACGCCGCCAAAAGATCGCAACGATCCATCACTTGTGCCAATACGGATCCGCATCTCATTAAGATCGATGCCGCAGCGCGTTAGCCAGCCCGATGTCCCGATCGGGTGCGAATAAAGGAGCCTCAGTCGAGTCCGAATGAAGAGCGACTGTTTCTGGTGTCGCCGGAGATCCAGTCACACTTGTGATTAAATTAGGTCAAACACCAGCTTCCTTTATGTGACGGGAAAGCCTCGCACGGAACCCAGATTAGATCGCTCAACTCTTCCCAAGGCCCGTCGCCTGAGAAAAGGCCAGGGAGCGGCCGGCGCCGCAGATGTGAGCGTTCCTCCTAATTAATTCGGTAAAGCGATCGGGTCCGAAAAGACGCTGAAGCACGGAGAAATTGTCCGCTGGACGCCGCCGATTAGCATCTTCGGCATGAAATCATTACAGAGGAATCCGTCGAGTCAGAGTCACATGAGAGGTGTCTCGCTCGCGCTCGGTCTCTCACATCTCGCCAGGCCGTATCCGCCGCTAAGGGCTTCGAGAATGCACGCCACCAAGAAAGGTCAACAGCGACGTGTGCCGCTCGTCAGGAAGGTCAAATTGAAGAAGCACTCCTACATGATAGCCCAAGTTAAGTTTGAGCGCGTAGCTTCGGGCCGGCTCGCCTAAAAGCAGCGTCCCTTCCCTCCACGTCCCTTCACTTTTTTCAGAGCAGCGTGGCCTTTTTAAATAAAATAACCTTCAGAATGCAAAAGGTGACTGGTTGTGCTTTTCTTTGTACCCATTTTAATCGCTCACTTCAAAACATGTCCTCGGGGGTCCAATTTGACTACGAACAGTGCTTCACAGTCAGCATTTGACCTTTAAAAGCCCCGAACGGTATTTCGTCAGCCGTTTGGCCATTGCATTCGCGCGCTCGGCCCAGATAGGCGGCGCTGATGGGAAATCCTCCGGCGTGGCAACCGGGGTTTGTTTTTTTTTCCGCAGAGATCCAAATTTAAGAAGTAGATTTTTTTTTTTTTCCGGCTTCACACACTCGTCTTCGGAAGAGCTTTGTCAATCATCCTGACAAATAAAGCTTGTCGTTTTCTACCATCTGTGACACCGCCGCACTGCTTCCCACACAGTCGGTGCCACATATAATTTGTTTTATCTCGTCGGGATTTTCCTCTAAACGTTCGAGACAATCGCCGGATCAGAGGAACCTTGAGTGAGGCGGGTACGGTTTAAAATAGCCCTTTTTTTTTACGCATTTGAAGACCAGCTCAGGTAATAATTTTCATGTCAGCGAAGCAGATTGTGGTCTGGACCCGCCCCTGACACACACAGTAAAGCCATATGATTCCAATATCAGGTGAAAGGAATCTTCAGAGGGGCCTTAAGTACACTAAACCTTGTGAATGCTGCTTCTCATCGTCCAAAGAAGCTGCTCGGCCACGCGGGGAAAATTGATTTAAAATTTGCCAAGGCTGAAACTTTCTGGTAATTTGCCTCTGAGTGTTAGCGTGAGGCATTCACTCAGATGTCCATGTGACAAACATCCGCCCACTCCCGATGACCTCGGCGCGAGCGGCGCGCCACAAAAATAGCAACCACGCGCCGCCCAACAGGAGTTGGAGAGGGACGCACTCGCGGGGGACGTGGAGAGACACGCGTGGTTTAGGTGGTCCAAATGAGTTGTGACAAGAGTGCTTACACATGCTAAATATACGAACGGAACGGTGGAAGCAGGGATGTTATTATTGCATTGTGACGCGGTTTAAAAATAGATGGAACAGATTTGGGCGGAAATGAAAAAGTAGGTCCTAAAATTTTGCAATGATGTTTAAAAATCTTGTTATTATAGTGAAGCAGTTTTTCTTTCAGTACTATTAAGTGGTCAAAGAAAAGAGCAGGACTGCATGACAGTCTCGGTTCACAAAGAGAAACTCGATTAGTTTCGTGGAGACTAATCTTACGGTCCCCTCACTGCTGATAAACAACTCGCTCCTACAAGATTGTCCAATTTTGCGCCTTTTCTCAAAATTCCAGAGTGCTAACAAACCAGGAGCTGACGATGATACGCAAGCTCCGTTCCCACCACGTCTTCGTGTCTCCACCTCGGCCAGCGCCCGTCTCTGAAATGACCGTGTGACTCGAGACACGCCTCTGATCTGAATGTAGTTAGGGCTCTAACTCGATTAGGCGGATAAACAAGTGACAAACACCGGCTTACTTCTTTGAAACGATGCCCTAAAGTGCATGTGAGATGACTCAAATGCTTCATCTGATGCGAATTTGGGCTTATTCAGCTTAATTCTCCAGTGGTCGGTATCATTGAAATGATAATAAAATAGGTGAATTGACCCTTTAGCACGAGCCCAGATGCTATCCGATGCCTTATGCATCGATCTAAAAACTCTTTTTATTAATTGCAGGTGCAACATGACAGGAGATTGATCACCCCGCTGTGATAAATGTGTCCCCACAAAGGCTTCTTTAAACGTATGGCGGATAGAGTAACGCTGATTGGCAGACTTATTAAGAAGCTCAGGTGTGCAGCGCTAGCGTTGCTAATAAATTGGTCCGAGGGGTGTCAGATGCCCATCACGGTACAATAGAGGAGGCTGACGGGGGCCGGGCTGGCCCATCAGTCACAGTGCAGCGGGGGGTCAGAGGTGACCCTGGCACTCCATCTGGTACCAAGCATGGCGGGGGGGTGGTCGGAGATGAAAGGGAGTGTTGTTGTATGGGTGGGGGTGATGGTTGAAGGTGGGTCTCAATGGAAACGCATGAATGTTTACATCTTCCTTGGTGGTTCAGTCCCACACACACACACACACACACACACGCCTCACCACAGAGGGGAAGGGTCAGGGTGACTTGTCACGAGGCCCGCCTGGATCGTAACAGATGGATACACGCTCAGACACACAGTCCCGCGTCTCCGTGAGGCTGGCAGGGTCCCGACCTGTCTGACCGGGGGTCACAGACTAGGCAGGCATATGGACCGGGCCCTTCGGGGGGGATGTAGGAGACAGTGTTTTGGCACCGGCGGAGCAGAAACACCCACAGCTAACCAGGTTTTCAGCTTACCACAGAGCACATACCACGCCATCATTTTTACTCTTTATCCCGAAGCTGATTTGAAAGTGGTTTTGTCAGGCGAGGACCAAAGCAGGGGTCAAAGGACGTGGCTGCTCCAAGATATACCGACGACTCACGTGTGTGCCTCACATCTGTGGGTTTCACTCTTTTATAGATATTTTCTAGTTACAGCCTGTTTTTGTTTTTGCTGTGGGGTGGCAAAAAAAAAAAAGACAGCTGGTTGGATATACCGCTTGCCCATCCCTGCAAGGTCCTCGCAGCACCGTAACTCAGCCTTCTTCCTGTTATTCACGATGTTTAGCTGCCTCGTCAGTATTCGGAGTATTTATAGCTACCGTCAGTGCCGTCAAACTTTGGGGAATTGGTTTCCGGGCTCGCTCTGTATTCTGTGCTGATATTCAGTGAAAACAAGATGGCACGGCTCAAACCGAGCAACAGCAGCATGGTGGAAACAGTCTGGAGGAATGTGCTAATTCGCATAGCTCTCGATGTCCTGCTTCTCGAAGACTGGCTGGATTCCCACCGAACTTGATGGTTTTAAAGAGCCCTGGTTTACATTCCCCTGACAGCCAGCAACCTTTAGCTGCGATCGCTCCTCTGGTATCAATAGAGATTAGCCTTCTCTTCACATTTACCACCTGTCACTCCATCTATTCCCCGTCTCCTCACGCGCCCAAAGACGTTGCCGGCGCCGCAGCGCGCATGCGTTTGATCAGCTGGGAGTCGACGCGTCTTCACTCTTCATTTACTCGGAGATGTGCATGGCAACAAATCACTGACTGTCAGAGTTAAACGGGGATATAACCGCCCCCGGCCTCTGCGTACCTTAATCCCGCCACGATCTAAAGTGGATGGACTTTCAGTCACGGAGAGAGACGCACGCTAACAAACACGTCTACTCAGCCTAACGGTGATTGACGTAATCTTTTCTACACTTGGACGCACAATCAACAGTGACAGCATCAGACTGATTAACCACTGCCTTTGCTCTTTACATCCAACCCCGCCTGCCTTTTAATAGCGAACCCCTCCGTAATATGTCATATAAAGTTTAGCGTCAAATAAATTTAACTAATTATCTTTATAAATTAGAGCTGCATAATTAATCAGGAAGTAAGAGACATCAGCCATTGGCAGCGTGCAGTGTTGGAAGGAGGCGCAATTATTTGATAAAGGCGGAAAAAACCGTGAGGAACAAACAAATAAAACACAACAAAAAAGCAGTGGGAAGTTACAGACACTATTAGTCTTTTGGTTTTAAAACTGGAAATAAAAGCATATATTTAGATCATGCTCACAGTTACTATGACAACATATCAATTGACATTTTGACTTCATCTCAGGAATTAAGAGTCCTCCATAAAATGATTCAAATGACTAAAAGAACAAATGAAAATTAAATCAGTCGAGGTTTGTGTTCACTTTCTTCCCTTCAATACCAGCACGACCTCGGTCGTCTTCCTGCTCTAATTCCTGCAGGTGTGGAGACTCTGCAGAGGCGGCTCTACCGCTGACACAGCCGGATCCGCCACGTCTGCGCGCTTCCATCTGGCTCGAAGCGAAGACGTGCCCACACAGGTGCCGCCGCAGCCGCCGTATCTCTCCAGTCGCCGCAAAACCCCCAAATATTCTGAGAGTCACGTGGGCACGCCAAAGTAGCTACCACACCCCCCCCCCACCGACATGGCAGCGTCCTCTCCCCTCGCCGTCATTCCCCTTTGTTCCCCACCCCCTCCTGCGCCACCGCCTTTCAGCACCGCTTCCATCAGCAGGCAGCAGTGATCTCTGTTAATGAGAGGCAGGCTTTAATTAGCCCGCGGTAAACAATTAACGTGACGGCAAAAGCGATTTCAGTGAAAATCATCGCCCCGCAGGATGAAACGCTGCAATGACATCAGCGTATACATTTTCCTATAATTAGAAAAACATTCTCGGTTCAGCACGCTCTCTATGTGCCGTCTTAATCCCTCCGAACGTGCTTTCCCTTCCACTTTGCTGGCCTTTTGTGTGACTAACTCATTAATGCCTTCGCGAATGTCGGAAAGTCGGAAGAGGCGACAATCAAAGGGAGCTGAATGGACGGCGGAAGAATGGGGATACTGAAATAGCTCCCTCTATTTCCCTCTCTCCTCGACACGGGCTTCAGCCCCATCCTATTTGTTGTTTCCTGACGCCAGGCGACCGGTCCGCATCTGGGTCGAATCGAACGGGAGAGCACGGGAACGCAACACCGGCCCCCGGCCAAGAACGGGCGCGGGAAGACACGTATCGCAATTACATCGTTGGGAACGCTGCAATGAATTACAGGCGGACAGAATTAAGTCGTATTAGTCCATCTGTCATTTTCGGGTTGTCGGACCCCGGAGGACGTCTTTCTTTCTCTGTTGGCGATTCGGCGTGGTGAGCCGCTCCATATGCATCCCCCTCCCCAGATCCCTCAGTCACGGATGAAGTGCTGGACTCCAGCTTCCCAACAGCCTCATATAACGGCTTCAATCCTTAAATATGAGGGCTTTGCCTTGATTGTCATCCGGGAAGCAATGGGTGTCGGCTGAATTCCTTCTCTGGGCACTTTACGTAAATCCAGAGGCCGACCCCCAACAAGCAACAATGGCGAGGGAAAGCTCCCCTTTAAGAGGGAGAAACCTTGAGTAGGACCAGGCTCACAGGGTGGGGGGTAAAGGATGCGTTACTTCAGTAGCACATATGCTAAAATTAGAACGATACAGAGATGAGAAGGACGTAGAAGGGGGGACGAAACCTTTCCTCATGGATGGAAAGAAGGAAATGCTGTGGCATTCTTCCCTCCAGAGCTGTTTTGCTGGGCTTTAGCAAACGTCGAGGAGCAAAACTGTTGACACAGTAAATAATTTGTCCTCTATGGGCAGCGGCCTTGTTTATCCGCCGTGAGCGCAGCAGCTCGGTGGCCGACGGAGCAAATATCGTTCCCTGTAAAATTCCACTGGACTTATTTGGGTCAGTCGTGAACAATCCTGGCACCTTTCAGGCCGAAATTTCAAGGCTCTTGGCCAGCCAGTGGTGTGTGCGGCTTCGAAGTGTAACGGTTGTCCAACAACAGGAACGCTTTCCCACTCGAGAGTCTGGTACGCATTGTTCGAAACACGCCCGCCCTCTCGTCTGATTTATGCCATGTGTGACTTATCATTCGAATCCCGAGACTCCGTCATGACATCATAGCTTTCAGCGAGCGTTTCAACTCATTTCCAGTAACAGTCATGTGTGAAGACATATCTTTTTCACACACTTGATGCCTCTCCAGCACGTGTGTATTCTGTCACCCTCCCAAATTATACACTACGCAGGGAATCGAAATAATCGTAGATTCCAGCCACTTATGTATCATTATTCTTATTAGTGGGCTGTTACGGATCTCTGCTCGCGGCACACTGATACATATGGCCGTATGTAACGCCATCTACTCAGCCGGTGCCAGATCCAGAATGGAATAGGTCTGGTTTATGTCCAAACAAGATTAAACTGGGAGGTGTTGACATAAATAATTTGCGAAATGGGCGTTCCGCAGTGACTCGGTTGCATAAATGCTCGGCGAGCATCTGCTTTTTCGACTTGCACATGTGTACAGTTCACTCTTGGGACTAGTTTTTGTTGAAAAGGTGAGACTGCACAAATGGGTCCGCAAGAGCCAGAGTGGATTCTGCTTTGTCGAAATTATCGCTTTGATATCCGCCCAGGTTGACTTCACCCGTCGTAAAGGTTAAATCCACTCCCCCTGCGCTCTTCTCCATAATTCCGCGTTTTTCAGGTCATCTCCATTTTGGCCCCGTCTCCCACCAACAGTCCCCTCCCTCCCTCCATTCTCTGGAGTAATTGCATTGATAGCGAACAGTGCCGCTAATTAATTATGCAACAGCTGAAAATTGAGGTGAGAGCGAGGGATGAGAGGAGGAGAGCTGGGGCTTGTGCCAAGCGGTCTACAGTAGAGAGCGGGAGCGCGGGGCACTTTAAGGAAAAGAGCCAGATGGGAAGTAGAACAAAGGGAAAAACACGGGGAAATGAGGAAAGGAGGGAGATGAGAGGCGCCGAACGCGTCGACTAAGAGGTTACGCTTGTAACAAGAATCGGCGAGAACGCGGAGATCAACAGCGCTGAGGCGAATCAAGGCTCCCGCGCAGCCAGATCAGAGGGAGGGATGGAAGGATGCGAACGCTGACGGGGGAAACTCAAAAGCCGCGTTTTATTTTCGGTCGCGCAGATGCGCTTTTCATGCCCAACATGTGTCCTTGTGCTCACATGAAGGGAGGGACAGACAGGTCAAGAAACACAGCTGGTGGAAAAATCCGAGTAGAAACTCCAAAATCTACTCCCAGATTTCCGTAGGTAAATCGCGTCCTGTGTTTCGGGGGTTTGCCGAGTGGCGATCAATTTATATGCCGTTTTTGGAAGCAGGTGGTCGTTCTGATCGAGGTATCCAGGCTACTCATTAATTTGCACAGCCCCGGCAGCAGAAATTAGCATTTATATTAATTAACTGTTTAACTTTGTTCTGCTCAAACAAGAAAAACGGATTTATAATCTAAAAAAAATAATGATTTACTTGAGGAAGCTGACCATGACTCCATTTTATTGAATATCTAGGCCGGTGTCTGTGCTTGTTTATTCAAACATGCACTTTACAGTTTAGGACAAGAAAGTGTTGTAACTCCAGCTCTAGGCTACAATTTCTTGTTGTTGTTGTGACTTTCGATCTTGACGTGAAATAAAGAAAATCCTCCTCTACCACACCAGCCTCTCTAACCTCACCTTCAGACAGTGTTGGATTGTGGGTAATGGAGTGCATTTCCCTGGAAGTTCAACCTTGGGCTGATATCCCAGTCATAATAGCTTTTGTTGTTTATTTGGGATTTTGAAAATCCTCAAAACTTTGAAGGGGCGGGGCTGTGTAATGAAGAAAGCTGATTGGTCTGCAGTAACAGAGGAGGAGGAACTAATCGGTAAGTCTTTTGTTCAAATCTTCAAATCAACTTCTGTTTCTAGCAGTAAAACCATGACTCAAAATGTAACCAGGAAGGCTATGACTGATGAAACGATGTTGTCTCCAGTGTCCGTCACAAATAAAATTCTTTGTGTTTTGGTTAACATATCTTTATAAAATCAAGACTCATTGAGTTGTATACAGATTATTTTTCTTCAATCAACTCTCTCCTTTGGCCTTCCACATCGGTTCCCTTTACTCGACACAAATTCTCCTCTCTCTCCTCCTCCCCCTCCTCCCTCCTTCCTCTCCCACTGTCTTCTCCATCTTTGCCGCCCTCTCCAGCTGAAGTGCTGGCTCGACTAATTAAAAGCCTTAATCAGGATTCATAATTAGGTCTAATCAGCGCCTTGTACATCATTTCCTTGCATTCCTCCCGCGCTGGTGGCGAGCGCCGAGACGCTTATGAAATAATTTTGGCAACTCGGCGCGCCCGAATTCGGCTTCGGTGAAAGGGAATAAGAGAGGAACGTGATTAGAAACAGGCAACTGATTACCACCCCCCTTCTTGGTCCCTTTCTTGCTGATTCCGTACTTTGGATTTATTCTTTTCCAGTCTATTCTCATGTGGTGTGTGCGTGTGTGTGTGTATGTGTGTGGGTCCTTGTACTTGCTACATACTGAGTACAAAAATCCATATTCTACTTTCAAGGTGAGGACCTTTGGGGGTCGTGGGGACTTATTGACTGGTCCTCACAACTTCAAAGGACTGGAGGTTAGAACTGGTTTAGGTTAGGGTCAGGAGTCATGTAGGATGGTTTAGGGTCAGGAGTCATGTAGGCTGGTTTAGGGTCAGGAGTCATGTAGGATGGTTTAGGATCAGGGGGTCATGTAGGATGGTTTCGGGTCAGGAGTCATGTAGGATGGTTTAGGGTCAGGTAGGATGGTTTAGGGTCAGGGGGTCAGGTAGGATGGTTTAGGGTCAGGTAGGATGTTTAGGGTCAGGTAGGATGGTTTAGGGTCAGGTAGGATGGTTTAGGGTCAGGGGTCAGGGAGGATGGTTTAGGGTCAGGTGGTATGGTTTAGGGTCAGGTAGGATGGTTTAGGGTCAGGGGTCAGGGAGGATGGTTTAGGGTCAGGTGGTATGGTTTAGGGTCAGGTAGGATGGTTTGGGTCAGGGGGTCAGGGAGGATGGTTTAGGGTCAGGGAGGATGGTTTAGGGTCAGGTAGGATGGTTTAGGGTCAGGTAGGATGGTTTAGGGTCAGGGCCTGGGTAATACTTTACGTCTATGAAGGTCCTCACAAAGGTGGTAGTTGTACAATAATGTGTGTGGTGCCCTCCTGACAAGATAGTGGAGCAATAAAAGAAACCAGCCCGCTCACAGATCTTCCATCGTGGCTGCATACACCTGTTCATTGAGCAGCTGTGGCCGCCGCTGCGCGCTAGAGCCCAAAACCGCCAGCCGCGCTCTTTCCCGCCTCCTGTCCACCTGAGCGCTCAGCTGTCGGGATTACAATGCAATCCAGGCGCCGAAAATAATTACACCGTTCATTATTCAAAAGGCCTCGGCACAGATAAGACAGCAGCCCCCCCCCTGGTTTATTACCACGCTGCTGCACTCCTCTCATCGCTACAAAGTCGCAATATGATCCCTCTGCAAAGGATCAGCCATTCCAGGTTGGATCTCGCTGATGTTTGTCGCCGACACTCACGCAGTCCCAGGGAAGCAGAATGCTTCACCGGTGCCACAGCTTCAGACGGAAATTTTGAAGGGAGGGGAATGGAATCGAAAAGCTAACAGTGGGAGTCTGGGCAAGGCGGCTAGGAGCTGGTATTTTCAGTACAGCTCATGTGAAGCTACTCGTACAGTCGGACACACACACACACACACACACACACACACACTCCTGGGGGGGCCAGGTGCTCGCGAGTCCACAGAGCACACCTGTAATCGCTTAAATTATGCCGCCATTTTGTTCTCAGTTCTCAGAGGAATTCGTCAAAAATGATGGCTTGTATTGTTCTCGGGGAGCTTTTAGGGGTTATAATGGAGCGGTTGCCTAGACAACCACAAATCTAGCCAAGTAGCACAGTGGGGAGAAGGTTCTATAGGGCAGAGGAAAAGTAGAACCGATGTCAGTTTTGAAAAGGTTGTTTTAGTTTCACACAGTCTCTTACGATGTCCACGGGGTCGTTTCAAGGCCTGTAACAAACACACGTACACACATGCATATTTTACCAAGGAAGTGAGGACGTGGGGAAAATGACATTTTGTCTGGTCCTCACAAGTTCAGAGGGCTGTTTCATGGTGGAGTTGGTTGAGGGTTGAAGGGAAGATTAGGTGGGTCTCAATGAAGATCCTAACAAAGATAGTATATGTATAAGATAATATATGTAGTATATGGTCCATGTGCAGTGTGAATACACACACACACGTACACACACACTGCATTCCCCTAACCATCACAGCTAATTGCCTAACCCTGACCTTAACCTTAAAGGCAAGCCTTAATCCTTAAACAGCCTTCTGAAGTTGTGACTCAATATAAAGAAATAAATCCCCACTTTATTTATTTCCTTTTTTTGTATATTTGTAAGGACTTTCACTGCCATGGTGGATTCCCCAACCCCTTAACCTTCACACCTGCATAAGAAACAGATTTGACAAATATATATTGAAACTTCTCTTTCAGTTACATAAAGTTTTTTCGTCCTACACACACACACACGCACGCACACACACACATAGAAAGGCACAGAAAAACAACAGCTGTGTTTTCCAATGCTTACAAAAGCCAAGGAAAGACAGTGACGAAGCTGCGCCCTGGACCGAGCAAACAAGATAGCATCAGTTATCTGCTGAAAACCAGCGTTAGACTGGGGGCACGATTGATTGGGAGCCGACCGGGTTCAGCCCGGAAAAACCGCCACCCCGTGAACGGACGCTGCGGGTTCAACGGGGTCGCAGCCATCCTCATAGGAGAAGGTTACCACAACATGCGACCACGCGAAGAAAAACTTTCCCTCCTCACTTCCTTTGTCCGTGGAGCCCACTAATGTGATTTTGATGGATGGAGCGGGCGACCCCGTCCAAACATGCATTCTTTGAGGCCTTTTACAGCTACGAGCAGACTTTCTGGGCTCAGTGACAAGCAGAGATTCATTATAATTCAGTTTTGGGTGGATTTAATGACCGCTCCTCCACCCCGACAAAGATACGAGGCTCCCACAGAGTGCCGAGATGTGAAGCACCTCTGTCGGGGACTCGGGGCGGTTGAGCCCCCGCTCACGAGGACAATTAGCAATCGATGTGACCTTTATTTCTGTGCAGGCAGAAATCTATCTATCCATCCATTTTTCTGTTAACAACCATTTATTTCCTAATTAGGGTCATGGGGGGGGCGAGGCTATCCCAGCAGTCACCTGACAGCTATGACCAGTGTCGTGCTGTGGGATGAGAGGGAGCTAGTGCCCTCAAAGATCTCTCAGGGGTTCAGGTGATTTATTTTGGCCCCAGTGAACCAAGTAATGACAGGAAGGAAGATTTGGACCAGAAAATTATGCACTAACTTTTATTTTCAATATCCGCCACTCCTGACATAACTACTTGGTTTCCGATACCGATATCAAATGATCCTGATGTACCCCCCCTCAAAAACATTAAATCGTTAACTCATATCACATCTCTTGTTTTGAGAAGTAGCTGATGAGTTTGACATAGAATATGCGCACGTGGTTTTTAAGTTGTCATTAAAAAAGTAAAACCTGATACCGATAATTTCTGATATTTCATTTTAATATCGGACAATAATTTTGGACATCTCTAGTATCAGGTTTTCATCGGTTTTAGCGTCTGGTGCTGATCTGATGTTGGGGTGTAGACGAATCACCCTTCACTGGTTTGGTAAATATGCTTTTGGCACACCTTTTGCTCATCTGTCAGCTCGCTCCGGCGGTCACCGCGGGAGCGATTCTTGCTCATTTACGATCAGCGGTTGGTCTTTGATGTCTTTGATCACGAAGCAGGCCCTCGTTGGCTGGCTCTGCCATCAACAACGGGTCCGGCCTTCCGCGGGTAGTCGGAGTTTAACAGTCGCGATCAGCAGATTGACACAAAGATCTCAGTTTGGAAAAGTTTGAAGAATGTTGTTGCACCTTGACTTTGGAATTCTAATGAGGTAATATTTACTGGCCTCCCGGTGCACACGCCTTGACCTCATGCTGAGCTGGGCTGAAATTAATAACATTTTGATGAAAGCAAACGAAATAATCCATGGCCTCATTTCTCCCAAACTTGCTGGAGACACTTCAGCTAAATGTCATTAAATGTCTTCGTTATTTAATTGCTGCCTTTGTAGTTGTTCAGCGAAAGTAAAGGGCCGGAGTGGAGCTGCGGACTAAAGGTCAGGACAGGCTGATTGAACTGCAAATGGAGGGCTGGGGCGTACGCGCGTAATCGGGCGCCGACGGATCCATAAATACCTTCTGAAGTTTGAAGCCTGCTTTGATTTGAAAGAGCATTTCGTGGCAGTCACGTGACCTAGCAGGGGGGAGTCGACGGCACCGCGGCCCGACCTCCGACCTCCGCAGCAGCGCCTCTCTCCTCGTTTGAGGGGGTCGCCAGTGGGTGAAGGTCCATCTGGCCTCCAGGGTAACAAACTACAGACTTTGGGATAACGTCGAGATAGGCCCCGTTTTTTTTTGTACGTGTTTCCATCCTGCCAGCTCACACACCTCATCTTTCACTCCTGCGCCATGACTCACTCCCCCCCGCCCCTCATGTGTTTTCACGTATTCTACCCTGACCCCGCCCCCCCTTCCGGCGACCACCGCTTGGAAGAGTGATTAATAAGGCAGCGACACTGTTCATTTGCGTCTGTTCTCAGATCCCTCGCTCTGACCTCCCGCCCCCCTCCGCCCGCCTTTCCCACATTACTCCAGCCCCCTCCATCCATCAGCGCGCCCCGCTCCACCGTCCTCCCATGAGGCCGAGCGGCGGCCCGCCTTACCTCATCTCGCCCCCGCCGGCCTTCAGGTTCTCCGCCCGTCCCCCGTCCGCCTATTCATCCCTCCGACACCCACAGGACGGCTGCCCAGCCGGCGGCCATCATCTATCAGTCAGTCGGAATCACGCGCACACAATACCTCTCTGTGTACGCTCCTTTGGATACGGTAACCGCTGTGAAGGACTGGAATGACAGCTTCAGCCCTCGGGGATTGGCTGAACTTCTCTGTGCTCGCGCCTGCACGGGCGCGCGTGTGTGTGTGTGTGTGTGAATTCCTCCTGAAGGATCTCTATAGAACGTCCATGTAAATGCAGCCGTCTCTATAAATATGTATATATGCGAGGCCGGGGCTGTGAATAAAACATAGTTACAGGTGAGGGTCCATCTAATATAGCCTTCCTGGGCGTTCGTCTCCCAGGATGTCACCCGCCTGTGATTGGAAGGGCTTCACAATTTCCTCTTCAGATGTCTCGGCATCCTATGCTAATCCTAAAGCGAGCCTGTTAATATTCGTCTTAAGGGCTCCTTTACGAGGACCAGAGAGCGACCGTTCTGGAAAGGCCGTCAGACATGTCCGCCTGATTAAAGCAGACCGATTGTGATCAGAGTTGGACCACATTTAAAGAGCCGCTTCTTTTTGGATTGCAACTTTTAAACATTACAACAGACATTTGCATTTTTTTGTTCGTTTTTTAGAGGTCAGTGCATCTCTTTAGACGTGTGTAAACAACCAGTTGGTTTCACGATCCACCGACCCCCCCCCCCAAAATTGATGCTTTTAGAGTCACAAAGAAAGTACAACACCCACCAGATGAGGGAGGAACATGTAGGAACAGAAGAGCCAAAAATAAAAGTTTCACACAAAGCAAAAAGAGAATGTTTTGTCTTTTATAACCCAACTAAAGGTTAATGGAAAGTGTGGTTTTGTAGACTTTACTGGGCAGTTCTGGGAGGCTTTTTGGAAGATCTTTGTTTATACAGATAGTTGTAAAGCTCACGTCAGACACAGTTCTACCAGAGTGGATCTAAAGTCGTTTAGCAGCCACTTTATTTAACAAGTCGCACTTATCTCTAACAAAGTACACGCGGAAACTCATTAAGTCTTGACCCGTGGACAGTCGATACGTCCATGTCTCCTTGGGACCGGGATAAAAATCATCAATAGCTGTTTAAAAATAAAGGATTTCAACCCGATGCATTTATCTCAAATGTGACCTTATCCAGCGCGCTTGGTGCAACAACTCTGCCTTTAAAAGAAATGACGTAAAAATCCCAAATTTGACATCATCAAAAAGGAAACGGGCTGGGTCGCGTCGTTTGTTATTTCGGCTCCGGAGTCCAAAGAGAAATGACTTTTGCTCGGCCATTTGTCTTGATCATCTGCATTTTAATTACACTCTGGCGGTGCTGGAAACCATCTTTTCTGGGCTAAATTCATTAAAAATAACGCCGCTCTCGCACAGGAAGGCAGCGGGAGAAAAAAAAAAAAAACCCAAAAAAACAAACTCGTCATCCATCACCGGCCCGACAGCGACGTTATTCGAGATCAAGCGCAAAAACCCGAAAACTGGAGGTCGCTCAAGAGCGTTTGTGTGCGGTTAACAGAAGAAGGCTGGGGGGGGGGGCTCCCCGGGCGGCCAAATGAGACAGTGTAATGAATTGTCTGGGTTTGTTGCGCTTTCCTCAATCCCGCTAATGCTTCCCGCTGTAGACGTTTTCCCACCCCCCCCCCCCCCCCTTCTCCGTCCTCCTTTGTTCGTCCCGGTCTCCGTCGCAGCCTATCAGACGTGACAGCACCAGCTGGCTCCCGGCGAACTCGCAGCCGGGGGAAGGACGGGAGCCCGGGCGAGCGCGGCCGATGGCACGCCGGCTAGCCGCGGAGGGCGCACTGCTTCGAACGCCGCGGTGCCTCGGCGAGAGTCACAGGTGCGCGGCGGGCAACTCGGGGCGGCGTTGAGAGCGGTATTAAATTCCTCCGGAGCGGAGCAGCTGTGTACTCATGTGGGCGCTTGGCATTTTCCTCCCCGGCTGACTCACCGTGCACATTAAAAGGCTCTTATTTGTTCGGTTGCGTAGATGCTCGCCTGTAGAATGCGCGCCCTCTTTCTTTTTGTGTGTGTGTGTGTGTGTGGGGGGGGGTAATTTATGGAAAAGTAATGAAAAAAAAGAAGAGGGGGACGTTTGTGGAGCACACGCCAGGCTGTCGTGGCAGCGCGGTACACTTTACAGGGCGGGAGGAAACATTTAAAGCTTAGTGGGAACGTTGGAGATGAACAGCAGATGTGTCTGTGATTTTGGCGCTGTTCTACATACCCCCCCCCATCACCACCGCCACCCAGCTTCCGCCCCCTCTCTCCGCCGCATCGATTAAAGACACATATTCCCTTCTTTCCATCTGTCCAGCCGCACCTCCTGTTGCCTTACAAATTTTCGCCCTAGATTCGGAGGAAGAGGGGAACGAAAACATCCCCGGTTAGAGGACACATTTTTCTTCCCTCCCAAAACTCTCCCCAAAATTGGTATTTTTAGACCACCATGGGGGGGTTCTTTTTGTTTTTTCATCGTTCTTTTTGACCCAGCTCCTCATTTCTTGTCGTTTTCAGACAACTGAACAGATTTATGGACTCACGGTCTACCTACATGACTTTTATGCAATCTTCCCCCTTTGTTGTGTTTTCTCATTCATTTAAGGACAGTAGCGAAGATCAGTCGTATTAATTAACCAAGGTTGCGAGGTTGGGACACATCTGGAATTTACCTCTGTAAATACGTTTCTACAATCCAATAATAGTGAGCAAAACTTGATTAAATACCGTTTAACCATAGTTTAACATACAGGTATGAAGATAACTCCATTTCAGTGCGTACTTGAGAGTGTTATTTCATCATTACAGTAGCTCCCTGAGCTACATCAGATATTCTTAATGGCCTCCATGCAATGCTAATGGTCGGCGCCGACGTCCCATAATGACGCGCAAGGTCAACCAGTCAAATCCCAGCCTCCTGCTTAGCAGCGATCTTCATCTCCCGCTCCACCGTCCCGCCCTGAGTCCGTCTCGGCGACTTTCTCGGGAGCAAGAACGGAGAACTGCACCGGGACGCGGGGGCGACCTCCTCTCAAAAGCAAGGCGAGAAACCCTCGCGACTCGCGCCTCGCGTGATTGAGTGAGTTAGGGGCGGTGTCAGGGGTCATGTTTTAGTTACCTCTGCTGTTACTCTGGAGGGGGGGTCTGGTTTTCAATCGAAAAAAGAAGCACGGCCTGCGCTCGTTAGAAATAAATAAACACACCATGTTTGTTTTCCCTGTAAGGTTTTCATGATTAAACCGGAAACTGTGAACTGAAAAACACCCTATTTTCATTAAAATATAAAAATATCCTCCCACCACTCTCAATGAAAATGTAATAACATTGTTTTTTTCAGTGATGCTCGTTCCTAAAAGGTTATTATTAGCCCCAACACTGTCTTTGGGTAATGCCTTTGTATATGTGCTGGCCATATGTTTACAGCTTGTCCAGACAGTCTAAAAAAAAAAAGCCCCGACAACAACAAATGAACTTGATATAAACCAACGGGACCCTCCCCCGGGCCTCTCCAGCATCTGACCCAGCTCTGTACCAGCTGAAACTGGGCCAGAGCCGATGACAGACAGGCGCACCAGAGTCGAGGAGAACAGGAGCTCGCATGTTTCAGGCTGTTTGTTCTGTACAGACGCCAAAGTCTGCCAGACACTGACGGATGGGGAGAAATTTGGACGTCATCGGAGAGGGGGGGGGGGGAGCCCGGGAGCTATGGAGGGAGGGCGACCGGGGGAAGCTAAGAGGAGAGAAAGTGAGAAAGAAACTGCGTGCAAACGGGACCGTGCTCGTTTTCTTCTGGGAGTTGTGGCTGATAAAGTCTTCTCTCTTAAACTTTCATCGCTGTAATGAGCAGACGAGCGCTCTGACCTATACTGCAGCCCACCACCAGAGGGCTTCATGTTGACTCCAACGGAAACAAGTGTTGATTACAGGGTCATAAGGTCACACACAACCTCACAACAAGTGTGAGGGATAGTGTTGACAAGGGGGAGAAACTGAAAGAAAAGTCCTTGAGGAAGTTACAATGTAAGGAAACACCAAATAAAATATCTCGCACACAGGAAATGGAAAGAAAAGATTTTTACTAAATGCTGGGATACGTGTGTGAAACAGATTGCCTGAATGGATCGCTCCAGGCCAGTCGTCGTGGCGACCACAGCAGCCTCCTTTGTGCGGCGTTGAGCACTTGGTCCACGGGGGTCTCTGACCCCCGGCGGAGGGACACACGGACAGCGTGGGGCGAAACACGACATCGATCGCTTAAGACAATGATGTCTGGCGCCGGGAACCAGGGAGACGCGGCGGTCCGTTCACAACTCGACCCCCGGGGCGCACGCTCCATCCGAGGACCGCTCAAGTTCCCGATCGCCCCCCCCCCCGGGACTCGTTTGACCGCGTCTTTTCTCAATCTTCCGCGCGCCGGAGCATGTCGCCGTTCATTACCGAGGTGTTCCCGGGAGGGGCTCCTCCTCCCGACCTCGCTCGCCGTCGGCCTCGTTGAAGAGCGGCGCAACCCGCGACTTCGTGCCCGCTGCCCGACGCGACTCCCTTAAACCCCTCCGAACGCCGAGTTCCTATCAACCCAATCAAGCGCGCCGTATTTCCAAGAACTCGCGACAAGAAAAAAAAAAAAAAAAAAACCCGCCTGCGAGGGGAAACGTGGTTTTTCTGAACGGAACCCAGGCGGAGCGGCGGCGTGCTGAGGGCTCAGTGTGTATTTTAGCCGCTGCTGTGAATGCGTTTCAGATAGTGCTGCTGATGGTTATCTTTCGGGGAGAGCTCTATTGATTTAGCTGTGGTAAATAATTGGTTGGGTCTACAAGCTGTCATGTTCGGCCTGATTGCTGGGCATTGGTGGTCCAGAGCTGTTATCTCCCTCCATATCCCTCTCTGATCCTTCTTTAGCCTTCTTAGTTTATCGCTACATTTATCGATTAGAATCTTATATGACCATTTTCTATCCTTCAGTTTGGCCAATAATCCTTGTCCCGGAGTCACGAGTTACAAGTCATCCGCTAGGCTCGCCTCACCCCGGCGTAGCCAGGGAAGGGGGGGGGGGTGGTTTAGGCAGGAGAAAATAGAATGAGGACGTTTGGAAGGGTCAGACATAATACACGTTTGCGTGGTTCTGTCCTACTTTTATAGCAACGTGTCCATGTGGCCTATTTTTTTTTTTTTTTTCTAACGCTGCATCACATGTCGGGAGTGAAATAAGCAGTTGGCGTCTTCGCCTGAAGATTGCTGCCTTGTTTCTGTAATCCACCAGGCGAGGGAGGCAAGGTCAGACAGCCAGGCATGATGATAATCCTCAAATAGAGGGGGGGTCAGATCCCCTTCCTTGTTCAGGAGTCACTCAAAACAAAAATAAATTCTCATTCTCATTCTCAAGGAGGCAGGGGTGCCACCTAAGGCCATTTAAAAAGACGAAGGAACGGCAGAAGACAGGAGACTATTGGAGGTAAGCTATAAATTTAATTTCCTTCTTAAAGGCAACGTGGAACACCATAACTAATGTTAAAACACTCATCCACGCTGGCAGCTTTAATAGAAACCCATGACTAAAAAGAAACAAAACTCCTCGGATGGATTTCCTCGGGCTAAACCTCATCTTCCTGCTGGCTCCGTGTTCTAATCCCGTCCGCTGGGAGGGCTGGATATCGGATTTGGTCGAGGCCTTCAGCCCGCATGCTGCAGCCTCTCAGGGTCGCCCAGCCCGGGCTGGATGAGAAGACCATTAGCGCCCCCTCACGAAGGGCCCGGGGAACTGCAGCTCCCCCGGTCATCCGTGAACAACACACCCGATTATCCCCCAAACCCCACAAAAGCCTTCTTTTCAGGCTGTGGAAAATCATTTAAGCGACTGCCCCCCCCTCCTAAAACAAATGGCAGACCCATTCACACAATCCCACACAGGAACGAGCGGCTCAGGCTTTATGGCGTTTGCTGAATGTTCCTCGGTACCCTTGAGCAAAGAACCGGACCCTGAACGCCTCAGAGCGCCTGTCCAGCAGCACACACTTTGTTCCTTCTCTGCTCCTAAAGCCCATGTTGGTGGTGTAATAACCACATGTAATAACAGACTAACAGGTGACGACTCCTCTGATTCTTCTTCTTCTTCCCATTCATCTTCTTTTCCTTCACCCCTTTCTTCTCTTTTCTTCTCCATAGTCTCCATCATCATCATCATCATCTTCTCTTTTCTTCTCCTTCATCTTCTTCTCCTTCATCTCTTTCTTCTCCTTCATCTCTTTCTTCCTGCCCTTCTTCTTCTCCTTCATCTCTTTCTTCTTCTCCATCTTCTTCTCCTCTTTCTTCTTCAACACTCTTTTGAATACGCGTCACTCCGTGTATGACTAGTTTAAACACATTATAGTACATTATAAGTGTGTGAAACGACGTTAAATCCCGCTAATCCTCGGTTATGTTCCGCTCTTCCCGCCTCTGGGACCACGGTGGTGACCGGGCTGGTGGAAGTTTCAGGAAAACTGTCCGGGAGAGCCTCCACTTCCTCCGGGCGGTGCCACGTCGCAGCCCGGCTCAGCCCCACTTCCTCCGGAGAGCCGAGCCCACAGGACGGACAGCGGGGGACGGAGACCCGGACTCAGGTAGGCCGGGGAGCCCCGGACCAGGACCGGCCCCGGGTCCACCAGCGGAAAAACAGCTGCGTCACAGGGGCACCCGCACTACTTTACCGGTTAACCCGCGGAAGCGTTTTATTTCCCCGACGGGAAATAACTCCAGTTTCACCCCCCTCCTAACTTCATCAGAGTTAATTGTTACACTCGGTTCTGGTGCAGCTGCGGGATAATAACCGAGCTGACGAGCGGGGAGGAATTTACACTTTCGTTCAGCGGCGCCGCGGCAGCGGGAGCCCCCGGCACCGCGGAGCACTTCACCCCGGAACACGGAGCACGACGGCGGGCACGCTGACGGGGCTGCAGCGGGGTTGGGTTAACGGAACCCAGGAGCAGGGAACTCACACACACACACACACACACACACACACTCACACACACACACACACACACACACACACTCACACACATACTCACTCACTCACACACACACTCACTCACACACACGCTCACTCACACACACACGCACACACACTCATGGGGCTGCAGCGGGGTTGGGTTAACGGAACCCAGGAGCAGGGAACTCACACACACACTCACACACACACTCACTCACACACACACGCTCACTCACACACACACACTCACACTCACTCACACACGCTCACACACGCTCATGGGGCTGCAGCGGGGTTGGGTTAACGTAACCCAGGAGCAGGGAACACACTCAAACACACACACTCACACACACACTCACTCACACACACACACGCTCACTCACACACACACGCACACACACGCACACCCACACGCTGACGGGGCTGCAGCGGGGTTGGTTTAACGTAACCCAGGAGCAGGGAACACACACTCACACACACTCACACACACACACTCACCCACACACGCACACGCTCACGGGGCTGCAGCGGGGTTGGTTTAACGTAACCCAGGAGCAGGGAACACACACTCACTCACTCACTCACACACACACTCACTCACTCGCTCACTCACTCACTCACACACACACACCCACTCGCTCACTCACTCACACACACACACACACACTACTAACAGAACTTTGCTCCCGTCGCTCCGGTTCTGTGTGACGTCATCAGTGCGTGGTCTCAGCCCTAATCTTTCCTCCTGTCCTCCAGAGCTGCCATGCTGCCCAGGCTTCCTGCTTACATCCTCCTCCTCCTCCTCCTGGCACGAGCAGGCGCCGCCGCTTCATCCACGGAGCCTCCTCCCGCCTCTCCCAAGCACCTGCCTCCTCGTCCTCCACCTCCGGGCGACCCCAGCTGGGCCCTGGGCCTGCGCCTGTACCGGGCGCTGCGTTCCGAGCCCAGCCCGGTGAACGCGCTCTTCTCCCCGCTGCTGGCGGCCTCCTCGCTCGGAGCGCTGGGCGGGGGGTCGGCGGGCGCCACCGCCAGCCAGTTCCAAGACCTCCTCAAGGCCTCGGCGGCGGCCAAAGCCGGAGCGGAGCTCCTCTCCGAGTCGCTCAAGAGCCTCGGCAGGTCCAACGGCACCAGCTTTCACGCGCGCGCCTCCTCCGCTCTGTTTTCCAAGGGGGCTCCTCAGGTCAGCCAGGCGTTCCTGAAGGACGGCCAAGCGAAGTTCGGATTGCAGCACCAGCCGCTGGGAAAAGGCGATGCGAAGGCCGACCTAAAGCGCCTCCGGAGCTGGGCGAAAACAGCCCTCGGCGGCTTGGAAGGAGCTCCTTTAGCAGCGGGAATCCAGACGAACGCCGGAGCCCTGATCCTCGCCAACGCCTTCAGCTTCAAAGGTGAGTATTCCCCGGTACGACACAGCCGGAAGTGAGAAGTAAACATGGAATCACCCCCCCCACCACCACCCCCGTTCAATAATGAGGGTCGGAAATGAGGCGTATTTCATCAGCGAGCGTCCTCGAGCGTAACGAGTTGTCTAGCGAAGCGCAACGGAGCGGCCGTCGTTCGGAATCGTTGGCTCAGTTGACATTCCCCGTGAATCGAGGGGGTTCGGGAATATCAATACGGGCCATCAGCCTCCCTCCTCCGTGCCAGTTTGCCCATTACACCACACGTGCGGGTTTGTGTGCAAGCGGACCCCTGCTGGGAGACGCAGCGGATAAAAGATGATTCCGGGGGAGCTTATCCATCTTCCATCGGTGGGGGGGGGGATCATCTTGAATAATTAAGTAACAAGTGTCCAGGCTCTTCTCCCTCAGCGTCACTCCTAACATCTGTGCTTGGAGAGCACACGCAGCTTGGCTCAGGCCCGAAGCTCGTGGGTTCGGAGCCCCATCTGCGGTGGAGCGGTCCAAACGCCCCCCCCCCCACCTCCTCCGAAGCGTATCACCGGCCTTTTAAAGAGTGCCGGCGTTCCTAAAAGGTTTCGAATCTAAACTTCCCCGGAAGGCCATCGCGGCCATCGCTCTCTTCCGATCCAGAAGACGTAAAAAAAAACAAACCAAAACAAAACCCTCGCTTTTGTTTGCAGTGAATGCGTGAATGCGCTTCTCCGCGTTCCCACTCGCTTCCTGTCCCCGTTCTTGTGCTTTTTCAATCGCTTATCAGCGTCCTCATCCCCCCCCGCCTCCCGCTCACGTCCTTATCTGCCTCCAGCTCCTTCTGTTTCCTCCTGCAGGTATTCTTTTTATTAGGCGCAAAGCGGGAGAGGCCACCGAAGTTTGAAAAAAAAAAAAAAGTACAAAAAACTAAAACACAGGTTGCCAACGGAGGGGCCGGCTTTTGAGAATAACATTCCCCGACAGACTATACATTGATAAGCAATTCAATTAATTTGCTTTGTTTGATGTTTTGACTTCATTACCAAATTAGTTTCTCTGTGTACCGACCCTCATCGTTGGCTTCATTAATTTTGCGGGGAAAGTATACAAATTAGATTATCCCGCAGATGCGACGCTCAAATTAGATCAGGGAAAATTGGATTTCTTTAGTTTTGATTCATAATTCAAACGTGGTCAGTGCTTCGTGTCCTGTTTTCGTGCTCTTCGCTTTGAGTTCATGCGTCCAAGGTCAGCCGTTTGGATTCAGAAGAGGGTTCTTTTTTGGCTTCATTGTCCTGTTTTGTTTATTTCACCATTAGCCCCTTTGGTTAATTATTGAAGGAGGGGGGGGGGGTTCAAAAGCTGCCTCTTTCTTCAGGCGCTCAAAGAAAGGAAGGTCGGGGCAATTAGCGGTGAAACAAGCTCGCGGTGGAGACAATGACAGAAGGAGTCGCGCGAAGAGCTGTTCCTGGGTGGGAACGGAGACAAAGAGCTGCGATGTAAAGGGGGGCTGCTGAGAGAGCGGAAGATTGACAGACACAGCAGAGGGAAGTGAAAAGCCCACCTATGGGAGCTCCAGTCCACACCAGCTAATGAATTCAGGCTTTGTTCCCCTTTTCCACAAACAAACTCTGGAAATAGACGAGGGGGAAAAACAGGGTCGCGAGGAGGAAATCAGTCGCGGCGAGGAGTGAGAGTGCTGGACGACTCTGACATGCTTAACCTCCGAGAAGAGCTCCGGCTAATTGTAATCAACCGGTGGAGGGGAAGTCACTCGGTCTTATTGATCCGCCCGCACTCGGATTTACAGTCCGTATCGACGAGCCCCCGACTGATTCCTTTAGCCGCGGTTGACGGTTAAACGGAACGTTCCCGTTTACGTCCCAGGAAGACGTCACGAGGTCTGGTCTCTCGCTACCGGGGCCCCCCAGCTTCAGGGGTGGCGTCGGTATATCACTCGTCGACTGTAACCTCTTAACAACGCTTGGATGGATTTGCGGTGGAATTTCCAGATCCAGCGACCCCCCCCCCGACTTTTTCATATAAAGCCGGACATCTGCTGAAGGCATCAGGGCGGCAGATTCCCGCCGCTTCCTGACTTTATTGTTTCTGACTCGTCTTGTAAACGAGTGCACGCTGCGCCGTGAAATTTGGCCCCCGGGTTCAGGGCGGGCCAGCCGTCGATAGCCGGGGGTCTCGTAGGCGCTGTCACCGCGTCAGAGTTTAACACCACCGTTGTGCTGCTGGCTCAGGACCCGGAAAACTTATCCGCCAGACTCGGATGCACTTTGCGTTCAGTGCTAATTGGTGCTAACAAGATAAACTGCGAGGCTCGGTTGGAAAACTGGAAAAAAATAGCATTCCTGTTAGCCGCGATGCTAAATTTGGGTGGCCTTGGAGGCTGTGGGATCCACCTCAGGTCAAACGTCAATGTAAACACCATGAAACAAAGTAGAAACAACAAAGGATTTAAATTTGAATTAAATCCTTTGTTGTTTCTATTTCGAGTTTATGAATTATGAATTTATGAATTCATAATTCGCCTAAAAATGTGGATTGATCTTTCGAGCTTTTACCAGAGCGAGCTGTTGCTAAATAAAGTCAATCGAATGTAACATTCATGAAGATAACTTTCTAGTTATGAGGGTACGACTTAGCTGTGAGCTAGTTTACTCTGTTTTTATTCATAGCAGACATGACGATTACAAAGTTGTTGCTACCACAGCTGACCCCGCAAGCTTGAGGGGGCGTGGCCTCGGTCCGACACTTGAGGGGAGGGCGGAGCTAAGATCAGTTTTAAAATCACGGCCGGCTCCTTTCCGCTCCCCGCCTCCCTTGCCCAACATTCTTTGACCCTCCGGGTCTCTAAAAAAGCAACCTTGCAAGTTTTCGTGGCAAGTTTCCTCCACTCAAAGTGGTTTATGGCGCCGGCGAAAAGGGCAAACGAAACATTTAATCTGGCCTCCTTGCACCCGAGCGTCATGTCGTGATTGCGGTGATCTTTTCAGACAATTAATCAATAATGAAAGTAATTATTAGCCCCGGCCCTCGGAGAACCCCTGCGTCGACCACGAAGGAGGTAATAAAGCCAGGGCCGTAGAGCGCTGACCCCAGACTCCACCCCCGCGTGACCGCCCCTCCCCCCCCCCACCCTGACTAATCTCCTCGTGCTCCTCACACCTGGGGATCCTCAAACGTCCGTCATTTCCCTCCGCCCACCCTGTTTTCTGTTCTCCAGGACTGTGGGAGAGGCAGTTCGGCGACGGGAGCGCGGATCTCCGCACCTTCTTGGGGAAGAAATACACCAAAATAACAATGATGCACCGAGCAGGTGAGGGGGGGGGGGCAACAACAACACAATCTGTCGCAGGCTGCACTCCTGCCAGCACATAAGTGCAGCAGAAAGTAATTTTAGCTCTTTGAACATCTGTAAGGTCCAATCTGCTCCCCCCCCCCCCGATTTATCATTCTGTACCTCGTGATTAATTTAACGCCCGCTCCATATTTCATGCGTCATTCCGAAACCCTCAACAAGATACAATGAATTCCCGCTCAGACAGCAAGAGGGAAGAAAGCGGTGGGACAAAATGTATTCCCTTAAATATTTGATGATGTCATTTCTGATTCACAAATAAGAATATTTCCTCCATTTCACAGGTCGCCTTCGTATTATCTGGGATTTTAGGCACACATTGAAGTTGGAAAAACATCCCAGGGAGCCCTCAAACTCCTGCATAACTTCCCTTTTTGTTGTTATTCTCCGTCCTTGAGGGTTGTACCGCTTCCATGAAGACATGGAGAACATGGTCCAGGTCCTGGAAGCGCCCCTGTGGGGAGGCAAGGCCAGCATGGTGCTCCTGCTGCCCTTCCACGTGGAGGACCTGTCCAGGTTGGAAAAGCTCCTGAGCGTCCAGCTGATGTCCAAGTGGCTGCAGAAGACCGCCGTCAGCAGCGTGAGCATCTCCTTGCCCAAAACCAACATCAGCAGCGCGCTCAGCCTGCAGGTGGGTGCCAAAGATTAGATTTATTAAATTAGGAGTTTTTGAAAAGGTGAATGCTGAATAATGAATTGAAATGGGGGGGGGGTTATTGTGAAGTCTTCGGGAAGTTTAATGGTTGGAACAAAGCGCAAGGTTAATAAAAGATGATTTAATGCACAGCATGAAGGACGAACTCAGCGTTCCTGAAGTTTGAGTTAAAGCAGCCGCGGAGCCATAAGGACTAATCTCCTTATTGCATCGGAATCAAATTGATCGTCATTATTTATAAACCAAAACTAATAACAGTTCAAAATAAAAGACAATTTTATGTCTCTTGCGTCTCATGAATAATGCATTTGTCTGCCCGCCCGCCCTAAAATGTTTGGATGGGCTCATTTTTTCCCTCTTGATTAGACTAAAGTTCTGGTGGAGTCTTTAAAGCATCCTTGGATGAGGGCTTCCTTCCCGACTTGAACTGCTTTCATTTCCAGAGGGTTTTTTTTATTTATTTTACGTTATTTTGTACTAAACACATGTATAAACACAGACTTTGGATAATTGTTTCTCTTTCACTGACGTCCAGCCGACACGCGTCTTTGTTCCCCCACCGGCGGAGCGTTTTCATATCTACAAGAAAGTCATTCATCACCGCCGATTGTTGCTTTTGTCTTTTCAAATCGCCTCCTTTGTTTTATCCGAGTCTCCTCCTGCTTTGTTCTCTGGGCTGCCTCCTCTTCCTCACTTTTCCAGTTTGCTCATATTGTTTAGTCTCCTCCTCCTCCTCACCCCCCCCAGTGACGCCGTCACCCCCCCCCCATCCCCATCACCCCCCCACCTTTGAGGTGTCGGAACAACTCATTAGGCTTAAAGGTCTTCGTCCGGGCCCCCGACCTTGACTGCTCATATGTTAATAGCTCTCTGCGGGGGCCTGCAGCCCCGGCGGGGTTACTTCTGTCTCCCTTTCTCTCAACATCTGGGCACATCAGAGGAGCAACAAGAAACGGGCATCACGTGAGGCGGGGGGGCGGGGGGAGGAGGGGGGGGTGGTAGATCCCCCACGCTGGGTGGATTTTTAATCACCAGTCTGCAGGGTCACACCTGAGTAAGCGGCCTTCTTTGTTCCTCATCTTTCCTTCGGCGTTTTAGCGTTTGCCTATGAAACCCCCCCCCCCAGTCTGAGACAGCACGGGGGGGGGGGTTTAGCTGAACCTGACAGATACAGATGACGCGCTATAAAAAACCCATTTCCCAGAGACTCGGCGATGTCGTCTTAAAGGCGACCCCCAGCGACCCCTCCCCTGACTGATGACCCCCCACTCCGTATCGCCCTTCTTCCAGTTGGGGGAACATCACCGAAGGGCCGCGTTTCCCTCTCGGAGTCGCGCTCCGCTGAACAAGGCTTCGGCGCTGCATTGTCAGGACACCCTGGGGGGAGGGGGGGGGCAGAGAGACATAGAAATGCTTTTGCTCCAGCAGAAAACATACATCAACCACGGCGAGCTGTGCATTGCGCAATTACGTAAGCTAACCCAGGAGTTTTAACCCCTCGTTCCCTCCGCCGCTCCCTTTGAGGAGCGGGTCCAGGGCGCCGGAACAACTCATCCCGACTGTCCGTCAAACCCCTGCGCCCGCAGCTCCATTTTTCCGTTGGGGTCAGTCCAATAATTGCTCATCCCCTGCGTGTTAAATCGCTTTACCACCACCCCGCGTGTCAGTCCGGAGAATCTGTGCACGTCAAAGGAGAAGAGAAATCCCAGCTTTGTCACGTCCAAAGGCGCCCGTCCGCTCCGTATCAGTTCCAGGGATCTAATTCCTTTTTGTCGGCGTTCACTCAGCATCACCTTGGCTCTGCTGACCTAAATAGGAGTGACGTTCAGCAGCCAAGTGAGGAGAGTGAGGTGGGGGGGGTCAGCGACAGCTCGGGGACAAGGTGGGAAGAGTCACGGGGGGCTATAAATAGCCGCTGAAGCTTTCCTCGCTTCCCCGTTTGTGGCGTTCCCGGGAAAAGGGCAGAGACGCTCGGAGACGCAGAGCGAGGCCCGCCGTGGTGGTGGTGGTGGGGGGGCGGGGTCACGGTAGAAGCCACCATCCAGCCACGCCCCCGCCCGCTCTAATGGCCCGAACGCCCCCCCCAGCCTGACTCAGGCACACGGGAGAGCTCACTCAGTCGCGGCTAATGAGGTCAAAAGGTCATCAAATATTTACGAGAGCGCGCTCGTCCGGGGACGGCGGTCCCGCCGCATCAGATGAATTCATCAGCCGCGCTTTTGCAGCGTTTAGCCGAGGATCTCACTAAAAAGCTCGGGCTCCCCTCTCTCTCTCTCCCCCTTTCATCCACGGCGCTCGCCCCGGGGACCGGAGCGCGGAGCGTGAATGGGAAGCGGGGGGCGCATTGACCACGAGGAGCAGGTAAAAGCTCACGTAAATAAGATCCCCAGAGCGGCGCTCCTGATGGGGCGGCTTTGAAGCCTGAAAGAGAGGGCCGCATCAAATGAAACGAAGCCAGATCACAGCCGCGCGCCGCACACTCCAAACCACCCACGCGGGGCCGCGAAGGCGGTATTGAACTTAGCGGAACACGGTCCGTAAAGAGCCGGCGAGAGCAGGGAACAGCTTAGCGACGCCGTCTGGCAGATCCCCCCCACGCACCCCCCGGTAAGCCGAAGGGGAGCGGCGGAGTCGAGGGCGCAGTCACATCCGTGGGATCAGATTAGATCCAGTCTGGTTCTGTCTGGTTCACGTGGCAGAGATTCGCCTTTTCATCCCGTTTACGCCCAAAGTTCGCAGCGAGAGCCAAAACGGGATGAGCGGGAAACTTGTATTAGCGGGCGTTTATTTACCCAGAAATAAAAGGAAAAAAAAAACCTGAGTTCAGCTCAGATTAGAGGCCGAACCTCTCCCTGGACTTCGTCGTTGCTCCACTTCAAAGCAGAAACAAAGCTTTCTTTGATGAAAATGAGAAAAGTTCGGGACATTTTTTGGGGGGTTGAGGAGTTTTGTTTTTTTTTTTACCCGGATAATTAGAGTGGAAACGAGGTTCCCAAACGTTTTCCAAATGAGGTGCAAACGGATCCCCGGCGATCGCGGCATAAGCCTAAAAGGATGAGCGAGTCGTCACATATTGGGCGAATAAGTTTTAAATGACATCAAAGCTTTTAGTGTAAACAGGCTTTTAGCTGCCCCAGATTGAGTGCCCCCCCCGTTTCTCCGGCTTTTTCTTCCCAAACGAAGCACCCGCGCTCGTTCTCCACGATTGATGCCTGCTCCTTTTTTTATTTTTCCTTCTTATGAAACAACGCCACTCATCAGTTTCTTAAGAGAGGAAAGAATCTCCTAAATAGCCGACCGCTGTGGAAATTTGTCTTTTCTGAATTGCGTTTTTAAATAAGTGCATCACGGATATAAAAGCGCGCCCTAATGCAATTTAAAAACATATATTATGCATGCAGAGTCGGAGCAGTATTAGATTAGGCCATGTAAAGTGATGCATGCGCCCCCTTTGACTGGTGAGATAAAAACCATCTGGAGGGAGCCGCGCTCGTCCACGTCACAACCTTTTCATTCCGACGTATAAAAGCAACTTAACTTGTTTTTCCCATCGACTCGATGGTTATTAAGGCTCCTCTGTCGCATGCCATCAGCGATGAACCCCCCCCCTCCCAACCCGGATTGAGCCGTACCGTGCCCTCCATCCACGACCACTTCAAACCCCCCCTCCCTCATCAAGCTGAACTAATTCGATGTGTAGCGCCGGCACGCCCAAGGGTTAACGGCGAGTTACGGGGCCGATCACGCACGCACCGGAGAAACCGGGGGCCGTGGCTGGCTGGTTGATTCCATATGTGAGGTATGCCCCCCCCCGGGTGTCGTTCCATCTAACATTCATGCGGTGCCTCGGAGATAAAGGGCAGCCAAAGAGCACCTCCCAGAGGTTTATCTCCACATACGATGCGTTAGCACTCCTCCGCGCCGCTCCGAGAATCCCAAGGATTCCGCTCCGCTCCCGGGATGAGCCGGGTCCCAGGGAGCCCGGGAGCACCTGCACCACCGGTGGCCACGGAAACCAGTTCCTCAGAGGGTCACGCCGGTTCAGCCTCCCCCACACATCTGTGTCGGATCAACCGCCATCACCCGAGGGGGGGGGGGGCGTGTAGCGTCGCGGGTGAAGGAATAATGGATGAGGACAGGGGAAGTGTGTCGGAGCAGCCTGGAGACGGGAAGGCCGTCAGGCGGAAGGACACCATCCAGGGCAGCGGAGGGTGGTGGTCGGGCCTCAACGTGCACGCACGGGGGCGATCACGCCCCCCCCGCCAGCGGCAGATGTTCCCAGCTGTGCTCTCCCCTTCGGCAGAACACGTCTCAGAGTCCGAGGAACGAGCCCCCCCCATCCCGCCGCCGCTCCCCAACCCCTCCCTGTTTCCACGGCCCGATGCACATCCGCACGCGCGCCCGGCGCCCGCGCGTGCCCTCGCCGAGCCCCCGGGGAGGGCTGTCACCGCCGGCGGCCCTCCGCCGCGGGAGGATAAACTACCTGTCAGGACGACGGCTTTCCGAGGAATTCATATCACAGGGAAGACAAAGGTGCCGAGGTCGCGGGGCAGCGCTCTTAAATTATTCATCGTCCGCTCCCTCCTCTCGTCTCCTCGCCGACCGTCGCCCGCTTTGTTCCGCCAACCCTCAACAAGGGCAGCCGCCAGCCTCCGTCCCCGTGAATGAGCGCCGCGGGGACGGAACTCCGATTGACAGTTCCGGACGTGTGTTTGTGTTTACGGAAGTGCGGCGAGGTTGGCGGAGTCGTCGTATTTTCTTAAACGCGCTCGTTTCTGCTCACGCACACACACACACACACACACACACACCTGACAACTGCTCCCTGACAGACTAAAGTAGTAGATCCCAGAACTCAGAGTTCCAATGATCCCCCACCTGCTTTTCTTTACCTTTAACGTAAAATAGCAGCGT